>CM060886.1:16493008-17130508 GCA_030762935.1 Hymenopus coronatus | reverse complement strand
ATTATAAACCTGGCATGTTATTAATCGAGAGAAGCTAAGTAAGACTGGATGATAAGCGGTGTAGAATACATTTTTAGGTTCGAAAGTACTAAACGAAATGAAAAAAACAGTTGATTTTGTACTTTCAGGCTCAAATCGCAACATATATATAAGCTCATGATAGATGATGATGGTGGTGGCGACGATGATGATGATGATGATGATGATAAGAATAAGAGATGTTTAGATTGTTTTTATTTATGAATCCATAGTAGCATTTCTTTAGGTAAATGAGTAAGAAACTTGACACCTTTAAACGCTTATAAATAAAATGGTACATCATAAATTAGGTTGCCTTAGTTTTGAATTTATTACATTGAAACCGATATATTTAACGTCCAGAAAGAAGGGAAGAAGAATGTAAAAAAGGAGTACAGCTGTTAGTGAACGTGTCTGTGTGTGTGTTTGTGTGGAGAGAGAGAGAGAGAGAGAGAGAGAGCGAGAGAGAGAGGGAGAAAGACAGAAGTTTTAGCGGTATCAATTACGGTAATAGGGTAATATTTCTTTCCTATAAAGTGGCATATTAGAAATCCTTTTGTTTCTTCTTTTTACCACTATTATCACTACAATTAAAATTTTGAGTTTATAAGACCGGTTGAGTTTCAATAATGGTTAGTATAACAATGCGCATGTGTATAAAATACATGTACGTAACCAATCAGTGGAGATGCATAACATGAAATCGTAAAAGGATTTTCAGAATAATGTCCGTGGTGTGACTGTGGGCAGCATAGCTCAAAAACGAAAACTCTATTAAATGCCAAACGTGGATTCAAGTTCAGTATCTGTCAAGGATTTTCAAGAAACACCCGCCCCCCACTTTCAACTACCTTTATATACCAAAAAAATCGATAATATTTATATTCATATTCATTCATCAAAAATGGATCTAACGATTTGTATTAAAAAAAACACATTAAAAATAATTACAAGGCAAATAAACTGCACTTATTAAATTTTCTGGGATTATTCTCTGAAGACCTCTTTTTTCTGGATGACTTTTGCTTAACTGGTAACTGTAATAGATAGATAATAAGTTACTACACAAAAAAGTTACATACCATTAAAACACACAATTTATGTCATACACATTTTTTCGTGAGTCGATCTATTCCGAGATATTCCTTGCTGTTGGTTTAGGTTTTGAAATACTTTTAACTTTTCTTATACGGAGACTCGTCAATTCCTGGACATGTAAAAAATTGATTTAAATCCCGCAGCAACCACCTTTAAAAACATTTGACTATTGCTTTAACCAGTGTATTCCGTTATCTCCTTGCCATTTGCAAGGAAGCAAGTAATTAGGCCATTTCTGAAAATATTTATGTGGATTAGCATGCAGTGCATAGAAGAATAAGCTTTGAGCCGCGCCGTGGCCGAGTGGTTAGACCACTCGTCTCTCACCTAGCCCGGGTTCGATCCCAAGCGCCCACATGTGAGATTTGTGGTGGACAAAGCAGCGCAGGGTTACGTTTTCCCCGGGTTCTCCAGTTTCCTCCGCCATCGCATTCCACCGGTGCTCCACCTCTCACCAATGACACATGTTCAGATTTTGTGTTTGAAATATGTTCTACTTTTATTGCCTCCTGCAACCTATTGTGCGTAAAGGTTTATAGAAAACCTGATAGTAAAAGGGCTCAAATTGATGAATTCTTTTAGTAGATTTTATGAATTTTTAAACTTAGTGTATGACAAGTATAATTCCAATGTACATGTGGCTGTAGCCGGTGATTTTAATTTTGATTTTCTTACTGTTTCAAATGACATTATTGAATTCCAAAACTTTCTTGACAGTTCTAGATTACGTTTAACTGTTAATGAAGTTACTAGACCAGGTTTAAGTGCTTCTATTGGAACTTGTTCGGATAATATTATCACATCTATCCATAGTGACAGATGCTCTTCAAAGGTATTTAATACTGTTTTATCTGACCATCATGCAATTTTATTTTATTTTTATCCAGGCAAAATCACAAAAAATGATAAGAATTCTAAACCTAATTTAAATCTTATAAGGCCAGTTAATGATTATAATCAATGTCATTTTATTAACCAATTAAAATCCATAAATTGGATTTATTTGTATAGCAGGTGTCCTGCAGATAAACCTGAGTATTTTCTTAAAATGTTTTTAGATATTGTCAATAAATCTTTTCCTTTAACTCAGTGTAAACATAAACAGTTAGATGAGCACAATAAATGGTATACAGATGAACTCAGGATTTTAAAACAAAAATGCCTTTATCATTATGATCTCTGTGAGCATTTTGGGTTCTCTCAACTTAAACATACATACAATGAATTAAGAAAACAATTCAAATATACTCTTAAAACAACTAAAAACAATTACTATTCCAATTTAATTAATAACAGTGAGAATAAAACTATATGTATTTGGTCAGTTGCATCCATGTTTTTAAATACCAGTTCCAAATCTCACAAGGTACCTCTTAATTTGTCTCCAGACTGTTTTAATTAATTTTTTATTGATAAAGCCGAGGATATTATTTCTAATTTACCTCATGTTAATCATGATGCTTTTAACTTTTTGGATAAGTTACCCAGAACGATGAGAACCTTCCGGTTCAGTCATGTTAGTGTTGAGCATGTCTATCTTACCATTTTAAAACTTAACAACAGTGCATGCCTAAATGTTTATGGCTTGGATTCAAAAATATTAAAATTGGCAGCGCAATTTATTTGTGAACCTTTAACTGATCTATTTAACTATTGTATTGATTCGTGTGAATTTCCAGACATTTTTAAAATTGCCAAAGTGATTCCTATTTATAAAGCTCAAACTATAGGCCTATTAGTATATTGCCAATTATGTCAAAGGTTTTTTAAATTATTTTAAATGAACAAATCACACACTATTTTGATGAAAATTCGTTATTTACCAATTGTCAATTTGGCTTTAGATCTTCTCGCAGCACAATTGATGCTCTAATTGCATTTATGACAAAATGTTTTAAATGTCTTGATACAGGTGATTTGGTCATAGCAGATTTTTCGACTTAAGAAAAGCTTTTGACAATTTATCTCATGAAATTTTGTTTAAGAAATTAGAATTTTATGGTTTTGACAAGAACAGCTTGAATTTTATCAAATCTTATTTTTGTAATAGATATCAGTCTGTTTGTATAAATGGTAGTTACTCTGCTTTTAAATTAGTTAAGCATGGTGTCCCACAGGGCTCTGTGCTCGGCCCTTTATTTTTTATAATTTATATTAACGACCTCCCTTTTAATATCCGAGATGATAGCCTAGAAACATGTTTGTATGCGGACGATTTGGCAGTAAGTATCTCTGTCAATTCTGATGCCAGTCTGCATGATAAACTTGATGCACTTACTGAAAAATTCGATAAATGGTGCAAGTGCAATAGTCTTGTTTTCAATGAAAACAAAACAATTGACCTCACTTTTAATATTAGTTGTCCTGTTTTTTTTTAACTGAAACTAGTACAAAATTTCTAGGCATTCATATCGAACCTGATCTAGGTTGGCGTTCACATATTAATTATATCGCCAACAAAGTATGCAGAGGTATATTTATGTTACGTGTTTTAAAAAATAATGTGTTTTCCAATGTTTTATTATCAGTTTATTATGGACAAATTCATAGCCATTGGAGTTATGGTATTTTATTTTGGGGGAACCATGCTTTAGCTAAAAAGATACTTTTATCACAGAAAAAGGCAATTCTAGTTTTATGTGGTGTAGCCCCCAAAACTCATTGTAAACCTTTATTTGTTAAGTTGGGTGTTTTAACTTTGACTTCATTGTTTGTGTTCCACTACCTCTTATTTGCTAAGAAAAATAGTCATAAATACAATCTATGTTCCGAAATCCATCTTCATCACACCAGAACTAGTTCCAATATTTACATAAATAGATGTAAATATAGTAAGATACAAAATTCCTTTGAAATAATATCATTAAATCTATTTAACAAACTCAGTAACAGCACTAGAGCTCTCTCCATTGAACCTTTTAAGAGGTCAGTGAAGTGGACTTTGATTTTATATCCATTTTATTGTTTGGAAGAATTTTATAATACTAATTGTTTTTAATCTTGCTTGTATTTGACGCTGCTACACAATGTACTTTGTTCTGGCAAATAAACTTATATATCTATCTATCATCAGTGTCATCGCCTGCGGTGCCACAAATAGTTAAAGCAGGCTTTAAACACTATCCACATCCCCAGAATAGAGATTGTAATAATATAATTTGTAACAATATAATTTATTACAGAGATGTAGAGAAACATCATGTGAATGGAAACACATCAGATTTTACAGAAACAAAAACATTTACAGCAATTGGATTGAGTCAATAAACTAATGATCTGCTATTCAAATAGTTTACTAAATATTCTAAAGTAAAATTTACATACCAATTCATACATCTGTATAGATACTCTATTAACTTGACGAAAATAAAATAACTTTAAATATTCTAATGGAATTGTCAATAGAAATGTATTTTTACAAAGAGCGAATACCATATTCATTCTTATAGTAAGAAAATATTTTCAGACCAATTTGTTGAATATTTAATGCTTAGATATGATCTTCCGGACATTTCTTCCAAGTTCTGTGAATTGTTCCTTACAATTAAAAGATTTGCACCAGCATTAAGTTTGTATTGGTTCAGACAACTTACATTTTACTAATATAATTCACTCGGAGTGCATCTTTAATACCTTTTTAGTGTGAAATAATTGTGTTTTATGTGAATATAACTGTCTAATAGTAGTTTTTGTGAAGTGGGTGTTTATCTGATGCAAATGTAAATCAAGTAGGAGATTTTTATTTATTTCTTTCTTTATTTTTTTTTTGCACACTCCATTACTTAAAGGCATTTCCCCTGGTAAAGTGTCTCTCTCTCTCTCTCTCTCTCTCTCTCTCTCTCTCTCTCTCTCTCTCAGTGGATTTCTCAATAATATATTGCAAGTAATTACGGAATAAGAGCAGCTGCAATAAATAACTGTTCTGAATAGATCCTGAATATTCAATGCTGAGCGTTGAAAACCAATTAGCTTTTTATATAATATTATTTTTTTGTTTTTTTGATACAATGCACATTTAAGGACCTTGCCATGTGCTTATTAATGAAATGTCAACCTCTAAAAGTTATTTAGAAAATGTTACAAAGAAACAGGAAACTTAATTACTATTCTATGGCTGTTTGTTAAGATTTTATCCACCATATCACAATTTTTTCAGCCGAGACAAAAAGCTATTTTGTGCTTGTCCGTCGGTAACATCAATTGGAAATCAGGATTTCATATTTTTTACAGGAATATAAAATATATTTTCCATGCATCACACATTATATGTGCATAGTTCAGCAATATAGATCTAAAGTGGTTTCGTTAGACATGATACATCTTGCTCTTATATTTTAATCTCATTAGATAAGAAACACTCATGGATCGCAACAAAACAATTTAATGTAAAGTTGTTTTTATCTCTGTTCAAAATTCCGTGGTGTATTAAACAGTGTTACACTATAACTACCATTGACCAAATATTATTAATAAAAATCCTGTATCGAAAAAAAAAAATAAAAGTTTGATCATTTAATTTCCCAATGCTGATAGCTTAGTGCTGACCAGTTTCATCTAACAGCCAGAATTGTTTTCTTATTACCCGTTTGGGAACAATAATAAACTGCGCAATTGATAGATGATTTCTCGGTAGCTCAAAGATTTCAAGCAGTTAAGATCAGTCTGGTTTGCGCGCCCGGTCCGAGCGGACGCTACCAGGAAGCTCTAGTGTTGTTTATAAGTGGTGTTGCAGTGACAGCGAGTGAGTGCAAGAGGGACTTACCGCGCTTTTCTACAACCCTTTGTGACTACTTTTGTGTTATAATTGTGTGTTACAGAGTATTTTCTCTGTAAAAAATGGAAATGTACACCAGGAAGAATAGAATTAGAGTTAAATTTGCGTTAAATGCAACGAGACCGACAGCTTATGAGGTACATGACTTTATTGCTGATACCTTACGGTTAAATGCGGAACAAGTGGACACCATTCAGTTAATCGCCAGTGAAAGGGCAATTTATGTAAAACTGGTATCAACACTCCTATTAGAGAAGACTTTAAATACCTTCTCGGAGGAAACGAATTTCATCTATATCAATGGGGAAACTAAAGTAATACTTGACTACGCGACCGGTAATGAGGTGTTAAATCAAACACTGCAATGTTACGGGGCAGTGTATGATGCCCGAAAAGAATAATGGGGCCGTCATTATCGTGTTCCAGTGTTTAACGGTATACGTACGCTTAAAATGCAACTGAAAACGACTATTCCTAGCTTTCTTGTCATTGGTAGCTATAGATTATCCGTGTCTTATGCTGGACAGCCACGATAATGTTATGTTTGTAATAGTGCGGAACATCTAAAGGAAGTCTGCCCTCACCGCTCACCAATGCGCGCCCGGTGACTGTTGGACATCGGAACTACTTGGCACCCGTTTCTCCGGTAACTGACCAGCAGAGTGACAGCTTCCCACCTTTGAATGTCCGTGTACAACCTTCTGTGGCAAGTGAAACTCAGCAGCATGGTGCGACGCAGGATGATTCCATGCATGAGCAGCATCGGGAGTATGCAACCGTGCTCCGCGAATTCGCGGGTTAACGCGGTTTTCCGCCCACCTCCGAGGGGATGGAGCAGGTCGGTTCTGATCCACTAGTGGTTGATGTAGCTGCAGGGGTAGAGAAACGGCCGACTGAACAAGAGTGGTAAGCGGACAAAGGTCCGCAAAACCAGTGGTGCAAAATTGTCCAGGAGTACCCAGCTGGAAATTGAGCAAGACATGGAGGCAGAACAGCAGTACACTACTCCGGCAGAACAGCCTCTACAACAGCTAATGACGTCAGTGGCATCGACTATTTTGAGCGAGCCGCAGACGGCAGTGTCATCTGCGTCGCTTAGCATGGAGGAAACAGGAAGCAGGTCGTCATGCGATTCCCAGGATGCTGGAAGGGACGCAGGGAGTTCTATCTGTGATGATGGTGGAGGGCTGGTAGCAGGGCAGAAAGCTGCGTAATTGCCAGCGGAGGTTACTGTTGTGGCCCGCTCTGGGGCCAGTTGTTCCAACGTACCTGCTGATATCCGAGACACAGTTTCATCTGCGGAACGGGGGTCTTGTTCTGTACGAGACCCTAGGCTCAAAGTACGCGAACTGCAATACAGCCACTCCGGTGGTACCAGTCTACTCCCGCGGAGTATGCAGTTCTACATCCAGCAGTGGCGACCGGTGGGACCCAACCCTCTCGTACCGCCTCGGTAAAGATAGAATCGGACCCGTTACTTCATCCCCCGCTTGGAGGGGAGGGAAGGAGTTTTTCTGATGACCCTAGGATTCGCGGACATATTGCAACACAGATCTCTTCAGATGGAGAAAGTGACACCAGCTAGTAAAGCTCGTGGTATTGATAGCAGGTATTTGATGGTGCTGTTCTTCCTGGTACTGTCCTTGTGCTCGTGCCTCCTTAACATGCTTTATCTGAGACCAATAGCGACTTTAAATGTGAACGGTTGTCGCAATCTTGTTACACAGAAAATGCTCAACACATTCCTCGGAGTGAATAACGTTGATGTTTGTTTTCTGCAAGAAGTGAACACTTATAATTTGGATTCTATTGATGATACAATATTTCATGAAGTGTAAGCATCTGGATAATCTGAATATCGTCGAGGTATCCCTGCTAATCCAAAAATTAAAAATAAAGTAGGAATTAAACTACCTTCAAAAAAAAAATAAAAAATAAATTATATGACTATAAAGTCAATCTGGGATCAGACGGAATGGGCACGGCCATTGGCTATCGGAAAGGTCTTCAGTTACAGAACTTTCTAATGGACCCCTCGCGGAGGATCATCTCTGTGACCTTAGATGATACGGTGTTAGTGAATATGTACGCTCCTGCAGATACCCAACATCGACAGGAGCGAGAGCAGTTTTTTCAAAATGATTTAACTCCACATTTACAGCACGCTAAGGAATGCTTCCTCGCAGGTGATTTTATTTGTACGCTGCATGCTAAGGATCAAAAAGGTGCGCCCAACTTCAGCGATGGGACGGCAGCGATCAAACGACTGAAGGAAATTATTAAGATGAAACAAAAATTATTAAGATGAAAAATGGCCATAAAGTCCGAGCTAAGGCCTGGCACATACACGCTGAGGAACGGCATTCATTTTATTATTTTGCTAAAGAAAAGAAGAGGGGCGTTTAAAATATCCAGAAGTCCTTCAGAATGTTGTCACTGGAGCCCCATGCTCTGGGACAAGAGCCATTCTTCAACTTGTTGCGGATCATTTCCAAGATTTGTTTCAAGAGGAACCAGCACATGGCATATCACATATGTATGCTAATCGTCAGCTGTTTAAAACTGACGTCTCGCAAGACACCTCTGAGATGCTAACCAGCCCTATTACCGAACGTGAAATGCTAGATGCTCTTCTCCAGGCCCGCCCAACACACGTCTCCGGGTCCTGATGGACTGTCCTATGAATTTTATAGGACGTGGTGGTCAATCATAAAGCACGCAATCATGCCAATCTTTGTGGAATTGTGGGACACACCTTGTTTTCCCGACACCTTTGCGGATTGCATTATAGAAGTACTCCCAAAGACAACTCGGGCAACCATAATGAATGATTACCGTCCAATAACATTGCTCAATGCGGACTATAAATTATTTGCTAAAGTCTTGGCTAACAGACTGAAAGGTGCTTATGCTGATATATTAAACTACAATCAGGCGGCGATGTCATAGAAAAATATCATTGCTACGTTAGCGGAACTTCGGGATGTATTAATGCAGCTCCGAAAGGAGCATCAAGTAGCAGCTTTGATCAGTCTCGATTTCCAAAAAGCTTTCAATAGAGTGCGCCATTAATATTTATGGAAATGCTTGAAAGCAGCACGTTTTCCTGTGCAGACGATTTGACTGATTCAAGGTCTCTACAGAACAGCGAATTCTCAGGTGTTGTGGAACGGATGACTTTCCATCCCGATTCTAATCAGCCGGTCAGTGCGTCAGGGTTGCCCTTTATCCATGGGACTGTTTTGCCTATCATTAAATCCTTTACTCCAGATTCTTCAAGATACCCTCCGAGGAGTTGCTGTGTCTAATGAGCCTAAGCTGACGATGTGACAATTGTGGCTGCTGAAAACCTAGATATGGCAGCATTACATCATGGGCTGGAGGTGTGTAGGGGATTGTCAGGTGTAGCGTTAAATGTGCCAAAATCGAAGATATTGGTGGTCGGAAACTGGCCGGAGCTGCTTAATTCGTTGGGCATGAAACTTGTTTCCACTACACGAATCCTGGATATCTCCTTCATGGAAAATGTGGACGACAGCATTACTCTTAACTGGAGGGATAAAATCAACCACCTACGGTATTCTTTATCCATTGAGTGGACTCGGAACTTGAATTTGCTGCAGCGCATCTGGTATATTCATACCTATGATCCCAGTCAAATTTTGTATTTAGCACAGCTTCTGCCGATTACAAAACATGACGCACAGAGAATTGAACAACTTATCGGTTACTTCTTATGGACTGGTAAAGCATACACGGCGAACAGACCTCAACTGCACTTGCCACGTTCCCAGGGTGGATGTGGATTAGTGGACGTCACAAAGAAATGCAGACATTGTTGGGCAAAACTGCCATCCGGTCACTCAGTGGTAATGGTTCATCAATCGATAGAGCGTTCTGGGAGGAGCAATTGCAGGATCCTTTACGGTGCTCTCAGGCTTTAAACCCATTGTCACACATTTGAAGCGCCTTCTGGACACATGCACGGAGATTACAACTTTCGAGCAAACCCGGAACCACTACCTTCTGTTGACTGCTGCTCCGCTTGCACCTAGGATTGAAAAAAAAAAAACATACTTGGAGATGGAACATTATTTGGCAGAATGTATTCTGTAAACATTTCTACTGATTGGCAAGAGACGGCTTATGAAGTGTTAAACGAGACCATACCGACAGCAGAAAAACTCTGGCGACATGGGCGAGCACAATCTAATCTCTGTGCACTCTGCTCCAACGTTGATACTTTAGGGCATCTCCTTATATCTTGCCGGCAGGTTGCTGGCATTTGGTTGGTGCTTAGTGCTTATCTAACCAAATGGTGTCAGCCGGAGACCCCGCCAAGCCTGGAGAAACTCTGGCGCCTGGAATTTCATTTCCCGAATACCTTCCTACAACGCAGTGTGATATGGTTGGTAGCGGGAACACTTCATTGGATTTTGAAACAGAATATCGACACTGTGGCAAAGAGGGAAGACTGGTTCGGCTTCCTGAGACAAGAACGTTGGACATTGATGAAGTCCGGATTTATCGGCGATATGCAACCATTTATTTTAGGTTACCACCTAATATTGTTGGTCCATCGGTGGACTATCACCTCAATACTAAGAAGCACTGACAATGTTGTAAGGTACAGCTTCCGGCTTCTGTGAGGAGGATTCATTCCACAAAACACAAACACCACCCCTCTCCAAGACGTGAAATAGGAATGACCACTATGGCGCGGTCAACAAAATAAAATGACATGAAATCAACTTAACCAAAACAAAATGTATTTTGTATTTTAAATTCAATCGATTTATGGCTTAAACCTATTGTAATCATGTATCGATCTAATGATGGAAAATACATTATACTTATAATAAAAAAAAGCGGAAAGTAAACTTTCGTTTCATCCCATTTGTTTTACTCCCGGAAATGCAAAACAGAACCAAATTTAAATTGTCTCACGTAGGATAAAGTTTTAAAGATTTGACTATGGCTTTAGCCTAGTGTATTCCCTTATTTTCCTCTTGTTTACAAGGCCCTAAATAATAAAATAAATTCTACTAATTTTTCTCTTTAAAAAAAGCGCATTTCAGCGGAGAAAGTGGATTTATCGCAGAGCATGAGAATAGGTACACGTGCGCAACAGATCTTAAAAAAAGAAAGAAAAAAGAAGATAAAATATAAACATTACTTTATCTATGAATGTTAAAGGCTTATCGATGTCACGGTTTTCCGCGCTCATCACAATAAAAACTCTTTAAAAAATCGGATGTGGTACACTCACATGACTTTCTCTAGCTGCTCTATAAACTTCTTGCAAAAGATTATTCTTCTTTCTACACGTTGCTAGTCGAAATAACGTTAGCAGAATGTTCTTATTACTTAGTTCCTTATAAGTAGAAGACAACTAAGGGAATGCACTAGCCTAAACTGATAGTCAAACTTTTAAAAGCTGTCGTTATGCGATTGTCATTGCAAATCACTTCTTTGTTTGGTCAGGACTAGAACAAAAGAAATACAGACACTTCATGTCTTAGAAAAGTATCAGTACTTCACAATTGAAACTGATAAAAAGGAATAACTAGGAAACGCTTAACTCCACAACAAAACCTAAAGGACATAAATTGTATGTTTTGACGAGATCAGTGAGTAAGTTTTAATCTATCCCTTATGGTTTAGCAGTGAAGCAAAATTCGGCAAAATTCATCTAGAATAAAGAGGTCTTCAGCGGATATTCCCAGAAAATTCAAGATATACATTTTATTTGGGATGTAAATACCTTTAATATACGGGTTTTTAATCAAAATCGTTAGAGCCATTTTTAAAAAAATCAAAATTATCGAAACCTTTTTTCCATGTAAATGGTAGATTGGGGTGGGGGTATTTTTTTGAAAATCTTCGTGTCGTATCCCTGGAAGACCTAATACCAAGTTTGGTATTTAACGGTATTTTCGTTTTGAGCTATGTGGTCCACAGACACACACATACACACACAGGGACCTTTATCCAAAAATTATTTTTATGGATTCAGGGGTACCCAAAACATGTATTTCCGGTGAAATCTCGGTATCGAATTTTTGGGTGCATTACAATACCTTCCCTATACACTATGCACATAGTACATAGAGAAAGCAAAAATCTCATTGTTCCATTCACATGACTTTCTCCACATCTCTGCAACAAATTTTAGTTAAAAAGCTTATGCTTCTATTTACTTCATTCTAATTAAGAAACATTAGCAGAAATAGTCTTATTATTTGCTTCCTTGTAAGTAGAAGTGAAATTAGGAAGTACCATAGGTTAAAATGATAGCCAAAAGATGGTTGCTATGAAGTTCCTTTGTTTGTATGGGCTGGAGTTAAACAAATTCGTGTATGAGAAAATAATGTTTTTCAAAGCAGAAACGAATAACCAAGAATATCTTAAAAATGATCAACTCAACGAAAATAATGTATATGACATAAATTGTGTGTTTTATCGTGAGCGACATTTTCTGTTGAATAACTTTTTACCCATCTCTTATGGTTTAGCAGTTATGCACAATTCCGTAAAATTCGTCCAGAATAAAGTAGTCTTCAGAGGCTATTCCCAGAAAATTCAAGATATACACTTTATTTGTAAATATCTTTAATATACGACATTCTATCTCTAATCGTTAGAGCCATTTTTAAGAAACTCAAAATTTTCGAAAATTTTTCCATGTGAAGGGTAGTTGGGGGTAGGTGGGATTTTCTTGAAAATCTTCATGTCGCAGCCTTGGAAGATACCAAACTTAAATACCAAGTTTGGACTTTAATGGTCCTTTCGTTTTTGCCTCTATGCGGCCCACAGACAGACACACACACATACACTCAGACAGACAGACAGACACATACACATGGACATTTTTCTAAAAAATTTTTTTGGATTCAGGGAGTCTCAAAACATTTATTTCCGGTGAAATCTCGGTATCGAATTTTTGGGTACAATACAATACCTTCTCTATACACTATTTACATAGTTCGTATAGAGAAAGTAAAATGTCGGGTGAGATATTCTGCCGGTTAGGCATCGAATTGTTTACACAATTTTTATTATATAATATCTGTCAGTAAATTTCTGCATTACATGTCAAAATAATTTGAGATCTCATTATGGCGAGTCAGATGGGGAATAGTTCCTTGTTGCCATGGTAGCTCTGTAGTTAGAGCAACTGGACGAAGACCCAACCATTGACCAAATGTGGTATTGACTTTTTCAGCCTGACCTGTCCAACTCTTGTCCTATACACAGCTATTTGGAAGAAATAATTGGTTGACAAGTAGTGATGTTGTATCGGAAATACCACGGTAGGTAGAACCCGTTTATAGAAAATGCACCTTAATTGAGTCAGGTTAACGTGTCGAATTACGCCGAGGTGTACTTGAACTTCGTGTGTTCTCATAGAACACACTCCTTCAGCGGAAATATTTGATGATCATGATAGTTTCTTATGGCGGCCACATTTCTCCAAAGAACCGGATACAATGTTTGCAGTGTAAGAATGTTAGGAAACTTAAAGATTTGAAGCTTTTCAGTGATCATTATTACAGATGGTTTCACGGGATAGCAACCGAGTTAGATGGGAATCAAACAAATCCACTGAAGTTCCCTGACGAAGAACAATATGGTCGAAAGCTTGGATTTCTTTGGTTCCAATCTAACTCGGTTGCTATCCCGTGAACTTATCCATAAGTTAGGAAACTTGTTTTGAGACAAGCAAGTCATATATGCCTATATTTTGGTAATTACATTGAATTTATTTTCCAGCTAAATATGTCGAAATTTATTTTTAAAGTATTACTGCGAAATTATTAGATTAGCATTGCAAAATTAAATTCTTTTAAGTGATTATACTTTTCAACAAACTTATAATTTTGCTTTGTAGTAAACATTTTAGTTTTTAAAATGTTAAATGGGTGTTTATTTTATAGAGATTATTATAATTAGGCTCTCTTCCTAAAAATGTACCTATTCATTGTTTTCTAGAAGGGTAAAATCTGAGTACTAAAACGTACTCTAGTTTGCCCTATATGTACCTGACTCTACGCGCGTGGTGTGTGTCTTGATATTTTAATTATTGTCAGCTCCAGTCAATATTGATGTATCTGTACAAGATCGTGCTGCTTTATAATGGAACTCTATGTAAACTTCTTTATTACAAACGCTTAATCAATTTTTGCATTGCAATACTACATTATTTTTAATTCGTTATTTATGAACAGAATTTTAGAAAATGAAATATTATCTCTCATCACATGAGAGTGATATGATGTGAATATAACTATACCATTCTCAGTCATTTCGGAAAAATATGAAATCTCACAGATAACCTACTATTTGAATTTATTTATTCTTATTCATATATTTCAAAATATTCACATTTACCCCTCAATAACATTTTATTTTAAGAAAATAGTCAATTAAATTGTGTTGTGAACTGTTGCTTTCCCTTTAAGTTGAATATCAGATTGGCTAAAACTGTAAGAAAATGTAGTCTTTTATTTGGTTTCAGTCCTTCTGCTCATTTGATTCATTCAGGATTTTGTTTAATAACAGATTTTTCATGAACATTCCTCGATCTCTAATTGAAAGTAACCTAAGGCTCAGTTCCACTAAATTAAAGTTTATACTTTTCTAAACTCACTTCATTTCTCATCGCTACAGGACTATCGCATAAAATGCAGAAGAATCTACAGAAGAGTTCTCTCTCTCTCTCTCTCTCTCTCTCTCTCTCTCTCTCTCTCTCTCTCTCTCTCTCTCTCTCTCGCTCGCTCGCACGGCTTATCGATGGCGTACCTTCGCGCCATTTTGTCTGCGACATAATAGTTGTGTCTAAAATGTTAACGAGGCGTAATTTTCCTTTGACACTATCTCGGTAACGATTAGCGTCCCAGAGGGGCTCAATAAAAACCAAATCAATTTCAGAGTCCGCAATTACGCAAAGCTTAGCGTTCATTATATAAGAATGTGCGAGAGCGGAGCATGGCCCACCTCCATTTTATCGTACACGTGACCAGCATTGAATAAATTGCCCGCAGACCTTGAGGATGAGGCTCCTCTCGTGGTATTCTGCGTTCTTTACATTTATAATGCACCGACATTATCAATCACTAAATTTTGACAGCTGCTACTAAAAATAGAGACTCTATACTTAGCATATTATAAATTGAAGATATAATCTAAATAGAATATAGTGTATTGCAATACAAGTGTGGGAAGTGTACTATTGCAGAATCTAGGAAAATATTAAAAGACGAAACGAAGTTGAGTCTTTCCAATCTATAAGATTCTGCAATACCCTTAACATACATGTATCGCATACTATTTTTGGACGACGAGTATTATCTAAAATTAATTAAAATATAATAATAAATGAATTAAAATATTGATTGGATGCAAAACAGTTCTATAAGAAAGAAACATTTGGTAATCGTTGTTATGTAGGTTTTCCTTGTTTGTTATATAAAAGTTTTGTTGGTTGTGTAAACATTTTTATTGTAGTACCCTAATAACAATCGATTTGACAAATTTAGTATGGAAAAAGTTGAAGTAGAGCACAGAGAAATAGAAGAAGCCTGGAGAGTGGGATATTCTACGTTAATTCCGGAGAAGTCTAAACAAAGGTGCGAGTTAGTGTGCAACACATTGAAAAAATGGTTAGAGAGAAAACTGGTGTGCAAATTACCTAAAAGAATTTGCTGACGTATTTTGTTTTGATTAACGTCTGCAGGCACTTTATAGTCAGAGTATTCAATGCTGAAAGCTACTACAAAGTTGCAACTGTTTTACCTACCGCCTGTATGATTTTTGAGTCCTCATCACTATTGCGATATTTTTGTTTCTATAGCAACCTGGTTAGATGTAGGGATGTTAACTTATAGTAACAACAATATCAGTAAAGCCCGCCTAGGTAGCGTGGTGGTTGCGTGTTTGCCTCATATTCAACAGGTCGCGAGTTCGAATCTCGCTTGGGGTCAATTATCAGGAAAAGGCTTTCTTCGGGGTTTTCCCTTATACTCAGAAGCCAAATGTCGAGTAACTCTAAGCTCCTTGGACCCCGAGATCATTTGAGCCTCATTTTAGCAATTTCATTCATCGTCCGATATGACCAACAAGCTTAAAGTACATAAAGCTACAAATAAATAAATAAAAATAAATAAACAGTAGAAATTAGTCACGTCGTCCAAAAATGTTATAACACTCCATTGTTACCATCCTTGTGACTCGGAATAGAAATGTTATGTAGGTATTTTAAGAGAATGCGTTGTGCAGTTTAACGTAATGAGGATTTATTTCTGGTGTGTGTATTTATTTATTTTTAATTAAAAGTCCTTTAGGCCTTAAATAAAATGGACTAAATTCTGTTAAAATGAGCCCGGATATCATGCAGCAAGGTTTCTCGACATTCGTCTTCACGAGAGCGAAAACTCCGGTAAAACCTTAACCGCGGTTAGCTCACTCTAACACGAGATTCGATTTTGGGATTTCTTGAATGTGAGACAGAAATGCTACACTCACACTACAGAGCGGATTAATTGAATTCTTCCAAAATTGATTCAACAAAAACAAAAGAAATTTTGCTAGCAGTGGGGAGGAAAACGTTGTAATTGTTACCGAAGAAAACAGGAAACATTGCAAATTGCAGCAACAGAATTTTCGACAATGAGGGGGAAAATCATATTTTATATTTATAAAATGTGAAAATGAAATATATTTTATATTTATATAGTTCTGCAGTAATAACAGTTACGTACCGACATACGCAATAATGAGCTCTAATCTGTTTTTGTTTGGCCTTTGATTTTTTTACAATTCCTGATAACATTATCACATACAGCATTCTGTAAAATATAGGCCTCCTAAAAGGAAGAGCCAGAAGAAAACATCAGATGTTTTCCATTAACATGATTTTCTCTACATCTCTGTAAATTATTGTTAAAAAGCTTATTCTTCTTTCTTCATGCTAATCGAGATAAACATCAGCAGAAAGACGGTTATAAGTAGACGGGAAATAATGGAATACACTAAGCTAAAACGACAGTCAAATTTTTTAAAAGCTGATTGCCAGATGGATGAAATCCGTTTATTTACATTGCCAGGAGTTGACAAATTCATGTATGTGAAAAGTTTTAAGTATTTTAAAACTGAAACCAACAACAAGGAGTATCTCAAAAATGGTCAACTCCACGACATAAATTGACATTGACATAAATTGACATAAATTGACATAATTGACATAAATTGACATAAATTGTGTGTTCCAGCGAGATCTACATATTTTGTGTAGTAAGTTTTTGTCTATCTCTTACGGTTAACGAATTACACAAAATCCAGAAACTGCATCCAGAGGCTTCTCTCAGAAAATTCAATATATACATTTTATTTTTCGTGTAAATATCTTTAATATTCCACATTTTAATCAAAATCGTTAGAGCCATTTTTGTGAAAATAAAAATTTTCGAAAATGTTTCCATAGAAAGGATAGTTTGGGATGGGGGATTTTCCTCAAAATCTTCGTGTTGTATCCTTGGAAGATACTAAACTTATATACCAAGTTTGGTATTTTACCGATTTTTCGTTTTTGAGTTATCGTGTTCACAGGCACACGGACACACGGGCCTTTTTCTAAAAATGCTTTTTTATTATACAGGGGTCCCTTAAAGTGCATTTTCGGTGAAATATCGCTATCGAACTTTTGGATGGAATACAATACCCTCTCTATACACTATGTACCTATGTACTTGTAGAGAAAGTATACATAAGTAAGATCACTAAAACTGTTCTTAATTCTGTCTATGTGTCATTATGCTCTAACCCACCACAATGTGTTACTAAAGAGCTTTAATTATTTCTCAGATATAGTTTTGGTCCTTAAGATTTAATAAAACATGCAATTTCATTGTGGTTCCTAGATAAGGCGAGTTTCATTCTTAAGCGCGTTAAAATGTGAAGTAAAGAGAAGTCACAATTCTTTTCAAGAGTTTCTGTTACCACCAAACTAACATGCATTTAGTCACCGCGGATAATTCGTACCCACACGTTCTGTATACAATTTCCCCGTTTGTCGATGTATAAAAACACTATAGCTAAAATATAAATATATTTCAAACGTCTTCTTTGGATATTTTTACTATTTCTATACTATTATATATACATAGTGTATATATGAGGTATTGATTACACCCAAAAAAATCGATACCAAGATTTCACCGGAAATACATGTTTCGGGGCCCCCTAAATAAAAAAAGCAGTTTAGAAAAAGATCCGTGTGCGTGAGATTGTGTGTATGTGTGTGTGTGTGTGTGGACGGGTGGGTGGGTCTGTGGGTGGGTGCGACAGGAAGATGTTCAAGAAAATTCCCCAACGCCCTACTATCCAATACATGGAGGAGCAGTCCGCCTGGGTAATGCGGTGGTAGCATGTCTGCCTGACACTTAACAGGTCGTGAGTTCGAATCTCTCTTAGAGTGAGTTACCAGGATAAGGGTTTTTCGGGGTTTTCCCTTATCCTGAGAAGACGAATGTCGAGTAATTTTGCGCTCCATGGACCCCGAGATCATTTGAGCATCATTTGACCAATCAGTCTGATATGACCAACCAGGTTAAAGTACGTTAAGCTAGAAAAAAAAAATGGAAACCTTTGATTTTCTCAAAAATGACTAACGATTTTGATTAAAATCTCTTATACTTAAAATGTGTATGATAAATAAAATGTATAGCTTGAATTTTCTGGAAATAGCCAATGAGGGCCTCTATTCTGGTTGAATGTTTTGAATGTTGCACAACTAGTAAACCGAAACAGATAGACAAAAGCTTACTATACAATCACGTAGAACTTCTTAAAACACAAAAAATATACCATATACATGTTTTCCTTGGAGTTGACCGTTTTCGAGGTATTCCTTGTTATTGGTTTCAGTTTTAAAATACTTTAACTTTTTTCATACATGAACTTGTCAACTTCTTGCTACACAAAAAAGCATTTCAATCCCATATTAACCACATTTTAAAACATTTGACTGTCGATTTAGCCTAGTGTACTATCTCCCTTCTACTTATAAGGAACTAATAATAAGACCGTTTGTGCTAATGTCTATCTCGATTAGTATGAAGTATTAGAGGAATAAGCTTATTAACAGTAATTTGCCACAGAGATGTAGTGAAAGTTGTATGATAGGAACACATCATATATTATCCCAATTTAACGCATTAAAATAGAATTGTTAATTAAAATTTGAAAAGGAGAACTACCATTGCTTAAAAATTTGCATGAAAACATTAACTGGAAGCAAATATTCACCAGAAGATAATGAAGCATTTTACTCTAAATTAGTGCTACACTAAATATAACTATAGGTTAGTATTTACTCTCACTTTACTATATATTGTAAATTGAGTCTCACTATTCAATAGGGATAACTGTTCTGTGATCTAGGGAACCAGATCGACCCAACTAGTATTTTCCTAATTGATTTTCTTAAACTTACCCACCTACTTACTACTGCAAAGTACAATATCGATTACCTCTTCAAGAGTGTCGATATATAATTGCTTGAACTGGTTTTAAGTGCGCTTAGGGTTTTATTACTTTCTTTTTCGCCTAGATACCAAAGAGAAAAAAACCTGCAATTCACAAAGTTTCTACATGGAGATTTCATTTCAAACACATATTTTGAGTTCCTCAAATTTACAAATATCGGGTGTGTTCCATTCACATGACTTTCTCTACCTGTTGTTCGACAAAGTTCTTACAAAATATTATTTCTCTTTCTAATCCTTGCTAATTGTGTTACATTTTAGCAGAATTGTGTTATTACTTAGAGGGGAACTAAGAGAATACACTACGCTAAAGCGATAGCCAAATGTCTTAAATGCTGTCACTATGCCGCTTTCATTGAAATTCGCTTTTTTGTATGGTGCTGAGCAAAACAAAAGAAAAACTGACAACTTCCTGCTTGAGAAAATATAAGTATTTTAAATTGAAACCATTATCTCGGAAACGGTTAGCTCTACAGCAAAAATGTAAACTAAATACATGAACTGTGTTTTGACGAGATCTAATTGTCTGTGTAGTAAGTCCTTTATCTTCTCTTGCGGTACATCAGTTATACAAAAGTCATTCGGACCTCAGAGGCTATTCCAGGAAAGTCAAGATATGCATTTTATTTATCAGCAAGTATCTTTGATCTACGGTATTTTTAATCAAAATCGATAGTACCATTTCTGATTTTTTTCTATGTTAAGGGCAGCTTGTGGTGAGGGAATTTTCTTAAATCGGTTGCATCCTGGGAGATACTAAACTTAAATGACACGTTTGATATTTAATGGACTTATCGTTTTTGGGTTATATTATTCCACATAACCATAAAGACAGACAGACACACCACTGCCATTTGTTTTAAAAATGCTTTATTATTTTGGAATCAGGGGGTTTCAAAACATGAATTTCCGATGAAATATGGAAATCGACATTTTGGGTGGAATATAATACTTTCACTGCCTATCATGTACCTTATACATATGCGCTAGGAAAAGTAAAGAAAGAACTATTTTAGAAAAGGTCCAAAGGCGCGCAAATGTATCTCTGAAAACTCTAAATTGGAAAATCGGAAAAATATCAAATGTTATAATTGAGTCAGATTACCTCTTCTTCCAGTTCTTTTCCAAGAGAAATTTCCCACACCACATCCATTGGTCATGAGTATTTACATTTGTGGTTATATAACTAACGATTTTATAACAAAATATGTTCGAGATTTTGCCGAGACTTATGAAATATAAACCCCAAGTTTTATATAATGTCCTCCGAATCCACTTCATTATTTTTACTTTCTCTGCCAAACCTATAATGGAAAAGAGGAAGTGTTATCCAAGAATTTGATATCAAGACAACACTGGCAATACTAACTGTTTTAGGATCTTTTGAACCCCCTAAAATACACATTTTTAAAGAATATTTTTATACGCGCGCGTGTTTTCTTGTTGTTGTTGTTTTTTTTTTGTTGTTTTTTTTTTGTGTGTATGTATGTATGAACAGCAAAACTCTCTCATAATTCCGTTCCTGTTCCAACCAACTTCGAGTTGCTCATCATCATATGTATAAATATTTGAATGACAAATAAAATGCATATCTTTAATTTTGTGTGATTAGCCTGAAAGGTTCACCAACGAATTTTGATGCAGTTACATAACTAATAAATCATAAGAGATAGACGAAAACATACACTATAAATAATTGAAATATACACTATACGACATTTTTATTTTTTCTATTTAGTACATTTTACTAAAAGGTACACAGGTAGAAAAGGTATTATATCTTACCATAAAATTCAATACCGAGGTTTCAACGGTAATGTATGTTTTAGGGTTCCCTGTATCAAAAAAAAAAAAAAAAAAGATAGAAAATATCCGTGTGTATGTGTGTGCCCATGTGTCTGTGTACACGAAAAATATCACACTACGTAAAGCTTAGTTACTTTAAAGGATGCCACACGAAGAAGTTGAGGAAATTCTCCCACTCCAAACCGCTCTTTATATAGAAAATGTTTTGAACTTTTTGATTTTCTCAAAAATGGCTCTAACAATAAATCGATAATCAGTTTTTGAGCAGCATATCTCTATGTTAGAAATTTCACACCCTTTGCAAGACTAAGAGAAACAAACCAATAACGATTTCCTAGTTGAAAGAGTGTATGTGTTTAAAAATAAAAACTAATGTTTCAGAAGTGGTAATTCCTTAGAAAAGGGCATAAGTTTGAAGTATGTAGATGTGTGTTTAAGAATGAAAATCAGTAACAAAGAATAACTTGGATATGGTAACTCCTCAAAACAACGAAACAAAAAATATATTGGGCATAAAGTGTGCTTGAACAAAATCTTCAACGTTTATGTAGTAATATTTTATCTATCTCTTGCGTTTACTAGTTATGAAAACTAATTCAGAACGAAGAAAGCTTCAGATACATTTTGTTTTTATTTTTGCCTTAAACATATGGGACTTTACTTAAAACGTTAGAGATATTTTCCCAAAGCTTCCCACGTTAATAGTAGTTTGGTTTCTAAGAAGATAAGGGAATAATCCTGGCTAAAAAAAATGTCCAGCCGGAAATCGAACACAGAACCTCAATATTTGGACACTAGTGATATTGCTTATTACTTCGCTAAATCGATAATTTTGGTATTTTTCGATAAAAAACGTCCGTGTTTATTGGAATTTTCTGTAGTTGTAAGAAAATGTAACTCTTTCCATTCCAATGGTGCCACTTGCATTATTTTGTATCTCTATTGTTGGAAGCGGGCAAAAAGTGTGGAACTGGAAAAGTTAACTGTCGATGATGCTGTACATTTATTGGTACGTAACTTTGTGCTTACTTTAAATATATTGATATTGTCACAGCTTAATGTAAACATAAACCAATATTATAGATGTTTTAAGAGTTATTATGTAAATAAGTCAATCACTGTTTCTTTTCAGTGGGCCCACTCCAATTTTTACCAGATATTTGGTATCACGGCAGAGAGGATTTGAACCTCGTATAATTCAATATGGACCCTGGCCACTTTAGTGACTGAGCCAGATAAAAGGATAGGTAGAGTAGGTTTCTAAGGATACCTTGTATCCTCTCAATTTTAAAACTGTTTACAACCGAAGTTAAATCGAGCTGAAAAGGGTTAAAACACACAGCCCAGGAGACTCACCTAGTAGTATGTAATTTTTGAGACTTTCATTCCCTCTGCACATGTCTTTATACTGCCATTTTTTAACGCCTGTGTTCCGCATGTGGCTTGGGTTTAATTTATTTTTAAAACCCTTAATATATCACTATTTTTCTAAGCCGGAATTCCTTCTCAAAATTAATTACTGATGTTAAAATTATGCAAATTGAGAGGCATTACAAAGATTGCAAAGTACTGACCAGGAAGTATCTACCTTAATGCTGTGTGATGGGAGGGGCAGACTGGACAGATGACCTAACAGGTTATACCACTTGTTCTCGTGAGGAACACATTCAAATATTAAGTGGCTGTTCAGATGTTTTATAGCAATGAAAATAAAAAGTTGGGAGGCTATGAGTAGGTGTCTTTAAAATGCATTTTAAATTGACCGTGTCCGTTGACAAGCTGTGTTATCCTATATAGGTCGGCAACAATGTCGGAAGAAAGTGGAGTTTCGTCAACTATCTCTTTCTAAGGTAATTCATGGTAGGTACAATATAATTGCTGTTACAAACTTTCCTTCTCCCCCACCCCCCGTCATACAGTCAAGCTGTGCTGATAAAAAAATGTTAATGCTAACAGAACTTTCTCTAGCCGTTACCATTTCTATAACCATACCAATAAGTCCTTACCATTCATCTTCAATTTTTAAACAAATTATTATTATTACTATTATTATTATTCATATCGTCGTCTTAATCATCTTCATCATCTCTAATTCCTTTTAACCAGGACAACTATTTTCTAAAAATATTTGGAAATAAATGCCATAGAATCGAGAACAGATTTAAGTAAGTACGACAGTAATATATTTTGAATGCATAAAATGCTGAAGTACTGAAACAAACTTGCCTTAATGGCTAGTAACATATTCCAATTAGAATACACAGAAGCAATCGAATTCACTTAAAGACCATGAAAAATTAATAAGATATAGTATATCTCACAATTTGTTTTTAACATTCATTTTCAATGTATACATCAGTAATAGGCAAACAAAGTGTACATCCGTGCAACAAAGACTTTCACTTTAAAAAAGATGATACAATAATTTATCTTATAATCGCCAGCTTCAGGTTATGCTGAAGCATATACTTTGAAAGTTGGAAGTAAGGAACTAGATAGCAGCTAAATGTGAGCTTGTGAGTGAACTCCTTAGATGTTTTTCCTTACTTCTAACTTACCTATACTGAGTAGATAAAGTATTGCATTCTACCTAAAACTTGCATACTGATATTTCACAGGAAATACACGTTTTGAGACTCCCTGAACTAAATCTTCCGAAAAGCGACAGAGAAACCTCAATTTTAATTATCCTTTACGGGGAAAAGTTTTTTGGTATTTTTTTTTATTTTGTAAAAATGACTCAACATTGTTTTAAAGTTATTTGCATGACAAATGAAATGTATGTGTTGAATTTTTTGGGGAACAGCTTGAGAAGTCTTCATTTTGAATGAATTTTGTGTATTGTAAAGAGAATCAACAAAATGCGACTGCATAAAAATATACAATGCCTTTTTTCGGTATTAACTATTTCCAAAACATTCCTTGCATTTTCCTATTCTTATACCTTACTCCAATAGGAAACCGTTATTCGTGTTTTTGTGGTCATGCAAAGACCATGCATTCTCAGATATTATATGGTGACACGCTCTTTAAAAATCTCATGTGTTCCATTCACATGACTTTCGCTGTTCTGCAAACATACCATTCTTACAAAAGAATATTCTTCCATCTACTTCATGCCAATAAAGATAAAAATTACCAGAAATGTCCTTATCAGGCAGTTCCTTATAAGTGTTAAGGAAATAAGAGGATTCTCTAAAAGCTATCACAATGTGATTGTTATTGAAATTAGTTCTCTTTCCATGGCCAGGTGTAAAACAAAAGATTACCTCCTGTTCTGAGAAAACCATAAGTACTTTAAAATTGAAACCATCTATATATATGATAAACAAGATTAACAAGAACTGTATTTTTGTACAATACAAACTGCATTTTCTCTTTGCCATACGACTTACTAGTTATACAGAAGTCATACTGACTGCAGAGGACTTCAGAGGCTATTTTCAGAAAATTCAAGATTTACATTTTAACTATATATGTACCAAAATCGTTAAATGCTATATCAAAATCGTTAAAGTCTTTTATAGGAAAATCAAAATGTTCAAAAATGTTCCATGTAAGGGGTAGTTTGGAGTGAAAGGTTTATTTAAAGCCTTCTTATTGTATCCTTAGAAGATGCTGAACTTAAATATCAAGTTTGATATTAAACCAACTTTTCCTTTTTGAGTGGTCGTGTTCACATATACACTTACACCCACACACCACACATAAACCTTTTTCTAATTTTTTTTTATTCAGGGTACCTTATAACAAGTATTTCTGGTGAAATCTCGGTATCGAATATTTGGGTGGAATGCAATATTTTCTATATACACTATGTAAATGGTTCGTGTAGAGAAAGTAAACATCTTACTCTCTTTATATCTTATAATATATGTAAATTTGAAATAAGTTTAACAAAAATAGCTTTTGCAAGAACAATTTAGAAGAGTCGGTAGAAAAAGTTATGTGAATGCTTCAGATTAGAATATTTTCGAAGATACTTTTAAGATTTAGGTGAACTAACGGCAGAAATCCTCGCGGAATATCACTTAACAGAAATAAAAGCTCATTAGTTGTTAATGGATTCTTATTCCAAAGCATCTTATTTTACATTGATTTATTTGTATTTAGGTAGGTCGTATCAGGCGATGAATGAATGAAATATGAACTGATGTTCAAATCAGCCTGGGGACCATAGAGCTGACAGTTACACCACATACGCCTTCTCGGGATAAGGGAAAACCTCAGGGCAGGATACTTTATCCGGAAAACTCACCCTAACCGAGATTTGAACTTGTGACCTCTTGAATGTGAGATAAGCATGCTACCATCACACTAGAGAGGCGGGTTACAAGGAATCACAGAATCGTATGGCCACAATGGTGACAGTTTGCATTTACTAATATTTTCTGAAAGAAATGCTAGAACAATAGGTACACCAATTCCTTTCACGTTCTTTTGTTTTCTCCACTCACAAAATTACTTGTGCTCTTTGACATATGGATAATCAGACTTTTTAAGAACCATTGAATTTGCTGAACTTCGAACAACCATTAGAACGGCTTCAGAAATAAATATTTGTTCAGTTTCTTTGCAGTTTTAATTTAAGATAACACTACTTGTGATCAACTTCATTTTATGTATATCCATTACAGCACAGGACTAAGACAGGAATGTGGACTGTCACCTATTTTATTTGCGATATATATATATATATATCGCAGAGAGAGAGATAGAGAGGGAGAGAGAGATATTGAAGAATTGAAGGACACGTTTAAACCAAAACGATTTATCATAAATAATTAAATATAAGCACAACACTTAGATGACCACATGACATTAGCAGAAAATGAAACGGAACTGCAAATAGCAATAACTAAATTGAAAGAAATGGGGAAAACTTATAACATGAACACCCCTGGTGGGAAAAAATATATCTATGGCTGTGATAAAGAAAGAACATATAAAAGTTAAAATAGCTATTGATGGAGAAATTGTAGAACAAGTTTCAACATTTATATACTTGAGATCAAAAATATGACTCTGAAGACTTAGTAGATGTTGAAGAAAATATAGAAACATACAATAGATTCAATGGCTGCATAACACGACATTTTAGTAAAAATATGAGGAAAGACATAAAAAAAGGTTCCATGACATTATATCTAAATCAGCGTTGATGTACTCTTGTGAAACCTGGACACTAAAAACTAGGGAAAAAATCAAGATTGGAAGCAGCCCGAATGAGATTTTTACGATCACTTTTGGGAACTAGTAGAAGAGATCGGATTAAGAACACTGTAATAAGAGACCATTTAATGGAAGAAAATGTTAATGAAGAAATGCAGAGTTGTCAAAAACGTTTGAAAGAATACGTCCTACAAATGCTGCCTTCAAGGTATCCACATCAAGCCTTATTAGAAAAAAGGGGTTACAAAACCTTCAGGAAGAAGAGTTGGATGACAGCGGAGGAGGTGGATTGACAGTTCACTTAGCCTCCGAACAGGTCGCAAGGCCTAAACCTTGCGAGGAGGAAGAATAAGAAGTATATCCATTATCTCCAAGACAACCAGCATTTTTGCCACCATGCCCACATCCAGCAACAATACATCTATTCTGAGGAAGGTTTTAGTAACGTATAAAGTACTTAGTGCCACAGGAGATTAACTATAGTTTAATTTCGTGAAACCTATCACGCTCGTCAAACATCAGATGATAACATTTTCATTCAATATTAAAGTATTATTTTAATACCTTTTTTCGTTATGAAGTTTCTGTATTTAAGGCAGCATTAAACACACACAAACACACACATATACGTATATGTGTATATATATATATATACAATCAGCGATATATCTTACTTAAATACTTAAAATATATCAATAATAATAATAATAATAATAATAATAATAATAATACATCGATAACCCATTTGAGTGTTAAACGATTATTCCTATTTATATACTCGTATCAGCTCACAGACACAAATGGTGTAGCAAAACATATAAGCACATAGGTATCTAACCTTTTAATTTTGATTGTCGAAGTGTTTCATTAAAACTTTGTGAAGAACGTCAAAATATTTGAAGTCTATATTAAGTATTACGTCACTTTAAATAAAAATTCTTTATAAAAAGTTCAAGCTCTCCCCCTCCTTTACTCTATTTCCGCTATCAAGTTCAAACCTAGCGTCTTCTCTGCAATGAAATGGTTATTCTTATGCTTTGTAATGTTTAGATTATTCACCTGTTTATTACATTATCTATCACTGCACAATTTACATAGTAGGTAGATAAAGTATTGTATTCCATCCAAAAATTCAGTACGGAGATTTCACCGGAAAACACGCATTTTGGGGACCCCTGAATACACAAAAACATTTTTAGAAAAAGGTCGATCCGTGTGTCGTATATGTGAATGGGGTGTGTATGTGTTTGGCACAGCATTACTCAAGAATGAAATGTCAATTAAATATCATACTTAGTATTTAAGCTTAGATTCTTACGAGGATACGAAAAGAAGATTTTCAAGAAAATCCTCCCACCCCAACTACCTTTTACATGGAACATCTTTCGAAATTTTCGATGTTCTAAATAATGGCTCTAACGATTTTTATTAAAATTCCCTATATTAAAGATATTTATTATTATCTAACTAAAATATATATCTTGAGTTTTAGATATAGCCTCTGGAAAACTTTCATTTTGGAGACATTTTAAATATCCGTAAAAGATAGACAAAAACTTATTGCACAAAAATGAAGATCGCATTAAAGCACACCATTTAATATACTTTTTGTATAAATGACCATTTTAGAAATATCCCCCGTTATTGATTTCAATTTTAAAATAGTTAAAACTTTTCTCAAACGGGAAGCCCTCGTCCATTTAATCTCTCCATTTTTTACTTCTGGACATGGAAAGATAACTAGTATCAATGACAAACGCATGGCGACAAATTTTAAAACATTTGACTTTCGCTTAATACAGTGTATTCGCTTATTTCCCTTCTACTTATAAGGAAATAAGTGATAAGACCATTTCTGGTAATGTTTATCTTGATTAGTATGCCGTAGATAATAATGGTTTTTAAGAACAGTTTGCAGAACAAATAAAGAAAGTCGTGTGAATGGAACGCATCAGATATATTTACACAAATTACCATTTTTGGCTATATTTTTTCAGCTTACATTTGCCGAAAGTACTTTAGAGAAAATTGGAATGGTTTTCTTTACCTCTGGAATTAAAAAGGTTTTCAACTGTAATTTATATGTAAAAAAGTTAAATACATAAGCATAATTAATCTAATTTATGGTGATTTTCTATAAAATGATTTCTTCTCTTAATCGTGATACAGCTAAATTTGCGATGTTTAATTCTGACATTCTTTACAGGCTAAATACACCATATAAAATAAAGAATAAGTAGGAATAATTTTTTTACTGTCCTTAAGTTTACATGACTGATCTCGGTACATTCACTAGAGCATCACGTGACGGTGAAAACACTGACTCTACCGGCAAAGGGAACCACTACAAGTCGGTTGTAAAGAATGCAATCTATTGGTACTTTTGCCTGATAATAAGCATCTAAAATTCTCGCTGAGAAACGCGTAAACTATAAATTCAAGATCCAACGAGTTTCAGCTGTTTCTTATTTCGTGAGTTGTTTTTATTGCTACGAGACTTTGGCAACGCCCTTCACAGACTGGTCAGTTCATTGACAGAAATTATGATAAAGTTATTTGCCTGTAGCTTAATCGTCTGTCATTCTAGAAATCCAGTTGAGAATTTTAGGCTCTGATTGGAAGTTTAAATACGCAACTTTAATCCTGTATTATCAGAACTCGTGAGTCTGCTTGTGGAGAGATTACAAACCCTAACAACCCAGGTTAAATCTGCTAAATTCCTAACCCATTATCTCAACATAGGCTGAAATGTTTACAGAATGTAGATGCATTGTTTTTAAGTTCAATGATAGATATACTTTGCTAAATGTATTTATTATGGAAAATAGGATTATTTTTCTGAATAGAACCTTCCTTTTATTAAAATCTGTTGGAATTACTTACTTTTTAATAACAACCAACCACGTTATTAACTCTAAACTATAAACACAGCCTCACTTAGAGGTTTTTGTCATAATAAAATATAATTTAGCTATCTTATATAATTTATACGAAAAAAGAGTATTTTATACAAACAAATCATTCAGGGAATTGAATGCTAATTGAAGTAAATTGAGGTAAAAATGGAGAAAAAAGGACTCTCATATATTTGCAAACAAATAAACCTCATTTTGAGCACACAGAAGCTGACATTTAACACTACAGAAGCACCCCCTTTTATGGCGAAAATTCCCCTAAACTGTAGGATATAGTTATCTATTCTGCTCTAAAGTGCACAGAAGTTACGATTATTTTTCAATGGAGTGTTGCAGAATTTGCCGTACAGAATTGTCTGGTCAGTTCATCAGTACAATTTTGAATATATATGTGTAAAATATGCGTGTTATGTCAATAAAGATAAAGTGTATATCAAATTAAAAAGAAACTTCAATCTATAATACTTCATAAAAAGCTAAACTTTAAGTTTTGTCAATTTTCGCTATTTAGTTCCCTCCTTAAGCTAGGTTGAATAATTTGATCCGCGAGTTTCCTAGAACCCCATTCATCAATACATTTCGCTTCTTTCTTCTTCACCTTAAATAACATAGTCACCCAATACTATATATATATATATATATATATATATATATATATATATATATATATATATATATAATCTTGCTCCTCGACATTCTTGTGGATGTAATTCCTACATAAAGAGGAGAGTAATCCAAGAAGGAGAAAAAGAAGTCTCTCCTTAACCAGAGAGATGATCTCTCCCTCTCGCATCCCTCTCATTCCCACATCCTCCTCCCATTATTTTCCACTCCGTCCTCAATTTCTAATCCTGGTCTGAATAACATAATGTGGCATGTTCTATTTTAAAAACAACACGTAATAAAACAACTTCCTTTCACAGTATGAATGGAAATTAAAATTATCACAATTGTCCATATACTGTGAATCCTGGAACTAAGTACTTGCAACACTGTAAATCGCTATTGGGGAGTCATCTCAAAATAATTTGCCTGTCCCCGTGCTTTAACGCTTTGGTGCTTTGTGGCGCAGGGGATCGTGGGCATGGGTGTTTGTGTGTTTGTGAATGTGTATACGTATTTGTCATTAAAAGAAAACGGTAAAACAAAGTAAATTTGGGTAAAAATATAAAAACGGAGGAATAAGAAGAAAGAATACAGCACACAAAAAAGGAGGAAAAACTGAAATCACCTTGTGTGGTTTACCGGGAAGTATGCGAGTCAATTGAGAAATTCAATGCTATGCCGGCATATTGCCATGGTAGCTGAATGGTAGAGCAACCGGCTAGAGACCGGGAGATCCGTGGTTCAAATCCCGGCTATGGCATTGCATTTTTCGGTCTGACTCTACCTATCCTTAAAATTTAGGTTTTACACAAACTTCAACCCGTCTCTTATTTTTGATGTATAAATGTTTACCATGGTATGGGGTTTACATACATGAATGATGATAGCGAAAAATTGGCATAATTTCTTATTTGTTCATCCTTTTTTGCTTTTCAAGGACTAGGCAAGAATGGTTGTTCCAGTTTTAAAGTGAGCCACATTGATGTCTTCTCAGATAGCCGCTTGCTTTTGAATTTATCAGTAGCAAAGCTTGTCATTAATATTACGATCTTAGAATCTTGTTATGCAGCTCCTATCAAAAACTCCGTAACCAACGAGAATTTACATGGTTGATTTGTTGTCTCATTAAAATCTCTGGCCTTTTAGGCTAATAGTAATAATAATAATGAAGATAATAACAATAATAATAACAATCCCATCTCATTAAGATATATCTAAGATAACTGATGTAGCTAAGATCTTTCTGAGAGAAAAAATCTTTCTGATTATTGCAGCTTAAACATTCGATTTTTGGGCTGAGGGTAGCGCATTATAGATTTAACTTTTGTTATTTATTCAAAATAAAAAATTGAGAAATTTTGCTGCTTAGGTTAAAAACATTGAAGTTTAATACAAAATCTAATGTTTTCCATTCACATGACATTCTCTGCATCTCTGTAACAAATTATTGTTAAAATGCTTATTCTTCTATGTTCTTCATATTAATCGAGATTAACATTAGCAGAAATAGTGTCCTTACTTGCTTCCTAGCAAGTAGAGGAGAAGTAAGGAAATACACTAGGATAAGGTGATAATCTAATCATTTAAAAGCTGGTGAAGTTGTCTGAAATTCGTTTCTTTCTTGGACAGAGTTTACAAATTCCCGTATGAGAAACATTTTAAGTATTTTAAAACTGAAACCAATAACACGGAATACCTCGAAATGGCCAGCCAGTTTCACGAAAAAACGAGTATGACATAATTTGTGTGTTTTAACGATATTTACATTTTTTGTACAGTAAGTTTTTGTGTATCTCTTACGGCTTACCAGTTGTGCAAAAGTCATCCAGAATGAAGAGACGCTACTCCCAGAAAATTCATGATATACATGTTGTTTGTCTTGAAAATATCTGAAACATGTGGTATCGTTAGAGCCATTTTTTGAGAAATAAAAATATTTGATTTTTTTTCATGGAAATATCAGAAATATGTGGTTTTTTAATCAAAATCGTTTCAGCCATTTTTGAGAAATTAAAATATTCTAAATTTTTTCTATGGAAAGGGTAGTTTGGGGCGGGAGATTTTCCTCAAATTCTTCGTGTGGCATCCTTGGAAGATACTAAATTTAAACACCAAATTTGGTATTTTAGCGAATTTTCGTTTTTGAGTTATCGTGTTCACAGACACACGAATACATACCAACTCACGGGCCTTTTTCTATTTTTACTTTCTCTACTTACGTGTAATATGTACAATGTTAGTGTATAGAGAAGGTATTGTAATATATGCAAAAATTCGATACCGAGATTTCACCGGAAATACATGTTTTGGGCACCCTTGAGTAAAAAAAAGCATTTTTAGAAAAAGGTCAGTGCGTGTCTTTGGACAGCATAGCTCAAAACTCAAAGGATGCAACACGAAGATTTTCAAGAATCTCCCCCACCTCCAATTACCCATTACATAGAACTTTATTCGAAAATTTTTATTTTCTCAAAATTGACTGTAACGATTTTGATTAAAATATGGCATATTAAAGATGTTTACCTGACAAATAAAATGTATAGCTTGAATTTTATGGAAATGGCCTATGAAGGCCTCTTTAACCGGGATGATATTTATTGAATTTTGTATAACTGCTAAACCGTAAGAGATAGGCAAAACTTATCACACAAAAATGTAGAGCACATTAAAACACACAATTTCAGTTACATATATATATTTTTTCTGGAGTTGATCGTTTTAGAGCTATTCCGTTTTTTTTACAGTTTTGAAAAATTTGTACTTTTCTCATACAGGAATTTGTCAACTTCTGTCCATACAAACAAAGGAATTTCAGTCACATAGCAACCAGCATTTGATTATCACTTTAACCTATGATACTCCCTTATTTCGCTTCTACTTACAAGGAAGCAAGGAATAAGACTATTTCTGCTAATTTTTTTCTTGATTAGCATGAAATAAATATACCGGGGTGCACTCAGACTCGTGGGGTCCTGGGGGACCAATTGAGGAGCTACTTGATGGAGAAGTAGCGTCTCCAGGTCGTGAGGACCGCATTAACTGGCCGGGGGGATCGAAGCGCTGACCACGTCTCACCCCCAATACTGCATCCCATCCATGACGTCTGTAATGGACCGAGTTGGGGGATGCAGAAGCCGGGCGGTGGGCCAAGGCTCTTAGTGAGCTGTGCTAAGGAGTTTATGGAGTAAATAGAAGCATAAGATTTTCAAAAATAATTTGTTGCAGAGATGTAGAGAAAGTCATATGAATGAAATACATCAGATTTTTTTAACACAGGGACCTTTAAAGGTGTGTATCCAGTGAAACCTTGTTATCGGATTTTTGGGTGGAGTGCAATAGTTTTTCTAAGTTTAGAGAGCAATAAGGCGCAATAAATATAACATATAGTTGTGAACGCTGCAGTGAAACATTACCTACTTGAGCGCTAACATGTGCTGCTATTTTCGTATTACAAAGTTCGGTTTGTCTCTACTTACTTATGTATTACATTACTTTCACATTTAGCGGACGAGATCTAGCTGCGGTAACATGTGCTACTCGCATTTCGGAGGCTCGAGATCTATCCCCGTCCACTTTCATCTTGGGTTTTTCGTGGTTTCTCTGGAGTCGGAGGTCGAATCTGGGGCGGTTTCTCATCTACTTCTCCATTATTTCTCCTTCATTCTCTTGTCTTTGTCATATTTCAGGTATGCCTCCGGTTTAGCTGCGGTAACATGTGCTACTCGCATTTCGGAGGCTCGAGATCTATCCCCGTCCACTTTCATCTTGGGTTTTTCGTGGTTTCTCTGGAGTCGGAGGTCGAATCTGGGGCGGTTTCTCATCTACTTCTCCATTATTTCTCCTTCATTCTCTTGTCTTTGTCATATTTCAGGTATGCCTCCGGTTTCGTAGTGTGTGGCGATGCGTGCGGATGCATGTTGAGTGGAACGACACAGGAGAGCTGTCAGGTTGTTCGCTCTCTTTGCCTGGCTCCTCCACCAGTGGGTTTGGAAATGTTAGCGACTTCCGCCACCTCTTCTGATTCCCTCAGTCATCCCTTCCTCCTAGCCGTAATAGATCTGTGTAGGTCGCAGATGTTTTCCTGTCTTCCTCGTTCTCTACCCTTTACTTTCATTTTTTTCATATGTATGTGTAGAACTCTTACCGAAATTGCACCAGAAACAACTGTGCTGAATTACAGACTCTATGAAAAAACAAAACAACAGGTACATTCTTTTTGCTTTTCAACCATAAAAATACATATTGCATTTGGTGTTTAAAGTGAGATGATGGGGCGTATTTCGTCCATATTCAACTTTTAAGTTTGTTACAGTTTTCCTAATGAAATACATACTATTTTAATTAATTTTACAGGGTGTACCAATCCTCACTGTAATGTTTATCTATACTTCGACACACTTGGTGTTTCTTCCCCGAAATTCGAATTGTTTTTTCATGAAATACTATAAAAAGTAGCATTAATTAACTACTGAGTAGTTATTACAATTGAGAATCAACACCTTCAATTTATTTGGCTTCACTGTACAAATGCAATGAAAACACCTTCAGTGATTTGTAAAAATAAAATGGATTTCAAATTCCAGCATTAGGAATAACCTGAATTTTCTTCCTGTAAGATAGCTGCAGACACACTGCACCTTATTAAATCTTCAACCTTGTGACCAGTTCACTATTTTTTGTTTACCTTTCTTCTTCGTTCTTGCGACCTTAGCCTGGTGACTTGTATGCAATCTGCCTAGTTATTGTCTCGATTTTCACATTTATTTTTTTTAGATATTCGAATTTTCGTTTGTATCTTTCTAATCTAAGCCTTTACAAGAAGGATTTCTTATAGAGACCACAACAAGCACAATTACCCTAGTATACGAAAGTGATATGAAAACAGAGACGTGATAGCTTTAGGATAGCTTTAGCTCTTTTAACTAAAATACAACCAGAGATACAGCTTGTGAAGGAGGGATTGATAATATTTAAGAATGACAGGTGTCCATACAATCTTGCATAATGTATTTAGTGGTTATATTTTGAGTACAGTAATAAAATATGTGCAGGTAAAATTATAGAAATACACATTTTTCTTTAAAATTTGGTCTACCCTCTTACTTAAATTCAGACATTGTCCGAGAATTCAAGAAGAAATCTGCAGTGCATTTCAGAAAACTTTTAAGACGTAATACTATGACGTAATACCACAGGCAGTTCTAATGATAATGATTATAATTTAGAGTTGAGTAAGGTTTAGAGTTTGGGAAACTGAAATCTTATTTAAATACTGAGCTGAAAAGAAGAAAATAGGTTACCAATAATTCAGATATAAATAATGTTGTGCAAAATACAAACACTATATTTATCAAAGAAACACGAAGGTGTGTTTGTGAACTTAAAGAGTAATATAACATGAAAATATACAACTATTTTAAGAGAAAAGCAGTATTCTGTGGTCCTTTGAGAAAGAATTCAGAAAGAGAGTAGTGAAGTATAATCAACTGGTTCATGTATTTTTGTCAGTGTCTTAACTGGGGTTGCGTCAAAGCGAGATAAAACGCAGAAATGTTTTGAAATGTGAAGAACAGAAATTGTGAAATGGAGACACCAAACAAGTAATATTAACTATTTTGGAATTAGCGACAAGTAAGAACAAAACTAAGGTAAAACAATTGCCTGAACAACTGGTCGAGAAGAAACTTCCTAAAAGATATATATATATATATATATTAAGATAAATGTTTGATATATGCGTACCAAGAGTAAAGTGGAAATAAAGCAATAAGAGAAGATTGGGTTTTAGTGGAAGACCTACTGTTGGGCAGCAACCTGATATTAATAAATTTCTTATAAAATATAAACCTAATTGTATGTTATTTTGCGTCGCTGAAGTTTTGATTTTATTGTAGTGTTTAAGTCTACTGAAATTGAATTAGCGTCTTTATTTTGAAATATTATTTGCCCATTGTTTGTTTGTCAACAATTTAAAGCTGAATAATGTCTTTTTGGGGTCGTCTCCTTAGCGCGGTGGTAGCGTTGCTGCTTACCAAGCGGGAGACCTGAGTTCGATCCCCAGTACCGGCGTGGGGATTTTTCCCCCGCTGGGAGACCTGGCCCGGGGTGCACTCAGCCTCGTAAGGTCCCTGGGGGGCCAATTGAGGAGCTACTTGATGGAGAAGTAGCGGCTCCAGGTCGCGAGGACCGCATTAACCGGCCGGGGGGGACTCGAGGCGCTGACCACGTCTCACCCTCCAATACTGCACCCCATCCATGACGTCTGTAGTGGACCGAGATGGGGGACGCAGCGGCCGGGCGGTAGGCCAAGGTTCCCCGTGAGCTGTCGTGCCATGGAGTTATGTTAATGTCTTTTTGGCTTAAACAAATTACTTTTTTCCAATTCTGCTGCGTATAATAAACCGTATATAATTTAGAACATTTCTCTGAAGATATATAGTAGTAGACGAAAAAACAAGATCTTATACTGATGATCTTCTGAGTCCTTAGAAATGGTAGTGAGCAGAAAAAGTTGTGTGACTTTTATATATCATATCGTTTACACTGGTTTCGTGTGGCATCTTGAGAGTAAAATACTGTACTTGTTGGAGATTCGTTTGTAGCGCAGTTAAATAATTTGAAATTCCTCAGTAAAAGATACAGATTAGTATCCAAGACAGCAATTTTTAAACTAGAACCCAGCTATTCATCAGACGACTGCTGTAATATATCAGCACTGGCAGCAACACTACAAACTTTCACAAACATCTCAAGTACAGCGATGTGAACAACAAACAACGTATTAACAAATGTATTTATGTTATACACAACACATGGACCTATATATGCAAAAGAACATTAATTTCAGTTCAATTTGTGAGTGAAATGAAGATGTTATGGATTATGGATCGGACGATGAATGAGATCGGTGAAATAATGCTCAAATGCTATCTATTGTTTTTATTGTTTGTTTTACTTAATTTCTGCGACCTCTAAGGTAAGGATTAAGAAAGATTGAGCATTGCATTCCACCCAAAAAATTCAATACCGAGAATGGATATGCATGTTTTCAGAAGTTGTGTGGAAAAGGAAAATATAAAATACTAGCGAGCGCGCGCGCGTGTGTATATGTGTGTGTCTGTTTGTCTGCCTCCATTATGAAACCGAAATGTAGAATAAACATAAAATTTCATGGTTAGAAGAACATTATTTTCAGTGAACCCCCAAATATTCGTTATTTTATATTTTACTGACTAACCATTGGATCAAAACATAAGTTTGGTACATCTATACGCATACAATTCACAGCCTATGAAGACTTCATGATTCCTACTGAAACTTCTGTAAATGGAAGTTGAAAGCTTACTGAAGGAAAAATCTAACTCTTATTGACACCATTAATATAAAATAAATATATTACATTGACCAGTTTCCAAATATTCGCTGCTTTGGTTTGAATTTTCTCACATTTTCGATTGCATGTGATTTTTTAAATGCTAAGTGGTCGTGTTTTCGTTTCTAAAGCGAACATGCAGAGAGTATACTATAATATGCTAGCATAATTACAATATTACCAAGAAATCCATATCACATTTCACTTGAAGAAAGTGTTTAACACAGTAAAATTAGCCATATCATATAAACATTGTTTTTAGTGTTTTACCTATGTAACTTCAATATTTTAATTACGAACATAAATGAACTACTGCTACTACAATGATGAAACTTGAAGAAATCCTTCCTTCTTCATAGAATACACTCATCCAAAACGAACTATACGAACCATACCGGATATTATTAGCAGGGATAGATTTCTAGAAATTAGCAGGTCTCCACCAAAATAATTATAATTTTGTTGTGGCGGCATTATTCTGAATGGCGGTCACCGGCTCTGACTTGCAACAGGATCGGCTGAATGAAATTGCTCTGCGGAATCCTAGTTTAAGTGCCTATGAAGCATTGCTTAGTCAAACCTTCTGTATGATATATATATATATATAATTATATACATATAATTACATGTAAGTATATATAAAGCTAGGTGGAGCTGTCTGTTGATAATGTATATTTTGGTAGTTTGCTTGGTATATACTACAGAAGAGTGTGTGTTTATTGGGTATCACCATTCCTAGTCGGAATAGCGCAATAGTTTCTATTGCAGCTCTCGTGCTGAGGGTGCGTCATTCGACTCCCGGCTCTGGGGCGATTTTAAGTTGCTCTATTCTCACCTCCATACTAGATCATGTAGAGTATTCTCAAAACGTAGTTCGGAGCACAGGGTAAAGGCTGTAGGTCCTGTCATTTACCACTATCCTCACCATTACCCTAACATCGGAGTATCAAACACCGCCTGTTGGATCGGTATGTGAAAGGTATGTTATGTAAATTGAACAAAAACCTCGTCCCAAAATAATCAAGTTTGCCAAAAATTCGATATTTAAAAGTATTCAAAACATTGGTTTGCTTAACAGTACTTCTAGTAAAATTGCATTTTAATATGAAACCAAAAATGAGGCACCTCCGCCTCAGAAACAGATCCAGTCATCGCTTGCTGGAATGAGGTAACAGCTAAAGCCAATAAAACAATATGGGGAGCGTTAGTAACTAACCGTCCCTAAAAGCTGCAGAAAAAGTTGTTCGACAAAAGCATGCCTGTCTCACATTTAAGAGGTCGCAAATTTGAATCTCCATTAGGATGAGTTACACGGTTCCCTTATCCTGAGAAGACGAATGACGAGTAACTTTAAGCTCCATGGACTCCAAGATCAAGACAATTTGAGCATCCTTTCACCGATTTCATTCATAAACTATTAATAACAGCATTTGTTTCCTAACTGCTTAGGTGAATCCAATCAGAAATTATGGAATAAAACTAACATAGGGTCACTCAAGATGAAAAATGTACACACAGCGTTACACTTCAGGTGTGTTCGCAACATTTTTTGTGTTGTATTCTGGTATTTATTGAAGAATGTTAAATATAAAACTTAGGAAATGAACCATGAAATAATTCGGCATCCTTAGCCTGTTGTAAATGAGAGTGTCTTTATATTTTTATGATATTTAGCTTCTTTCCGTGCATTTCATTTGTTATTACTGCCGTGTTGAACCGATAAGCAAATAAGCAACTTGCATGCATCCCCTTCGTGGGATAGAAGTAAGCAAGTGTTACGGGCTGCGATGTGGCCTATTATCAGCTCACCATGGCAAGTAATTAATTATAAATTCAGGTATTAGTTATTCTGTATTTAATAATTTACAGAGAAAATGATATTAATAAATGGAGCATCTACTCTCTATAAGCCCCGGCAACCTGGATTACCTGTGTTATTCACTGCCGAAAGATATACGACATTGCTATTATTGGTACGCGTATAATAATGATCCACTTACGTTCGGTACTGACTACAGTAACATGTTCATAATAGTATAAGGTTGCAAATAAACTCCTATTTGTTAGTTTTTAAACCTTGTACTCGTCAAAAGAGTGCAATTGATAGGATGCTGTCGTGTAATTTATCTGTTTAAACATCCTGTCCTGTTGGTTTTGGGTGTTATGTCACAGAGTTATAATTAGAACATATACTTAGTGTTTTACAAAAAGAACTTGACACATTCATTGCTAACACTTCCATCTCTGGGACACAACTTAAAATAGCAGTTCTTGAAGTATAATATATTAGTTCATGCAGCTTGTGATGTATAACATAAATTATTCTTTCTTTACAATGAAACTGTTAATAATTCATTCATTCTTCATTGAATTTTATATCTTGGTTAGAATGAATCTCTATACAGATGATTTGTTAACACACAGTTTTGAAAAAATTATCATTTTTAAGAACAAATTCTCATATTTATAATTTCAATTTAAACGTGACAAACAACTTGGCACAATTTAGACTCGGCCAGGCGGCAATAAACTTTCATTCGTTCTTGACCTAAAATGCTACAGCTTACTGTCTCATTTCCTATAAGTAACAAAAAATTGAATCATAAACAGTCAATTAAATATACCTTTTATAGCTCATAGTGGGACCAGATTTATAGAAGTTAAGTCAAAGCTATCTGCTTGAGTTCCTTTTTACTTTCTCTAACATGTATGTACAATGTACATAGCAACTAGAGATGGTATTGTATTGCACCCAAAAATTCCATGTCTTTAAATATGTTTTGAGGTCCCTTAATCCAAAAAAACATTTTTAGAAAAACATCCGTGTCTGTGTGTGTGTCTATGGACAGCATAGCTCAAAAACGAAAACATCGTTAAATGCCAAACTTGTATGTATTGATACGAAGAGTTTAAAAAAAATCCCCCACCCCAAACTACCCTTTAAATGGCAACATTTTTATAAATTTTGTTTTTCTCGAAAATGCCTCTAATGATTTTGATTGAAATGTGGTGTATTAAAAATATTTACATTACAAATAAGTTTTATATCTTGAATTTTCTGGGAATAGACTCTGAAGTCCTCATTATTCTGGATGCACTTTGCTGAGTTTTGCATAACAGATAAATCGTAAGAAATAGACAAAAAAAGCTTACTGCACAAAATATGTAGATCTCGTTAAAATACATAATTCATGCCATACTCGTTTTTCTGATACAGTTGACCGTTTTCGAAATAATCAAATTTATTGGTTTTAATTTAGAACTACATTCACTCTTCTCAAACAGGAAGCCACCTTTCGTTCCATCTCTTGTTTTACTGCAGGCCATGCAAGGCGAACCGAACATCTATTGTTTCATATAGCGACCGGCTTTTAAAAGATTTAAGACTATCGCTTTGGTCCAGTGTATTCCCTTATTTCGCTTCTACTTAGAAAGAAGCAAATAATAATGCCAATTTTCCTAATATCTATCTCGATTAACATAATGTTAGATAAAAGAATACTCTTTCGTGAGGATAGTTTATATGTGCAACAGCTAGAGAAAGCCATGTGAATGGAACACATTAGATTTTTTTATTTGAGGTATTTCGTCAAAGCTTGTCTGATCAAAGAACATAATTGTAAAGGAAAAATACAATTAAAAAGAAGCGTAAGGAAACAAGGTAAAATATTGAAGCTTTGGGAAATCTGCAGTTTGAAAAATCTCTCCCCTAAGCACAATTTATTAAGGCTTTTTCTGTTTCTTCTTTTTATTCTCTCTTCTCTATCTTCGTTGACTTCTTATGACTTTAAAATGCGCGTTTTATCATGGCTTGGCTATTGTATCCCAGAAAATGAGCAATATGATTGATTTTTAAACAAACTGAGGAAATGTAAGGAGATACAAAAATAAAGGTAGAGAAATAAAAGTAAATTCACAGTACAGTAAAGTGTCATTGATATATAAATCCAGTAATACAGGATCCTTATGGTTCCTTATGCACTTGTTGCTATTGAATTTTGCACTCAACGGCTGGAACGAGTTAGTGCGGTTTTTAAACAGAGGAACCCTGCACTTGCTAATCGAAAGTGAATTCTATTGAAACAGGATAGCGCACGACCCCGCACAAGTTGCAATATTGTGGAATGTTACCTTGCAGTGTTGCACTAGCTATCTACCGGTTTTTAATATATACTTAGTATTTCCTTATTGTAATTAATGTTCAAAACATGAAGGAATTTAAAAATGTTGCACCTATAGTCATATACATTTTGTGGGTTAACCATCTTCGAGATATTCCCTCTTACTGGCTTAAATTTTAAAATACTCAAAAGCTTTTCTGTAACGGGAAGTCATGAATTTCCTTTTTTTTTTTTTTTTTTTTTTTTTTTAAATAGCTAAACGTCATTTGACCTGCTTGGTCATATCGGACGATGAATGAAAATGGTGAAATGATGCTCAAATGATCTCGAAGTCCATGGAGCTTATAGTTACTTGACACTCATCTTCTAAGGAAAAGGGAAAACCCCGAATAAAACCTTAACCGGGTAACTCACCCTAAGCGAGATTAGAACTCGCGACCTGTTGAATGTGAGGCGGACACGCTACCACTACACTACCTTAGCGGGCTATATCTCCTTTGTTTTACTCCTCGCCATGGGAAGAGAGCCGAATTTTAATGTCAACGGTATAGCAACAGCTTTTGACTATCACTTTAGCCTGGTGTATACCCTTGTTTCTCGTCTACTTAAGAGGAAGCAAGTGATAAGAGCATTTCTGTTAATGTTTATCTCGATTAGCATGATGTAAATTAACCATTTTTACCATGTAGTTTATATGTAGAACAGATAAAGAATACCGTGTGAATGGGACACTTCAGATTTTTATTGCAGTATTTTATTTATTGAAATAGGAAGCACTGGTATTGACGGAGAAGTGAACATGCAATGCAATAACGCAGATAATCTCAGAAGTAACCTGTATGTTGTATTAAAGGAAGACAATACTGAATATTTTGACTGCATGTGCCTGTGACGAGCACGGGATGCAAGATTTAAGAGTTCATTACCCTTTTATCTACATCATGCTAATCGAGATAAACATTAATAGAAATGCTCTTATTACTTTCTTCCTCTTAAGTAGAAGAGACACAAGTGCATACATCAGGCTAAAGTGATAGTCAAATCTTTTAAAAACTGTCGCTATACTGTTGACATTAAAATTCGTTCTCTTTCCACAGCCAGGAGTAAAACAAAGGAGATACACGACTTCCCGTTAGACAAAAGTGTTTAAGTATTTTAAATTTTAAACCAGTAAGAGGGAATATCTCGGAAATTGTTAACCCACAAAAATGCATATGACTTAAATTGTGTGTTTTAACGAGATCTACATTTTCTGTAGTAACGTTTTTGTGTATCCCTTATGATTTGCCAGCTATGAAAAAATCATTCAGAATGAAGAGGTCTTCTAGACTATTACTAGAAAACTCAGTGCATAGTTTATTTCTCATGCAAATGTATATGATATTCTCCAATCAAAATCGTTGGAGTCATTTTCGAGAAAACAAAACTTTCGAAACTTTTTCCATGTAAAGGGTGGTTTGGGGTGAAGAAAATCTCCGTGACCTTCCTTGGAAGCTGCTGAAAACAATTATCAGATATAGTATTTGCATTAGTTTTCCATTTTGAGTTAATATTGTTCACATACAAACTCGCACACAGACACAAAACAGATTTTCTTCTAAAAATGCTTTTACTAGATACAGAGGACCCTATGGAATTTTTGGCTGGAATGGTGCAGAAAGTAAAAGTAAACTATTATTAAGGAAAATATGGGAGCTATTGACCATTTAATTTTAATGCTATATAAAGTAATCTTTTAGTAAAATTCAAGAGAAACAAATTCAGTATTTCTTTTATTAAATTATTTTTTTTCAAAAACAATAAATGTGGAATTTTTACTGGGTGTACAATGTAATTCTCATGGGTGTCTTTTTTTTTATTTTCTGATTCTCGGTTAAAAAGAGGAGCATTATATCCTATGCTATCATAGGATTGTCACACGGAGCTTTCAGGCCACGCCATGGCCGAGTGGTTAGACCAGTCCCTCTCACCTAGGAGGCCTGGGTTCGATCCCTAGCGACCGCATGTGGGACTTGTGATTGACAGAGCGGCGCAGCGGTGGGTATTCTCCAGGTTCTTCGGTTTCCCTTGCCATCGCATTCCACCGATGCTACATCTTCATTCCGTGTGTCACCAGTGTCATCGCCTGCGGTGCCAGATGTAGTAAAAGCATTATAAAAAAAAAAGAAAAAAACATGGAGTTTTGAATAAGCTCAACCTCATGTATGGCCCCTCTTGTTTCATGTGAATTATGAAATTGTAGCATTAACTTTACTTTCGTACCCTTGATTTTGCCCTTTTTATTCATTCCTAAACGGTGAGTATTTAAGGATTTATGAAGTTTAGTTTTACTTTTCATTTAATGTTATGATTTTGGTGTACGTAAACAAAATATCTTTCGGTGACGTCCTAAATAAAGATCAAGACAGATATTCATTACTAACAAATGAACCCAGTGAAACAAATTTCTTGGTATACATTAAACAAGCTAACCAGTGAGTTTACTCACAAAGTGGAGTATGAACTTACCGTGACGCCCCCCGCCTATCCTTCCATTTTGTCCTCCCTCATAAACAAAAGCAAGAAGGAATTATCTATTCGGTGAAAACTTCGTATGGAAGTTTCGCCAGAAAATTCGTACATAATCTGAAGCTCTTAATACTTTTCTGCCTCTCTGTCTGTAAGAGAATTAACTGAAAAAGAATATATTAATATAATTGGCTAAGGTTTTGAGGTGATTTTAAATGAAACTTTATATGTTAACATACTATCTTCACTCAAAAGTGGCTCTCATGGTTTTGATTAAATTCATACAATTAAGATATGGACATTATAAGTAAACGTTCCTTTTATATCTTAGGTAGCAGTAGACAAAATAAAACCTTCATGAGCTATATCACAGCAGTGTAGATGAGTGCTTAGAAAACCGTTACTAAGTTCGACATGCGTTTATGTTGGTTCACTTTTTAAACGTAAAGTTTACAAAAAAATGTAAGCTTGTCTACAAATAAGTCACTTTATTTAACTAAAATTAAAATAATGCTTCTTATTTTCCGCATAAAAAGTTTTAGATTGCCTAGATGCAAAGTATTGCGAATATGCTTCTCAATTTCGTGGTCAAGAATGCAATGCAAATTAATCCAAGCAAGTTTCTCAACGGTCCGAAGAGCAGGTAACAATGGCAAGATTGAAGAGTGGACAAACTGGACAGACGGGAGTTTCTGTGAACGGTTGGGGATGACTTGATAAAAATAAATGATATTTCGGGGAGCAAGGGGTTACGGAAAGGGTTACAGAGTGACCATAAAGTGGTATGTCCAGTTGAGAAGACATTAATTGTGGGAACAGGTCCTAACGCCTGCTAATGCGTCACAGAAACGGATAACATTTCCAAGATGGGAAACTGGATTTTCGTATACTAACATCGCTGAGAACTGTTCATGTCAAGTTTGTATAGAACGGCCGTTACGTTTCTGGTTAACATGCCAGATAACGGTTACTCTGTGTGTGTGTGTGTTACACGGTCTAATCGTGATCAAGTTTATTGCCAAGTCAAGCAAGGTAGTTCGTCCTGAAGAATTGTTAAACTGCCTCCTTCCTGCTATAGTCTCGTTTGGCAAACAAAACTGATTTCTGTCCTACATTGCCCATTTGGTTGTTATATTTGCCCGCGATATCTCTGGATTCTTGCAATTTTATTTTTACTATTTTCAGATCTCAAATTCAAAAAAGAATGTAAAACTCAATTTAGTGTTTCAATAGTACTGCATGCATGAACAGCTTGTCATGAACACAGTACATGCAATTTTAGTTCATGAGTTGACATCTTGATTTAGCAACATCATTAAGAACTTGTTCTTCTTTTTCCTTTCAAGGTTGGGTCATTGCTGTCCCTTTCCGAGGCTAATTGCACCCTTCCATCTTCTTTCTTAGTGACCCAGGTCACATCCCAACGGTTGATAATTGTACAAATGCTTGTCATGGTAGTCTTCCTATGATATTCTCACTATATGATGCTCCAAGGTTTTCTGATAATCTGTAAATTCTTCCTTTATAAAATTATATCTTGTTTCGCTACTTTATTTTTTCCTCTTATTGTTACTTTTTCAACTAACCTAAGGAAACTTATTTATGTTGTTTCAACTCGTTTCCGATTCGCTCTTAGTGTCCATGTTCCACTACCATATAACAATAGAGCCTTTAATAGAACATTGTAGAATCTAATTTGCGTAGACTTAGTCATATTTCTTCCGAGTATAATTCGATTTGTCCATATTTCTGTAATTCTTGTCCTAAATCTGAATTAATGTTATAGCTATCTGAAAAAATGCAATCTGTTCTATTCGTCTACCACTTAATATCTTTTAGTACCATTTTCCATCACAAACTCTGAATTTTATTCAAATCTTTTTGTAGCTACAGGAGTACACTTTATAGGAGCTACCATAATTATTGCTGTACCAAGTGGGATTAAAATTTTAGTTGATTTGTAACAATATATGATCTACACATAATTCAGAGACCTGCATCATCTGTGAAGGGTGTATTGGATCAGTTTGTGAGGGTGTTTTAATTTTAAAAATACAAAGGCCTGTCCTTCCGCTTTACATGTAACTACTTTAAATTGATTCTTTACATTCCATTTTATTTTTCCATTTATTTTTGCGTTTTTTCTCTCCTCATTGATTTCCCTCGATTGTTAGTATTTTTATCACAAAATATTTGCACTATATATTCTTTAATATTTTATTTAGTTTCTTTATGTTATACTGAAAGTCATTTTTGACCAGCCAGCTGGACCTTAAGGACTTCTGTATAGTTTATATCTTTGCTTCTTAGTCTACTTTTCAAATCTTGTGGTACTCTTTTGACTGTGTATTGGTACCATAAAAATGACGGAAGGGTACCAAAAACGTTAAATATAGAACGCTCGTCTTGTGGGGAAAATAGTAGAGAAACGTGGATGGTAATGTGTATTGCCAGAAGCAGCCCTAAAGCTCGTATATTTTTGGAGAATTTCCATATGAAGTATGTATATTTGTAAGCGCTAAATTAAAACACAATTAGATACTTTCCTTTGGGTGGGATTATAGCATTCCCTCATACTTCAGATATCCTAACGTCGAATTTCGGTTTAGACGAAATACTTTTACTTCATAGGTAAGGCTTTCCTTACTCTCAAACTGACGCAGCACGTACTCATTTTACCCATTTCATTCATATATTGTTCTATACTGTAAGGAAAGCAGCAACTGTAGTATGGTGGTAGTAGTAAATACATTGACAAACAGTTTTACTGTGGAAAATATAGAATATCATTCAAGTGCTTCTTTAACCATTTTACGGCTCTCCACAGACATTACCCTAAACGTTGTACACTTTAATTCAAGCTTGAAATCTGTCAACAGATAATCTTCACACTTTACAAACATTCAGTTCCATACTAGTAACGTTTATTGGGAGGTTCTTCGTATTAACTACTCTGAATTTTGCACCAGCTTCATCCAAATGTGAAATGACTGGAAATCTCTTCCTTTATTTTTGCATGAGTTTGCCCTGCAAAAATTGAGTTGTATTTTAAACAGCTAAGTGTTGTTTCTGCATGTTGAATGCAATGCATCATTTTAAACCATTACTAGATACCTATGCATTATTGCGATTAATAATGAAATGTGGACAGAGGGGTAGATTTGTAAGCAAATATACATAAGGGTAGTTGTTAATTGATTATGGGTAGAGAAAGCACGTTGTATATAAGAATATTTTCGTCCAGGAGTACGTTTTACTAATGTCATTATCTTCCTCCGCCTTATCCTCCTCCGCCTCCTCCTCCATCTCCAATTCCTCCGCCTCCTTCTCCTCCTCCGCCTCCGCCTCCTTCTCCTCCACCGCCTCCTCCTCCTAGTGGTGGAACTTAGCCTGTCAAGCTCTGAAAATTCATCTCTCCATCGTCTTCGAAGAAGTTCCAGATCGCTGTGATCCTGTGCCGAGTAAAACAAGGGTTTGCTTTGTTAATCTTGAAAAGCCCTATCTTAAAATATGTCATCCAATCAAGTTGTAGCTTTGTATTTTTTAATTTAAATTAAGCATCTTATGTTATTTGAGGTGTGATCATTTGAGTACAATCTGCAACGTTTCGAGGAAATTTTCTACGATTTTTATTAATATTTTATCCGAACTGCCCATTTTCTGCCTCATATATTACACTGGGAACTGCCAAGACTGTAAAATTTTAGTATTTCTGCATTGTAGTTTCATCTTATAATGTTCTTTTAGTGATACCACACTACTTTAGAATGTATAGCTCTTTTCCTTGGGTAGTTTCCCATTTATAAGACATCTGATGTCATAAATAATTCAAGCCCTGCTTTGTCAGTAATTTTATTGTTTAATATGATGTTTAACCATATTGATTTCTCTTGTTTTTTTTCAATGGTTCTGTTCCGTGCGACTTCTAATAGTGAGAGTAAAATGATGGATCTGACATTTGGCATTACTACTTAAGTTGAAACTTATCAGACTTGGTTGATAATGGCTTTATATTTTACTACGCCTTTTCAAAGCTTTTTTCTTTCTTTCTTTTTTCTTTCTTTCTTTCTTTCTTTCTCCCTCTCTCTCTTGATCTCTATCACATACTGGTAGATAGAACATGTATTGCATTCTACACAAATATTCGATATCATTTTCCACATCATCGATATCATATTTATTCGAAGCATATTTTGAGACACTCTTGGTCCCAAAACTGCTTTTTGATAAAGATCCGTCTGTGTATATCTGGGACTCAAAAACGGAAAGTCTATAAGTTCCAAACCTTGTTCTTAAGTTTAGTATCGTCGGATGAAGAGATAGGATATTTTCACATTTCTTTCACCTTCGACTACTATTGCCTGCAACACATTTCGATTTTTTTTCTCGAATATGACTAACGAGTTTTACTAAAATATCACATTATTAAGAAATTTGTGTGACAAATATAACCCATAAAGTGCATTTTCTGGGAATAGCCTATGAAGTCTTCTTCTTTGTGAATGATTATATTGCAAAAGCAGACAAAATTATAATTTACAAAATGTAGATCTCGTTTAAACATACTATTTACGAATTTGTATGTAAAGTTAAACATTTCTGAGATATTCCTTATTATAAGCTTGAGTTTCCTCAGCTGGAATGTTGCTATTGGGTTTTTTTCTCTCGTGTTCATGAAAATAGAATTAAACTTTTCAGTCAGCACATACCGATACGCTCTTTAAAAATCTCTCTTCCTACTATGTATTAGAACAAAAAGTGTATCTATTTACAAAAGGTGGCTAAAATAATACAAGTTTTTAAGAATATTTTGTAGAGAAGTGAGTAGAGCAGAGAAAGTCATCTGAATGCAGCACATCAGATTGCGGGGGGGGGGAGGTTGAAATTGTAGATGAGATACCAGAGACAGTAAAATTACACGGATTTGAGTACGCCTTAATCATTAGAGCGTAAACTTAGAGGAAAATGTTGGTAATCTGATCCGCGCGGGATTCGAATCCATGCGCATCCGTGACTAGGATAAAAAGCGTACCGGTCATCGGCCTCATAAAGGCGATGAATTTTAAGCGTATCCTTAAAGGCGCTCTGGAGGTTAGAGTTCACAAGGAAGGTATCTCGTGTCCTGACGTTCTAGACAATGCGAGGTGGCATGGCATGTTGCTAACGGCAGAGCAGGACGGTTACAAGCAGATTCCTCACCACAGGCAACGAAACCTGGTAATAATAATACAACAACAATAATAATAATAACAATAATAATAATATGCTCTGTGTGCTATATTCACATAAATTTCTACATATATTTTGAGCAAACTATTCTTACAAAAGCATATTAATCTATGTTCTTCATACTAATCGAGATATACGCCAGCCTGGGTAGTATGGTGGTAGCGTGTCTGCCTCACATTCAACAGGTCGTGAGTTCCAATTTCGCTTAGGGTGAGTTACCCGCATAAGGTTTTTTTCGGGGTTTTCCCTTATCATAAGAAGACGAATGTCGAGTAACTTTAAGCTCCATGGACCCTGATATCATTTGAGCATCATTTCACCAATTTCATTTATCGTCCGATATGACGACCAGGATAAAGGACGTTAAGCTACATAAAAGAAATAAACATTAACAGCAATTGCTTTATTACGATATTGTTTCCTTATACGGGAGTAAGAAAATACAATAAACTAAAACGATAGTTAAATCCTTTAGAAGCCGGTCGCTGTGTGATGGTTTTGAAATTCCGTTATCTTTGGCTGACCAGGTGAAAAAAGCAAATAACGACACCCCATGTAAATCTATAGTAAATAATATCTCGGAAATGCTTAGCTGCATAAAAAAAAAAAAAAAAAATTGACATAAAATGTTAAGTTATATCTCATTTTGATGAAATCTATATTTTCTGTGCTGTATCTCTTACGGTTTACCAGAAAAATCAAAGTATGTATTATGTACTCTTAACGCAAATCAACCATCTCAGAATTTAACGGAGAGTTTTAGGAAAACGGAGAGTTTTTGATAACACCACTAAAACTTTTATTTAGTATAAATTGTAACAACATATTTTAAAGTGAAGCACTAGATATGTTCGTCTAAAGTTCTACAAATGATATAAACTCTTCATTAGATAAACAGAAATTAAGAAATGCATTTTATGTATTGTAACTAAATAGATATAACTTTTAGTTAAACGTTTAGAGTAATATCGATAAAATTTAAAAGTAAGTACATGTTGTACTTGCACTGTCGAAAACTATTCTCCTAATATCCTTGAAAGGACATAACCTAAATAAGAAATTTAAAAGTCCATTCACATGACTTTCTCTATCTGTTTCACAAACAAACTTTTCTTAGAAACGATTATTCTTATAACTACGTTATGCTAATCAAGATAAACATTATCAGAATTGGTTTTTTTACTCGCTTCTTTGTAAGTAGAAGGGAAATGAAGGAATACATTAGGTAAAAGCGATAGACAAATTGTTTTAAAAGCTATTGTTATGTGAAACGATTCAAATTCAGTTCTCTTTGCTTGCTAGGAGATAAACAAAAGAGAGAAAAGAAATATGTCTTCCCGTTTGAAAATGTATATTACATATATTGTGTTTTAATAAGTTCTAATTTTTTGTGTAATAAGTTCTTGTCTATCTATTACAATTGTCCAGTTATACAAAAGTATACACAGTCATCCAGAATGAAGAAGTCTTCAGAGGCTATTCCCAGAAAATTAAGAATTACTTTTCGTTTGTCATGAAAATATCTTAAACATATGGCATTTTAATAAAATCCTTAGAGTCATTTTTGAGAAAATAAATATTTTCGAAAAATGTTCCATGTAAAGGACAGTTACGATGGGGATTTTCTTGAAAACTTAGTGTCATATTCTTGGGTGATACTACACTTAAATACCAAGTTTGGTATTGAACGGACTTCCGTTTTTTACTTATGCTACATGTAGACACATACACACATGGACATGTTCCTAAAATGCTTTTTTGGATTCAGGGGATCTTAAAACATGTCTTTCCTATGAAATCTCGGTATCGAAATTTTAGCTGGAATATAATACGTTCTCTGTCTACTATGTACGTTGTACATACATGCTAGAGAAAGAAAATGTATTCGAGTGTGCTTGAGGTTGTCGTTTATTTCCAGAAAAATCTATAAGTAGTTTTATCGATTTTTTGGTCATCTAGCTTAATAAAGAGTTTATAAAATGTTACAAATAAATATCACCATGTTTTCTTTAATCAAAGTAAGTAAAAATTCAATAGTTTAAGCTGCTTTTGTTTAACTTCTTTCCAAATTTTAATGTGTTTTTTTAGTGCGAAATAATATTGTATGCAATACATAGTTCTAGGAGAGATAATTGCTGGACATCTTGGTTTGCCTCAAAAACTCGACGCGTTCAGGCAACTACTCGCTTTCAGGCGCGGATACCATCATTGTAAAGCTGCACAGGAAGCTGTAGAGTGGTACCACCATGCGGCAAGTGTGTAAACTAACTGCAGCATGATGTATCTAACGAACTAAAAACTGGTTTCAGAAAACGGAGCGGATAATCTAATAAGTGGTTCAGGTTTTGTTTCATGTTATTTATATCCCTATTTTATTTTTTAAAATACATTCTTTATAATTCTTGTACTACGCACAGCAAAATAAAGTCCGTTATTCGCCGTGAGGACTACATTGTATGCCCTAAACAAAGATATAAAAAGAAAAAAACAATCAGAAGTGTTCCATTCACATGACTTTCTCTACCTGTTCTGAAAACAAACTATTCTTACAAAGGATTATTCTTTTATCTACATCATGCTAATCGAGATATTTTTTGGTGCAATTCTAGCATTAAAATTACTTTTTGTGACGGCATAAATCGTGCAAAGTGTCAAAATGCCAGAAAATAAATGGTGTAATTTCCATGGCAACAAGTCAGTAATGTCGTGATCAATGCCGCAACAAAATCTTCTCCTAAGTGTCGAGTGTTCAGCGAGCTGACTTCTCACCCCGAGGTCCCGGGTTGGATTCCCGCCTGGGGAGGGAAATGTTTCTTTAACCAGAATTATTCCTCCGTAGAGTCTGAAATTATGAATGTGAGAATAAATGTGGGTGTGTTTAGTTAAAGTTTATTAACCTAATGATGTGAACCTTAGTTTCACAAGTCAAAGTCATTGATGTTAAAGGGGCTATATAAATGAAACAATAAAAAAACATGTTCTCCAATGTGCTTGTAAGAAAATCTGAAATCGTCACTCTCGCCTAAACACATTATTTCACAAGTTTCAGCAAGAAATTCATTATTTTCAAATCTGGAGAGCACATTTGATTTTTGTGACTTATGTTTCATTGAGAACTTCTTCAAGAAATCAAAAACCTTACCAAAATATAAAATACTGACGTTTTCTTTCAATTTCAGCATTCATTTCACCTTTGAATGTACTCACCTGAGCGTCGAAGGCATAAAATTCTTAGACCGAAAAAAAAGCACTTAATCTATCTTTAACTTACTCACCATAATAAGAAGTAATAAACGTTCTGAAAATATGTCAGTAATGTGATTTCATTAGTAAACCTAACCCATTTTCGTTATTCCATCCACAAAAATTTTCACATTATTTTTCGTAAACCTCTTTTTATATTTCTGGAATTAATAAACTCTCAGCACTCTTAGCTTCGTTTAAAATATCAAGCGGAATACAATCCACATTTTAAATAGTTTTATAAGTTTTCCTCTATAAGTGTTGAGATAAATGAAACATCTGCAGAGCAACCATATTACGTCACAATCTGTAATCTCCGATATATTATAATTTTTCATTTAGCAAATTTATTAATTCTTTTTACTTATATTAATGCAAAAATGTTATAAAACACTGTATATATCATAAGTATAATCTCATTGCAACAAATAAACATATGATCTTATTTTGATGCCAAAATTTCATAAAACATTGTATATAGCATAAGTATAATCTCATTGGAACAAATAAACATATGATCTTATTTTTATGCCAAAATTTCATAAAACATTGTATATAGCATAAGTATAATCTCATTGCAACAAATAAACATATGATCTTATTTTTATGCCAAAATTTCATAAAACATTGTATATAGCATAAGTATAATCTCATTACAGCAAATAAACATATGCTCAGACATATTATACGCTAGTTACATAAATAACTAGCAGTAGTCAACTCTTTTAAAAGCTGCTTGCTATGTGACACAATTGATTTTCATTCTCTTTGCATGGCCAGGAGTAAATTAAAAGGGATATGAAACGAAAAATGACTTTCTAATTGAGAACAATTTAAATAGTTTAAATAAACAAAAAAGGAATATCTCGGAAATGGTTAACTCTGCAAAAAATGTATATGATAAAAATTAATTCAAAATTTTCTCGGGCTTCTAGCCAGGTAAAAACTTGGCTTGATCAGTTCACCCTGAAGACGAGGAAGACGCACTTCTTCGAAACGTTGGTGTCAAGCCAAGTTTTTACCTGGCTAGAAGCCCGAGAAGATTTTGAATTAACACGTCGCCAGGAAAGCTTTAGTTCTTATTTTATGATAAAAATTGTTTGTTTTAACGAGATCTACATGTTTTGTGTTTGTCTATCTCTTGCGGTTATTTAAAAGTCATCCAGAGTTAAGAAGTCTATTCCCAAAAATGTCGACATATTTTATTGTCATGTAAATGCATTTAATATATCATATTTAAATCTAAATCGTTAGAATAATTTTAAATAAAGAAAATGTTTGAAAAATTGTACATGTAAAGGATAGTTTAGGTAGAGGAGCATTTGTTTTAGAATCTTCGTTTTATATTTTTGGAAGAAACTAAACTTATATGCCAATACATTCCGTTTTGGAGCTATGTTGTTCACACACACGCGCGGGTGCGACACACATTTCTAAGCATTTTTTTTTCAGGAGCTTTCAAAACAAGCATTTCCAGTGAAATGTCAGCATCGAATGCTTGAGTGGAATACAATACCTTCTCTATCTACTGTGTACATTGCACATATGTGCTAGGGAAAGTAGCTATTTTAGCTTTACATTCATATGATTTTTTATACTCACTGCTCTAAACCGTTTCACAAAATTATTCTTCTACCTGCTTCAGATTAATCGTGTTAAACATTTGAAGAAATTGTTTTATTACACATTTCAAGGGTAGAATGGATATTAAGTAGACTTAAGCCGTAGAAAAATATTTTAAAACGGGTCACTATATGACAGTTTTGAGATTCCGTTCTTTTTGCTAGAGAAAAAAAATCCATACTTACGACAAAATATAAAGTACATGACAATTCACACCAGTGATAAAGAATATGTCTGAAATGAGAAAAAAGTGTATTCGACCAAAATTGTGTTGTTTTAACGCGACCTTTCACACACTTCTATACTCTATGGAACGCAGGAATAATCCTAATTAAAGGAAGTCCCCCCCCCCCCATACTGGAAATCGAACCAAAATTTTTCAGGTCACCATCTTTGTAGAGTAGGTTTTCGCCGGTATTTGACGGTTTCAAACTTCAGAGAAGTTTACACAATATTCGCACATAATTCAAATTCGTATTCAGACCGCCTGGATAGTGTGGTGGTAGCGTGTCTGCCTCACATTCAACAGGTCGTGAGTTCGAATCTCGCTTAGGGTAAGTTACTCTGATAAGGTTTATTTACAGGGTTTCCCTTATCTTGACAAGTAACTTCAAGCTCCATGGACCCCGAGATCATTTTAGCACCATTTCATCAATTTCATTGGTCATCCGATTATTCAAATTAACAAATTAAACATGTGGTATTTTAAACAACTAAGCTATATGACTTGCATTTGGGACATTTAATGTCGTGTTGGCATGTTCCCATGATAGATCAGATGGTTAAGACAACCGAACAGAAATCGGAAGATCTCAGCTACAGTTTTCAAATTTACCTTTTCAGCATAGTCCTACAGTAGGTTGTGTGAAAGAATAATGACGTGCCGCATATGGTATTTGAATCAAAATCATTAGTTATTTTTCAGAAAATAAAACATAACGATTTTCTAATAGGTATGAAGGGTATTTGGGATGAAGGATTTTCTAGAAATGTTTGTGTGGCACCCCTGGAAGATACTGAATTTAAATAGCAAGTTCTGGTTATTGTTTAAATTGTTGGTTTTGGATTATGCTGAGAAAAAAACACACACACATTTTAAAAATGTTTTTTCTTACTTGTACATGGTGTCTGAAAACATGTGTCTCTATGAAGTCTCAATATGAACTTTTTGGATGGAATAACGTACTTCCTCTACTTATTAGAGGTAAGCAGTAGAGAAGATTAAAAATATAAATCAGAGCAAAATAAATGTATGGAATTAATGAAGTATAAAGTAATGAAGTGGCAGTTGGAAAAGAAATTCAATTGGGCAGAAACTGTTGTAGGTGGAGAAATTGTTGAAGATCAACAGGTCACGTTTCATAAATTTGTTCACCAATGCTTATATTGCTCTCATATTTAGGATTTACTAGCGGATAGGTAAGCATTGTGAGGTGAAACGAGTGTTTGCTTCTCATGCTTAGTCTAGAATTCAAATTGCTGAGGTTAAGTTTTGGCTAAAGAGTTTTCAGAGTTTATCGCCGGTGCTTGGTTTGAATGTCAAACAGTTTTAGCCCTTTAAATGTTCGAGATCATTTTATATTCATTTCAATACTGTCTATATTTATGAATTGAATAATCTCTCATAGTAAAGGATGTTAAACAAATAAATGAACAAATATCTTATTCACCAACACTCTTAGTCACATCTCTCACTGTCCTTTCTTCTTTTTAACTCATAAACTTTGGCAAATATGTACATTTCGATCATTCTGAAAACATTTGCAAACACTTTTCTTAAAACATTGACATGTATTCTCCCGCACTCTCATTATTTCCCCAATTCCTCTGATTGACTAACGTACACTTTTGAATGGCGATTCACACGACAAACAACCCGTGTACAATGCAAAGTCAGGCAAAAAAAAAAACACAACAAAAAAAAAACAAAAAAAACTATAAAATACCTATTCTATCATAATCATCCTGGGAAGCAAATTTAAACCGCGGATTCTCATATCTGTTTGTTGATAAAAATAGATGTTTTAGCTTTATTATACAGTATATTTGATTTATAGGAGTATAATACTATTAATTTGACAGTTCTCTTTAGATTAAGTTCAACGATCAGTTAAATAAGGCACTAGTTTGTATCGCACAACAACATATTTCACGAGAGCAGCCAACTAAGGTCACTTGTGCATGATCCAGTTAATATAATGGGCAAAGTTATATGGAAGAGGGATTTAAATGTTAATTTAATTTTTTTTCCAAGCGCCGTGTGAAGGACAGGAGTTTAATGGGTAGAGTTAGACTGAAAAATCAATGTCATAGCCGGGATTTGAACGACAGATCTGCCGGTCCCTAGCAGGTCACTCTAACCATTAAGCTACCATAGCGATATGCCAGTACAGCATTAAATTCAACTGACTCTCGCATGTTTCCCGCTAGACCACAAGACGATCTCAAATTATTGTATGGGACGGGGAAACAAATGCACCGGCATGGGTGGGCTCGAGCGTATAGCTCTTGAAAACATTTTAGAAAAGATTCACACCATATATCAATTGAAAGAAGTTAAAAAGCTTGTCATTCTATTCCGACATTCATGCAGATTTATGAGGACTACTTTGGCTCCAGATTCTATGCCAAACAATAACTACACGTCCATATTAGTCTCTGACTCGTAGCTTTTGATCTTTTGTGTACATGGGCTTTTACGAAAAGGTGACATATTGTTTGCACCTTTTCTAAATTTTGCTAGAATAATTCCGTAGCTGGAAAAAAGAACATCGCGCTCCGACCTGCTACACCTCAGCGCAGCACACACATTGGGCAATAAAATGAAAATGTTATACTGCTAATCTGTTACATCATTTTAAATCCAGCTCAGCATCCTCCGTGAGAAAATTCTAAAAGAACTGAGTCCCCTATTTGTCCTTTGTAATGCGAGGTTTTGTGGGGCAAAGTCCTGACCATATTTATTTAGAAACATATTGCTTTTGTTGTATCTCCTGAACTTCCAATAAACTTCTAGTGTTGTCTTGTTCTTTGTAGTTCTATTAGTTATTTTCTTGGTCATCCTTTGACCTTCCTAAGAAATGTCGTTTTTGTGTCTTTTATTTTACTTTTTGTTTACCCACGATCCAGTTTGGCAAGCAATTACGGTGCGGCCATTGAGTTTAAAAATCTTGCACTACTTTTTCAGTAATTAAAATCCATAGTATTCATTATACATACTATTCGTACAAAAATGCTGTTTCAGTCCACTTCACCTTAATCACGATAAATGTCTTCATAAAAACAAGTTCAACATTAAGAATATCGAATTTGGTTACACAAATGAAGAAGAAACAAATTTCAGCTATTTATAATATACACCGGTTTAAACCAATGTTTTAAAAGAGCCTTGAAGCCAAATTTGTGCTAAGTTTGGTTTCTTTTGAGAGGAGAGTCTTTTGTTTATTTTACTTACATAATTGCCCTCAAAAACCAACGTCGCCCTCCGTAGTGTAATGGTTACCATGCTAAATTTCATATACACAAGGTCGCGGGTTCAAACCCGGTGGAGGATGATGGATTTCCTTAGCATGGCTTCCATCGGAAGGGAAGTAAAGCTGTTGGTCCCGTGTCGTAGATTTCTTTTGAACCTTAAGCCTGATAGACAGGCTGAGCAAAAATTAAGTGGTATTTCACGCCCAAAATAGAATGGGACGCTGAGAACTACAGTTAAAGAGCGTCCATAAATAACACGCCATTTCCGTTTGTTTTTTTTTTTTGTTTTTTTTTTTTTTCGAAAATCAATCCATCATCTCCCTCTAATACGGATTTATAAGAAGGTTTAACAGTAAGGAGCTACCTCGCAGGAAAAGAAACAACACTATTTAACTCACCAATCTTCAACCTGAGAAACTTAAACATCAGAAATGAATGTTTAGGAAACTCTTTATTCTGTGAAACAAAGAATTTTACACAAATTACATTGTTTAATTCAACTACATTTATGTTTCTGACTTCTCCTTATGGTTTCCAATTATTTAGCATTCAATGAAAATAAAGGGGCATATAAATAAATACAGAACACGCATTTTATTCGTCATTTATGCATACCACAAACATAAAAATGTTATTCAACATAGCTATACCATTTCTGAGAAAATAAAAAGTAAATTTTCCTAGGTAAAAGTCCCTTTGGGTATTTATGGGAATTTCTTCGCTGGCAATGTTGAAGAGTGTATTGGTTTTACGAACGCCAGTAAACTGTTTACCTGCTGTTACATTTAAGCATATTTTACCAGCAGTTGGCTTTTACAATCGCTAGTTTGACGCGACCTGTCAGTGTAATGCGCCTTCATGGCGAGTAAAATTTACGGCAAAATGTGCACCGATAAACTTCTAACTGGATGACTTTTGAGGTTATATACGCTCTTTAAACAGAAATGGCAAGAAGGAACTGCATTGAGTTCCATGAAAAGTATGATAAAAAACGGCGCGAGATGCTTAGTTTTACATGTAAAACAGCTAAAGCTACGTTTGCTTACTAACCTTACTCATCCACTATAATGTAAGGCCCGAGGTTAATCTCGAGAATAATTAAATCACACCGGTTTAGTTTCGCAGATCATTCGTGCCCATCTATTCATATATACAATTTCTACTGTTTGTCAATGTATAGAACGTACCATAATTAAAACATAAATTTCAAACGTTAGTTTTTCTCAATGTAATGCATAATTTTGTCAGAAATAATGCAATATCAGCATTGAACCAGTTGCTCCCTACTCTGTAATTTTATGCTCTTGGAAGTACATTGACTTCAGTGCTGATTTTATAGTTATTAGCACAGATCATCGCAAATAGTGACGAAAGTAAACATAGTTATTGCAAAATTAGCTAAGAGCTACATTAAGCTTCCTGAAACTGAATATGAAATTGAAAACAATACATTACTTTTTTTTTCGCTGAATCGAAATCCGTCATTTTAAATTGTGTATAATCCCAAATCTCAAAGTAATAAAACATCAAAAACTGTGTAAAATTGGCTGTCAATAGTAAACATTTAAAAAGTATGCCTGCCAATAGTTTGAAAATTTGCATGATGTATTAATCGGAAGTAAGTTTTAACCAGAGTATGATAAGAATGAAACATTTACATTACTCGACTGTAAACATAACTTATAGATTAATATTTCCTTAAGTATACATGCAAAACCGGACCTTAGATTGATATGTATTGGCGTTTTTTTCTGAAATATCAAAAACAGTGGGTAAATATGACCTCATAGTTTAGTGGGCCCAAGTTCAGGTCTTGATTGGATTGAGGTCCTTGCCAATCCATCCTTAGAAAAGAAATATTCGCCAAATCTAAGCTCTGTAAGCCCTGATCCCATTTGAGCATTCATTCATTCTTTTATTCTCTTCATTTACCATACGATATGATCTGATGGGTTAAAGGACGTTAATCATATATGTTCTTTTATAGTCAGGAAATTCAGAATTTGGATTCCGACCATGGCATTAGCTTGTTTCAATTATAATTCATTTTAAATCATACACTAACGTTTAAATGGGGAGGGTACGCCGATTACGAAAAGTTAAATTAATAATAATTAGTATTGATAAATAAGTAATATTACAGGACAGATAAATTAAATACTGCGAAATTTAATATGTTAAAATCAACGAATTTATAGAAAGCTCAAGCTATGATTTTGTTGTAAGTAGACACTTTAAAGACAAGGATTGGGGTGAAGCAATTAGTCCGAAGTAAGAATCGCGAGATAATTAGATGTTCCGCTGAACTCAGGAAAAAGAAATCCATCACACTTCAAGCCTCAGTTCGTGAGAATTGTACATTCAGAAATATAAGAAATAAAATGCACGCAAGTTAGTTCTATGGTTTAGAAAATAAAAAGGAATACTGGGAATTTAATGAGGCAAAGAGTTGAAAGTCGTGTCAGAGATGAATAATTAAGTAGCTTACAGATTTGGCAACTTAGAACTTAGGAACTTCTGTGGTGAGTTGTGATGTAAGCGCAACTTAGGTTCATTTAAGACTGTGTACTCCAAAATTTTAGTCACTTCTACTCCTTACAGTTACTCAAGTCGCTAGCGCTCATCTCTCGTTTAGCAGAGATCGCTAGAGGATTCGCCGTAGCAGTTTAGCGAGCCATGGTAGCCTAAGCTTGTTACGGAAACAAATTCATTCTGCTTACAACGTAAAGTACCTAAAGCTACATTCGCAATGAAAATTAGCGTAAATATGACATAAACTTGAAACATTGAATTAAACCTAAACTTAAAACTTGCAAGGTCCAAGCTTTCAAGTTTATTTCTACATAAATATAAGACACTTACCAATGAGGGAGCGAGGCTCATTACGTGATCATTCTGCAATCTCCCATCAGATACTCCTTCGTATGGTTTGACTCGCTAATACACTTCCTGTGTATGATTATGGACAGATATCACCAGGATATCCATAAACATTGCAGTAAAACAATTTATAAGTAACCTTTTAGTGTGAGTATAACGTCCTTTGTTTATGTGGTACGTGTACATAACCCTTTTTTGTCGGTTTTCGCTTCGCAGACCCCATATTAGCTCAGCTTTTTAACACCTTCTTCTGCTTGGCTGATGGGTAATTTTGCTTTGTCGATGTGAATAACATCACGTTAAGTTTATGCTTAGTCTTGATTATTAATGACTCCTAATAATCTGAGGGTTAGCAGATTTGATACAACGCAGTTATACTTTTTTGTGCTTAGATTCAGGGACAATTAATTGGTTGAATGAATGAATGAATGAATGAATGAATTAACGAATTTAGTGATAATTTCTTATAGGACAAAGCATCCTGTACAGGGGAACCTTGTTACTCCAACTTCCGTTCCAGTCTGCTTATCTCTACACTACCGCTCAAAAGTTTTTGAACACACCTCATTTTTAGGATCTATTGAAACAATGGAATAAAAAAGACATAGTTTGTAGTCACAACAGTATATTTAATGCAAATCAGCAATACATGTTAGATTTTGCTTTCTTCAAAGTAACCTCCCTTGCTTTAATACAGCTGCGCAAACTTTGGGCATTCTTTCTTTAAGTGCGCCAGTGTATATTCAGAAATATCCCTCCATATGTCGTGCACATGACTCCACAATACATTTCGATTAGTGGGTTGTTTCTTTCTTACCTCTCTGTCCACATGATCCCAAAGTAGTTAAATAGGATTGCAATCAGGACTTTGAGGGGCCAAAGAATGTTCTTCAAGACTTGTATCTCTTCCAATCGTTCAACGTATCTTCTACAGAGTATAGAGTATGCTTGGGATCATTGTCCTTTTGCAGAATGAACCCCTTGCCAGTTAACCGCATCCCAGATGGTTTGGCATGCGTTGGAGAATATTGTGATAATGCTCCTTCTTAATCATTCCTTCTATTTTCACAATATCGCCTGTCCTATTGCCACCAAACAACCCCATACCAGCACCGAATCACCTCCATGCTTGACTGTAGAGGATATGCACTGATGTGCCATGTCACTTTTTGCACGTCGAATAAACTGGCGACGTTTTGAGCCAAATAGCACAAACTTAGATTCATCAGTAAATAATACCTTTTTCCACTGATCATGTTGTCCAGCTTACATGTCGCTTGCCCATTGTCAACTTTTCCGTTTATTGACAGCTCTCAATAGGGGTTTCTTTGCCGCAATACAACTGTTCAGATGTGCATCCTGAAGTCATCTCTTCACTATAGAAACACTCACAGATTCCTCCCTCAACTGGTTCAGTTCTGCTGTCAGCACGGTTGCTGTTTTGAAACGATCACGTTTGCTGGTCACTATTAAATGTTTATCCTCACTTTTCGGGGCCTCCCTTTTCGATAACGATCGTTATTGCTGTTTGTAGTTACATACCTCTTACTGTGTAATGGACACTTCCCAAGGAAACGTGTTCTTGTATGACAATTTGACGCATGGTGTGGCCTGCTGTATGTAAGATGACTATTGCAGCATGTTTTTCTGCTGAAAGCTCCCTTCTTTTATCCATTTCAGACTTTTCAACTGCACAATAACAATGCGTACCTTCACCTGCTTATGAAGCACTGAAGTGCTGTTCGCAGCCAATACCTACGTAGAGATGTCTTTGAACAACAACAAGGGAATCACAGACATACTATGACATCCAAAACAACATTAGGGTAATTGTTCCTAAAAAGGCCAACAAATGCTATATTTTCCCTGTTTTACTCTTAATATTACAACACTTTTAACTATGTAACAAAATAATAAATTGTCTGCCTGGGCAGTGTGGTGGCAGCGTGTCTGCCTCACATTTAACAGGTTGTGAGTTTGAATATAGCTTAGGGTATATTACACGGATAAGGATTTTTTCGGGGTTTTCTATTATCCTGAGAAGACAAATTTCAAGTAACTTTAAGCTCCATGGACTCCAAGAGCATTTGACCATCATTTCACTGTTTTCATTCATCATCCGATATGACCAATCAGGTTAAGCTAAAAAAATAATATAAATTTATTGTGGTATTATTAAATAGTTGCAATATTATTCATACATGTACCAAATGCTATCCAAATTAGCGTATGTACTTTTCAAACCTGTCTTTCCAAATGTTTTCTGCCCTTTCTTCTTAACTCAGTGCCTTCTTTCTTTCCTGTAAACACTTGATCGTAGCTTTGCCTTTTCTTCCGTCTATCCTATGGATTTCAGTCCATAATTTTCTTTAGAATGCTCTTATCATCCCTATAAATGTAATTGCTTTATAAATTCTAATAAAAATTTCTAGGTATTCATTTCCTCACCTATTTTTACTTTCTCTACATGTACTGTGTATAGAGAAGGTATTGCATTCCACCTAAAATTCGATACCGAGATACCCGAAATGAATATTTTAGGACCCTGAATACAAAAAATATTTTTTAAAAAATGTGTGTCCGTGTGTCTGTGAAAACGATAACTCAAAAACGAAAGTACGTAAAATACCAAACTTGGTATTTAAGTTTAGTATCTACCAGGGATGCGACACGGAGATTTTGAGAAAAAATCCCCCACCCCAAATTTTTTCCACCACATGGAAAAAATTTCGAATATTTTGATTTTCTCAAAAAGGGCTGTAACGAATTTGATTAAAATACCGTATATTAAAGCTATTTATATGACACATAAAATGTATATCTTGAATTTTCTGGGAATAGCCTCTAAAGATCTCTTTATTATGAATGCATTTTGCTTAATTTTGCGTAACTGGTAAACTGTAAGTGATAGACAGAAACTTACTACAAAAAATGTAGATCACATTAAAACACGCAATTTATGCCATATGTGCTTTTTCGTGGAATTTACCATTTCTGAGATATTCTTTGTTATTTGTTTCAAGTTTAAAATACTTAAACTTTTATCACACGGAAAGTTGTAATCTCCTGGCCCTGCAGAGAAAAGGATTTCAACCACGTGGCAATCAACTTTTAAAAGATTTGATTATCGCTGTAGCCGAATTTATTCCCTTATTTCCCTTCTACTTATAAAAAAGCAAGTAATAACACCATGCTTTTATGCTAATGTTAATCTCTATTAGCAAAAAGTAAATAAAAGAATAAGCTTTTTAACAGTAATATGTTACAGAAATGTAGAGAAAGTCATGTGAATGGAACACACAAGATTTTTTAATATTAACTTGTTCTGCTGTTGCCTCACAAATAGTCCATTTCTGTCAAAAGTGGCAAGATTCACATGATGTACTTTAACGGTTGATTCACATAGAAATATACCTATATGCTTTTGAGTTTTGTTCTCCTCTACTCCATTCTATGATTATTTGTTTTCCAATGTGTTGTTTAAAATCGAAACGCATATTCATTTTATTCCTTTTTACTTTCTCTGCACAGTACATGGTACATAAGTAGAGAACGTATAGTACTCCAGTCAAAAATTGATGTGAAGTTTTCACCAGAAACACACATCTTAGAGTCCTTTGTATAAAAACATTTTTAGAAAAGGGTACATGTGTGTCCGTGTCTCCGCCTATCTGTGAACACGATAACTCAAAAACGAAAAGCGGTAAAATACCAAACATATTTATATAGGTTTAGTAACTTCCAAAGCTGTGAGACGAAGATCTTGAGTAAAATCCTCCACCCCAAACTACTCTTTGCATGGAAAAGTCTCAGAAATTATGATTTTCTCAAAAAATTCTTCTAACGATTTTGATTAAAATACCGTACATTAAGATATTTCCATGACAAATAAAAAGTATATCTTACATTTTGGGGGAATGTCCTTTGAAAACCCCTTTATTTCGACTGAATTTTGTTGAATTTTACATAACTGGTAACGTAAGAGGTAGACAAAAACTTACTTCACAAACACTATAGATCTCGTTAAAACAATTTATGACATAAACATTTTTTGTGTGGATTTGGCCATTTTTAGCGAACCTTTGTTATTATTTTTAGTTTTAAAATACTTACTTTTCTCAAATGGGAATTCGTAAACTCCTGGCCATGCAAAGAATCGGATTTTACCCACATAGCAAAAAGTTTTTAAAAGATTTTACTATCGATTCAGCCCATGCATTTTCTTATTTCCCTTCTACTTACAAGGAAACAAACAATACGGCCATTTACGCTAATGTTTATCTCAATTAGCATGAGGTAGATAGAATAATAAACTTTTTAACAATAATTTGTTGCAGAGTACAGAAAATCTAGTGAATAAACACATCAGATTTTTGTAAAATCAAAACGTTTTGTTTCGTCATTGCAATCCAAACAAAACATATTCTCCAAATTGATTTCTCCAGAAAATTTATAAAATAATAATAATAATAATAATAATAATAATAATAATAATAATAATAATAATAATAATCGACTGTGCCCAAAAGCAGGTTCCTACTCCACTTAGGCCAGGCAATAGGTGTTAACAGGCTCGCTCAAGACAATGCGATGTTGTGATGGTTGCTATTGCTTATGACAGAGTAAGAATAAACTAACGGCTCATGTACTCCTTGAAATAAGGATAGAAGTTTTCTTCCGCTTAAGGGACAGTAGGAATGACATTTCTGCTTCAATCACTAAAAATCGAAAAACGCTTTTTATAGTAAATAATTTTTGTAATCTTTGGGCATCCATAGAGAGCATCAATATATAGATTCTACTCCCCTTGTTGCGGGCTCTGCAGTTCATTAAAGATCTAGTGTCTGAGTTTTTATTTAAATGCTACAAAAAATTCCTAGAGTGTAAAAGGTTTCTATTGTAATATTACAGATGGCAAAATTATCTTCACATCAATAGAAATTTTTCAAAAACACCTTTTATGAAAAAAAGCTGATGTGTTCCATTCTCATGACTTTCTCTACATCAATGTAGCAAATAATTCTCAAAAAGCTCATTCTTCTATCTACTTTATGATAATAGAGATAAAATTTACCTTAATTGCTTGCTTCCTTGTAAGGGAAACAATGGAATACACTAGGCTAAAACTATAGTCAAATCTTTTAAAACCGTTGTAATGTGGTTGAAATCCGTTTCTATGTTTTACAACTTTTCGTGTGAACAAAGGTTTCAGTATTTTACATCTGAAACAAATAACAAGGAATTTCTCAGAAATGATCAATTCCACGAATTAAAAAACATATGATATAAATTGTATGTTTTAAAATGATCCAAAATTCAGTAAAATGTATTCAGAATAAAGTAGTCTTTAGAGGCTATTTAAGGGAAAATTCAACATTTACACTCTATTTGCCATATAAATATCTTTAATATACGGTATTTTAATCAAAATCGTTAGAGCCATTTTCAAGAAAATCAAAATTTTCGAAATTTTTCCCTTGTAAATGGTAGTTTGGGGTGGGGGGATTTTTCTCATATTGTTTGTGTCGCATCCCTATACCAAGTTTGGTATTTTACAGACTTTTCGTTTTTGAGTTATCGTGTTCACAGACACACTGACACACGGAACACACTGACACACACACACACACACACACACACACACACACACACACATACGTTTTTCTGTAAATACTTTTTTTGGATACAGGAGACCTTTAACCGGCTATTTTCGGTGAAATCTCAGTATCGAATTTTTAGGTGGAATGCAATACCTTTTCTATACACTATGTACATAGTACGTGTAGGGAAAGTAAAAACGATTGCTGTTTTAAGATTAAAATTTCTAACTTTTTAAAAATATTATCTGACTTTTGTAATCAATGCTATTGACATAAAACACCGTTACGTTTATTGTGTTGTGGTTGAAAGCTCCAGTTCAAAAAACCGATCACTTTTTTCTAATGTTGATGCGCGTGGAATATTTTGACTATGCAGTATAGTTAGGTACACAATAAAAGTTATGAAAAGATTGACCTTGGTCTTACATCGTATTAATCAATTTGAATGACATTTGGTTATCATATTAACATATCAGCAATGCAGGCATAGTAAAAGTTTCAGAAAAAAATATACAAAGATATAAAAAACTGAAATTTAATTCTCAGTATCCCTTAAAACCCTGGATCGAACTAGAGACTATGCGCATGAGAGCCAAAGTGGGCATTCTGAAAATGTACTATTAATACCACTTGCATTAAAAATTAATATAAAAAGTCTTTCAAATAAGATCTGTTTTATGGCAACGAACAGGAACTTAGAATAATGCGTAATTTTGTTTACTATGCTTATGGAGAACCCCGGAGTTTGTGTGCGTGTTTGTGTTTTACAGTCTTCGCCATGATATCATATAGAGAGGAGCTTAACTAGAATTCCTCTTTTTATGTTATGCCCACGTAAGCACTAGTTTTTATAACAGTAAGGTGGTCATAAAACAGATTCCACCTGTTTTCGTGCTTAAAAATCATGAATATTTATTCCGTGATCCTGCCTTTACAATTTATGACAAAATAATACCAGCATTGCTTATAGTGTTCCATTGCAGACCTATGAGGAAGACAGGATACCAGTGTAACACAAAGAATATTTTAATTTTACATTGGCTTTGCCGTTTTTCTCTGTATTTGTTTCTTAATTCCTGTCTAACAAGTTTTTATTTATTTATCATTTCCTGAATTACATCACTTGTTTTAGACTTGTATATTCTATAGACCTGTTTATATGTAATTTCCTGGTTATTTTATATGTAGTGCACATTTATTCGTATAATTACATTTATGCAATCTCACCATTAAAAACAGGTCGTTACTGAATTCAACATCCTGCAAATTTGTGTCATTGTGTCACGCGTGCCATAATAGCAATTAAATATGGTGATGACTAAATACGGCAAATCCAAGTTGCCTTGCTTATAGAGAAAAACTGAAACTATTTTGATATTCTTTTTTTCTGCGCAACGAAGATCCAAATTCTCTGTATATTATTAAGTACAGAATAATAAGATGTGACTTTGTAATTACTTGTCATACTCTACTGATAATAGGCTACCTTACAATTCGAACACCTTTACATCTCTACCAGGAAGAGAATATATACAAACGCCTGTATTTTTTATTGCTTCAACACTCCAGGTGGAAATCCAGGAAGAGGAACAAACGCTTTATAACTGGAAGACGCGTTCATTTATAGCAGCAACAAGAAGAAATGGAACTGTATAGCGTATTAAGCTAGCATCCGAGAGTTCAATTCCCAGTGACTGCCCACTCTGACCAAAGCTTTTTTGTGTTTTCCTGTTTGGAAATGCGAATACTGGGATGGTGCATTCTGCCACGGATTTTCCCTTTCCTCCATTTCCTTTTGTTGTATTTCCCTATTTCAAATATCAGGTTAACTCCGAAGATGAGTGTCATTCAGTGTCGGACAGATGACACAGAGGCTTGTGTATTGGAACTTCGCGTCATTTGTCAACTGCTGTCCATACAAACAAAGAACTTCAGTGACATAGCAACCAGCTTTTGACTATCACTTTAACCTATGGTACTCCCTTATTTCGCTTCTACTTACAAGGAAGCAAGTAATATGGCTATTTTTGCTAATTTTTTACTGATTAGCATGAAGTAAATAGAGGCATAAGCTTTTTAACAATAATTTGTTACAGAGATTTAGAGAAAGTCATGTGAATAGTACACATGAGATTTTTTAAAGCTGAAACCGAAAAAAAAGGGGAATATCTCAAAAACCATCAACTTCATCCCATTCATCAACTTCCCGCATCCCTGTTAAATACTAAACTTATATACCAAGTTTGGTACTTTACCGACTTTTCGTTTTAGAGTCACACACACGGACCTTTTTCTGAGATTGCTTTTTTTTGGATGCTGAGTACCCTAAAACATATTTCCGGTGAAATCTTGGTATCGAATTTTTGGGTGGAATGCAATACGTTCTCTATACACTATGGACTTAGTACGTGTAGAGAAAGTAAAAGGATGTAAAAATTGAACCGTAATCATTCCAAGTGGAAATGTACAGTGAAGACTGTGTATTGCACTGGATTCTTCCATCATGAATTTGAAATCTTAATCTTGTTTGGCTCACGGTATTATTCGCATATCATGAAGTGATTTACTTAATATTTCAAGTGCCATTCTACATATTTATGACCATCTGTATAGCGGTAATATTACTGTAATTGTTTAACACGGCTGTGATGGCCATAAGATAGATATTATCCTCTAACACAATTCATCAATTTTGTATTTCTGAACAATGTGGACATTTTTGATATGATATTGAACTGAAATGGTATGGAATGTAGCAATTATATAGTTTAGATTCAACTGGCTTCGAGTTAAATGTTGTATGTGCGTGAGAAAACAAACATATCATATCCAAGGTTTCTTACAAAATTGACCACTTTAGCACTTCTACTGGAAACTATAACAGCAAGAGGCATACAAGTAAAATATATAAGTTGCACTCACATGATTTTCTCTACTAACACTTGCACAAAGTTTTCTTATAAACTCTTATTACTTTATTTACTTACGTTAATCGAAATAAACATCTTCAGAAATTTCCCTTTGGCATGTTTCTTGTAGGAACAACTGAATTAAGGGAATACCGTAAGTTTTGCTGATCACTATGTGATGGTTCTGAAATTCCGTGCTCTTTGCATGGCCAAACATAAAACAAAAGTCAGAATAACAGGACACTTGAAAATCTCAAACCAATAACAAGGAATATCTCAGAAATATTAACTCTACAAGAAACAATTGGATTGGTATGTGAGGGGTGTGTTGAGTTAAATAGACTAATGTTCTTCTAGGTTATAAATAATGAATTTTCTTTAATATAAATTGTATTTTAACGGGATATAAATCTTTGCAATAAGAATTAAGAATTATCATTTATAAAAATGCCACTCAGAATGAAGAAACTGTGTCCAGAAAATTCAAGATATACTCATTTAATATTAGAATTTCTGAAGAATACAATGTTTTAACAAAAATCGTAAGGCTGCTGTTCTGAAAATCATAATTTTTGAAAATTGTTCCTTGTAATGCTTAGTTTGTTGAGGAGAGATTATATTGAAATTCTACTTGTCTCACCTTTGGAACTGCTGAATTTAAAAACAACTTTTGTTTTTAACAGGCTTTCGGTTTTTTTAATATAGGTACTTCTCATAGACACGCACTGACATGAAATGTTTCCTAAAATATCTTTGTTATGTTTCTTTTTCTTTAGAAGTATGTGAAACAAATGTATCTCCGTGATTTCTCGACACTGCATTTTTGAGTATATACGTAGTAGAGAAACTATTCACTTTGTTCAATATCGATTCTACTTGAAGTAGAACATTAGAGAAGTAGAACATTAACTATTTCCAGAACATTAGAAAATGAGCAGTAGGATAAAGAGGAATAACATTAAATTTCAAATTAAGACGAAATTAAGATGTTAATGGAGCTAAAGAAAATAATGAAAGTGACAGGAAATGTTGCAGCAAGTAAGACATCTTCAGAGCTCAGATTAACCTGAGTGAGTGGTTAAACTTCTATTTCTGATTCAATAAGTAGAATACTTATACTTTTCTAATATGAGGAGGATAAAATTGATGCTTTCTATTTATATTTCTACCCTGTAATACAAAATATAGTTGATAAAATCGTTTGAGCTATTATCAAGAACTTAAGTTAGCAATGGTGAGAAAAATGTGAATAGAATGCAACTTTTTTTTTTTTTTTTTGTAAACCTTCGAAGAAAGGAATGGTGAAGAGTGTTTTGAGCCATTTTAAAAGTATTGCAGACATTTTTACTTTCTCTACACGTACTATGTACATAGTGTATAGAGGAGGTCTTGCACTGCACCCAAAAATTCGATACCGTGATTTCACCTGAAATATAGGTATGTTTTAGGGTCCCCTGAATCAAAAAATAACATTTTCAGAAAAAGGTTTTTGTGTGTGTGTCCGTGTGTCAATGTGTCAATTTGTCCGTGTGTTCCTGTGTCTGTGAACACAAAAACGAAAAGTCGGTAAAATACCAAACTTCGTATTTAAGATTAATATCTTCCAGGGATGCGACACGAAGATTTTGAGAAAAATCCCCGCACCCCAAACTACCCTTTACAGGGAACGTTTTTCGAAAATTTTGATTTTCGCAAAAATGGCTCTAACGATTTTGATTAAACTGTCGTATATTAAAGATCTTTACCCAACAAATAATATGTATATCTTGAATTTTCTGGGAATAGCCTCTGAAGACTACTTTATTCTGGATAAATTTTACGGAATTTTGCCTGTTAAACCGTAAGATATGGACAGAAACATTCCACAAAAAAAAAAAAAAAAAAAAATAATGAAGAGCACGTTAAAACTCGCAATTGATGTTATATACATTTTGTTCGTGGAGTTGATCGTTTGAGATATTCCTGTTTTTGGTTTCTGCTTTGAAAAGCTTATACTTTTCTCATACGGAAATTTGTTAGCTCCTGTCCATACAAACAAAGAAACTTCAGTCACATAGCAACCAGCTTTTGACTACCACTTTAACCAATGGTTCTGCCTTATTTCGCTCCTACTTACAAGTAAGTAAGTAATAAGACTATTTATGCTATATTTTTCTAATTAGCATGAAGTAAATAGAAGCATAAGCTTTTTAACAATAACTTGTTGCAGAGATATAGAGAAAGTCATTTGAATTGTACACATCAGATTTTTACAATTTAGATTGAAAGTATTTGCAATGTGGGTATGGAGAAAAGCCAGCGTGTAAAATAATGAAGTGAATTTAAGGAGTGGATGAAGAAAGAAGAAAAACATGTTGAAACTGATTAGTAACAATCTGATGTGTTCCATTCACATGACTTTCTCTACATCCCTGTACAAATTATTGTTAAAGAGCTTATTATTCTGTCTATTTTATGATAGCCGAGATAAGTATTAGCAGAAATGGTCCTAATTACTTGCTTGCTTTTAAATAGGAAGAAAATAAGGGAATGCGCCAGGTTAAAACGACAGTCAAATCTTTTAAAAGCCGGTTGCCATGTGGTTGAAATCCGTTTCTATACATGGTCAGAAGTTTACAACTTTCGGCGTGAAATAAGTTTTAAGTATTTTAAATATGAAACAAATAACAGCGAATATCTCAGAAACGGTCAATTCCCCAAGAAAAAAAATACTTATATGACATAAATTGTGTGTTTCAACGTGATCTAAATTTTTATATAATACGTTTTTATCTATTTCTTGCGGTTTACCAGTTACGCAAAATTTAGCAAAATTCATTCACAATAAAGAGGTTTTTGGAGACTATTCTCAGAAAATTCAAGATATATATTTTATTTTCCATATATATAATATACGGTATATGAATAAAAACCGCTAGAGCCATTTTTGAGAAAATCAAAATTTTTCCCATTTAAATTCCCAATGTTTGGAGTGGAGCATTTTTCTCAAAAGCTTCGTGTAGCATTCCTGGATGATACTAAACTTAAATATCAGCTTTGGTATTTTACCGACTTTTTGTTTTGGAGTTATGGTGTTCATAGAGACACGGACACACATACACACACACATGAACCTTTTATATAACATTTTTTTTTATACAGAAAACTGTAAAACGTGTATTTCCGATGAAATCTCGGTAAGGAATTTTTGGGTGCAATACAATATGTTACATAGTACGCGTAGAGAAAGTAAAACGGAGCTTGGCTGGGTCACTGGATGGAAGAAGCTCAATGTTAGACATGCAGAGAAAGTAGAGCTGAATGGGAGAAAAGCTCGGTGCTGAAAAAACACTCACGAATTGTAGTACTAAGAGGAATAATTTTTCTTAGGGAGATGAAGAGAAAAGCTATCAATTGAGAGTTTGGGAGTTGCAGAAATCGATTCCCCTCGACCACCCACTCAGCCCTTGGGTTTTTCATGGTTTCCCCCGATAAATAGGCGAATCTTGGATTGCTTTCTCATCTGCCACGATTTCCTTTCCTTTCCATTTCTTTCTTATCTAACAAACATGCTTCTAAGTTTCGTGCCGTATGGCAATGTGGGACAGAAGACGTGGATACTTGCTTGTGGCTCCTTAACTTCATCACTTCCTCCTGGAGCGTGATAGTCCCTATATATATATATATATATATATATATATATATATATATATATATATATATAGGAGGTAGCAGATTGGGGTGTTTCCCTCCGTTATATGATCTATACTTGTAGCTATAAGAGGAAAACCGAACTTAGGAAACAGGGAAAATACTGAAATACTGGAACTAAGTGGTGAGCTTGTCTTAGGCAGAAAATTGTATTGATTGAGCATAATGTTTTTATTTTAGATATTTCTAAGTATTTTCTATTTTCTGTAGTCGAAAATACACGTATGCCTATTTAAATAAGATATTTTAATTATCATTTTATGAAAATCAAACACATTGCATGTATAGCAATTAATTATACTTCACTTTTAAGCTCAACACATCATCATTCTGGAATTTAATATTCGTGTTTTATATCAGGGTACTCCGATATGCTTCTCTATTGATCTTTTTGCATTCTGTGGGCAATGATTTATAATTCTACAGTAGTGGTGTACAGTAACAAGGTTATACGGTTCGGTTTTCAATTTCCGATATGTACTTTACTTGAGAAGACTCTTTTTTCAGGATTTTCTTCTAAAGTATATATATCAGCCAAATTCTGCCCAAAAGACTGCGTTCGACAGCACTATTATTTGGATTCTTTCCGTGAAACTAGGAAACTCCCATTCAGCTTTTTTCAGTCGGGATGACCGATTTATTCTTTCTGTTTAATTATTTTAGTATTTTTATTTTCTCTGTAGCTTCTATAAAGTGGTAGAATTACAGCATCGAAATAAAAAGGAACTGATTTCACTGAACATACACATTTCGAAGCACTTGAATAAACTAATAAAATAAACACGCACACGGTGTGTATCTCAGAGGAAGGAAAAGAGAAAGAATAGCATAATTAAAAATTGCCAAACAGATAAATGTTATATGGTAACATTTAGGAAACTGCCTTAAAAAAAAAAATTTACAAGCAAGGATTTCTGTTATTTTGTATTTTCTAGAAAAAGGCTCTACAATATAAATTAAAATACCAGAAATACGTATTAGTGCGCTGACGTATAAAATAATGTATTTAAATTGTTCATACATAAATCATAGATTCTCTTCGCTCTTTTGTATAACTTAAAAATGAGATAAGCTAAAGTAATTTCGCACCAATTAAAATTTACAGTTTTTGTCAGATAATTATTGCACTATCATTAATTTCCCAAAGCTATGTTGCATATTTTAATACTTCTCATCTTGAAGTGGACTTTGATGAAAATGAGTAATTATTACTTATTGTCCCAAAAGTTCGCTTCTAACGTAAATGGATTAATGATACACAAAGCTGAGTCTTTAGAGATAAGTAACATTGCATAATCATATTGCCTAATATGAAATCATTAGTAGGCGCATGCTTATCGTGATTTCATGAATTGGCTATCAGAATCATTTTTATATGGACAGAATGATATTTATAAAAGATACTTGGGAATTGTTAATAGATAGACAAAATTATGAGGTTGTTAAGCATGAGATTTGTATGCCTTGCTTGTACAAAAGAGCTATTTTAGTGAAGTATGATCCGTTTATTATTTATGATATGTTCCTTCTGTGTTCTCTCTCTCTCTCTCTCTCTCTCTCTCTCTCTCTCTCTCTCTCGCTTCCCCGGCTTTTTTCTTGAATTTGTTTCGTACAATGTATATTGTGGGCACTACACCATTTTTACGGCATGTTTTGTCTACTTGAGTGAACGTGCAAAAGAACAAAGGACTGAAATTGCCCTCTACCGCTACAGAACACTATTTACTTATTGCGAAACACCTGCAAATTCTGCCGAGATGGTGTTTTCAAAGCTGTTAAAACAACATTTCCGTCTCCCTGCACTAACGCATTTACATAAAGCCTAGTTTATGCCCCTCGTGTTTCCCTTGCCTAGTAAATCATTGCACTTGTCACATTTTGGGGCTGCGCCTGGCATGAGTTAGTGAAGTTCTCGGACTGCCTAAGACGGTGAGGTCATCTGCAGCAAATGAACAACGACGACACCAGTATGCATTTGTTTTAAAGATTAAATAGTCAGTGCCATTTATGCAATAATTAACTGGCGATATGATCCTAAGGTCCGGGTTCAAACCCGAGCAAGACTGAAGGTTTTTAAGTGTGCTTTAGGGGACACCAAAATGATAAAGATAATTGTGTAAAACATTAAAGCTAGAGCTTTATTTTTATACGCTTTACTAGCGACAAAACTATTTACAACAAGTTTCATTCAAATATGTGTTATTATTCTGGATATATTATCTTAATCGATTTAATTAGCTAAAATCAAATTCTATCTTCTCCTACAGATATTGAACTACATGCACTATTTAAAAATGGTTTACATCACAAAGAAGAAAAAACTGTAAGAAAACAGCGCATGAATTATACTAATCATTATTTTAAAACTAATCTATGACCATTACCAAAAGCTCAAGATATTTTATTACACTCATTCTTTACTGCTTTGGAAAACATTTTCCGACCTCTGGCTATAAAGGAAGAAGATAGATTTTCAATATGGAAATATAAAAAAATGGATCTGAAAAAGTGTATTTTTTGGGCAAGTATGTACTTTAAAGTGTGGTGCATTTTTGTACTACTAATAAAAAATTATGTTTTACCAAAAACCCTAAAAAGTATTTCTTAGGCCCCTTAAAAGTGACAGCTACATCTCAGTAGATATAATGACATGCAAAGGAACTCCTGCAGAAGAAATTTCGGCGCTCCGGTGGCACTGATATGACCGGGACAATTAACAGCATCGTTTGCAAACAAATAATTTTTCCCCATGTCAGTAGATATGCTGGCATGCAAAAGAACTCCCGCGGGATCACTCTGGCAAACCGGCTCACTGATATGATCCTGGCAAATGACAGTGCCATTAACAAACTGGTGTATCTTAAACTAAGGGTTTCCTTCCCAAATTTCCGTTCCCAATTATCATTTCATATATCACCAAGGTCACTCTGTATACAATAAGAGTGGTCGATTAATACTATTAAAATCTGATTCAAGTAACAACGGTAGCTATAGATAATTTAAACATTTGCAAAACTCTCAAACAATAAATGCGAAAATTCATGTATCAAAAAGAATACAAGATGGAATGAAGTTTTATAAAATAATAGCTAAGCTTACATGATTAATGTATCGATATTAGATATGGATACCGATTAGAAAAGTTAAAAATAAAACGGAAGCAGCCAAGGTTCAACAATGTTCGATTTTCTTAAAGGATACATTTTATTGGATAAATAATGGAATAACTAGAGAATAATTAAACGAAAGTAAAATATGTAAAGCTATAATCAGTCCGTGTCTAAATGGCAACATCTTTTTGAAGGTATGGGCAATAAAACACTTCCAGAAAAAAATCTAGGGCTTCTAGTAAAAGATATCTAGGCAGATCGTATAGAACAGGTTCTTGCAGTTCCCTTAGGCTCAATCAGAATTTTCGCGCGTATACAGCAACAATGCTCGTTGCCCGGCTGGAGAGGGAGTATAATAAACCACTGTGATACTGTGCGAAGGTCATAGCACAAATGCTTGCATTTTCTGCAGTTTCATTCCTACACTCCATTCAACTGTGACGACAGCTTGCCCCATTGCGAGCAATACTACCTAAATGCTGCAGACAGACCCCCTGTGAGTCGTGAGTACTCCGTTGCTCTCTGGTGCTCACCCAAACTGGAGCAGCCTTATATAGAAAATAGAAGATTTACTGTGAAGATAGAACGAACAAACATGTCTGTGCCATAGAGTGAAGATGATGACCAGTTATAACAACTGTCTTTTCGGTTTACTGTTTAGAGTTGAAGTAGACTATTATGTTTAACTTTACTTTTTGTTATTTTCTATGTGGCTTCTAAGGAATGGTAGAGTTAAACAGTATACTTATAATGTTTTCATATACCTTTTCTAATGGTAACTTTTAGGTATTAAGGCACTAGAAAGTTATGGATATTCGATACAGAATGTTTAATCATTTTTGCAAACATTGGCGTTCGGAATATCTCAAACATAGAAGAGTTAGAATCCAATTGCGATTTTGTGTTTTCGCCCATCTAAATGGTCAAGTGCGAAGTTTAAATCGGCGTGTGCAGGTGTGAGCAAATAGTGTGTAAACTTTGGTTTCATCAGTTGCTTGCTTCCTTCTAGTTTGCCGTCTTAAAATTCTCCATTATGCACTTTTAGTTAAACTTGTTTCAATGTTTTGGAATACGTTCTTTGATGATAGATGAATATGTCTAAAGATAATTTTGTAGATGTCGTTTACAGTTTTGGATCTAAGGTTTTAATAATGTATTACATACTTTATTTTATAAAGCGTTACATATTTTATTTCCCTCGACAAAAAGTTTCAATGTTACCAAAAGCTTATCTTTGATTGTTAAGGGGTAAATTCGAGGAATAAAAAACTAAATTGAAATGTTAAAATTATTAATCTTTTGTTGGACATTTTACACGAAACCCGATTTTGATTGTTTGGAAATTAATGTTTTGAAAAATAAGATACTTAACTTGAAAGTTAATTTTACATTGCAATAATATGATAAACAATTCAGTTAAATTGGATGAATTTATTATAAATTTGTAATTCAAAACTGGGGACTCTTAGTTTATGTATTAAACAAATACAATAGTAGTACTGCAACAAAAGGCAATTTGAAATGCCAAGTTAGCAACGACTTTATTTGTTCCATTTGCACATTTGGAAGCATGTAAATTTGGACAAATTAAAACATGAAGTTCCTCAACAATTTTAAAGTGTGTTTATAAATCCTGGACACGCAGTTTTTATTTCTTAAAATCATACAAATTCTGTAAATACAAAACTGTCATGCAGCCTTCAGAAAGAATTCTGAAATCAAACCTGCATTTATGACCTTAATTTTCTTAAAGAAAGTATTAAGAAGTACATACATTCTGAAAAATGTCACTCTTTAACTTGATTTGATATTTTATCTAACAATACAAAAGCGAAAATGATGTTCTTAATGGAATTTTACTCAGACACGACTTATCTGCCGTTAATTAAATTAATTTTATGAGCATCAAAGGGTAACTTATATTAAGCCTTTTTAATATTTAAACTAACTAAACATAATTACCCACTCATAGCTAAGCTCCAATTGGGCACGCCTGTGATTCGTTTTAAACATACATCATGATTGTTTAAATGAGTTATTGTGCTTCAAATACCAATTAAGATGATTAGTGAAGGCTAAACAAATTAAAATCAAAGAACGCTGTTAAAATGACGAGAACATTTTAGAGAGTTAAACATTTTCTGCTTTTTCTGTAAGTAATTTTAGTTAATAATTAAGCTAAAAATAAGAATCATAATATTCTGTAATAGTCTTATTTCGGACTGATACACTTTTTAGGGTTTACTTTAAAATGGGCATTGTACTAATCGATTAATTCAACAAAACATGTTTGGAAATTTCGTTCACAAGAGAGAGAGAGATTAGGCAGGCTGTAGCATGACGTCGGATGCTGCGATGTTATGAGAAGAGTTTTTCCGTGCAATTGACTTACAATAAGCCTCCCCTTGCACTCGGGATCCCCATCATACAAGCAGATGTTTTGCATCTTACCGTTAGCTAACGTAAAGGAAGCTCTGCGCTTTTCTGTTCGATATCTGCTGACACAAAAACAAGAAAATCTTGTAACCATTAAGAGAGAAGAAAAGGAAGAAAAAGACAATTTAAAACCAAATAAAGTTAAAATAGCAATAATATATATGAAAGGAACGGTTCAGAAAACGTAGAAATGAAATACAGATGAGAGGTTTGAGGCCATAAAAAGGATGGAAAAATTCTGACCTTCTCATGACCTTTTATTTACCTACTAACCGTTCATTAGTACGTGTACAAATTATTCTTACACAACTTTTATTTGTACTTCCATTTAAGTCGAGATAAACCTTTGAACCAGTTCAAATATCGGCTATGCCATTGAATTTTTACTGAAGTCTACCTTCAAAAAAAAAATATAAATAATAATAAAACATATACCAATGAATATAAAGTTTCCTAAAAAGAAAGAAAGTTTTAGCTCTATTTTTCTAAGTGCTGTGCTACACAAGACTGGTATAAAAGAATTTACATTGACATGATAGTTGGTTAAACTATAAAACTCGGCACTTAGAGTACTTACCAAGTTTGTAAGTCGCCTTTGAGATGCCATTCCAAAATAATTCGAGACTTTCTTGTGGTCCACCAGGAAAAACGCAAGGTAGTTGGAGAATTTAGTGCCGTCTCAGCATGGTTCAATTAACTGGACGATACCAGAAGATCCGTGGTTCAAATCCCGGCTATAGCATTGCACTTTTACTTTCTCTACACGTACTATGTACGCAGCGTATAGAGAAGGTATTGCACTACACCCAAAAATTCGAAACCGAAATACACGTTTTAGGGTCCCCTGTATCCAAAAAAAGTATTTTCAGAAAAAGTTCCGTGTATGTCCGTGTATCTGTGAACACGATAACTCTAAAACGAAAAGTAGGTAAAATACCAAACTTGGTATTTAAGTTTAGTATTTTCCAAAGATGCGACGCGAAGGTTTTGAGAAAAATCCACTCCAAACTACATGGAAAAAATGTCGAAAGTTTTGATTTTCTCAAAAATAGCTCTAACGGTTTTGAATGAAATATCGTATATTAAAGATATTTATATGGAAAATAAAATTTATATCTTAAATTTTCTGGAAATACCTCTAAAGACCTCTTTATTCTGAATGAATTTTATTGAATTTTGCGGAACTGCTAAACCGTAAGAGATAGACAAAAAGTAGACAAAAAATGTAGTCCTCGTTAAAACACCCAATTTATGTCATATACGTTTTTTTCATTGAAGTGACCATTTCTTGAGACATTTCTTGTTATTTGTTTCAGATTTAATATTTAAACGTTTCTTGCGCTAAAAGTTGTAAACTCCTGACCCTGCATAGAAACGCATTTCAACCACATGGCAACCGGCTTTTAAAAGATTTGACTATCGTTTTAGCCTAGTCTATTCCCTTGTTTTCCAAGGAAGCGGGTAATTTGTACTAATGTTTATCTCGATTATCGTAAAATAGATAGAAGAGAATGCTTTTTAACTATACCTTGTTACAGCGATGTAGAGAAACCCATATGAATGGAACACATCAGATTTGTCAGTCTGGTTTACTTTATAACCAGGATTCTAAAGCCGATATCTTCCATGACGACGTTAAACTGCACGAATTAGTGACATTAGGCCCTAAGAGTTGAGAAGCGGGGGCCAAGTGCCTGTGAAAATAAGGAATTAAGGAAGAGAATCTCCCCGAGGAGAGCAATGACAGGAGAAGGAGGAGGAGAAAGGAAGACGAATTGCTGGGAGTGTGAGGAAGATGGGATCCAGTTTATCGGAAAGCGGTACAGTAGCTAGCCGGTCAGACTAGTCCTGAACCACGTGCCGACCACAAGGTAGGTGATTTACAACACTACACCACCTGCAATTAAACTGCATTTGTGTACACAGCGTGGCTTATTTTTCATTGCCAAACTTCCTTACACCGTAACCTGTTCAGCCACTCGACTCGACTGTGTTACACAGCTCGCACCAGGGAGAAACAAATCAACATCACAGCTTAGGTTGTTTAGTTTTATTCTGACGTTAAACTGAATGCTACTCAAGTATCAGGTGTGCTTCTCCAAATAGTACTTGCGCACTATGTTTAAATTACATGGGAGTAATACAAGGCTTTACACTGTTAAGGGAACAAACGGTGCCAGTGTATCATTTTCAATCAAAAAATCACTTTTTAGAGCTTCTTCATCTTCTTTTTTTTTTTTTTTTTGTTCCAAAATCAAGGTTATCAATCTTCTCTCCGAAGTTTTGCGTCCCTATGACCTTTCTAAGTTATTAAATACATAGTTCTTAAAAGCCTGCACCCTTTAAATGCCCATCACGTGTAAACTTCAAGCTTGATTTTCTCACATTTCAATTTTTACTTTCTCTACACGTACTATGTACTAATGTATAGAGAAGGTGTTGCATTCCACCCAAAAGTTCGATACTGAGATTTCACCGGAAATATACGTTTTAGGGTCCCCTATTTTTTTTTTTCAGAAAAAGGTCCGTGTGTATTTGTGTGTCGTGTATCACGATAATTCAAAAACGAAAAGTCGGTAAAATTCAAAACTTGGTATTTTAGTTTAGTATCTTCTAGCGATGCGAAACGAAGATTTTGAGAAAAATCCCCCTGTTCCAAACTACACTTTAATGGAAAAATTTCGAAAATTTTTATTTTTTAAAAAATGGCTGTAACAATTTTGATGAAAATACGTATATTAAAGATATTTATATGGCAAATAATATGTATATCTTCAACTTTCTAGGAATAATCTATAAAGACCTCTTTATTTGAATGAATTTTTCTGAATTTTGCATAACTGGTAAACCGTAAGAGATAGACAAAAACTTACTCCGCAAGAAATGTAGATCACGTTAAAACACAAAGTTTATTTCATATACCTTCTTTTCGTTGAATTGACCATTTCTGAGATATTTTGTTATCTGTTTCATATTTAAAATACTTAAAACTTTTTTCTCGCAGAAAGTTGCAAACTCCTGACACTGCATAGAAACGGATTTCACCCACATGGCAACCGGCTTTTAAAAGATTTGACTATCGTTTTAGCCTAGTGTATTCCCTTACTTCCCTTCTACTTACAAGGAAGCAAATAGTTAAGGCAATAGCTGCTAATGTTTATCCCGATGGTAATAAGTAGTTAGAAGGATATGCTTTTATCAATAATTTGATACAGCGATGTAGACAAAATCATGTGAATGGAACACATAAGTATTTATATATATTACATAATTCATAAAATGAAAATAAATATGGCACGAGAGCAAAACATGGAAACATTTTGCCATCACTGCACCAAAAATTTTTACCCTGCAGAGGTAGCACATATCAAAAATATGATAATTAGTTTAATTAATATTATTTTCTAGAACATTCAGTAACATATTCAGCATCATTGCATTAAAATTGCAGGAGGACATCGATTTTAAATACTCACCTTTTCATACACATAAAAGCATTAATAATTAAAACACTATTAAGGCCAAAAACTTCAAACGTCAATGAGTTTATATATAAACCATGTAGAACATGTGTAAAAATGTACCTAGCTTTAAAACTCTATAAGCTAGATTTGAAACCTATCCGCTCACACTATCCGGAATCGAATCGAAGCGGATCTAAACACCTCCTGCAGCTCATCTCTAACGGAATCAAATCAAATAATCGCGCGTAACTGAAGCATGTGTACTTGTGGAGTCAGAAAATGGATCGCATAATAGCATTATCGCATTTATGTAAAGAGTCGGGGTAAAAAGAATCAAATACATTTAAATTTGAGTTTTATTTTTGTACGCTATTTAACAGCTGTGGTTCTGAGCGTCCCCATTTTATATCGGGAGTGAAGATCGTTTAATTTTGCTCAGATACCTCTATATCAGGCTTAAGGTTCTTTTACATGCCGTAAATCGACGACATGGGACCAACAATTTTACTTCACTGACGAAGAAACCCATGCCAACGATTTTTACGCCCGGAAAGAAAGGCATCTCTCTCCGCCGGGTTTGAACCCGCGAACTGGGAACCAGAGGCTAACTTGTTACTCCTAGATCTTTTAAACAAGGAGCATACAGGTTCTAATTAATTTACTAATTTCAACTCACGCTTTTTTCGCGTGCGTTAGGAATAAAATAATATTGATTAGTTTTGCCATAGAAATATGGATAGCTTTTAACTAGATGTATTAGACTGTCTTTGTTCATTTTGTAGAAATGCAAATTTAATATAACACAATATTTCAGCCTAACCTCAATTAAACAAACTATTTTGATATTTTAACAGAATTACAATTCGTTTGTTTTCTAGTAATACTCATAATAACCAGCGGTTATAAACGAAACAAAAAGTTCCACTCCGGCTGTAGAACAAAGTAAATATAATTGCCCGCGAATTCTTTTCGGTTCGATTCGATGCGTCTTCTTTTGCATGTTTCCATTTAAAACCATTGTGAACGGAAATTCTGTTCGATTTTGTCAAGTGGAAGCAGACGCGGTGGATAATGATGAGAGAGAGAGAGAGAAAGAGAGAGAGAGAGATAGACTCATGAGTTGTTCCATCTAGAATCAGCAGTGTCCGAGTACTGCAAAATGTCCCTCCAACCGCCGGCTCGTCTATTGTAAGAATAGTTTGAAACAATTGTGAGTTTTAAAGATAGTACAAATTAGTAAACCATAGATTTTAAGAGCCGGTCACAGTATATAATGCTTGTCATAAAGTGTTGTAACATATTTAGTAAAAAAATCTGATGTGTTCAATTCACATCCCTGTAACAAATTATTATTAAAACGCCTATCCTTCTAACCCACTGCATGCAAATTAAGATTCACATTAGCAGAAGTGGTCTTATTGCTTGATTTTTTGTACGCAGAAGGGAAATAAGGGAATACAGTAACCTAAAAGATAGTCAAATATTTTAAAAGCTAGTTGCCATGTAATTTGAAATCCCTTTCTTTGTAATGACAGGAGCGGACAAATTCCCTATGAGAAAAATGTCAAGCATTTAAAAACTAAAATATATACAAGGAATATCTAAACATGTTAAAATCCACGAACAAAATACATGAAAAATTGTGTGTTTTAATGAGATTACATTTTTGTTTATTTTGTGTATTTCTTGTGGTTTACCAGTTATGGAAATTTCGGCAAAATTCATCCAGAATGAACTATTCCCAGAAAATTCAAAGTATCATTTTATTTGTCATGTAAATATCTTTAATATACCGTAATTTAATCAAAATTGTTTTAGCCATTTTTGAGAAAATAAAAATGTTAGAAAAGTTTTCCATATAATGAGTAGTTTAGCGTAGGGGGATTTTGTTCAAAATATTCCTGTCGCATTCCTGGAAGATACTAAAACTAAATACTTAGTTTTGTACTTTACATGCATTTTGTTTTTGAGTTATCGTGTTTACAGACACACGGACCTTTTTCTAATTTTTTTACTTTCTCTACACGTACTATGTACATAGTGTATAGAGAAGGTATTGTATTCCACCCAAAAATTCGATACTTCACCGGAAATAATGTTTTAGGGTCCCCCTGAATCCAAAAAAAGCATTTTTGGAAAAAGGTCCGTGTGTGTGTCTGTGTGTCTGTGTGTCTGTGGACAGCATAGCTCAAAAACGAAAAGACCGTTAAATACCAAACTTAGTATTTAAGTTTGGTATCTTCCAAGGATGCGACCCGAAGATTTTCAAGAAAATCCCCCCACCCCCAACTACCCTTTTTGGAACATTTTTAAAAAAGTTTGATTTTCTCAAAAATGGCTCTAACCATTTTGATTAAAATATCGTATATTAAAGACAAATAATATGTACATCTTGAATTTTCTGGGAATAGCCTCTGAAGAGTACTTTATTCTGGAAGAATTTTGCATAAATGTTAAACCGTAAGAGATGGACAAAAAATTAACTTACCAAAAATGTAGAGCATATTAAAACACACCATTTATGTTATATAAATTTTTTGAGGAGTTGATCGTTTTTGAGATATTCCTTGTTTTTGGTTTCAGCTTTGGAAAACTTGTACTTTTCTCATACAGGAATTTGTCAACTCGTGTCCATACAAACAAAGGAACTTCAGTCACCTAGTAACCAGCTTGTGACTTCACTTTAACCCATGATACTCCCATATTTCGCTTCTACTTACAAGGAAGCAAGTAATAAGAGTATTTCTGCTAATTTTTTCTCGCTTAGCTTGAAGTAAATAGACGAATAAGTGTACTAACAAAAATTTGTTACACAGAAGTAGAGAAAGTCATGTGAATGGAACACTCAGATTTGGTTCCGGGGACCTCAAAACACATATTTCCGATGAAATCACGGCTTCCAATTTTGGATGGAATACAATACCATCTCTATACACTATGTGCACAGTACGTGCAGAGAAAATGAAACACATTTTACTGCTTGGTGAAAATAGTGCCTGTGAAGTAATGCCAACTTCCTAAAATTTGCATAGCCTTTGGGATAAAAGGGAATCCCATTGCGTGCAACATTGAATTATCTTAAAGGTTACCCTTGGAAGAATGAAAGGGGGGGATGGTTTTTGCTGCGCTCTAATTTTCCCTCTCTGACTGCAGCGGGTAGCTCATTAAAGGCAATTTGTATGCCGGTCCGCAAATCTGCCCAGACACAACCTGGGGAAATGGAAGTGGCCGTGAGATTCGGAAGATACTGTGGCACGAAATTCCTCGTGTGCCACACGCGCTCCCAGGATGCTTCCAAACTTCCTCCTGCTTCTGTCAAGTAAAATCATGTTTTGAGACCCTCCAATAATAATTTACAGAAAAATGTGTCAGTGCCCGTGTGTCAGTGTGTGTGTGTGCGCGCACGCGCGCGCGCTTGCCTTTGGGCAGCATAGCTCAAAAACGAAAAATCGTTAAATATCTTATTGCTACTTAAGTTCAGAGTCTTCCAAGAATGCGACATGAAAATTTAATAAGAAAAAAAAATCCCCTACCACCAACCCCTACCTTTACATGCAACATTTTTCGAAAATGTTGATTTTCTTAAAATTTTTCAAACGATTATTCCTTGTTATTAGTTTCAATTTTAAACTCACTTAAACGTTTTTCAAGTGGGAAGTAAGTTTCGTTTTATTTCTTTTACGTTACTCCCGGGAATGCAAAAAAGAACCGAATTTCAATTGTTTCACATAACGATTGCTTTTAAAGGATTTGACTATCGTTTTAGCATTGTGTGTTCCCTTATTTCCTGCCTAATTATAAGGAACTAAACAACAGGATCATTTCTACTAATTATCTAGTATTTCTACTTAGTACGTAGTATATAGGTAGAGAAGGTATTGTACTCGACCTAAAAATTCGATACGGGGATTTCACCGGAAATATACACTTTTTAGGAAAAGCTGTGTCCATGTATCTGTGAAACGATAACTCGAAAACAGAAAGTCGGTAAATACCAAACTTGATATTTATATTTAGTACCTTCCAAGAATGTGACACGGAGATTATGAAGAAAATCCAGAGCTTGTTAAAACACAATTTATCTCATCCACAATTTTTTCGTGAAATGGAAATGGCGTGTTATTTATGGACGCTCTTTAACTACTGTGGTTCTCAGCGTCCCATTCTATACTGGGCGTGAAAGACCGCTTTATTTTGCTCAGAGGTCGACTAGTGAACGCCGAGCGAGACGGTCGTGTCTGGCCGCTCTGCTTTGTTTACCTGTACTAGTGCTTCCTTGTGTTGTGCAGTTCGCTGTGTTCGCTCTTCTAGTGTGTTTCATTTTTGTGTTTAATTTTTTTTTTAAACTATTATCATGGCTCTCCAGCTGGACAATACCGGCAAGATCTTACATTCTGCTATAAATGTGGTATATAATAATACCACGTGTCAGGATAATTTCACTTCTACAACACATGTTTCACCATCCAGTCAACACTACCTACATCAACCGTCGACTTCTGCATTACAACACACTTCATTTTCTACTTCTGGGTTACCTGCAGATAATGCTGTAAGTACATCTATACTACGGCCATCCCAGCTACAATTAGGTCGGCCGCTTAATTCAGTTGACAACACTGTCCAGCAAGATGATGATACGATGACTGACTTTGCCCCATCGGACTGTTTAGGTCGCGACCAACATTCGCAGCTCTCTCACTCTGAAAGCTCCTATCAGAACAAACGCCGCTGCACTGACCCACCTTCCCAACAGCCTCCTGCATCTCGTTATGCGTACACAATTCCTACCTCTAACCGTTTTTATCCTTTAAGTGAAACTGCTGATCCAGAAAGTACTGATACTGTATCCATCTCTCAAAAAGAGAAAATTCCTCCTATTTGTGTTCGCAATGTTCACAATTATCAATTATTTTTGCAAGACATTAAGAAATGTGTGCTATCTGAATTTCATACTGAGCTTCGAGGGGCTATTCTTAAAGTTTATGCTACGACTACCACTGACTTTCGATGTCTTACATCTTATTTCACCTCCATTAACCAGGAGTATTATACTTTTCGCAACCCGTCGGACAAACTGTTCTCCGTTGTTATACGTAACATACCATGCTCGCTCAGTGACCAAGAGCTTTACGACGAACTCTGTGTGTTGAACTTTCCTGTTCGTAAAGTTACCCGTTTGCTTCGCAAAAACAAGGAACCCAGTCCCATCTGTGCTGTAGACCTCGTGAATAATGACGCCGGTAGAAATATCTTAAATCTTTCCCGACTGCTGTACAGTGTGGTGAAAGTTGAACATCGACGTCAGAATACAGAACTGCCCCAGTGTACTAATTGCCAAAACTATGGTCACACCAAGAACTATTGTCATCTAGGGCCCCGCTGCGTTCGCTGTATCGGCAGCCATCACTTCTCTAAATGTACAAAACCATCTACTACACCGGCTCAGTGTGTTCACTGTGAACAGGACCACCCAGCAAACTATCGTGGCTGTCCTCATTACTTAAAGCTGAAAGAACGTCGGTCTCGGCGCTCCCAGCAGCCGGCAGCACCTACACACCACAGTTCAGAGCGGCCACCCACGCCTTCTCTTCAACAGCGCCCACAACAACAACAACAACAACAACAGCAACCACAACGTCAACAGAGTCCTTCATCCCCTCATGTATCTACAAGGCCCTCTCGGGCTTATTCTCATGTATTGAGTGGTCGTTCTCCTGCCTTCCAAGACCGTCCTTCCGCCTCTTTACCGGAGGCTCCAACCTCCACAGCTCCGTCTTGGGCTTTTCTTAAAGATCTGCTTGCACAGCTTGGTACATTTCTCCGCACATTGTTTTCTCCGGTTCTGCCGCAAATGATGCAGCTACTTTGCTCCCTACTCTCTCCTGTGTTTTCTGATGGCCAACCGTGATCTATTGTCTCTACGTCAGCTCACCCTCCTAAACTGGAACTCTAACGGCCTACGTGCCAAACGCTCCTCCTTTATTGCATTTCTCACTCAGCACAATGTTGATATTGCTTGTGTTACGGAGACTCATTTTCTTCCCAATGAGACCTTCACTATTCCTGGCTATCTTATTTACCGGCAGGACCGCGAGGCAGAAAAGGCATCTGGTGGTGTTGCTCTTTTCATTAGACGTTCTCTGCGCCACAGCGAGATCTTTCTTCCACACGTGCCCAGTCTGGAGGTGATGGGTATTAAACTTCACAGTGCAAATGATAGTGATCTCGTCATTCTCAGCGCCTACTAACCGCCCAATCGCCGGCTGAACACTACTTATCTCTCCCTCCTCTTTCCTTTGGAGAACAATACTCTTCTTTTGGGCGACCTTAACTGCAAGCACTCCTCCTGGGGGTGCCGATCCACCAATCCGAATGGTCAGCTTTTGTTTACGGCTATACACACCTATGGTCTTTCGATATTGGCGCCTGTGGATCCTACTTATTACTCTTCAAACCCCTTAAATGCTCCTGATATTCTGGACATCGGTGTGCATCGCAATCTTCACCTTCCTACCTTCGTTTCCTCCCTGGGAGAACTTGACTCTGATCACTGCCCGGTGATTGTCACCTTTCAACTTCCACCTGCCTTGCTCCCACCGATTTCCAGACTCATAAATGGATATGTACATTGGGATAAATTTCAGTCTCATCTGGATGCGACACTCTGCAACTCTTATCAACTCACCACAACCCTTGATGTTGACCTTGCACTATAGCACTTTACTGACACCATATGCCGTTGTGTCCGTCTTTCCACTTCTCCCAATGTGCGACCTTATTCTCCACCTTCCTTACCCCCTCTTCATTTTAAATCTTCTCCGAGAAAAGCATCAAGTTCGTCGACAGTGGCAACGAGACAGACAACCCTGGCTCCGTAGAAAGCTTAACGGTCTCATTCGACGGGTGAAGCTGGAGTTGGAGCGACATCGGCTTCAGTCCTATGAGCGCTATCTGGCATCACTCTCTCCTCACGACCATTCACTTTGGGCAGCCACCAAACGTGTTCTCCGTGAGCCGACTGTTGTGCCGGCGCTCTCTGCAAGCGGAAGACTTGTCACAGATATTGCTACCAAGTGTGATATTTTGGCCGATCATTTTGAGCGGGTGTTCACCCTCCCTCTGCCAGCCGCAGATGTTGCTGCAGTAGAACAGGAATTAACTACTCATCGCACTCGCCCTACAGTTCATCAAAGGATTTCTTTTACTAGCCCGCGGGAACTGTCTTCTCTGATTCGCGCTTTCCCACTTAAGAAATCTCCTGGACACGACTTGATTCCCAACATTGTTCTCAAGAAACTCTCCAAGAAGGCTCTTGCCTATTTGTCATCCCTCCTAAATGCCTGTCTACGCCTCGGCTATTTTCCTCGCTTGCTCATGTCGCGGTATTCCATAAGCCCAATAAACCAAAGCACCTACCAGAGAGCTATCGTCCAATTAGTCTGTTGCCTACCTTCTCCAAACTGTTTGAAAAAGTGATCCATCGCCGTCTACTCTCTTACCTTACTCATAACCATGTTATTCCGCCATTCCAATTTGGGTTTCGCTACAAACATTCCACTGCACATCAGCTTTTGCGTTTAACCCAGTCAATTGTCCATGGCTTTGAAGCCCGTCAATATACCACGGCAGTCTTTCTAGATGTGGCGCAGGCGTTCGATAAAGTTTGGCACGCACCGGCTTGCTTCTCAAGTTACACCGCAGCGGTATTCCTCATTATTTATTGTTCTTAATAGAGAGTTTCCTATCTGACCGCAGCTTTTCAGTGCGTATTGGCGGTTTCCTTTCCTCTCCACACACTATTACCGCCGGTGTCCCACAAGGCTCTATCTTGGCCCCCACACTATTCAGTATCTACACTTCTGATATTCCAGATTTGGCACCGACTTCTTTAGCTCTCTATGCTGATGACACCGTTCTCTACTATTGTCATTCTAATCCTCAACACGCCTATCAAGTGGTACAACACTCCTTGGATCGCCTCACTCAGTGGTGCAACACTTGGCGCATCTCTTTGAACCCTCAGAAGACTGAGGCTAAGATTTTCACTCTACGTCGCTATCGTGATCTTCTTGCGTTGCGTATTTATAGTAACGATGTGTCTTGGCTACCTGCTCCTGCTCCAGTCAAGTATCTTGGGGTGCTTATGGACACTCGACTGACTTGGCGCGCTCACATCGATCGCCTCATTTCCCTGGCTTCCGGACGGCTTTCCAAACTCTCGCCATTGCTTCATCGTCGTACCACTCTTGGATTGGAGTCCTCCGTATTACTCTACAAGTCCTTCGTTCGTCCGCTTATCACCTATGCCTGCCAGGTGTGGGGAGCCGCCCACACAAGCCATCTACGTCGTCTCCAAGTCATTCAGCACCGCTTTATGCGCATCGCTACCAACGCTCCTTGGTTTATTCGTAATCAGCAGCTCCATCACGAACTGGGACTCTTACCTCTTCACGACTTTATTCGGAGGATCACCCGTCGTTTCTTTTCCACATTGAAGGATGTTCCTGGAGCAGTGCACTATCACATAGGCGTTCGTACGCGCCAGCCAACCCGCTTGAAGAGAAGACTACCGCAAGACCTACTTCTGAGTGATCCCTCTGATTCTAACTCTAGTGATTGATATGCCCTTTTACCTCTTGTGTGCTGTGTCTTATACCTGATGTTCGTTTATAACATACTGTAGATATGGGGTGGCCTGTAAGCTTCCTCTAAATGTTATTGTCATTGCCCTGTATGTTATCACTGATCTGTAAAGCATTGTACTTTTGATCGATCAAAAATAAAAATAAAAAAAAAAAAAATTTTTGCTCAGAGGCCTCTCTTATCAGGCTTGATGTTCTTTTAGGTGCCGTAAATCTACGACACGGGACCAACGGCTTTACTTCCCTTCCGAAGGAAGCCATGCTAAGGATTTTTACATCCGAAAAAATCCATCGTCCTCCGAAGGGTTTGAACCCACGACCTAGGGTGTATGAAGCTAACATGGTAACCATTACACCACGGAGGGCGATAATTTTTTCCGTGGAGTTGACTATTTGCTCGTTATTGGTTTCAGTTTTAAAGTAGTTATACATTTCTCGTACGGGAATTTGTGAGCTCCTGGCCATGAAAAAGAATGGATTTTAATCGCATAGCAACCAGCTTTTAAAACATTTGACTATCGCTTAAGGCTAGTACTTCCTTATTTCCCTCCTACTAACAAGGAAGCAAGTAAAAAAAGCATTTCCGCTAATGTTTACCTCGATTATCACGAAGTAGATAGGGAATAACTGTTTAAGAATAACTTGTTACAGAGAAAGAGAAAGAGTCATGTACATGGAACACGTCAGATTTTTCTGTCTTATTGTTATCTCTCAAACGCACCAGAAATAGCTTAGGTTAGGCGATACATAAACAGTATAGTTTTGTTTTGTTGTTAATAGAGACGACTTTCACAACATCCAAATGTTTAAAAGTAGTCGACATATACTGGTTGTAATATTACGTATCTACTTCTTGTTGTACCAGCCAATTAGCAATGAGCGACCAAGAAAGGTTTCAAAGTTTGCCGCCTAAAAGTGCGGACATTTAAAACAATTACGAAATGATAATTATTTTATATACAGAATGCCCAGATATTAAGTATCAATTTTGTAGAAACAGAGGTAATGTGTATGTGCTAGTGCTTTGAATTTGCATGGAAGATGTAAATTGGGTAGTTGTTGCTGGAAACGATGAACTGGCTTCATAACACCGCTAAACAATTGTTCTCTTGTTACAGAGAACTGAACCAGCGTGATATTGAATGTGCAGAAGAGGATAGATAGCCATTGTAAAGGTGAGATTCGGACGAGATTTGATAAACCTGGACCTACTGATAAGAAAACAATTAGTGCACTGGTACCGTTAACAAGGAGCCAGGTCAAGAAGTCCATCATCTCTGCTGACCGAATTGAAGACATTAGGATATCTACTGAACAAAAGGTATTCCAAAATCGATATGCCGATTGTCGGTTGAATCCAACACTCCACGCTCGACGGTACATAACTGTTGCGGAGTATGCTGGGGGGAGGGGGAAGAAAAACCAGCAGCTGTAGGGGTCTCTATGAATTACGAATTACATGGCGAGGACTGGCAGAGTGTGCGAGTACGTGCCAATATTTTCTTATAGGAAATGCTAAACGTAATGTTCTGAAACATATATTTAACAACCTCCCACGCTTTTGGAAGGGCTAACCGATATAATTGCATCACTTGGACAATTGGGGATGGGAATATCCATTGACAAAATTTACGGGCCGTTCTTCTTCGCCGAAACCCTATTAATGAGCCAATGTACTTCGATATGCTACGACAGTATTTTTTATCATAGAATGAACGTGTGCATACTCCCAACACGATAGAACACCACGCTGTTGATCATAATCTGATCGGCGCATTCTCCCGATTTTACACTCATGGGTCTATCAAAGAACGTGTTTCCTGACACCGTACCAACAATTGGTGGAGCTCCGAGGCCGAATTAAACGAGCTTCTCCATCTGTAACATCACAAATGCTCAGGAATGTGTTTCGTATCACAGCCGACAGATGGGAGTTTGCCGGAATGTGAGTGGTGCTCATGTTGACCTTAATTGCGATAAACATGTCGCTTTAAGTAATAAGAATACAATCAACATTTCAACGAAATCGATGCTTAATTTCTGAACATGTAGGTGCTATATACACAAATTACATCGTTTTATAATAAGTTTTATTTTATCGTTTAGGATTTTCCAGTTAAGTGAATCCCAACCACAATGAAGGGGACTCCAAGGACAACTTAGTCTAATAATTATTAAAAGCAATACCTACATTTCATGCATAAAGGAAATACATCCAATAACACATTTTCTGCAAAATTTACAGTGTTTGCAAACTTTTTACGATATAACAATTTTTGCTTTGTTTCCTATCTTTTATTACATCAGGAGAGGAAGTACTGCATTCTATCCCAAAATTCAAAATCGTTATCTAGCCGGAAATGCAGAAGGTAACTACCTTAAATCCAAAAGAAATGAAAGTAAAAAATCTGATGTGTTATTGCTTGCTTCCTTGTAAGTAGAAGCGAAATAAGGGAGTACCATAGGTTAAAGTGATAGTCAAAAACCGGTTGCTATGTGACTGAAGTTCCTTTGTTTGTATGGACAGGAGTTGATAAATTCCTGCGTGAAAAAGTATAATTTTTTAAAGCTGAAACCAAAAACAAGGAATATCTCAAAAACGATCAACTCCATGAAAACAAATGTATATAACATAAATAGTGTGTTTTAAAGTGCTCTACATTTTTTGTGTGGTAAGTTCTTTTCCATATCTTATGGTTTAGCAGTTATGCAAAATTCCGTAAAATTCGTCCAGAATAAAGTAATCTTCAAATGCTATTCCCAGAAAATTCAAGATATACATTTTATGTGTCAGGTAAATATCTTTAATATATGATATTTTAATCAAAATCATTAGAGCCATTTTTGAGTAAATCAAATTTTTTTAAAAAGTTCCATGTACAGGATAGTTTGTGGTGGGGGGATTTTTCTCAAAATCTTCGTGTCGCATCCCTGGAGGATACTAAACTTAAATACCAAGTTTGGTATTTTACCAACTTTTCGCTTTTGAGTTATCGTGTTCACAGACTGAAAAACTCAACCATAGCCGGAATTTGAACCACGGATCTCCCTGTCTCATGCCGGCACGACATTAAATTTCTCAATCGACTGACATGTTTCTCGATAAACCACCAGGTGATCTCAAATTATTTTCAGATGACATACCCCATGGATATATATTTTGAGATCACCTTGTGGTTTACCAGGAAACATTCGAATCACTTGAAAAATTTAATGCCGTGCCGGCATGAGACAGGGAAACCCGTGGTTCAAATCCCGGCTATGGCATTGAAATTTTCAGTTTGACTCCAACCATCCAACTTCTGTCCTACACAATGTTTGAGTGAAAAAGCAAATTAACGATATTTATACTATTATTAAAATGTACGTACTTATATCATAAATTTCTTGCAAAAGCCTGTGAAACACTCCTCATTCTGAATTAATTTTAAAAATCTCTAATCCGCTTATATAGGTAATGGAAGTTAATCTGGACAAAGAATAACTTTTTGTGGCAATATTTTGAATAGACAAAGTCGTGTAACACTTCAGTATTTTAGAGTTAATGGAGGCTATTCCACTAGGAGAAGGAAAAACACATAATACGAGAGTTAGCCCTCTTTATTACTTTCTCTATACGCAGTATGTACATAGTGTATAGAGAAGGTATTGCACTCCACCCAAAAATTCGATACTGAGATTTCACCGGAAGCATATGTTTTAGGGCCTGACAAATATAATATATATTTCGCAATAAAGCTAACATTAGTTTTAAATCTACAAACAGTCGAATAGATATCTAAGGAATAAAATTGCATCGTACAACCCGGCACCACATTTATACCATGATTAGTTATTCCAAGAATAGTTATTCCAAGAATAGTTATTCCAAGAATAACTATTCCAGGATTAATTCCGAATTCGTACAACCGGCCCTTAGGAACACACAAACGTAGCGGTAGGTGGCTTGCATTTTGCATTGTACCTACATTATAAACTGAAACTCGACACACTGTACAAGGAACTCTTCCTGGAGTTTTTCACGTGTTTATCCACTACATGCACGGAGCAAGAAAAAAGTCTCTGTGTGTCTGTGTGTGTTTGTGTACAGAATAACTCAAATACGGAAAGTCGTATAAATACCAGGTTTAGTGTATTGCAAATATATAAGGGGTATGTTAGGTAAAAAACGAACGAAGGCCCACCCTGTAAAAATAATCAAATTTGCCCAAAATTCAATTTTAAAAATATTTCAAGGCATTTGTTTAAAACTACTAGTATTATTTTATAACTACACAGATTCCACATAATAATGGAATAATAGACACTTCGACTTTAGAACAGCCTCCCCGTCTCCAAACTACCCTTTATATGGAACGTTTTTTCTAAATTTAAAAAAAAATGGCGACAACAATTTTAATCAAAATGAATTAATATTAAAGATATCAATATGGCAAATAAACTGTAAAGCTTGAATTTTATGGGAATAGCTTCTGAACACTTTTGTATAAATAGTAACCTGTAAGAAATTGACAAAAACTTACTACACGAAAATATAGATCTGGTTAAAACCCTCAATTTATTTTACTGAGTATTGCTTTAGTCTAGTGTATTCCCTTATTTCCTTCTACTTATAACGAACTAGGTATTAAGACAATTTCTACTAAGTTTATCTTGCTTAACATGAAGTAAATAAAAGAATTAACTTTTGTAAAAATAGTCATGTAGATGAGACACATCAGATTCATTAAGCTGTCTTGAATGCTCATAGGTTCCATAAACTGCTGTAACTCAAGAGAACATTACTTTAAAATTATTCCGTAGCACAAATCCTTAACGCGGCCGTCACGTCTGACAGTTTCATATTATTATATTTTAGACGTGTAACTTTACGACGTTTTCCCACAGTGATGTTGAGAATAGGTCCACCGGGAAAGTGAAGCACATCTGGTGTCCTCCCATTCATATTTTAAGTAGGATACATCCAGCAGAGCAGTTGAAGTATCACGCTAGAAGAAATAAATGGTAACTATTGACTTTCTAAAACCTTTTTACGAAAGGGCGATCAGATCGTTGGGAGAAATGGAAGACGTAACATGCATATATCTCTCTATCTCATGGCACAGCACGCGGTCTATTTTTGTTTATAGTCCATAAAATCGAGGTTTCCTCACCTGCAGGTAGCATGTTTTGTCCATTTAGAACAATAAGATTTTCTATCTCAACTTTTACTGCATATTGGGGAGTACGTTACGATGATGGAAGCCCTCCCGATAAGGAAGGGGGTGGGGCAGCAACCTTGGAACTTGTACCTAAATCGTGGACACAGCAAAGCTATTGGCAGTCTAACGAGGACATGCATAATTTATGTTCCCTCACTAATTGCGTCAGGCGGTAATTGGATGGGGCACAGACACCAGCTTCTGGGCTACTTATGGGTTACCCAAAATGGCAACTTTGTTAAACATTCCTTTTTCCTTAGCTTCTGGCGTCGTCAGTGGCGTGACTTTCCTCCTACGTACTTGAAATAACTCTAAGTATCCTTTAATATAATTAATAATATTTCGCAAAAGAGAAAAAAAACAAAACGTTACAAAACGTTATTTTGCATTACCTATAATCGGTAGACGTAGACGAAAAAAGAAAATAAAAATGAAGTGTTATTTATGGACGCTGTTTAACTACTGTAGTTCTCAGCGTCCCATTCTATATCGGGTGTGAAAGACCGTTTAATTTTGCACAGAGGCCTCTCTATCTGGCTTGTGGTTCTTTTACGTGCCGTAAATGTACGACTGGGGCCAACTGCTTTACTTCCCTTCCGAAGAAAACTATGCTAAGGATTTTTACGCCCGAAAAAATCCATTGACTTCGGCCGGGTTTGAACCCGCGACCTTGGGTATAATAAAGTTAGCATGGTAACCATTACACCACGTAGGACGAGATCATTAAGGCTTAGGCCCATGAAGGGGGAATCCGTGGTTCAAATCCCGTCAAAACAAAACCCTGACATTCCTGATAACTGGCAAATGGGAGAGGTGCCTGAACTTGGTCAGCAACGTTTCTTTCTCAAATATCATTTCATATTATGTCAGCGGCCCCCGTCTATGGTATTACTATGTTGTAACAACTGGCGTTAAACACTAGTAAAAAATCTGTTGTGTTCCATTTACATAATTCTGTTTTGCAAACAAACTATTCTTAGAAAATATTTTTGTTTTATCTACCAAGTTAATCTGGATAAACGTTGCAGCAATCATGTTATTACTTGTTTAGTTATAAATATTAGGGCAATAAGATAATACGCTAGGTTAAGGCGATAACAACTTTTTTTAAAACTGCTCCATATTTTATAGAATTGAAATTAGATTATCTTTGCATGAACAGGAGTAAAACAAAAGATATAAAAATGAAAATGTCGTCTTCCGGTCTGAGAAAAGTATAACTATTTTAAAACTAATACCAATAACAAGGATATATATTTACTATAGAGTTAATCATTATGTATAACATTAATTGTGTGCTTTAACGAGATTTTAATTTTCTTATTTTCTGTCCATATCTTACGGTTTACCAGTTATACAAAAATCATCCAGAATGAAGAGGTCTTCACAGGCTACCCCCAAGAAAATTCAGGATTTTCATTTCATTTGTCATAACATCTCAAACATGTGATTTTTCAAAAATTTAAAACAATATTCCATGTAAAGAGCAGTTGTAGATAAGGGGGAAAATCTTCATGTCACATCATTGGAAGATGGTGAACTTAAATACCAAATTAGGTATTTAACAGCCTTTTGGTTTTTGAATTATCTTATTCATAGACACACGGACACACACTTTTTTTTAAATTTAGGGGACCTCAAAACATTTATTTTTTGTGAAATCTCAATAGCGAATTTTTGGGTCCAAAACAATATCTTTCCTGTATGAAGTCCCTTGTAGATAAAGTAAAAATGCAGTAAACTATAGGTAGTCTTCATACGAGGGCGAATCGAAAAATAACGCGCATTAATATTTTTCTATCCTGGTATTGCAGCTGGAATGTTGCATTTTCACACACATGTAGTTTGAAATTTTCACTACAGAGAGTATTTTTGTTTCAAGTGCAGCTCTGGCGAGATAAGCGTGAACTAAACAACAAAGATGGCGCGCATGCTACTGTCGTCCACGTATGAAGAGCAGAGAGGTGTGGTTCGATATTTGAGAGCCAAAGGGCATAAACCGAGTGAAGTTCATAGGGACATGCACGGCGTATATGGGGATGATTGTATAGGCCGTTGCAATGTTTCCAGGTGGTGTGCATTCTTCCAAGAGAGCCTGATTCGCCACGCTCCGGAAGGCCAGTAACTGCTGCAACCCCGCAGAATGGCAAAGACATGGGGCGGCCATTTTGAACGACCGGCGTGTGCAATTGCAAACCTTATCACAGCAGTTCAACATTTCCTATGGTGAAGTGCATTGTTCATGACACGTTGAAATTTCGTAAAGTGCTCGCTGGGTGCCTAAGAACCTGACAGAGAACCACAAGGGCTTGGATCACTTAACGCGGTACACAGCGGAAGGGCATGAATTTCTGAAAGTAATCTTCCCGTGGTGATGAGTCGTGGGCATATCACTACTCGCCTAAAACAATGCAAAAAAGTGCAGTGGAAACAAGCTGGTTCTCCTATAAATAAAAAATGCAAAGTGACTCAAACAGCTATGAAGGTACTTGTGATAGTATTCTGGGATATGCATGGTCTTTTATTGGTGAACTTTGCGGGAACCACTGTGAATGCTGCAACCTACATTAAAACTTTGGTGAAGTTGAGTGAAAAAAGCCACAACATTAATGCTTCTTCATGACAATGCTCGCCCCCATGTTACTGCTATTGCTGTTCGTCAGAAAATCACCAAATTTGGTTGGGAAGCGCTCCAGCATCTACCATACAGTCTGGACCTTGCACAGTAGAACTTTCATCTACTTGATCCCATGAAGAAATTTCTGAAGAAATTTCAGGGCAAATAAAAACTGGTAATCATGATGGGACAAATGTGTAGGTAAAAGGTGTAAGCTCATTTATGATTTTCTTTTAACTATTCAACATTTTTGTAAAAAAATTATTGTGCGTTACTTTTTATCCGTCCTCGTACATTCCTTAAATGTGCAGCAATTTCAAACTTTCACACACACACACACACACACACACACACGAATGAAAATGCGTTTTATTTATGGACGCTCTTTAACTGCTGTGGTCCTCAGCGTCCCATTCTATACTGGGCGTGAAAGACCGCTTAATTTTGCCCAGAGGCCTCTCTATCAGGCTTGAGGTTCTTTTACGTGCCGTATTTCTACGGCACGGGACCCACGGCTTTACTTCCCTTCCGAAGGAAACCAAGCTAAGGATTTTTACACCCGAAAAAATCCATCGTCCTCCGCCGGGTTTGAAACCTCGACCTTGGGTATATGAAGTTAGCATGGTAATCATTACACCACGGAGGGCGACGCGCGCGCACGCACACACACACACACTTACACACACACACACACACACACACACACAGAGTTTGTAACGTATTCTGGCAATGCTAGTAAATTAGCTAATGGAGTGTAATCTGCAGTTTAGTTTCTCATCCTATCCCTGGTTACAGGCTGCTCGTTCCTTCTATACGAATGATCTTTAGCGAAGTTACAGTGAGCTAGCCTACAGGTCAGCAAATAGTTTATGTTACAATTACAAACAGCTCTGCTTCCTTGTGATTAGTTTCGGGAATACACAGTAAAGGTGAGTAATGGACTCGCATCTAATCTCACATTTAAAAATGTGTTTCGTCAAGAACTGGTGCGTTAAGCAACCATAACTACATTGCAAGCTGTAGATAAAGCAGGAGTTGCAGCTTATGTAAGCAGCAAGAGAGACATACTGCAACGCTATCAGATTTAGTCATGAATGTTTTTATACACATACCAAGCAATGTTCACTAGAGGTTAAGAGAGAGCGGAATCTCTAAATAACATGGCTCTCTGCGGACACCGTTCGATTAGTGCCTTAACAAATAAAGCATGCATATTTTAACCTCCAATTACTGGCTGAAGAAGGATAGGTGGTAGCCATGTGCTTGGTAAGTACAGAATGGAAGGGGTACATATGTCCTCCTTTAAACAGGAAGATCTCGATGTATACGTTTACAAGCAATTTTGTTGTCACCGATTTGAGGAAAACTCTTTTTAAAGCAGATTGCACAGCTTCCTTGCGGTGAATGACACAAATAGCACCTGAGGGCTAAGATGATACTTGTCTTACATTAAAATCAAACGTTTTCGAAGGCTGCCGCGACAGCAAACAGGAATGCAATTGATTAATAATGGTATTAATTTCCAAGGCAATAGTGGCGACTTCTGGGTTGTTGGTAAGAGAATATAATTGATTAAAAATTGATGTACTCCATTCACATGACTTTCTCTACATCTCTGCCATAAATTATTGTTAAATAGCTTATTTTTCTATTTATTTAATGCTAATCGAGAAAAAATTACCAGAAATAGTCTTATTACTTGCTTCCTTGTAAGCAGACGGGATATAAGGGAGTACTATAGGCTAAACCGATACGCAAATCTTTAAAAAGTTGGTGCTAAGTGATAAAGGTTCCTTTGTTCGTATGGACAGAAATTGACAAATTCCCTTATGAGAAAAATATGACTATTTTAAAACTGAACCCAATAAGGAATATCTCAAAAATGGTCAACTCCACGAAAAAAAATGTACATAATATAAATTGTGTCTTTTAACGAGTTCTACATTTTTTGTTATGTAAGTTTTTGGCTATCTCTTACGGTTTACCAGTTATGCAGGATTCCGTAAAATGTATGCAGAATAAACATATCTTCAGAGGCTACACTCCGAAAACTGAAGATATACATTTTATTTGTCATGTAAACATCTTTAATATAGATATTTCAATCAGAATCGTTAGAACCATTGCAGAGAAAATAAAAATTTTCGAATTTTTTAATCAGAATCGTTAGAACCATTTCAGAGAAAATAAAAATTTTCGATTTTTTTTCCATGCAAAGGTAGGGCAATGTTGGAGGTGGGGCGATTTTCTTGAAAATCTTCGGGTTGCATGCTTGGAAGATACTGAATTTAAATACTAAGTTTGGTATTTAACGGATTTTTCGGTTTTGAGCTTTGCTGTCTACAGACACACACACACATATATACACACAGACAGACATACACACACGGATATTTTTCTAAAAATCCTTTTTTTGGATTAAGGGGGTCCCAAAACATGTATTTCTGGGGAAACCTCGGTATTGAATTTTTGGGTGCCTTACAATACCTTCTTTACACACTATGTACATAGTACATGTAGAGAAAGTAAAAACATGAAGAACAGTCAATCAAGAGTGGCAGATTTAACACTAAAATTCCTTATGCCAAGTAAAAGCAGTTAAAAATAAAAATGTTATTTTTTATGTATATACATATTTTTTTTTTTTTTTTTTTTTTTTTTGGTGAAATAAAGTTTACGAATACTAAGAACTCTTAATAAATGTTCTGATATACAACAAACAGAAGTTACTCTTAAATTCGCAGCCGAACTCGCGTTCTATGTAAACGAGGCTTGAGCTAGACTGTGATATCATCATCACACTTTAATATTGCCATTTTTACAGTTTAGAAACATAAAACTCTGACCTTTTGAAATCACATTAAATGTAAGTCATATGCATTAAAAACACTCTCCTCGTTTGGTAATTATTAAACACAAAACACAATGATGGCTAACACTATTCTAGCCATTCATGCTACCTTAAAGGCTGCGATAGATAGTTCTGCATTGGTACTGCGAAACTGTTCAACAATAGTCAAAAGAAAGCATTGATTATAACTCAAATGTGCTGTCAGTGCTATCTACATATATGGTTTGGAAATTAGCAGAAATTTACATACAGTTCCCAGAATTCCAAATGTCAAGTTAGAAATTTGCGTCCTTACAGCTATCAAAGATAATTCTGTTTAAATAACGAAAAGGATAAGGACGCAACATATACGTCACATTGTAAGGCAGTTCTTTCGTGCGTTAGCAGGAAATCAGAATATTAGTGTAAAAAAGCTGATGTGTTACACTCACATGGCTTTCTCTAGCTGCTCTACAAACTCCCTACTAAAGATTCTTGTTCTTTCTATACCATACTAATCGAGAAAAATATTAACAGAATGTTCTTATTATTTAGTTCCTTGTAAATAGAAGGGAACTAAGGGAATGCACTAGGCTAAAGTGATAGTCAAATGTTTTAAAAGCTGTCATTATGCAATTGTTGCAAATCGCTTCTTTCCTTGGCCAGGAGTAAAACAAAAGATAAACGGACACTTCCTGTCTGAGAAGAGTACGTACTTCACAATTGAAACCAATAACAAGGAATATCTGGGAAACGGTTACCTCTACAACAAAAACGTAAAGTATAAACATTGTGTGTTTTATTGAGATGTACATTTTTTGTGTAGTGATTTTTTGTTTATCTCTTATGGTTTAGCAGTTAAGCAAAATTCATCCAGGATAAAGAGATCTTCAGAGGCTATTCCAAGAAAATTCAAGATATACAGTTTTTTCCGACATAAATAGCATTAATATACGGGATTTTAATAAAAATCGTTAGTGCAATTTTTAAGAAAATCAAACGTTGTGGTGGAGAGATTTTTTTTTTTTTTAAATCTTCGTGTCGCATCCCTGGAAAAAACTGAACCTAAATACCAAGTTTGATATTTAGCGATCTTTTCGGTTTGAGTTATGCTGTCCACACATACACACACACACACACACACACACACACACACATGGACCTTTTTTTGGACTCATGGGACCCCAACACATATATTTCCGATGAAATCTCGAAATTGAATTTGTGGGTGGAATACAATTCTTCTCTATCCCTATGCACATTGTACATATGGGGCTAGAGAAAGTGAAAGTAAAACCTTAACTTCGAATACAAGAACGAAGTAATATTTCGTAAAGATTTGTCTCTTCAGTTGAAGCAAAACCCAACCAAATCATCGTGATATTGCATGTGTGCAGGAGAGGAAATACGAGAAGTGGGACGGCAAGGAATGTCACACTGGAACAAAATCTCCTCCTCTCTCATGCAAGTAGGATGGTCAGTGCATTTGCGCATCTTTGCTTCAGGAGTGGGGGAATGTCACCATGATTTAATTGAGCTTTAAATACTAAATGGGCACATTAGTATCAGCTATTAATGTACACTTTTCCTAAGTGTTTACGTAAACATATGAAAACAAATAAAAGCAAAATGATTGTCATTATTTGTAAATTAAGGCGACATTAAAAGCCATATCCCACCCATTTTAGTTTTTGGATTTTCTAATTTTGTGAGTCATAATCTCATGATCAGAAACTTCTTAAAATATCAGATTGAAATTTTTACCTGATTTATATATGTATATCTGATAAGTTCATCTACTTTTATGCAGTAAGTTTATTTATTAATGCAGAAAAAACTATTTTCTTAATTGTGTGTGTGTGTGTGTGTGTTTTGTGTGTGTGGACAGAATAGCTCAAAACTTGGTATTTAAGTTTGCTATCTTGCAAGGATGCCACACGAAGATTTTCAACAAAATCCCCCCGCCTCCAACTACCCTTTAAATGGAACATTTTTCGAAAATTTTGATTTTCTCAAAAATGGCTCTAACGATTTTTATTAAAATATCGTATATTAAAGATATTTACCTGACAAATAATATGTATATCTTGAATTTTCTGGAAATAGCCTCTGAAGATTACTTTATTCTGGATGAATTTTACAGAATTTTGCATAACTGTTAAACCGTAAAAGATAGACAAAAACTTACCACAAAAAAATGTAGAGCACATTAAACACCCAATTTATGTTATATAATTCTTTTTCGTCAAGCACCTGCCTGTACAAACAAAGGAACTTCAGTCACATAGAAACCAGCTTTTGACTATAACTTTAACCTATGTACCATTTCGCTTCTACTTACAAGGAAGCAAGGAATAAGACTATTTCTACTAAGTTTTTCTCGATTGGCATTAATTAAATAAAAGCATAAGTTTTCTAACAATAATTTGTTGCAGAGATGTAGAGAAAGTGACATGAATGGAACACATCATATTTTTTTAAAAACAAAATCAATCATGTTTTGAACATCAAACTAGTTACATAGTTAGAGATAGCTCAAGAGCCTGAGGTTTAAATTAGATAACTTTATTAGTCATAATTAACAGTAGAGCCACATTTGTAGAACAAAACTTTCCCCTAAAGGACTTTTACATCTCTTCTCCAAAGTACGCAGGAGTTTTGAAGTTGTATTCTATGAAATGTTGCAGAATTCAAAATGACGGATGCAGTTCCACCTTTGAAGGTATGTCGACATATGAAGTTGAAGACAAAACTACAAATTAGTGAAGCTGAACAAAAATGTAATTTTTATATATAATTTTTACTCTTAATAGAAATAAGTACAATTTTCTTTTAAATGTTTAGTTAAGTAAATAAATGTTATTAAAATTTTAATTGTAGTAATATATCAAGACTTTGAGTTAAATAAAAATTGAATTGTAATTGATGCTAAAATTGATGTTCCTGTGAATGTAAGTTTTTTATTAAACTCATACGCAAATTTAATAATTTCAATTATTGTTATTTAATGTAAATATTTAGTGGATTAAATCGAAAACTTACTGCTCTTATTTAAACACATACTAAAAACATTGACGGGAGGTACAATATTAGTGAGCTATACTCTTCCCGAAGAAATAGACACACCTGAGTGAATATAGACGGAGTAGACCCAAGTATCCGTCCGCAGTTTAAAAATTATAAGTCTATTAACGAAGCTATTGATGGCTAAAGTCATATCAGTGCCGTCGGTGTGCCGGACTTTGACCGCAGAAATTCTTTTAAATGCCAGTAACAGCAGATCAACACCTTTTGTTAATGTTAATTTTATTTTTAACTGTGTATTTTCGCCACAATTTAATGTCGTTAAAGTAACGAGGTGCCAATTATGTCATGACACAATATACTGGATCCGCCCTAAGAACCATACTTTTGTATTACTCCGCGCAATGCGGCAGGGCATAAAATCTATATAATGCAATAGAACCATTAAACGTATCCATTAACACATTTTCAAAATTATAGCATAAAGAAAATATGGAGTCTATTTTCTTTTCGAGTGTTGCGATCAAGGTCCAATCACTGCGGACAGCTTCTGATGTCAAGATCGCGGGTTCAAATCCGGTCTAGACTGATGATCATTAATTATGCTTAAAAGCATTATCATCAAAAGTTTTGGAGAGCACAAAAAGTGATAATTTTTCTTCAATAATTAGCGGTAATACACAAATATAATTTAACAGATCTGTTTGAAAATTCATTTTCTGTAAAATTGGAGTTTTGTATGTGAACACTTTTAAAAAGATTACTCATTTTTAGTAGTACTATGGATAGTAAAAAGTATTTTTAAACCAAGCAAACTATAATTTTAAAACTTGGCAAAAATATCACTATGATTGTCTATAATAATTGGTTTAATTTTCAAGAACATGTCTTACATATTGCGGATGTTCTAAAGTTCAACATAAGGGTCACCAAAACCTATTGAGTAACATACACACAACAGTTAAAGAATTACAACTCCTAACTGATTAATATTTGTACCATCCCTGAAACCCCTGCAACTAACTCCATGGCATGACAATCCACAAGGGACCATGGTCTACCGCCCGGCCGCTGCATCCCCCATCCCGACCCGAAGGCGTCATGAATGGGGTGCTGTGCTGGAGGGTGAGACGTGATCAGCGCCTCGATTCCCTCCCTGCGGTGTTCTCAATCTGGAACCGCTATTTCTCAATCAAATATCAATCAAGTAGCTCCTCACGAGGCCCCCTAGGGAGCTCAAGAGGCTGAGTGCACCCCGAGCCAGGTCTCCCAGCGGGGAAAAATTCCCCACGCCGGTACCGGGAATCGAACATACGTCTCCTTTGGTAAGCAGCCGCGGTATCACCGTGCTAAGGAGACGACCGAAACCTCTGCAACACACAACCTATATTACCGGATAGAAGGTGACAATTTGCAGAAGTGGACGGGGTGAATTATAGTATAGTGTAGGAGGCTGCATTATATAATTAATAATAATAATAATAATAATAGCAATAATGATTTATTATTTTTATTGTTGTTACTTTGGAGTCTAATTCATCAAACCAGCAACATTTGCCAATCATTTATGAGTGGGTCCATTAAGAATATTTATATTTAAGCTTCATTTTTACTTTCTCTACATAGTATATGGTACTTAGATAGACAAGATATTGTACTTCACTAAAAATTCGATACCGATATTTCAGCGGAAATACATGTATTAGATTCCCCTATATCTAGAAAAGGATTTTTAGAAAAAGGTTCGTGTTTGTGTGTGTCCGTGTGCCCGTGTGTCTGTCTCAACGAACTAGGTAAAATACCAAACTTGTACTTCAGGGATGCGATACGAAGATTTTGAGGAAAATCCCCCCTTCATCCCAATCTAGCCTTAAAATGGAAAAAATTCGAAAATTTTGATTTTCTCAAATATGACTCTTAATGATCTTGATTAAAATACCGTATATTAAAGATATTTACATGAAAAATAAAATCTATATCTTGAGCTTTCTGGAAATAGCATCTGGAGACCTCTTTATTCTGGATGAATTTTGCTAAATTTTCCACAACTGGTAAAACGTCAGAGATAAACAAAAACTTTTTACATAAAATATGTTGATCTCTTAAAGCACACAATTTATACCATATACTTATTTTCGTGGAGTTAGCCATTTTTATAATGTTTGTTATTGGTTTGAGTTTTCAAATACTTAAAACGTTTCTCATATGGAGTTTTGTTAACCCCTGCTAAGCAAATAAACGGATTTCAACCACATGGCAACCAACTTTTAAAAGATTTGACTATTTCTTCAGCGATATTTCTTATGCGCTTATTTCCCTTCTACATACAAGAAAGCGAGTAATAAGACAATTTCTGCGAATGTTTATCTCGATTAGCATGGAGTAGATGGAAGAATAAACGTTTTAATAATAACTAGTTACATATATGTAGAGAAAACCATGTGAGTGGAACATATAAGATTTTTACTGTACTACTTCCTCAGATTGTGCTGTACAGAGTAGGATTAAATATACCTCAAGTATGAGTAAGCCCTTATAATGACGTCCTACTTTCGTTTCCTGACAAATCAGCTGCTGAAGACAGTAGTGGCATATGTTGGCGCTTGAATCGTTATTCCTCTGCAGCAAGCAATCGAAATGTTTCTGTACTTGCTCCCAGAGGCTGGCCATTGTTTTGGTCCAGCTGTTTTTATCGAGAGCAACTATCTTTTTTGAGATGTAAATCATTTCTATGGAGCATGAGAGACAATGGAAGAGCCAGCACGGTAGTTAGACATTTCGGACGGATGAGTTATAATGTTTGTCATTTTCAAACCACTACAGATTAATATTCAAGATGCAGAAGGTCCGTACTGCCCAGTCAGATGTGAATCACTTGTCATATGTGGCTTTTGTTTCTGTTTTGTATTTCAAATTAAGATGGTAGTCTTTATGACAGAGCTCGCTTCAAAAGTTACATTTAGTACTTTCTTCCTGTAGGCAAACATTTGCTTGAAATTGATGCAATATCTAGTAATGATTACTTTAAATTACTTCAATAAACAAAAAGTGTTTGTAGAAATCGTTTATTTTTGTTTATAAATACTCAAGTATGAGCAAATTAAAGCAGTTGCTCATAGCTATCATCCTTGAATGGATAACTTAGGTAAAAGGAGGAAGTAATCTTGGAAACTAGCTCTTATTTTTGCCCTTCTCTGAATTTAAAAATATTGAATTTTTTGTATTTATTTGTAATGGTAATGATCCTACTCCGGAGAACATACTTAATCTCGAATCAGTGAAAGGGATTTCAATGAGTACGGGTCCCACATCTGGGTACATTCATCAACTTGTCAATTATATTTTACCAATTATGAAGACATTTCATTGAATATTCATTCTGTTCTGTGTCGGCCATTTCATTGCCCAATCCAAAACTTTCGCGCGGTTTCTCGTCTAGAAAATCAGGTGTGTACAGCACCTGAGAATGACTTCATTGATTTGATTGGAAACGAAATTCATCCTTGCTGTTCAGATTGTGAGTACAGTTGAAAACTATCCGACTAAGGTTAAAAACAAGCTTAGCATCTGCCATACTCCACTCCAGTTTAAGCTTAATTAGTTTAGTGAATTTCGGTCAATGATATCCATCTGCAAAATACCTAAAATCCTCAGTTTCTGTTCTATTCAATATATATTTCAACACAGCATTAGGTCTTAATGTATATAATGAACAACGAATTTTAATTATATTTTAATAGGTTCAAATAAATACATTTTTGTTATTATTTATCTTTTTAAATTCATTCACAAAACGACTTTTTGTTATAAAAATAATATGTTATAGTTAAACGCTTTAATAGAATGTGAATATATGGTAGAGCTTATTTATTAATTCTCCCACTGTTTTGGTAGACATTAAATGTTTTATATGAGATTTCAATTTCTGATTTAAAATTTACGCAGGATAAATACTATTGTTTAATAACGTCACCTCTAAGCAGCATGTTAACAAAAATTCATCCCAGGATATACGGTGTCAACATTTAGCTCATTTGCATTGAAAGTTACCTCTTGTGAAACATTTTCAAAATGAGAACGTGCCGACAGATGAAACCACGAAAGTATTTCTGAGTTTATGGTGTTTAAAAGTATTTAGTAATATACGGACCCTCCTTCGCCCTTTCCTGCACCTCTGTAGTTAACGTAGTATTTAAATATTCCTGTGCTCTCTCCTGATTTTTTTCATTTCGACTAATCTCATAGTTTTTACTTTCAACTAGCAGGTGTAATGTGCAGGTGCAGTTAGTTACATGTGCAATGTAGAGAAGGTATTATATTCCATCTGAAAATTCCTTACCGAGAGTTCATGGAAATATATGCTTTGAGGCCCCCAGAATAAAATACTATTCCATATATGTGTGCTTTGAATAAAATAACTGAAAATCGAAAAGTCGATTAAATACCAAACTTTATATTTTCCAAGGATGCCACACGAAGATTTTTAGGAACAGCCCTCCACCGCAAACTACCCATTACGTGGATTTTTTTTTTTTTTTTTTTTTTTTTTTTTTAATTTTTCGATGTTCTCAAAATGACCAATGATTTTGATTAAAATGCTGTATACTAAAGATACATATCAAATAATATGTAAGTGTATATCCTGAATGTTTCAGAGAATATCCTTTTAAGGCCTCTTTATTCTAGATGACTTTTGTACAACCGGTAAACTGAAAGAGATAGAAAAAAATCTTACTATAAAAATATAGTTCTCATTAAAACACACACAATTTTTTTTTAGTTTGCCATTTTCGAGATTTTCCTTGTTTAAATTTTCCAATACTGATATGACAAGCCTCATATGTCACTGTGAAGTCGCTCGGTTTTATTCTATTTAGCGACAATGTTTTTCTTTAAACTTATATTTATCAAGTCCTTTCCTCATCAAAAATAATGTAAACAAAATAGTGTGCTTGTTGCACAATATTCACTTCGAAGTTGGGAGTATGGATCCTATTCTATTGGGGAATAATTATTAATTTTTGTCGTCAACAATACGGCGAGAATAGAATATGCACTTTTGATTATATACAGAAAGTGTTGTGTTAGAGTAAATTAGAGTTATATGAGTTTTGAAAAGTTCAGTCAGTATGAGGAGGTTTTTCACCAAAAATTCAATTAGTCACGCTGTTCTCCACCTGCTTCCCCTCTAACCTCTTATGGCAGACTTATCTACACCCCAGAACTTACATATTGGTCATGTTAATATCTCAAATTTATCATATTTTAATATCGTTGGAGCCTTGTTTAGAAGAATTGTAATAACGAAGGTGTCCCTATACAAAGGATAGTTTGCAGTGCTGCTGGCCTTGAAATGGTTCCCCTGACATGCCTAATTTAAGTATAATTGTATGTATTCCACTTTTCATTTTTTAATTATACCTGTTCAAAACCGAATACGCATACATGCGCGCGTGTATACTTTATAAAAATATACTTGATAGATTTCATTGCTCTTCAAAACATGCATTTAAAGTGAAATATCGATATAAAATATTTGATTGCAATATAATACTTGTCTCTGTGATGGTTAGCATGCTAGTCTTCAAATCCAATGTTCTTAAAACTGTAAAACATATTATTTAAAAATTATTTAAAATAGCTACTGCAGATTCTAAATTTAAAAGAAGGATATATATATATATATATATATATATATATATATATATATATATATATATATGTGTGTGTGTGTGTGTGTGTGTGTGTGTAAGGGTAAAATATATCATTAATGATCTTACCAGTGTTAGTTCATGGGTTCGATTCCAGCCCGATGTGGTGAGTAATTTTTCCAAAAGTAAAATCTGCAACCACTAATGTGCCCTAAGGTTTAAAGGTAGCATATAAAAAAGAAAATATAAATAACACTTCTATCTACTATATAAGTAGAAGTGTTTGATAACCAAAGCATTCATTTAAAGTTCCCTTACGTTTTATTGTCTGCGCATTGAGTTGATGTCATTGTTGACAGACACATCCTGCCTTCCGCGATACTGTGTTGCTGTGCTCGTGTGTACGTAAGGTCCATGTACTTCACCCAACATCGGCTGTCTTCCTTTTTATGATGCTAAAAATGAGTGCTTTGGATAACCATTTTTTCACCATAATGTTTACGTAAGAAACAAATATAACTAGAAACAAAATGTGTACTACTATTTACTTTATGCTAATCAGAAAAAATTAGCAGAAATACTCTTATTACTTGCTTCCTTATAAGTAGAAGCGAAGTATGGGAGCACCGTAAGTTAAAGTGAGAGCCAAAAGCTGGTTGCTATGTGATTGAAGTTCCTTTGCTTGTATAAACAGGAGTTGACAAATTCCTGTATGAGAAAAGTATAAGTTTTACAAAGCTGAAACCAATAACAAGGAATATCTCAAAAACGATCAACTCCACGAAAAAAATGTATATTACATGAACTGTGTGTTTTAACGTGCTCTACTTTTTTGTGCAGTAAGTTTTTGTCCATCTTTTACGGTTTAGCAGTTATTCAAAATTCCGTAAAATTCATCCAGAACAAAGTAGTCTTCAGAGGCTATTCCCAAAAAATTCAAGATATACATTTTATTTGTCAGGTAAATATCTTTCATGTTCAAAGATTTAATCAAAATTGTTAGAGCCATTTTTGAGAAAATCAAAATTTTCGAAAAAAGTTCCATGTAAAGGGTAGTTGGGGGTGGGGTGATTTTTCTCAAAATCTTCGTGTCGCATCCCTGGAAGATACTAAACTTAAATACCAAGTTTGGTATTTTACCGACTTTTCGTTTTTGAGCTATCGTGTTCACAGACACACGGACACACACACACACACACACACGCACACACACGGACCTTTTTGTGAAAATGCTTTTTTTGGATATTGGGGACCCTAAAACATATATTTCCGGTGAAATCTCGGTATCGAATTTTTGGGTGGAGTGCAATACCTTCTCTATACACTATGTACATAGTGCGTACAGAGAAAGTAATAAAGAACTAGCGGAAATAGTCATGTTACTTGCTTCCTTGAAAGTAGGAGCGAAATAAGGGAGTACTATAAGTTAAAATTATAGTCAAAAGCTGGTTGCTATGTGAGTGAAGTTCCTTTGTTTATATGGACAGGGGTTGACAAATTCCTGTATGAGAAAAGTATGTTTTTCATAGCTGTAACCAAAAACAAGGAATATCTCAAAAACAATCAACTCCACGAAAAAAAGTGTATAATATAAATTGGGTGTTTTAAAGTGCTCTATATTTGTTGTGTGGTAAGTTTTTGTCCATCTCCTATGGTTTGGCAGTTGTGCAAAATTCCGTAAAATTGACCCAGAATAAAGTAGACTTCATAGGCTATCCCCAGAAAATTCAAAATATACATTTTATTTCTCAGGTAAATATCTTTAATATACGATATTTTAATCGAAATCGTTAGAGCCATTTTTTATAAAATCAAAATTTTCGAAAAATTTCCATGTAAAGGGTAGTTTGGGGTGGGGGATTTTTCTCGAAATCTTTGTGTCGTATTACTGGATGATACTAAACTTAAATACCAAGTTTGGTATTTTACTGTCTTTTCATTTTTAAGTTATCGTGTTCACAGACACAGGGATACACGGACACACACACGGACCTTTTTCTGAAAATATTTTTTTTTGAATACAGGAAACTCTAAAACATAAATTTCTGGTGAAATCTCGGTATCGAATTTTTGGGTGGAGTGCAATACCTTCTCTATACACTATGCACATAGTACGTGTAGAGAAAGTAAAAATATCTGATGTGTCCATGACTTTCTCTACCTCTCTGCAACACATTATTGTTAAAAAGCTTATGCCTCTATTTACTTCATGCTAATTAAGAAAAAAAAAAAAAAAAAGACAGCAGTAAGTCTTATAACTTGCTCTGTTGTAAGTAGAAGCGAAATAAGGGAGTACCATAGGTTAAAGTGATAGACAAAAGCTGGTTGCTGGTTGACTGAAGTTCCTTTGTTTGTATGGACAGAAGTTGACAAATTGCTGTATGAGAAGCTGAAACCAAAAACAAGGAATATCTCAAAAACAATCAGCTCCACGAAAAGAAATGTATGGTTCTTTTAAAGATAATAAAGATAAAATAATAAATAATATAACAAATCCTAGAATGTCTTTAAATGTGAAATAAGGATGAAAGGGCATAACATAAAGTGTGTGTTTTAACGTGCTCTACATTTTTGTCCATCTCTTACGGTTTAGCAGTTATGCAAAGATCCGTAACAATCATCCAGAATTAAGTAGTCTTCAGAGGATATTCCCAGAAAATTCAAGATGTACATGTTATTTGCCAGGTAAGTATCTTGAATGTACGATATTTTAATCAAAATTGTTAGAGGCATTTTTAAGAAATTCAAAATTTTCGAAAAAAATTTCTTATAAAGGGTAGTTGGTGGTGGGGGGATTTTCTTGAAAATCTTTATGCCGCTTCCTTGGAAGATACCAAACTTAAATACCAAGTTTTGTATTCAACAGTATTTTCGTTGTTGAGCTAAGCTGTCCACAAACACACAGACACACACGCACACACACAGACAGACATGCACATGGACACACACGGACCTTTTTCTAAAATGCTATTTTTTGAATTCAGGTTGACCCAAAACATGTATTTCCGGTGAAATCTCGGTGTCGAATTTTTGGGTGGAATGCAATAACGTCTTTGTACACTATGTACTTAGTATGTGTAGAGAAAGTAAAAATAAATGTTGTAATCGCGACTCGTGTCTTAGAAGGGGAGGGACCTGTAGAATGTGACATTGATTTACAGCCCGGACACTGGAGCACCATGTTTGCACCGGCGATCATTAGCGTACTGAAAAAAAAGTATTGCTTTATCTACCTTAAGACAATTAGGTTTAATAATAAGAATTTTATCTATAGGATTTGCTGATTTAGCAACGAACGAGTATGCCACAGAAACATTTTTGCAAACGTGAAATTCCTATTTAGATCTTATTTCAATTGTATTCTGTGAAGTCTCTTTCTCACTTTTACTATTGAGGGCTTTTCCACTTATCTGCGGTTATCCTATTCCCATTTTCCATTCTTCTCGCTATTTCAATGAACTGTAGAGTTCTCTCACTCTTTCTCCTTCCAACAGTGTCCTAGGCCCTAGGTCATTCTTTCTTAACAATTCGGTTGACATTCCGCACCATTGTACCATCCTGCGTTCAATCCTTTTCACTGACTCCTCCATTCCCATCGTCTGCCTTATTTTCACATTCCTCCTTTTTTTCAAGTCTCGCTCCTCGAGACGGATTCTATCCATCTCCATCGCCTGCATCTTATTTCCTTGTCTTTCTGTTAAGGTCCACCCTTCAGTTCATTAAGTTAACGTACACTATACAACTGTTGTATTTCATTCAGCAATTAGATTGCTCCTCTTGCCTGTATCACATTATTATTCCCCTCTACGTAGCAACTCCCTGAATCGTGAATTATGATCAAATGATGACATAATCTTACCTTCAGTTACTTAATATCTTTTCCTCCACTCCCAATCATTAACTACTCTGTTTTATTCATGTTGCTGCCATCCCTCCAACTCAGATGCTTCCATAAGCTTCTTTATGATATAGTTAGCATCCTCTCGACTTTAGCCCTCTGAAACCTGGCCATCTGCAAATAATAAGAGGTGTACTGTTTCTCCTTCTACTGGTATGCCTCATTCTAAGAGTACACCATTGTCTGTTTGATAACTACCCTTAGGAAATTGATTCCCTGGGTGTAAAATCAACTTTATACAATTGGAATTCTGCATATAAGACTGCTTATCAATTTGCAAAGGATGTTAATTTATTTCATATACCTAAAGTTAACATTAATACCATAACTGATGCTAACAAAACATATTATTCTGCTCAAAATGTGTAATTAAATAAAGATTTATTACCTAGCATATAGAAATGCATAATGACCTCGCTGTAGTTAATTACCTGACACTCTTGGTAGATGTTATTATAATAAATATTAAAATTACTAAAATTATAAATACAGCAGATCAAAGCACAGATAGTGCATTTTCCATAGAAATTGCTTTTACTCATTAAAATGCATTATATGTCAGCTACCATGTACTTTCATGAAAACCCGATTGACATCTAATTAATATATCATGTCCAAACTGACTATGGTCATAGCATGGTGGTGATTCATACCAACCATTCATTCCTAAAGCGACATTTCATCGATTAATTTAGGCTAATAAAGTCGTCATAAACCGATTGTAGCGAGTAAAATGAAACAATAAGGGTATTTAGTTAAGTATATCGCTAATAAATATGAATATATTAAAACATATGTGTATGCTAATGCCCGATTTTAGAATGTTACGTATTCCACGTTCTGTAATGTTCGATTTGTAAAGTAAATGTAAAGCTAAATGTTACCGTCATAAATAACATTGTATTTGAACATCTAATGCCTATTACAATGTCTTTTGAGTCAAAAATGAGTATTTTGAGCTTATTTGCACGTCTAATTGTTATATTATAAAGCTTCGGAGTATTGTCCATGCTGCTGATATCTATGGCCTGAAAGTAGAAAAGGCCCTAACAATCGTTGTTACGTTACAAGACTTTCTCCACCTATTCTTCAATAAACTATTTTTACAAAAGTTTATTCTTATATCTACTTCATACTAATTGAGATACATCTTAGCAAAAATGGTCTTATTACTTATTTCCTTGTAGGTACAAGGGGAACAAAGCAATACCATAGGCCAAATTGATAACAAATCTTTAAAGATCTGTTCGTTATGTGATAAAATAGAAATCCGGTTCTCTGTGTCAGGAGTTAAACAAAAAGAAGATAGAGAGGATGAAATTGAATGACGAATTCCCCTTTAAGAAATGTATAAGTATAGCAACATTTAAACTAATAATCCTCGGAAATGATTAATTACACACAAAAAATGTGTTGAAATAAACTGCTTTAATAAGATCTATTTGTTACCGATGGTAAGACTTTGTATATCTCTTACAGTTTAAAAATTATGCAAAAGTCATCCAGCACGAAAGCGATTTCAGAGGATTTTTCCAGAAAATTCAAGACGTACATTTCATTTATTATGAGAATATTTTAAATAGATGGTACTCATAATTCAATCAAACTTGTTAGAGAAGATCATTTTGAGAAAATCAACATTTCCATATAAGGGATACTTTGGAGGATTTTCTTGAACATCTTTGCATTATTGGGAGACGTCAAATTTAGTATTTATTGCATTTTTACTTTTGAATTATGCCGTCCACAGACGCACACACACACATATATATACACACACACATATATATACACACACACACATATATATACACACACACATATATACACACACACACACTCATGGACATTTTTCTAAGATTAAGATTCAGAGGACTTCAAAACATATGTTTCCGGTGAAATTTCCATATGAATTCTTGGGTGAGAAACAATAAATATTTCCGCTACTTACTATGCGTAGTACAAAAAGTAAAATGGAAGAAAAACTTGTCCTGATTCGTAAATGAACCCTCAGTGAGAAATAAGAGCTAAAGCTTATGAGTAGTATCTCTGAAATTTCCTGAGTTACCTATATTGTTTTTAAGCGAATTAACACTGCCTTTGACATTTTTAAGAAGCTTCGATCTCGTTACAGATTTTTATAAGAGGCATTGTTTCAGAAAAAATCCGGGACTCTTCGGTGTTTGAAAATCTGATCAGAAATGGAATTTTTTTGTCACAACAGTGATTAGAAACGCACTTTCTGTGTTGATACGTTATTCTTTATGTACGACGATCATACATCCGAAATAACATTAAAACTTCTCTCATTTGATTTATGCATCCCGGTAAATCTCAAACACAATTAAGTTTTGATACCTAATGGAGAAAAGGTAATATTGCAAGTAAGTATTAATTGCTGAACTTCCAGCTATTCACACAATTGGGGTTAAATATATGTGTAATAATTCTCTGTATACTGAACATGTATGAACAGCATATTTTTCATAACTGGTTTAATTTTGGAAAATGCTGTCCTTGTGAGTGTGGGTTGTGTGGGTTGTGCTCTAAGTTACATTTCAACTCTTCAGTTAATTGATGAACATTAGAACCCACTTTTGAGATTAAACACTTTTGGACATCAACGATATTAATGTAACCAATATACAAATTTCTTAGATGTTGAATTTTCTTTTCTGTAGTAAAATAAAATTGTTAATTTCTAAAAGAAATGTCAACTAATTCAAATTTTATGACAGACTATTGCAATATAATTATAATAGAAAAATAATGTTTGTGGTCCTTTATGTCCGACTTTCTAATAAAATGATTTTCCAAAAATGAAAACTCGTTCAATGTTAAATGCTCTATACGACCAAAATTAAACATATAAAACATTAAATAGTACATATTAATTCTCAAATATATTTATTTATCAAGGATTAAATGTTTTGGGCCACTAAAAATATCAGTAAAAAATTAATAATATACGTAACACCTTTAAAAACCAACAACAAATTATTAAGACCATAAAATAAAAGAAGCTTGCTATAAAGAAAAGAATGTTTAGATCTCTCCACTCATCTTCACGAACTTCACTGACAATCTGAAGAAAGAACAATATCACATCATGTGGATAGTTTTAAAGAACAGAATGTAAGAAAACAAGACTATAGAAAAATTAATTTTTAAAATTCGTGTGCTATTTCCACATTTGAACACTCATAATAAACGTCATATACCGGGAATGTAAATAACCAGATGATAATGGATCGTGGTGCTGAGGATATTTTCCCTGACAAATTTTATAACGCTTTTTTTTTATATACAGCGCTCTTAAACCTAAGCCGTTTTAGAACAATCTGATATGTTCCATTCCCATGACTTGCTCTACATTATCTGAAATCAAACTATTCTTACAAAAGACTATTCTTCCATCTACTTCTTGCTTATCAAGACATACATTAGCAAAATTGGGCTTACTACTTAGTTCCTAATAAGTAGAAGGGAAATAAAGCAATACATTAGATTAAACAGATGGTGAAATCTTTTAAAAACTGTCGCTCTGAGACAATGTTGAAATTCGGTTCCCTTTTCATGATCAGGAGTAAAACAAAAGAGATATGAAACGAATGTCTTCCTCATTTTTGAGAACTTATTTTAAAATTGAATCCTCTAACAAAGAATACCTCGGGAATAGCTAGCTCTACAAAAATGTAGATATATATATATATATATATATATATATATATATATATATATATATATAATAAATTGATCTACATTTTTTGTTTAATAAATTTTGTCTAACGATTAAGGTTTACGCGTTATCGCAAAAGCCATTCAGAATTTCAAAACATTGATTTGTTAAACAATGCTTCTAAAGAAGTTATCAGGAGATATTCCCAACAAATTCAACACTTCCCAAGTTAAATATCCTTAATGCATGGTACTTTAATCATAATCGTTACAGCCCTTTTAAGAAAATTGAATATTTCATTAAAACTTCCATCAAAACAGTAATTTGGGGTAGGGGTATTTTCTTGAAAATCTTCTTGTATCCTTGGAAGACAGTAAACTTAAATACCAAGTTTGGTATATATCAGAATTTGCGTCTTTGAGATATACTGCCCACAAGACGGGCACACACATACCCATGCACATGAACCTTATTCTAAAAGTCTGATGTGTTCCATTCATATGACTTTCTCTACAAATCTGTAACAAATTATTGTTAAAAAGCAGAAATTGTCTTATTTCTTGCTTCCTTGTAAGCAGAAGCGAAATAAGGGAGTACCATATGTTAAAGTGATAATCAAAAGCTGGTTGCTATGTGACTGAAGTTCCTTTGTATGGACAGGAATTGACAAATTCCTGTATGAGAAAGAGCTGAAACCAAAAACAAGGAATATCTCAAGAACGATCAACTCCACGAAAAAAATGTATCTAACATAAATTGTGTGCTTTAACGTACTCTGCATTTTTATGTGGCACATTTTTGTCCATCTCTTAAGGTTTAGCAGTTATGCAAAATTTTGTAAAATTCATGCAGAATAAAGTATTCCTCAGAGGCTATTCCCAGAAACTTCAAGATATACATTTTATTTGTCAAGTAAATATCTTTAGTATACGATATTTTAATCAAAATCGTTAGAGCCATTTTTGAGAAAATAAAAATTTTCGAAAAGTTTTCTATGTAAAGAGTAGTTTGAGGTGAGGATTTCTCAAAAACTTCGTTTCACATCCCTTTAAGCTACTAAACTTAAATTCCAGGTTTGGTATTTTACCGACTTTTCGTTTTTGACCTATCATGTTCACAGACACACGGACACACACGTACCTTTTTCTGAAAATGCATTTTTTGGATACAAGGGGCCCTGAAACATATATTTCCGGTGATATGTCGGTATCCAATTTTTGAATGGCGTGCCATACCTTCTTTATACACTATATACATAGTACTGTAGAGAAAGTAAAAATGGTATTTTTTGATTCAGCAGCCCCCAAAAATGTATTTTCGGCGAAATCTCGGTATCGAATGTTTGGTGGAATACAATATCTTCTCTACCTACTATGTACGAGCATACTCATACCCAATAGAGAATGTAAAAGACATTTTCTGAACATTTTATGTTTTCTGAAGAATATGCGTACTTCTTTTGGTGCAACTGCACCAGGTTGCAATATATGTGTCTTGCGGAGCCAAGATACAAGGATAATAACAGTCACATATCATAGCAAAACGACAGTATATAAAGTAAGCAAAGATATGTTAATTTGCAGTAGATAATGAAGCCTAGGCAGCAGTAGCGGTGTCAGACTATTTGTTTTCATGACGTCATCGTCACGTGGTGTCCTGATGTAGGGATACCGCAGCAAGCGTTGATTGGCTTCATTTGTTATTGCCTTGTTTTGCATTTTATACGAGGTAGCACCGTGTATGGAGAAGATCTAGGTCTTTGATTCCTTTATGTGAAAGTCTGTTCTGCTTCAAACGTACAGATCTAAAAAAGGAAGGTAATTATTTTAGGTTGTTTATGTGAAAAAATATCCTTAAATGACCGGATTATTAAAGAGCGTATGCAAAACAGCCATGTTTTACTACATGCACCTCACATGTTTTAGCTTACTATTTAATTTCGTTTTGCACATTTGACTTTCTCTAGCACGTAAGTACAATGAGCATAGTAAGTAAAAAAGGCATAGAATTATACTTAAAAATTTACCGGAAATATATGTTTTAAAACCCTGGATCCAAAAAAAAAACATTTTTCAATTTTTATTTTATTTTCTAAAAAATGGATGCATCTATTTTAATTAAAATGTGGTGTATAAAAGATATTCACAGACAAATAATACAGGGTTATTCAAAAAGAAAGAACAGATTTCAAATATTTATTGCTTCCAAACTACAAAAGATACAAACATTCCAACGTTCATGGAGATAGAATAGTGTACACTTTTATAATATGTATTCAGTATGAGCCCTGTGTGTTACACGACATATGTCAAAATTGTGGCTCATTTCTTGCCACACACGAATCAGCTGGTCTCCAGTTTCGAATTTACAGATTCAACAATTCAATGTTATAGATTTTCAAGAGTGCCAGGCATAGGAGGGAAAAAACACGGTCTTTTACGTAAACCCATAGATAAAAATCACATGGAGTGAGAGCTGGAGACCTGGGAGACCACCGGCGATAAAGTTGATCTTCTCGCAATCCAACGTCCTGCAAGCGTGTTATTCAAGTACTGACGGACGTGGTAAGAGAAATGAGGCGGGGCACCATCTTGCATGAAAACATGTCATTGGAAAATATTAATCGTTGAGTAAAATTGTCTTCTTCCACATCTTCTAACATGCCAATGTACAATTCATACCTTTTGTTGTGGTCGTCAGGCTTCAATGCTTGCAATAACTGCAGTTTGTATGGCTTCAGGTGCAGACGACGTTTTAGAACTCGCCATACTATTGGTTGCTTGCTCGTGATGTTGGTTTCTTTGGGATCCTTTCGTATAGTGTACGAATATGCTCGACATTCGCGTCCGATGTGCGAGGGCGTTCCGTGCTTTTCCTTTTGCACATGCAATCATCTTCTACGAATTTTCGATGCCACTTGTAAATTTGCTTGTGACGAGGCGATTGTTTATTAAATTGACGGCGAAATGCTCGTTGAACTGCAACAATGGACTCTAGCTTAGCTAATTGCAGCACACAAAATGATTTCTCTTGAAGTGTCGCCACCATTTCACTACAGATATACAACAACAAACAGCAGCGCCAATGCGGCCGTGAATGGAACTTCTACTCCCTACGCTGTTTCAATTGTAAACTTTTGTCTCTCCATGAACGTTGGAATCATGCGTCTATCTTTTGTAGTTTGGAAGCAATAAAAGTTTGAAATCTGTTCTTTCTTTTTGAATAACCCTGTATGTAGGTATATCCTGAATATCTTGAGAATAGCCCCTCAAGACTTCTTCATTTTGAATGACCTTTGCATAAGGTTTTATTTTTTTTATTATAAATATACATCACTTTGGTGTCAAACATTTAACTGGTTACTAACACATTACTATATTCTATTTGCAGTTAATGAATTAAGATCAATCAAACAAGTTTTTATACATCTTGTAAAATGTTGCAGAGTAAATATTACAAAAGAGCTTAGCATGCTCTGTTTTCATATAAATTACATACTCCATTAAGTTCACGTATTCATAATGTTGCAATATACTCGTATGATACACTGCATTTGCTACTAACCAAAATGTGAACTTATTTCTTGAAGTCCGAGTTAAAACAAAATCTGGTCGAAGAAAAATATTTGGAGTTCACCATTTATAATGATTTAACCGCAGCTTCTTCAGGGAATCCATAAAGTGAATCTTAATTTCCTGTACAACAGAACATTCATACAACCTAGTTTAACTGTGTCTTCTCCATTACATTTGGGGCACTTACCATTATCAGTGAGATGAATTTGATGTAATCTACTACGAGTGGGCAGGACATCACGTACAACTTGAAATCATAAAGATATGATTCTAACTGGAAGATGTTTCAAGGAGATATTGTGCAATAAATGCGAAAAATGAGTGTCCGAAGGCAAAAACTTCATTATTCTCATCTCAGGTGTATTATATTAAAATATGAGCGATGTACAGCATTTTTCCAGAGGTAGATAACTTCTTTCTTGAATATCACAACTGGTAAACTTTAGGAGATAGACAAGAACTCGCTAAACAAACAAATGCAAATCTCGTTAAAACACTGCTTATATTCTATTGTAGAATTAACTATTTCCGGGATAGTCCTTGTTATTGGCTACTGTTTTAAAATACTTAAACTTTTCACAAAGGAGAAGTCCTCGTCCGTTACGTATCTCTTTTGTTTTACGTCTGTCCATGGAAAGAGAACCAAATTGGCAATCAACTTTTAAAATATTTGAGTGTTACTTTAGTCTAGTGGCCCAAGCGTATTCCTTATTTCCCTTATACTTATAAAAGAATTAATCTATAAGACTGTTTCTAGCATTGTTTATCTTCATTAGCCTGATGTATATAAAGAAATAATATTTCGTAAAAATAGAACAAATATAGAAATTATGTAAATGGAACAAATCAGATATTTTTGTATCATCAGCCTAATCATCATCATCATCTTCTTCTTCTTCAAGGCAACACCAACTCTTTCCTCGTTTATACAGAAAGTGGGGTTATTTGGAAAAAGGATTATTTAAGAACTGACTAGTAACCAGAAATTGTAGAGTTGTTAACCATAAGTTGAACTTAGAAGATAGAGTAGGTAACTGTCTAAAGGTTATTTTACAATTATCCGAGATCGACAACCAAAGCGAAAACGAGAAGGGACAGCAATAAAGCATATAATCTTTTGGTTTACATTAGCCCGGTAACAAGGACGGGAGCACAGATGGACAACTCAAAGTGAAAAGTCATTGAGAATTCAATTTTTTTAACTGACTAATATTTTTTGCCTACTTCCAACTCAGCGAGATATCTAACGTCAAAATTAGAAAGAATTGCGACTAGAGTGAGCTCTAGCGACTGTTTCATGTCACGGCAGCCTGGAATAATCTTTTCTGCGAGTCTAATTTGTGCAATATAGCCCAGGAACGAGAACGAGAACGTTAAAATTAAATTTCAGGGACCGAGTGAAGGTGGAAACCTGTGAGACTCATATTTAGGGTATTCGATTCCCGTGGCCGGCATTTCGAACCCATGGTTTTTTTTTCGGGTTTTTCGTGCTGCCAGGTGAATGTTGAGAAGATTCATTACATCCCCCGAATTTTACATCCATTATTTCCTCTTGTCATCTGCTCAGGGTTAAAGGACCGGGTGACGGTGTTCGGCAAGTTCCGGTTGGATGGTGACTTGGGCACTGGCGATGTCGCGGTACTGCTCGATCGGGACACACCTTCAGGGGTTTCGGTCTCGGGCCTGGTGAGTGGGTCCGGGCAACGTTAATGTGTTGCATCTGTAGGGACCCGCCCATGTCATTTGGACGTGGCAGCTCTTCGGCTCTTCTCCTCATCCCTCCCGCCCTGGTAGTACGTAAGACGCAAAGAAATCTAAGGGTCTATATGCTGTACTTTGTCCCCGTCTGAGATCCTGTCCGTATGTAACCCTAATCTTTCCCCTTCCGGAGCCCGGCAAACCTTCACAAAAATTGTGAACGATCCCCTTAAAATACATGTATTAAACTTTAATGTGCTACTACTGGTTACCGCTCTCAGTTGTTGTAAACTAGTCTTAAGGGTTACCGTGCTAGCTGCTGAATCCTCCTGAGATGGAAAAACCTTTCGTAATGAGTTTCTCTCCTCCTCAGTCCCATAAATATTGTATGTAAAGTATAAGCATTTGTGAAGCTAATCGGGTTAAGTATAATAAATCATGTTTCCAATAAATAAAGCTTTCTACAAATTTCAACACAGTGATTAAATACTGATATATATATATGTATGTATATATATATATATATATATATATATATATATATATATATATAATGTATAACACATACGAGGTGTGATGAAAAAATAATGGGAAGTTTTGTTTTTCTTAAACAATCTTTATTTGTGCATCTGCATCAACTTTGTGCCCTTCAAAATAAACTCCCTCAGATATAATACATTTGTGTCAGCACTTTTTCCAGTCTTGGAAGGAACTCTGGATCTCACTTTTCCTTATGGTGTTCAGCTACTTTAGCGATTCTGTTTTTAGCTCACCAATAGTGACCAAATCACGTCTTTTCATGTTCTCTTCAGTCTTGGGAATAGAAAGAAGTCGCAGTGGGCCATGTCCGACGAATAAGGCGGCTGAGGCAACATAACATTTTGGTTTTTGCCAAAAAATCACGAACAAGCGTTGAGCTGTGATCAGGAGCACAGGGTCAGGAGGTGATAGTCAAAAGTTGGTTGTTATGTGACTGAAGTTCCTTTGTATGTATGGACAGGAGTTGACGAATTCCCGTATGAGAAAAGTATAAGTTTTTTAAAGTTGAAACTAAAAACAAGGAATATCTCAAAAACGATTAACTCCACAAAAAAAAAAAAAAAAAAAAAAATGTATATGACATAAATGGTGTGTTTTAACGTGCTCTATATGTTTTGTCCATCTCTTATGGTTTAGCAGTTATGCAAAATTCCGTAAAATTCATCCAGAATAAAGTAGTTTCCAGAGGCTATTCCAAGAAAATTCAAAGTATACATTGTATCTGTCAGGTAAATAGAGCCATTTTTGAGAAAATCAACATTTTCGAAAAAGTTCCATGTAAAGGGTAGTTTGGGGTGGGGATTTTCTCAAAATCTTCGTGTCGCATCCCTGGATCTTTGGTATTTTATCGACTTTTCGCTTTTGAGTTATGGTGTTCACAGACACACGGACATGCGGGCACACAGACACACTGCTTTTTTGAATACAGGGGACCGTAAAACATATATTTCTGGTGATATCTCGGTTACGAATTTTCGGGTGATGTGCAATAATACCTTCTCTATATGTACATAATACGTGTGGAGAAAATACAAATGTAACCAGAACTAGCCCGTCTGAGAAGGTTGGTGGTAGCGTGTCTGCCTCACATTCAATAGGCCGTGAGTTTAGGGTCAGTTATCCGGATAAGGTTTTTTTTCGGGGTTTTCCCTTATCCTGAGAAGACTAATGTCGAGTAACTTTAAGCTCCATGGATCTCGAGATCATTAGAGCACCATTTCACCAATTTCATTTATCGTCCGATATGACCAACCAGGTTAAAGGACGTTAAGGCACACACACACATACACACATATATATATATATACGCTTAAATCACTTATAATTTGAAGTATTAAAATAAAACTCGAAGGTAGTCCTCACAAAACAGGTATTCATATTTTATTTGTACTACAGGATGCCTAAATATTTGTTTAGGGCTTCCTCCCATTCTTCACATAAAATACTTCGGGATCAACATCATCTGGGACAAACTTACAATCACCAACCTACCAACAATTAAGAAAGTCAAAGCCCGCTCGCTATTAAAACGGATCCTAAGAATAGGGAATTCAGCACATCGAGGCTAACATACCTACCAGCCAAAGACAATGTTTTCATCGGGAACATCGGAGCACAATCCTGGCTAACAAACACAAAGGCCTATGAAAAGACACTAGGTTCATCTACTAAATGAGAATAATAACACCATATGGCCGATTTCTATACCACAGGCGCCATAACGATACAAGACTGGAAGTAGCCAAATTACGTGCTCCGACACACAGTGACAAGATATGCAACGCACCATTTTCACCACAAACTTGCTGCAACCAAAGATTCTACTAGCCGGAAGAAGAATGAGTGTGTAAAGTGTGCAACAAACACTGCTAGAAATACCATACTCTAAACTACAAAGAAAGGACTACCTCAATAATAATACCAGGACAAGGATAAACTATAGTATATCATTATGCACACTGTGTGCCTTAGCTGTTTAAAATAAATGAAATGCCTCCCTCTACAAATGCTGCATATTCCACAACATGTCACACAGCATCTCTACGGGCTTTTACAGATCCTTTCTGGCGTTTAACAGGAAAATACTGCTACTCAAACATATAACGTAACAAGAAAACTGAATGTTACAAGTAACCCAGAACAGGGTAATAGAATTTATCCGAAAGACAGAAATCGTGTGTGCAAGCTTGTGTAGCTTTTTGAGATGCTGTGGAGCTGACTACTGGACCCATCTGTATTTCACATCTGTACAATCAGTCACAAAAGTTAACTTGTGAACCATGGATGACACGCCCAGTCTATCATGGCTGTTTGGTAATATGACTAGTGATAATAATGGAATTAATTGTACTTTTCATACAAACCATCTGAGGGAAAGCGTTGAAAAGTAGAGTCAAACTGAAAAATTCAATACCATAGCCAGGATTTGAAGTAAGGATCTTCCTGTCTCCATCCGGTTGCTCATACCAACTAAACTACCAAAACAACACTCCTATAATACATGAAATTTCCCTATTGATTCATATTTTTTCCCGTAAGTCACAAAGAGGTCTCAGATATTTTAAGGTAGCATAACCCAATGGCTATTTAAAATGCCTTAAGTGCTTCAAGTAAACGCCTTCATAGTTTAACCAATTAAGTCAATCAATGGAAATTAATTGCATTTTCTTTTTACTTTACTTTCTGTACACGTACTAAGTACATAGTATACAGTGAAGATATTGATTTCCAACCAAAATCCGACATCGAGATTTCACCGGAAATATAAGTTTTGAGGTCCCCTGAATCCAAAAAGGTATGTTTAGAAAAAGATCCATATGTGTGTAAATACCAAATTTGATAATTTGCTTTTCTCAAAAATGTCTCTAATGATTTGATTAAAATACCGTATATTAAATATATTAGCGTCACAAATAAAATTAATATGTTGTCTTTTCTAGGAATAGCTCTGAGGATCTCTTCATTCTGGATGAATTTTACTGAATTTTCCATAATTGGTAAACTGCAAGAAATATATACTGTTAAAACACATAATTTATGTCATGCACATGTTTTTTTTTCGAGTTGACCGTTTCCGAGATATTCCTCGTTATTAGTTTCAATTAAAAACTACGTAACCTTTCTTAGCCAGGAAGTCATCTTTCGTATTCTCTCTTTAGTTTTACAATTGTTCACTTAGCTACCGGTTTTAAAAGATTTGACTATCGCGTTATCCTAGTGTATTCCCTATTTTCCTTCTTCTTAGCTATAGGACCATTTCTGCTAATGCTCAACTCTATTAGCATGGTGCAGATAAAAGAATAGTCTTTTATAAAAATTATTTGTTTACAGAAAAGGTAGAGAAAGTCATGTGAATGGAACACATCAGATTTTTGTACCTATGCCCCACAAGGGAGGGAGGGATGATTTGAGAGGATACACTGGGCGGCCAGAGCAAAGCGTTGACAGGAACCCTACAGTTGCCACTTTGAAACACCCCGACGACAGACAGGTACGCCGTCTCATACAGGGTCCAACGCCCTTGCGAGAGGCGGTTCTCAATCCCGGCAACCAGCCGAAGTGGGGGACGGAGCGAGTCGCAGTGAGCATCCTTTACCCCTGTACCATCGCTGACGCTTCCAAACAGGATGAAGGAATGAAATTACAATGGAAAGACATGAAGGAACAGGAACTTTAGATAATAGTATCCAGCATTCACCTGTCGACACAGAGAAACCGAACGACTCATGGATAAGGTAGATCGCCCATGGGGATCAAACCCGCGACCTCCGGAATGCAGCCACAGATGAAACCGCCTGGGCTATCCCGCTCGGTTACAAGAGCAAAGATTAATGTTAAATACCATTAGAGCTAACGATTTGAAATTGGATCTGAATTTTTTTCTATCTTTGTTCATACTTCAGTCCAATGACAGCATCAACGAGACCATCAACAAGTGTTCCCAACCATGTCTGAAGCTAGAAGACGATATCTAAAATCCACTGCGGCTAGGTTGGTGGAAGTTTTTGGTAATAAGAATAATTACTAATCCCACAAAATTAACATTAAATTAAAAATCTGATGTGTTCCATTGACATGACTTTCTCTACATCGTCGCTGCAACAAATTATTGTTAAAAAGCTTATTCTTGTATCCATTTTATGATAATAGAGATAAACATTAGCAGACATTGTCCTTATTACTTGCTTGCTTGTAAGTAGAAAGAAAGTATGGGAATATACCAGGCTAAAACGATAGTCAAACTTTTTATCAAGTGGCTGAAATCCATTACGATACAACTTCCCGTATGAGAAAAGTTTAAGTATTTTACACATGAAATAAATAACAAGGACTATCTCAGAAATGGTCAATTCCACGAAAAAAATTATATGCCATAAATTGTGTGTTTTAACGTGATCTACATTTTTTGTGAAGTAGGTTTTTGTCTATATCTTACGGTTTACCAGCTACGCAAAATTCAGAAAAATTCATTCAGAATAAAAAGGTCTTTAGAGACTATTCCCAGAAAATTCAAGACATACCTTTTATTTGGTATATAAATATATATCTTTAATGTACGGTATTTTAATCAAAATCGTCAGCGCCATTTTTGAGAAAATTAAAATCGTCGAATTTTTTTTCTATGTAAAGGGTAGTTTGGGTTGGGGGGATTTTTCTCAAAATTGTCGTGAAGCATTCCTGGAAAATACATCTTTTAAATACCAGGTTTGGTATTTTACCGACATTGCGTTTTTTGAGTTATCGTGTTCACAGATACACGGACATACGGACACACGGACACACACACACATACACGAATATTTTTTGGATACAGGGGACCCTAAAACATATATTTCCGGTGAAATCTCGGTATCAAGTTTACAGTATTACACACTACATTTAAAAAGAGTAAAAAGTTTGCAAGCAATATAACTGAAAACACCAAACTTACTTTAGTGCACTTAGTGCGATTATTTCACTCATATTGAAGAGGTTCAACATGAACGGATAGCTTTTAACAATGCTCTCGTTATCAAACTATCGTCACTTGGTTACAGGTTATCAGAGAAAGCGGTAATCATATCATAACGCCTCCTTCCTCATTTGTTACCGATTACAGTAGAGTCAAAACAAAATAGTTTTAAATTGTATGAGTCTTTGGCAGTTGGTTGATGTGTTTTATTAGATAAATGTTGTTGTTGCATAGAATTTGCATTTTTACAAGGCTAATTTGCATTTGCTTTTGAGGTTAGGCACTTTCACTTCCTCTAGCACGTTTTTTAAAAGGAAATAGATGGTATTGTGTTCCACCCAAAAATTTGATACTCATATTTCACCCGAAATATATGTATTGATACTCCCTGAATAAAAAAAAAATTAAAAACATATCCGTGTGTGTGTGTGTGTGTGTGTGTGTGTGTGTGTGTGTGTGTGTGTGTGTGTCTAGGCAGCCTGAATCAAAGTTGGTTAAATTAATAAACTTGATATTTAGGTTCAGTATCTTCCAAGAATGCAACACGAAGATTTTCAAGAACCCCCCCCCCAAATACTCTGTACATAAAACATTTTTCGTTTATTGTTATATTCTTAAAAGTGGCTCCAACAATTGTTATTAAAATGCCATATGTTTAAGATATTTTTATGGCAAACGAAATATATATCTTGAATTTACTGTAAATAGCCTCTGAAGACTTCTTAATTCTGGTTGACTTTTGCATAACTTTTCTGTAACTTGTAAACCATAAGGGATAGATAGAAACTTACTACCCAAGATTAGATCTCGTTAAAACACACAAATTATGTCATATACAGTTTTGTATACTTGATCGTTTTTGAGATATTAAGAGTTGTTAGTTTCCGTTTTAATCTACTTAAATTACTCTCAAAGACATATTTGTGGAAAGGCATATTTATTTTCGTCTTTCTTTTGTTTACTGGGAGCAACCAAAGAAAGCCGAATTTCAATTGGTTCACACAGCGACCGGTTTTTTAAAGATTTGACTCTCTTTTAGCCTGTATACTCCCTTATTTTCCTTCTATTTGCAAAGAAACAAGTAATAAGAGGGATTCTGGTAGTGAAAATATAGTTTGTAGAATAGCTATCATGTGAATGGAACACATGAGAATATTTATAACTCTGCAATTGACGTTGGGAATGTAGTGATTTGTTACTTTGTCTAGCACGTATATAAAATGTACATCGTAGAGAGAGGAGATATTTGTCGCCCCCCGTGGTGTAGTGGTTACCATGTTGACTTCCTATACCCAAGTTCGTGGGTTCAAACCCGGCGAAGGACGATGGATTTTTTCGGGCGTAAAAATCTTTAGCATGACTTCCTTCGGAAGGGAAGTAAAGCCGTGGGTCCCGTGTCGTAGATTTACGGCACGTAAAAGAACCTCAAGCCTGATAGAGAGACTTCTGAGCAAAATTAAGTGGTCTTTAACGCCCAGTATAGAATGGGACGCTGAGAACCACAGCAGTTAAAGAGCGTCCACAAATAAAACGCCATTTCATTTTTTTGAGGAGGTATTTATTGTATTGCACCCAAAAGTTCATACCGAGATTTCGCTGGCAATACATGTTTTATGTTCCCTGAATCCAAAGAAAGCATTTTCAAAAGAAAGCTGCGCGCGCGTTTGTATGTTTGTTTGTATGTGTGTGTGTGTGTGTGTGTGTGTATGTTCAGCATAACTCTAAAACGTTAAGTCGATTAGACACCAAACTTAGTATTTAAGTTCAATATCTTCCAAGGACGCGTCACGAAGGTTTTTAGGGAAATCCTATCCACTGCACATTGAACATTTTTGGAAATGTTTGATTTTATCAAAAATGTCTCTAACGATTTTGATTAAAATACCATATGATTAAGATATAGAAATGTTTATCTTGAATTTTCGGGGAACAGCCTCTGACGATCTCTTCATTCTTGATGACTTTTGTATAACTGGTAAACCCTAAGAGACAGAAAAAGCTTACTACAGAGAAAATTGTAGACGCCGTAAAAACACACAATTTATATCATATAAAGTTTTTTTTATAGAATTACACGTTTCAGAGATATTCTTTTTTATTCGATTCAATTTTAAACTACTTAAACATTTCTTAACGAGAAGCCATCTTTCGTTTCATCTCTTTCGTTTTACCCTTCGTCTTGCAAACAGAATCGAGTTTCAACTGTTTCACATAGTGACCAACTTTTAAAAGATCTTTCTATCTCCTTAGCCCAGTGTATTCTTTACTTCCCCTCTTCTTACGAGGAGTTGGTCCGTAGCAAAGTCGTTAGAGCTCCTGCCCCCTATGTGAGGGGTCCCGAGTTTTATTCCCGGCTGGGGGTAGGGGTTTTTCTCTAGCCCAGATTATTCTTTATCTTCTCCAGAGTCTGAATGAGAGTAAGTAATGTGTGTATGTGTGTGTGTGTGCGTGTGTGTGTGTGAGCTAACGATAGGCAATACGTTCCAAAGACAGATGCCGATGTTAGGACTATATAGTTAAAGGCAGGATTATACATGGAGCAAAAACAAAAACAATTCTGATGTGTTCCATTCACATGACTTTCTCTATATTGCTGTAACAGATTATCGCTAAAAAGCATGTTCTTCTATCCACTTTATGATAATCGAGATAAAGACATTGACTTAATTACTTGCTTCCTTGTAAGTAGAAGGGAGATAAGGGAATACACTAGTCTAAAGTGATAGTGAAATCTTTTAAAAGCTGTGGATGAAATCATTTTCTATGCGGGGCCAGGAGTTTACAACTTTCCGTGTGAAAAAAGTTTTAGTACTTTACGTCTGAAACTAATAACAAGGAATATCTCAGAAATGGCAAATTCAACGAAAAAAAAAAACGTATATGACATAAATTGTGAATTTTAACGTGATCTACATTCTTTGTGTAGTAAGTTTTGGTCTATCTCTTGCGGTTTATCAGTTAGGCAAAATTCAGCAAAATTCATTCAGAATAAAGAGGTCTTTAAAGGCTATTCACAGAAAATTCAAGATATAGGATTTATTTGTCATATAGATATCTTTAATATACGGTATTTTAGTAAAAATCATTGGATCTATTTTTGAGAAAATCAAAATATTTTTTCCACGTAAAGGGTAGTTTGGGGTGGGAGATTTTTCTCAAAGATCTTCGTGTCGCATCCCTGTAAGATATTAAACTTAAATACCAAGTTTGTTATTTTACTGTGTTTTCGTTGTTGAGTTGTCGTTTTCACAGACACACGGACACAGAGACCTTTTCAAAAAAATGTTGTTTTTTTTTTTGATAAAGGGGACCCTAAAACGTATATTTCCGGTGAAATCTCGGTATCGTAGTACATACAGAAAGTAAAGAGGTTAAAAGGAAGCAAGAAATAAGACCAATTCTGCTAATGCTTATTTTGATTAGTATTGTGTAGATAAAATACTAATCTCTTGTAAGAATATTTTTTGTGGAACGGGTAGAGAAATTCTTGTTAATGGAACACATCAGATTTGTTATAAATCTCCAGTTGGCGTTGGTAATGTAGCGATTTATTTTGAAATAAGAAACCATTTTATTTTGTACATTTTCTATTATAAACTGCCTTTTATACAAAGTGAGTAATTTAGAATAATAATACTAAGTGTGATTATTAGCACACTTTTATAATATTGTCAAATTCCTTTCAGTCATTATATCATCGTCATCTGCATTTCGTGAGTTTGCCTGCAGTTTCACCAAACGCCTTTATAGTCAGCAACCTCGTGTTTCGTTTGGGAAAACACATTACATTTTGGAGGTGGCTATACATGTAACATTGTATACCTTTCTGCCTTGTTCTTCTCTTTTTTCGACTTTGTTATTGTGAGGGTATTTTTTTGTTTTTATTCCGTTGGAACGTAACATCGCTAGCTTATCTTAATTGACAGGTCGTTCCTTGTCTGGGAGAAGAATTTAGTGTCGGCCCGGACTCTTTTCTTCAGCTAATCAGCTTTGTTTAGATTTCTAGCCAGAGAAAGCCTCTTCCAGTGTTGCCAACTTGTTTGAACATCTTCCAAAATTCTTTTATTTGCACAGAACTCAGGAACTCCCTAAAGTTATCGTGCAGATTTTTGTTTGCCTAATGGTATCTTACGGATTCTCATGAGTTAGGGATAGGATATAGCTTACTGGTATCTCAGAAAATGCAATTTATCTATTTACGTAGTCATTCATTAAAGCTTTAAATATAAGAGGGTCCCCTTACTAATGTCTTCATTTATAAGATAACGGTATAAGATACGAATGCTTTTAAATGAAAGTGTTTCATCTTTGGTTTTAAATTTTGCACTCGATTACGAACAAGGCAGGCTTAAATTTTGGTAGCCCCATATCTCAGTGAGTAGAGGATCAGCCTGCCGCGCGAGGTGATCTATGTTCGATTTCCGGCTGAGGAAATTTTTCTCTAGCCAAGATTATTCCCTTTACTCCCCAAGTAGCATCTGGAAGTATGAGTGAAAAAGTAGTGTGTGTATACGAGTTAACACCATTTCAAATAGAAAATGTATATCTCACAGATGAAAGGCCGCCATTGTAGTCGTTTCAGTTACAGATGGAGTAAGAAAAAATCCATGGAAGCAAGAAAAAAGAAAAAGAAAAGAAATGAAGAAACAGATAAAGAAAAGAAAACAAAAAAGAAAGGAAAAAAGAACAAAGAAAGGAAGAAGGACGGAAAAAAGGAAGCATAGAAAGAAACAAAGAAAGAAGGACAAAAGAACGAAAGAAAGGAAAGAAAACAGAAGGAACAAAAGTAAATATGAAATAAGGAAAGAAAGGAAAAAAGAAACAAGGAAAAAGGAAACACTGAAAGAAACAATGGAAGAACGAAAAAAGAAAGAACGAAAAACAGAAACAGAGAAAGAATAAAAGAAAGAAAGAAAGAAAAAAGAAAGAAAGGAAGAAAGGGATTGGGAAGGGGGAGCAGGAACGAATGGTCGAAAGGAAAGAAGAATAAACTCAATCTTAATATCACAGGTTGAATTTTGTTAGTAATATGCTAATGTGAAAAAAATATGCAATGTAACAGTCCTATATTTCTTGTATGTTATTATTACTTTCACGTATACATTCTACAACTAATTTTTACATAACTTTCCTTTTCTACATCTTTAATATTGATAATGAAAACTATGAGCCTAAATAGTTTCCCCTACTTATGGGTAATAGGCTAAAGGAGGTACCATATTCTAGCCAATAATTTAATATGATTTAACCGTAAATGCATGTTTTGAGGTCCTCACGATTCAAAAGTTATATACAAAAATCTTTGTGTGTATTTATGTATGTTTGTGACCGCATAACTCATAAACAGAAAATCCCATAAATATTACACTTCTTATGTATTTAGATTCTTATTTAAAACGCAAAATTTATTTCAATAATGTTTGTGGCATCACAGCCATTTCCGAAGTATTCGTTAAGTTGGTTAGAATCTTTCGACACTTATCCTTGTTATAAAGGACTGTTTCTATTCAGTTGTTTCTCGTAATGTCTCGAAAGAGCACGGGATTTTAAGTGCAGCATATAGCACTGAGATATGATGGCAACGCTAGCACGGCATTCAATTTCTCAACTGACACATGTTCCCGGTAGACCACAAGGGGATCTCAGATTATGGAAATGACATAACCCTATGGCGACCTACAATGTCCTAAGTACTTTAAGTCCTGCGGTTCATAGTTTAGCACACTATTATGTAGGTACTATGTACATAGCGTATAGGGGAAGTGCTGTAGAAATTCCACCCAAAAATTCGATACCAGAAATACATATTTTAGGACCCCCTGGAAAAAAAAAAAAAAGCATTTTCAGAAAAGGTCTGTGTATGTATGTGCCTTTGAAGAGCATAGTTCAAAAACGAAAAGATCGTTAAATACCAAACTTGGTAGTTAGGGCTATTATCTTCCAAGCATGCGGCACGAAGATTTTTAAGAAAATCTTCTCACCACAAATTATCCTTTACATGGAAAAATCTTCGAAAATTTTATTTTTTTTAAAAATGGCTCTAACGATTTTGATTAAAATCCCATATTTTAAAGCTATTTACATCCCTTTTAAAATGTATATCTTGCATTTTCTGGGAATAGACTTTGAAGACCACTTTATTCTGAATGAATTTTGCCGAATTTTGCTTAACTGCTAAACCGTAAGAGATATAAAAAAACTTACTAAAAATGTATATCTCGTCAAAACACGTAATTTGTGTTCATTCCGCCTTTGTTCTGGAGTTAGCCGTTTCCGAGATATTCCTTGCTATTGGTTTCAAACATGAAGTACTTATACTTTTCTCAGACAGGAAGTGTCCGTTTTTCTTTTGTTCTACACTGGCCAAGCAAAAAAGCGATTTGCAATGACAATCGCATAACGACAGATTTTTACTTTCTCTATATGTACTATGTACATAGTGTATAGAGAAGGTATTGCACTCCACCCAAAAATTCGATACCGTGATTTCACCGGAAATATATGTTTTAGGATCACCTGTATCCATAAAAAGCATTTTCAGAAAAAGATCCGTGTGTGTGTATATGTGAGTGTGTGTGTCCGTGTGTCCGAGTATCCATGTGTCTGTGAACACGATAACTAAGAAACAAAAAGTCGGTAAAATACCAAAGTTGGTATTTAAGTTTAGTATCTTCCAGGAATGCAACACGAAGATTTCGAGAAAAATCCCCCCACCCAAAACTACCCTTTACATGGAATTTTTTCGAAAATTTTGACTTTCTCAAAAATGGCTCTAACGATTTTGATTAAAATTTCGTATATTAAAGATATTTTCCTGACAAATAAAATGTATATTATGAATTTTCTGGGAATAGCCTCGGAAGACTACTTTATTCTGGAGGAATTTTACGAATTTTCGCATATCTGCTAAACCGTAAGAGATGGACAAAAACTCACAACACAAAAAATGTAGAGCACCATAAAACACAAAATTTATCTCCTATACTTTTTTTCGTGGAGTTCATCGATTTTTAGATATTCATTGTTTTAGGTTTCAGCTTTAAGAAGTATACTTTTCTCATACAGGAATTTGTTAACTCCTGGCCATACAAACTTCAGTCATATATCAACCAACTTTTGACTATCATTTTAACCAATAGTACTCCATTATTTCGCTTGTACTTACAAGGAAGCAAGTAATAAGACTATTTCTGCTACCTTTTTTCGATTAGCAGGTAGCCAATAGAAGCACAAGTTTTTTAACAATTTGAGATATAAAGAAAGTCATGTGAATGGAACACATCAGATTTGTAAACATTTGACTATCAGTTTAGCCTACTGCTTTCCTTTATTTTCCTTCTACTTATAAGACACTAAGTAATGAGAACATTCTGTTAATGTTTATGTTGATTAGCATTGTGTAGAAAGAAGAATAATCTTGTGCAAGAAGTTTGTAGAGCAGCTAGAGAAAGTCATGTGAGTGTACCACATCAGATTTTATTTTTTTAACACCAGTTGTGTATTGGTCAGAAGTTGGATAGGACGAGTCAGGTTAAAAAATTTAACGCATAGCCGGGATTTGTACCACGGTCCTCCAGCCGGCTCCTCTAACCACTGAGCTACAATGACAACGTGCCAACACGGCATTAAATTTCTCAACTGACGCGCATGTTTCCCGGTAAACCACAATGGTGATCTCAAATTATTTTGATATGACATACCCCAATAGTGACATAATGGCGTAGGTACACTAAGTCCCAGCTTTATAGTTTAGCCATAACTATTAGGTCGATTAGTATTACTTTAATTGTTTTTTACTTTCTCTATACGAACTATGTACATAGTGTATAGAGAAGGTATTGTATTCCACCCAAAAATTCGATACCAAGATTACACCGGAAATGCATGTTTTGGGTCCCCCTGAATCCAAAAACAGAATTTTTACAAAAAGGTGCGTGTGTGTGTTTGTGTGTCTGTGTGGTCTGTGTGTCTGTGGACAGCATAGCTCAAAAACGAAAAGTCCGTTAAAAACCAAATTTGGTATTTAGGTTTGGTATCGTCCAAGGATGCAACACGAAGATTTTCAAGAAAATCCCACCACCCCCAGCTACCCTTTACATGGAACTTTTTTCGAAAATTTTGATTTTCTAAAAAATGGCTCTAACAATTTTGATTAAAATATCGTATATTACAGATATTTACCTGTCAAATAAAATGTATATCTTGAATTTCTGGGAATAGCCTCTGAAAATACTTTATTCTGGATGAATTTTACGGAATTTTGCATATCTGCTAAACCGTAACAGATGGATAAAAACTTAATACATAGAAAATGTAGAGCACATTAAGCCACACAAGTAATGCTATAAACGTTTTTTTCGTGGAGGTGATCGTTTTTAAGGTATTCGTTGTTTTTGGTTTCAGATTTGAAAAACATACTTTTCTCATACAGGAATTTGTCAACTCCTATCCATACAAACAAAGGAACTTCAGTCACATAGCAACCAGCTTTTGATTATCAGTTTAACCTATGGTTTCCCCTATTTTGCTTCTACTTACAAGGTAGCAAGTAATAAAACTATTTCTGTTAATTTTTCTTGATTAGCATGAAGTAAATAGAAGCATAAGCTTTTTAACAACAATTTGTTAAACAGATGTAGAGAAAGTCATGTGAATGGAGCACATCTGGTTTTTATACAAGCCATGGTATAGTGCAGAAGTTGGATAGGACATGTCAGACTGAAAAAATTGAATGCCATAGCCTACCTGTATGTTTATTTTGAGAACCTTCAATTGTCTGTAGAATATGTAAAACTCATTCACAGCATTTGGTATCTGCACTCTGCATGGCTAAAAATGTCACGATACCTCAAAAAAGTATAAGTATACCTTTAAACGCTGGTGTAGGATAAAGTTTATGACATATTTATTCAACTGTTGTTAATGAGCATTTGAGAATAGAGATCTGCCCTCCTACATCCACCAATAGAAATGCCGAGTGACGTCACTAGGTATAAAAATTAATTAGCACTCACCATTAAGATGCTTGCCGACGTAAAAGTTGCCGCGTCTTCAGACTCATAAAGTTGAATGTGGAACCAAATTTGATAGGGTGTTGACCCTAAAGGAAGCTGCAGATAAGGCTGTTAGGGTTTCAGTGTCGCCTTCCACTTCCTTATCTCACCTTAATAAGGTACAATGGCAGCCCGTTAGATTAAAAGCAAGAAACGTCTTTGGTAAAACAAAAACCTCGTTGGAGCACTTTGGTTCTCAGATGAAGAACAATAAAGTTAGTTGCCATCTTGCTGGGACAAGAAAATGTTATGCGGCCTACTTTTAGTACTCTTTGTACAGTTTTACAGAGCCAATAGAAATATATCTACGTACAATTTGGAATACTCGTATTAGGACAAAGTCAGTAACGCAAATAATAATTCAGCACACAACATTTTTGCGTTTTAAGATAGTGAATGCCGTAATATTTATTGTTTCTATGAAAGTGCAAAATCTACCATTTCGTTCTCAATGTTTTGATTTTTGCCACAGACTCAGAAGATAAACTATAAAATTCATATTTTACTGAATTTTCTGAAACCGATGTTAAGATACTATTTTAACTTCCTCTGCTTAGCACATAGTACATAGATAAGTTATTTCACTCCACTTAAAAATTCGATATCGAAATTTCACCATAAATACATGTTTTATGGTCTCCTGTATCCAAATAAAGCAGTTTAAGGAAAAGGTCCGTGTGTCTCTAAAACATACCAACTGACTGTGTGTGTCGGTAAAATACCAACCTTGATATTTTAAGTTTAGTATCTTTCAATGTTGCAACACGAAGACTTTGCGGAAACTAACCTTTACATCGAAAAAATTTAGAAAATTGTGATTTTCTCAAAAATGGCTCTAACAAAATACATTAAATATATTTAAATGACAAATAAAATGTATACCTTGAATTTTCTGGAAATAGCCTTTTCATTAAGGATGACTTTTGTATAACCGGTAAACCGTAAGAGATAAACAAAAATTTACTATACAAAAAATGAAGATCTCGTTAAAACTCAGAATGTATGTTATTTACAACATAAAATGTGTGTTTACAATTTTTTTCGTGGAGTTGACCATTTCCAAGATATTCCTTGACATTGGTTTTAAAATACTTAAACTTTTCTCATACTGAAAATTGTCAACTCCTGATTACGCAAAGAAATATATTTGAATCACATATCATCCAGCTTTTAAAATATTTATCTATTGCTTTAGTCTAGTGTACCTACTGCCTTATTTCCCTTTTGCCTACATGGAAACAAGTAGTAAGTCCATTTCTACTAAAGTTTTTTCGATCAGCATGAAGCAGAGAGACGAAAGAGCTTTGTAAGAATAATTAATTCAGAAATGTAGAGAATCAATCGTAAGATTTTTTCATAATTAATCACTTTTGATAGGGTATCATGAGATGCTCCTTGGACGCTGCTGTTTATCGTATAACTGAGCTAAGTATACAAATATAAATGGAGTGTCTTAGCATGATTTTTTTAAGAAAAAATACGTTTTATAAATGTTATTATATGATTCAGCTTTCTCGGTGTGTTATGAAAATAACTATTTTTACCTTAGTTATTTTTAACTAGAGCACACCGATTTAATTTCGTATGCCTTCTGAAAATTTAAAGCAAAAAGTTAAAACTGTGAAAATAGACACATTTTAAATATTGAAAACTGCTGAAAAAAAACGAATTGAGAATAATGAAGTTTCCATTCAATATGATGCTTTATCTAAAAATCTTAGAAGTTCCATTCAGATGACTTCTCTATTCTGTAACAATTTATTCCTACAAAAGCTTATTCTTTTATTTATTCCATGCTAATCAAGATAGATAAACATTACGAGTTATTAATTATTTTCTCGTAGATATAGGGAAGCTTGTAAGCCAAATAAGCTAAAGCCAGACTCAAATATTTTAAAAGAGTGTCGCTAAGTGATTTCATCGAAATTCCGCTCTGTTTACATGGCCAGGAATAAAAAATAAAGAAATATTCTCCTATTTGAGTAAAATATAATAAATGGAAAACTTAAGCCAAGAACAAGGAATAACTCGAAAATTGTTTACTCCAACAAAAAAGTATTAGGTATATTTTTAACCAGATATACGTTTTTGTCTATCTTTTACAGTTTACCAGCTACATGCCAAAGTCATCAAGAATGAAAAGGGTATCAGAGGATCTATACAGAAAATCGAAGATAAACATTTAATTTGTGATGTAACTATAATATATGGTATGTTAACAAAAACAGCTAGGGCCATTTTTGAGAATATTGAAAATTCCCAAAAATGTTCTTTTAGCGAAGGTTTTGTGTGTTTTTTGATGAAGAACTTATAAAGAAACAGTAGGTATGCGAGTTACTCCAGTTCCCTCAGTCAATATGTTCCAAAGGTTAAATGTAGCGATATGAATGTGCGCTATAGTCGGGTTAAAAAAAACTGAATTTAATACCAAGTTTTGGTATTTAATCGACTTTTTGCTTTTAAGTTATGCTGTTCACAGACACACATACACGGAACTTTCCCTAAAATATTTTCATTTTGGATTCAGGGTTTATCAAAGCACATATTTTTGCGATATCTCAGGTATCGAATTTTTGTATGGAATACGATACCTTCTCCGCCTACTATATATATATGTATACTGTACGCGATAAATAAATAAAAAGGTATAAAGGATATGTTAAACAGTAATTTATGACTTTAACATTGTTGATATTAAAAAAATCGTGAGTCTTAAAAGTACAAGTTATAAGCATAGAAAAATGAAAAAATCGAAAAATTTCCATTTTTTTCAAATTTCACAGATACATATATTCCTTTGGTATAATTCTGGAGGATCACAGATATTTGAAATAGAAAGGATTTGAAACTAATGTTCGATATCGTCACTCGTATTTTAATGTATCTATGGTCCGGCTCATTCATGTTCTTGGACTTAAAACATTGTTGACTAAACGGTGGTTCCAAAATAAAGATCAAAGGGAATACATCGAAGTTTAAGGGGAGTCGAAATGCCCTATCTTGCAAATGTTCTCAGCAACTATTTAAGAAAATGAGCTAAATATTTCAATGTATATTCAGCAATACCTTTACTGTTGATTGATGAAAACTAAAATACTTCTGTTGATTAGAAGGAATGGTATGGTTTTTTAAACAAAGTTCTTAAAATGTTATTGAACAGCGATGATTTGTAAATTTAAGCATAAAAAACTAATCCATACACATAAAAACTTTTCCGCTAAAATAAAGCCTATTTAGTTGCAAATGTGTGGAAAAAATTTCAGTCCTTAGTCTCAATTAGTTTCTGAGATAATGGGGCATTTGTATAGAAATATTACTTCTTCAGAAACTGCTTTCAAACATATTTTTAAAAAACATGTAACCTAACTTTCCAAACACAACTTCGCAGTATTTCGAAACTCTCACATGAAGGAAACATGAGCGAGATGCCAATGCTACGAACAGTTAAAGTAAACTTTATGATCAAAATTAAAAAAAAAATATATATATATATATATATATATATATATACTATCTCTAACACTAATATTCACAAAACTATTCATGTTTTACCAAATGAGTGTACCAGAATGTTCTAAAACTCTATTACGCAGGATTGTTTTCAACAATATTTTTAAACTATTTACAATCAGCGAGTCTCTATGAAAGTTATACCAAAATGAGCGGTAGATTTGAACTTTTGAGATACAATTAAAACATGAACATGGAAATAAATTATGAAAATTTCATTTTGACTCCCTTTAACTAAAGGACACCACAAGGAATTACATAACACACCCTAATGGTGACTTACAATTTCGTAGAATTTCCGGGACTTTATGGCTAACTACCATTAAGTCCGTGGATCAAATCCCAGCTCTAACATTGCATTTTTAGCTTAATTCCATTCTTCCAACTTTATCTAAATCAGGAGCATAATTTAGGCTCCTGACTATTATTTTTATAATAATTAATTATAATAATTTTACTTTTAATACAAATATATCACATTTAGATATTAATTTAGACTAAATTTGTCGTTAAAATTCACTCAAAATTTGGGGAGTTGTGTGGAATGACCAGTAGAGGATTAATTTTATGTCTACATTTATACAGACAAGTCAACACCTTTAGATCTAGCAACGTCTGTGTCACTTTATTTTTCCTTTTCGAAATTCAATAGTACCAATACAAAACATGACAAGAATGAAACAAAGGACGGTAAACATTACACAAACACAAAGAGTAAGAAAAACATGGAACATTTTCCACTTTTATTCATTCTGCAACATCCTCCCCACCCTGGGCGATCTCCAGAGGAACGACCAGCTAGAGAGAACGTGTGTTTGAGTTGCCATCTGCAGTGCGGAGTACAATTGTCCTTCCATTTCCATCCCTTCCACGACAGAGATCCTCTATACGCGCTTTGTTCCATGTTTGGCGTGGATCAAGGCGATGTCTCCAATTTTGAGCTGAGGTGAGTTCTTATCAGGTTGACGAACTTCGTGAAAACTTCTAAGTTCTGTCAAATACTCCTTTGACCAGCGCTTCCACAGGTCATCTGCTAGTTTCTGGTGAAGTCTGAATTGTTTTGTTAAACTGTTCTTCACCTCAGGTTCAGCTCCACTAGGTATTGTGGTTAACCTTTGAGCACAAAGAAAATGTAATGATGTCTAGGGCTGTGATTCTGCATTATCCGATTGTGATATTGATCTTGAGTTAAGGGCTGCTTCAGTCATGATGAGAACTGTATTCATTCCTTCTTCCGTCACTAGGGATCGACCGAATACCTTTCTCAGACAGCGTTTCATAGTTTCTATCATCCTGTCCACCAGCCAAACACAAAGAGTAAGTAAAACGTGGAGCTTTTCCACTCTTATTCATTCTGCAACAAGTTGCTTCAGGACGTCCCCGTCCCCAAACAACAATTTAAGTGAGCTTGCTGGCCTACACAAGACCGACCCAAAAGTACAATTATTAATTAAAATTAATTATTAGTAAGGCTCTTTTCGAAAGTGTATTCTAAGGAAGAAGTTGACTGGAGTATTGAATGTATAGAACATATTAGGTGACAAACAAGAATAAGATAAATATTTCAACGTGGAAATAAAGAGAAATGCTAATATGATTTTGCAAAGAAAGTCCTTCCTTAGGCTGGCAACTGTAATTGAAAGAATAATTATTAAGCTATTAGAATATAATAATGAAATTAAAATACACAATAATCATTTAAGTTCTGCTTTTTAAGTTGACACAACATTGCTTGAACACTTGAAGACTGTAAGAGTAGTTTTTTTTTTCTTTCTTTCTTTTTTATACCCGGCCTTTAATGCATGATTTTACCGGCGGAATTTTTCCTTTAGAAGGTATTACCTCTCGGCACTGATGTTAACTGATAGAGCGTATTAAATAATCTGGATAGAGAAAATACCTACCCCAGTCAGGGATTGAACCTGGGAGGTGCTCCACCAACTGAGAAGGGTGCTTTTGTATTCTAGAAATGATGGTTCCAAGAAGAAGTCTATCTGGAAAACTAATATAGAAAATTCAAATTATAGAATTTGATGCTTTAACACACTTGTTAAAAACTATGAATGAAATACACTTCTGAGATAAACATCTTTTAAATTCTTGGTGAGATAGATTTCATGTATTTTATTTAATTCTGCAACCATATCCCGAAATAGATTGCTCAAATACTTTTTAAAATTGTTTGAAGAATATCATTTGACAGGAAAGATGTATTTATCAGATGTATAACAAAATATCAGATGTTTCAAAATACAAGTTTCATTGAAAATGAATATTTTAATTCAAGGATAACATTTCAGACCAGACTTTATTTAAAGTAAACAAAATTTAAAAGATAATGTGTATTGGTTATTATTGTTATTATGATATAATAAACAAATGATGGTGATATTAGAAACATCGTTTAGTTATTATTGTCGTTGTTGTAGAGAGATGGAAAACTGAAAGAAATTACCAAAGTATTAATACTTAAGAAAGTTCAGTGTGACAGCCCTAAGCAACCCCGAGTTAAATGCACATTTTACTTCTGTTTAGAAGCAACTTTCAATATTAGGGTCATGCATCATCAGAAAACTGAAACCGTGGCCACTTTTTAGTGTTTTCGTGGCATTGATGCCCAATGACTGCTGACTGATTGCACTTCATATAGAATTTAACGATACAGAAAAACCCGAATCCGGCCTGAAACTCTACAGGCAATAACCGAGGAGGTGGTCAGAATAATAATGATTTCATTTAAAAACAAAATAACCGAGATAGAGGGCCCCTACAAAATGTAAGATTCCGGGTTCGATTCCCATCAGACCGACCACCATGAGTGTTTTATTGTTTTTACAGCCAGTAAACGAATGTCGGGGTGGTTCCCTCATACTAGAATTTCCTTGTTCATCATCATCATCTACTTTGTCATTTCCTTTCATCCACAGTTTCAGGATTAGGACCAGGTGACAGCGATTTTCGGTTGGAGTTCCTTTCTGGGAGTGACTCGTTTTACTCCTAGCTCTTTCCAGTAGGGCAATACCTAGATTACTAAAAACAGTCCCCCCCCCCAGCATTGGAGCATACCGTGGCGGAAGTAGATGCGCCACTTAAGTGCGTCAACTCAACAGAGAAGACTATCAAAACATCGGTAGGGCCGACAGCCATTTAGCATGCCATCTACTAGCTATCCAGGATAGTACCGGAGGACATAGGGGTATGTCACAGCCCCGCCTACACATCCCAATCTCTCATGAGTATCGGCACCACTGCCACAACGAGTCCAACCCAAACCGAACAACTTTCTTCCGTGAGGAGCTCATGTTCAGCCCGACTACTTCTAGTTATGTTAGAAGTACCATGGGTCGAACGGGTCCGCAGCGCTTGAATCTAACAGAGCAGCTGAAGAGGTCGGAACCTACCCCCTAGGGGAACCCCCAGGTTAAAGATGGCTAAGGTAGAAACGCTGGAATCGTTAGGGACCCCCTTCTAACGCGCATCCCCGTCCGATCTGGCCGCTCTTCCAATTATTTTTCCTTTTTTTTTTTTGTTTACCGTGGAGGGGAAAAATGCATTCCTGCATTCGACCCCTAGCCTAAGTGCAATGGTTAGGAGGATATGAGGAGCTCCCCACGCGAGCGCGGTATTATCCAGTAAAACATAAAAAAAAAAAAAAAAATTAAAAAAAAAACTCCATGTGTTAATCGTAATGTTGAAAAATGTCGTACGTACATGCATTAGTCGGGTCCCGCATAGCACCCCGGTTAGTAAGTGAAAACTACTTAGCTAGCATGCATTGCATGCGAACGAGTTAGTGTTACTTGCTGGGATTGCCATGAAACCTGGATAATACCAGTGGAAAATCATGCCAGGGATCGCCTTATAAGTGCAAGGGGCACTGGCCTGCATGCGGTGGTCAGATCAGCGACTGGCAGCCAGAGCTCTGACTTATATTATCCTAAATACTGGGAAAATAATTGTAAAATACTAATAAGAACAGTGTGGTAAACGATGGAGCACTTCAATTACTGCTACATGAATCCAAAGACTATTTCATCCATCCTAAACAAGAATGCAGGCTACAAACGTCTCCGATACGGAAGTGATTTTGGGTTTCTCACGAAAACCTGCTTGTCTTTTGTTTCAAGAAAGAAACCAGTAGAATTCTGCTGGTTAGTTCTAGGCACCGCTGTCTTTTTCTTTTATAATGAAAATAATATTGCACCGTTACTGTTTTTCGATCTTCTCCGTCTTATAAATAATTTACGAAGATTAATGGCCTTATTGTTTGTTGTTTGTCGGGAGAAAGAAATCATATGTACTCCATATCATTTAAATGCTTTGCTCCTGGCCATTTTTGGGTATGAGGTAATAAATTATTACATGTTTCACGGAACGTGTGTTGCAGAATTTGCTGGCTGTTGAAGAAAAGATGCCGCATAGCAAATTAATACGTTTTCAGCCTACCTTAATTCTGTCTTTCGTGTATTGAAACATAATTATGTTTAGCGATAGCAAGATTATCACTGCTAGCATCAAATAGACTATTTCATATATTTGAAAAATACAAAACTGTGAACACAAACTTTATTCGCAACATCATTGTCTGAGGACCACATTTTTTTCAAAAAAGAAGTGGAAATATTTTGCATGAAAATAAAAAGCTATTTGAAAGAAGATTTAGCAAATCGATATAGCGGAAAATAGATACACCATGCGGCTCGACTACCCCGTGTTTGGAGTGTGCAGATATTGCTTAGTGCGTTAAAACAGTTGCAGAACCCAACGAGGTTATTTTAAAATTAAAACAGGTGAGGCGGGAACTGGCGTAGGAGATCTTCGTGTTAACCTCTTGCTTATCTTCGTGTTAACCACTTGCCTCTAGCCTAGACGGCTGGGTTCGGTCCCAAGCGACCGCATGTGAGATTTGTGATGGACAAAGCGGCACAGGGGCGGATTCTCCGGTTTAGCCCGCCATTACAATCCACCGATGCTCCATCTTCATTCCATGCATCATCAGTGTCGTCGCCTACGGTGCCATAACACTAAAAGCGTGCGTTAAACACTATAAAAATGAAGGTCGCTCTCGCCTGTTCCCCACTAACTGGTTTTAATTTTAAAAAGCCCCGTTAAGCTCTGCGACTCTTTTAACGCTCAAAAGGATATCTGCATACCTCAAATACGGAGCAGTTGGATCACCTGGTATTTTGGCCCCAGTGCTTACAAGCCTCTGCCAAAAAGTACGTTTGCTCTCTATGGAATGTTATTCTAAAAGGATAAAAATAGCTTAGCTTTTTCTGGCTATTTCAAAATCTAAGTTGATAAGATAAGTATTTTTATGGACTCGTTTTTCCTCATTCGAATTTAGAATCAGAATTGCACAATCTTTAGTTTCCGCATACAAACACATGATGATGTTTTATAATGTTTTTAAGTTGTACTTTGTCTGTATCTATCTGTTGTAGGTAAAAGGAAGTACGTATTCCTTCCAAAAATTCTATATCAAGATTTCATGAAAATAGTGTTTTAATTTCCCTGAATATAAAAGGCATTTTTAAATAACAAAAAGTACGCCTTTATGTGTTGTGGTTATGTGCATTCATGTGTGATAGAGAGAGAGAGAGAGAGAGAGAGAGAGAGAGAGAGAGAGAGCGTAAGACAAAAACGAAAAGTCGATAAATATCAAACTTGGTATTTAAGTTAAGCCTCATTCAAAAATGCGAACGAAGATTTCGAGCAACATCTCCCCATTGCTGCATAGTCTTACTTGGAAACATGATGATATAATTGTATCTTTTTTATTTTCTCAAAACTGATCCAATAATTGTGTTTAAAATACCAAATACTTTAGATATTTGCATGTCAAATAAAGTGCAGGTATATTTTGAATTTTCTGTCTGTGAAGTCTTCTTCGCCTTAAAGGAAATAGCTATAATTTCGCAAAATGAATAACTCATAAGACGTTTCATGCAAAAACGTGCCACTCAAAACATAAAGGTATGTGTAAAACAAATAATTTATTTCAAATAACTTTTTTGTAAGAACAAAAAGAAATGAAGTTTTATTTATGGACGCTCTTTAATTGCTGTAGTTCTCAGTGTCCCATTCTATTTTTTTTATTTATTTATTCATTTTGTTAATTACAAAAGGTGTAAGTTATATTATAAATACAGTATATCACTTCACATTTTTTTTTATAGTTCTGAACTATGTTGTCTGTGCGTTTAAATTAAACATGTGCAGGAAGATGGTAACAAAATGAGAAGCGTTATAGAGTGAGCAAGGCAAAAGCTATTGCCGACTGCAGTGAAAGGCGCTTATGTTTTTGCAGATCTTCTATTGCTGCTCTAAGATGACAACGTAAACCGTCGACGCTGGGATGCGTTTCAGACAGCATATAATGCTGAAAGCCAAGTGCGAGCCACACCTGTGCGAAGCGGTCTGGAGTACTTCGAGTCTCTAGTTGTAGTAATGTGCAAGCATAATCGTTGGGATTTTGCGAAGGAGCAAGACGGCGCAATTGCGAAACAACCCAGTGCCAGATCAGTCGTGCTGTTGTGCAGGTAACAAAACAATGGCGTAGAGTATCCCGCACACCGCAAATGTTGCATGTGAGGGTCCTCACCATGTTGTATCGGAATTTTTTATACTCTGTAGCAACAACATCATTGATGACCAAATATGCGCACGTAGTCCACTCCGTAGATATGTTGCGTACATGGATGTTCCGCCATACCTGACACCAGGGTCTGTTGGGCATCCTATCCACCACATGAATTGGTGCAAGCAGCCGCTGTAGGATAAGCTTGTAGAGCTCAGTTGATAGTCCTCTAGGTTGCTGAGGTAGGACATCGATATCAATGCCATCCAAAACATGGAGTTCTCTCTTAAAACCCGCAGGAACAGCCCGAACTGAAGTTCCAAGAGAATTCTTGAAGGGTTCCCAAAATGCTATTTCTTGTTCCTCTCCAAATCCCCTAGTGGCAAAGAAAAATTCCCCGCCCCAGCCGGGATCGAACCCGGGACCTCCGGGTGAGAAGTCAGCTCGCTGACCACTCGACCACGGAGGCAGTCCTGATCTGGGCGTGAAAGACCGCTTAATTTTGCTCAGATGCCTCTTCATCAGGCTTGAGGTTCTTTTACGTGCTGTAAACCTACGACACGGGACCAACGCCTTTACTTTCCTTCCGAAAGAAGCCATGCTAAAGAAGGCCATCGTCCTCCGCCGGGTTTGAGCCCGCGACCTTGGGTATATGAAGTTAGCATGGTAACTTTTACACCAGAAGGTCGGCTTTGTAACAATTATTTACGGGATACCTGGCATTATTGGTTGGAAGTTTTCAATAGATGCCATTTTTTAAGTGCTCTGGGTATTCAATTGTTTCTCGGAATGTAGCAGATACAGCATAGAAATTCAAGATCAGCATATAACGACCATTTAAACATTTGACTATCGTTATCTCCTGTAACAGTCAAATCTGAAGTGAAACTATATATGCAAAATTTATCGCAATTATCTTGATGGATAAAAGAATTAAGTTTTGCAAAAATAGTTGACAGAGACTTTATAGTAATCAGAAAAAGTCATGTAATGTAACACATAAGAATGTTATTGGGTCCGTCTGTGTGTGAGCGTGTGAGCGCGCATTGTCTCTGAACACACGCAAAAGACACTTTGTTACTTCAATACCAGCAGAGCTCTGATCAGCCACCGGATCACCTGTGAAGGTGCCAGCGCAGACCGTGGCGAAACGTTGGGAACTTATAAACCCAATGGACCACAGCCTACAAGCCTGGAAAATAGTTTCTTTATTCAAGACACCGTCCGTGAAAGCCTCAGTTTGTACATTATAGAATACCTTAAGAATGTAAGCATAGCAGAAAACCTCAGCAGCCGAAGTCTGCTATTGTCACCAGAACTTTTGAACAACTATACAGTAGGCGAGGGCTAAGTATGCATCTGAGAGCCACGTGACTCGCTCACCTGCGGAGATCGCCTGATTTCGTCCAATCGCTCGCTTCTGCTTGAAACTTTATGCTCGCAACAATATTACCCCATTCCACTCCTTACCAACGACAAGAGTACGAACATGAAAACACTATTACTTTGTAACTGCAGCGGCTGTGATTTGTAGACAAAGAGCGAATTATTTTAAACAAGTTTACTTCTGAATATATTTTTAATGTTTTTTTTTTTTTTTTTTTTTCACACAAGCCGAGTGTAGAACAGGAGTGGGATAGTTAGAGTCAGAATAATTCAATACCATAGCCGGGATTTGAACAACGGATCGCCCAGTCTCTAGCCGGTTACTCTGCCACTGAGCTACTATGGGCAACATGCCGGCATAGCATTGAATTTCTCAACTGACTCGCATGTTTCCCGGTAAACCACAAGGTGATCTCAAATTATTTTGAGATGACTACCCCAATGGAGATTTACAATGTTATAAGTACTTAAGTCTCAGGATTCATAGTATAGCCAACTATTATGGACAATTGTGATATGTTTTTAATTGTTTTCTCACAGAAACCGTGTGTAGGACAGGAGTTGGATAAGTGCTACATGCTGCCGACATGTTGCCATGGTAGTCAATGGCAGAGCAACCGGCTAGAGCCTGGAAGATCCGTGGTTCAAATCCCGGTTATGGCATTGACTTTTTCAGTCTGACTCTACCTATCCTTTACCACTAAATGTTTTACTGTTAGATGTCAGATTATATAGTTTCGGTTGTTCGGGAGTGCAACACTGCTGGACATGAACGTTGGCGAGTGCGAACGTGACAACAGTGTGACAAACCGACCACGAACCAGCGCTACCGCCTGCGGTGCCATAAGTATTTAAAGCGGGCGTTAAACACTACAAACAAACAAAACAAAAACAAAAACAACAACAAAAAAACGAGCCAGCGCTAGCGTTAGGTGCATAATTAATTCTTCCAGACTTTAGCTCAAAGTATGGAAAGATGACCTACTTTCCTTATTTTACAGCTTTTCTTATATCCATATTCATTTGAGCTATCTAATAATTTCTGAATAAATATTTTATGGGCCTTCTCTGCTTATTAGTCTTTTTAATCCATCATATTTTATGATTTTTTGCAGATCAATGGTTTCTGTAATTTGTCAGAGGAAAGAGGCTGTTTCTTGCTTGTGTTTTGCTCACCAGTGAATAATATGACTGTTTAGCTAGGGGGACTGGTGTAGAAAACGTCAGGGATGAATGCCCATGATAAGAATTGAAATCCCTTCAGAGTTTAGAAATATATAGCTTGAAATTAAGAAAGCGGCATTCTTACTTCTATACGAAGATAAAGACTTGGATAGGTGCTCCATAAGTTTAAATTTATTGTCCTCTTGGGAAACAAATGCATGTTCGCTCCACGACCTTCAGATCCCCCACTGTTAGGGAAATTGAACTAGTCTAAATTAAGTTGTGCACATGTTTCAATTGGCATGATAGCGGCCATCAACGACCGGTTTTCGGTAAAAATTCATTTGCTAACAAATAACTCCGTAATGATGAAATATTATGATATTATCTTATGTTTTAATACAAAGGATCATTGTTTCCAGATAAGTGCTGGAATCCTGAACCGGTACTCCAAGTTTATATTATGGTGGCCACCTCGACAGGATTCAGCCTTCAGGCAACATCTCGTTCCCGGCTTCGAGTATCTTTTCACCGCTTACTCAAACACAAAACTATATTAGACTTTATCTGACCTATGTATGTCAGAAGCATTGGAGATGTAAAGATAAGAATGTTTGATGCATTAATTTAAGTTCTGTAGCTTTATATTTCATATTTTGACATCAGACATGTTGCTATACTTGATACCTGAATTAAATTCCTGAAGGTTGTTTACATTCGAATTTATAATTTGAGAAAGGGCATACATTATAAAGCAATAGTTTTAATACAATTTATTAAAATGCTATGTAAAATTATGTCACTTAGTAACATATGTGTTGAATTTAAAGAAAGCATGTACCCGCACTTATTTAATTCATAATTAAAATGTTTAACTAAGTGTACATTGAATGGCTCCATGCAGAAAGGGTTTCAGTCACAAGAATGTTGTAAATGAGATTTTTATGGAAATCGTATCTTTAGGGCGGGTTTATCACTCTGTGGAGAAATGAATCCGACCCAGTGCTTGGAAAGGTAAAAACTGAAGCTTCTTTATTCAGAATTCTATGCAGAGAGATATTCAGTCCATGACTAGAAAGTCTTCTTGCCAAGAAACTGCTGAAGTTATACAGTTACATTTATTTGTTAACAACTGTGTGGGAATGAATAGTATGATTACTTTCCATTTTAACATATACCGGCCATTTTTAACAAAACATCTGATGTGTTCCATTTACATGACTTTCTCTACATCTCCGCAACAAATTACTGTTAAAAAGCTTATGCCTCTATTTACTTCATGGTCATCGAGTCAAAATTAGCAGAAATAGTCTTATTACTTGTTTCCTTGTAAGTAGAAACGAAATAAGGGAGTACCATAGGTTAAAGTGATAGTCAAAAGTAGGCTACTTTGTGACTGAAATTCCTTTGTTTATATGGACAGGAGTTGACAAATTCCTGTATGAGAAAGCTATAAGTCTTTTAAAGCTGAAACCAAAAACAAGGAGTATCTCAAAAACGATCAACTCCATGAAAAATAAATATATATATATATATATATATATATATATATAATATATATATAATGTATATAAATTACATACATTGTGTGTTTTAATGTGCTCTACATTTTTGTGTGGTAAATTTTTATGTATCTCATACGGTTTAGCAGTTATACAAAATTACGTAAAATTCATCCAGAATAAAGTAGTCTTCAGAGGCTATTCCCAGAAAATTCAAGATATGCATATTATTTGTCAGGTAAATATCTTTAATATACGATATTTTAATCAAAATAGTTAAGAGCCATTTTTGATAAAATCAAAGTTTTCGAAAAAAGTTGCACGTAAAATGTAGTTGGGGTGGGGGGATTTTCTTGAAAATCTTCGTGTCTCGTCCTTGGAAGAAACCAAACTTAACTTTTATATACAACGGTCTTTTCGTTTTTGAGCTATGCTGTCCACACACACACACACACACACACACACACACACACACACACACACACGCAGACACACACATGCACACACGGCCCTTTTCAGAAATGCATTTTTTGGATTCAGGTGAACTCTGGGTATCGGATTTTTGGGTGTATTACAATACCTTCTCTATACACCATATAGTACGTAGTACGTGTAGAGAAAGTAAAAATCTGATGTGTTCCACTCACGTGACTTTCTCTACATCTCTGCAACAAATTATTGTTAAAAAGCTAATGCTTCTATTTACTACATGCTAATCGATAAAAAGATTAGCAGAAATAGTTTATTACTTACAATTCCTTCTCTATACACTATGTGTATAGTACGTGTAGAGAAAGTATAAAATTGCTCTATTTTAACGGGAATTTGTTACAGTTAAACGCACCGTTCGAAGGCAAGATCGTATGCATTCTGGGCATGATCATAGGAAGTTTTTCAAAATTTGAGATACCCATTTGAAATGAAAACATAGAACATTTTTGATCTCAGAACTGGTGGCCTATGTTGTATAAAAAAAAACTGTATCAAGGTCAATACTTCGAGACAAAAGTACATTTTGAGATCAGCTCAATGCTGCAGTTTTCTTGCACTTGCCAATTATGTGGATGATCATTGCATCTTAGTATATTGATGGTATCGTGAAACACACATGCCGTCTTTCTCAACCTATGTGTATTTAAAATTCTATGTTTACATCTAATGTTGCATATCCAATGAGGAGAATTCCAATAAAAGAAACAAATCTATAATATATTACTACATTGTAAATAGAGAATTCTACCAAGAAATTACACTTTGACTCCAAGTGCAGTTATTCACCCACAAATGCAATATGACTGAAAAAAGTCAATTTGATGTGTTAATTCTTTATGTTCGAAACTTATTTAAAAAAAATTGTTTGAAAACCAGTTGTTTTACTTTAACTTATGCTCATACCCGTTCACAGTTCCAAACTGTAAGTGTAGGTAACCTCAAAGCAATACATGAATCATCCTGCTTTCCCCAAGAAAAAAAAATTGAAAATGAATATGTAGAGTGATTTATGTAGAACTGACACATTTCTTTCTTTAATTATTCCGTAGGAAATTCATCCAATGACCCAATTTTAGCACCAAATTAAGCAGAATGTTCTGAAGTTTCGATTCCTTGTCATTAGATACGCAGATGTTAATGTTTTATTCCTAATTGCATTGTTGGCAACTGTTTCGACATTTTGGTCTTGTAGTCAACGTGAAAATGCAGTACGATGTGGAGCTAAGTCAAGGATATTTTTAGCAAGATGGCACTACATGTCGTACATCCATGAACCTAATCGAAAGTTTCTTTGACGACCGGATAATTTCCAAGAACCTGAGGCTACCGAGATCTCCGGATTTGACATCACCGGACTTCTTTCTATGGGGTTACTTAAAAGATAGGGTTTACGCCACACGTCCCCAAACATTGGACGATCTGAAGCACAACATCCCAAAGGAGATTCAAGCTATGACAAACAGAGTCCTCCAACGAGTGGCCTGTAAAATGCAGAATGGAGGAAATTTTCAATATTTGCTATAGAGGTAAATAATTCCCCAAAATTCCTCTACAATTTAGGTATAATAAGTTGTCGCCAGCATGACACGTTTTGAAACAATTAATGAACAAAATGTGTCAGGTCTATATAAATCACCCTGTTTAAGATATTAGAGGTATGAGACTTCAACAGCAACTTCCTGACGTTAAGCTGAAACAGAGGTTCCCCTTGCCATTTCCTCTATAGTGTATAGTTACATAAATAAAAAAATCTGATGTGTTCCATTCACATGACTTTCTCTACATCTCTGCAAAACTCATTAAAAAGCGTATGCTTCTATTTACTTCTGTCGTAACAGAGCTTCATAAAACATTTAGGTATCGAAGGGATAAACTTATGTTCAATCCGCATTTAAAATTAATGACGAATTTTAAATAATGCTATACAAACAGTCTCAACAACAGTTTTGGGACATTGTTGTAAGACTGATGACGATCGAACTCCACAATAATAGGTCAGGCCGATTGTTGATGGGGTCAGATGTCTATTTCGCGAAGAGACTCAAATGAGCATCAGGCAAGTTAGGACTTGGCGCCATTTACATTCATCGAATAACCCAAATTTCAGCTTGTACAAGAGTTAACAGAAAATACCTTTCAATCAGGAACACCTATTATTATTATTCAATGTCACTCTGTCTCCAATGACATTCAGGCCAAACTACTTTTGCCAATATTGGCATGTAAAGCGGCACTTCATGATGTAACGGAAGATTGCAATCTTCGATGACTTTATGGGCAGATATAGTGTATTATTTTAGGAGATTGATGAGTTTTCCTGGAGGGCGATCTTGCTGATGAAGGTGGTGAACTTTCTGTAGACTAGTCTGTAGTTCTTGATGATGTCTCGCTGGCACTAGCAACACATCATAGAACTCGCGTGACCTCAGGGTGCACAATTGTTACTTTCTTTACACGTAGAGACTGTTAAAACTTTGGTATCCTCCACGGATGCGGCATGAAGATTTTCAAGAAACCCCACCCACCCCTAGCTACTTATGTGGAACTTTTTTTCGAAAATTTTGATTTTTCTCAAAAATGGCTCTAAAGATTTTGATTAAAATATCGGATATTTAAGGTATTTTTATAACAAACAAAATGTATATCTTGGATTTTCTGGGAATAGCCTCAGAAGAGCTCTTTATTCTGGATGATTTTTGTATTCCTGGCAAATCTAAGATAATTACAAGAACTTACTACACAAAAAATGTAGATCTCATCAGAACACACAATTTATGTTATATACATTTTTTTACAGTTAACAGTTTTCTGGATATTCCGGATTATTAGTTTCGATTTTAGCACGTAAACTTTTCTCAAACGGGAACCCATCTTTCTTCTCGTTTCTCGTTTGTTTACTCCTGGAAAGCAAAGAACCGGCTTTTAAAGGACGAGACTATCACTTTAGCCCGTGCATTTCTTTATTTCCCTTCTACTTAAAAGGAGCTAGTAAAAAACTAATTCTGCTTATGTTTATCTTGATTAGCATGATACAGATAACAGATTAATCTTTTGAATAAAAGGTTTGATTGCCGAACAGCTAGAGGACATCCTGTGAATGGAGCACATTAGATTGTTTCCCTTCTACTTACAAAGGACCAAGTAATAAGGACAATTTATGCTGTTTATCTCGATTATCATGAAGCATATAGAAGAATAAGCTTTTTAACATTAGTTTGTTACAGAGATGTAGAGAAAGTCATTTGTAACACATAGATTTCTTTCATCTTATCTACTCCCTGAGGCGAATTCGCCGCAACGGGCCTTTTTATATGAGGATAATGTAAAATCACAAACTTATCGCAACAGACCGGTTAACTATTGTGGTTCTCCAAATTATCGCTGTTTACCTTATTTGATACGAGAGATTCTTCTGCGAGTGACCAAAAAGAGAAGTTGGGCATCTCCTGTTCATACGCATGGGATTGCAATCAAAATCGAGAGATAAAACTAAGATTGACAGTATTGAGGCCTACCTACATTCACATACTGGTGTTTACTAACCTAAGTGTTTCACGATAACAGAGTGCAAGATGGAAAGTACAACAAAAACTGCATTGAATGAATACTTACAGTGTACATACTACCTGCCAAATTTTGTAAACAAAGCAACGGTTTATAATTTTAGTTCATATTTTAACTTTTAGGCGCCGTGGCAGAGTAGTTACCCCGCTTGCCTCCCTCCTTGGCGGCCGGGGTTGGATCCGAAGCGCCCGCATGTGGGTTTTGTGGTAGACGAAACGGCGTCTGTGCGGGTTTTCTCCGGGTCCTTCGGTTTCCCCCGCCACTCGTTCCACCAATTGCTCCATCACCTTTCTTATCCATTTCGCTTTCATTTCATGTAATTCACTTCCCTACGCTCATGCCTGGGTACGGGGTAGCCACTCTTCCAGGTTCTTCATTCTGTGGTTCTCCTACAGGTTTCTGATCCCCAGACACCCCCTTGTAAGTCCTAGTGGTGTGTCAGTTCTATACATGCGGGGAGAGTAAGTCGACTACGAAAAAAATAGCTTTTAGTAAAGTTTCAGGTCCTTTAATAATGTACTAACAATCAAATCAGCATTCGTATATTACGAAGAAAGTAGGATGTTGGTTCTGACAAACGATTAACGTTGTTTACGTTTACTGTACACACCATATTTAACTTTCATTAGATTAGTTTTGGATTTGGATTTGGCAGTACTTCATTGAATTCGACGGAAATAGTTTCTCAAACCTTTCAAGGATCGTCACAACTTACATACATACATCACTGCACTTAAAATCTAAAAATTAAAGTTGGCGCCTATCTGAAAAACTCCTGCAACACACAACCAAGTTTACCGCCGCTCTGCGAACAAATATGATATCTAAATTTAAGAAGCGGACAGGGTTCAGGAAAATGCAGTGGCTTTCCAGAGGTACCCGACCTGACGTATAATGCTAAAAAGTACCAATCTTAGAAAGCTTAAGTTTGAAGTTAGACGATTTTAATTGTTTGTATTTGTTTGGCAGCCATCATTAATGAATGCTCTCAGCGAATTTATTAACACAGATAAAACTGGTCATCGTTATATGATACATATGATTTGAAAGGTCTTAGTCCAACTAACATTAAAGCTGAGTTAGATTCTAGTTTAGTGGAGTCTGTTCCTTCGTTTACAACAGTGAAATATTGGGTGGCAGAGTTTAAGCGCGGCCTTACGAGCTGCCAAGATGAATATTACAGTGGTCGATCAAATGAGGTTACCAGTCTAGAAATTGCAAAGAAAATCCACAAAATGGCATTGGGTGATCGTCGACTAAAAGTGCGCGAGCTAGCACACATTGCAGACATTTCAAAAAGCTCTGTACAACTCACACTGACTAAAAAATTGGATATGAGAAAGTTGTGTGCAAGATGGGTGCCACGTTTGCTTACTATAGAATAAAAACAGCGTCGTGAGGATGTTTCAGTGGAGTGTTTGGCAATGTTTCGCCGCAATAAAGCTGAGTTTTTGCGTTGATTCATAACAATGGATGAAACCTGGGTCCATCACTTCACACCTGAAATAAAGAAGCAATCAAAACAGTGAATTGGAAGGGTGTGAAGTGAATATAATGCGGACTTGTTACAGCGTTTGAGTCATGAACGAGCAAAAACAGTTGCATTTAACGAAAAAGAAAGTTTTGTTTCATCAAGCAGTGCACTGCCATCGCCAAAATCAATGAGTGAAGTTCAAATTGCTTCCTCATGCACCCTATTGGCCAGATTTAGGCCCCTCTGATTATTTTCTGTTTCCAAACTGGAAGAAATGGCTTCGTGGTAGAAGATTTGCCAACAATGAAGAGGTGGAATCTTCAATTGATGGCTATTTTGCAAACCTCAATAGTTCTCACTATAAACAGGGTATCGAAGCTATTGAACATTGCTGGTAACAGTGTATCGAGCTGAAAGGAGACTATATAGAGAAATAAAGATGTTTTTCCCCCAAATGTTTGTGCTTTCTTTGTTAGATCGGGTACTTCTGGGATAGCCCTCAAACCTATCCTCTCAATAATTGATGCGCTGCCTTTCGTTAAGACAGTAAAGTCGTAAAAGAAAGGAATAATATTGTAGTTTTGAATAAATGTTTAATGGCTGAGTGCTAAAATATCACACTACGAAATTCCCTCTGAACAAGTGGAACAACTATGACTGGATCACTCTATAGTAGACATAGCAGCCTCGGTAGGTGCGTCAAATTCAGCATAAGTCAGCTGTCGCAGTAAGATTAAGGAATAAATGCATGTGTATGCTTTATGTTAAAATACGAAGGGTGGAAAATATATAATTTTTCACTTATCTATACAAGTAACCGCCCTCAATGACATCTTTTATAGTAAAGCAAGTGAACGTTTTATTAACAAAATGTATTCATGACGTGAAATCTGTGTTGGGATTTTAACAATGATTTTAATACGAAATTAATAATACACAGGTTGGCAGAAGTAGCAAAGCAGAATATTTCTAGCGATCATCATCACGTAGTTAATCCAGCTATTGGCAAACTTGGTAATGCTTCTTTGGGATCAATAGCTCGCAAAACCAGTTCAAGTAGTCAAACTGTTGGACAGATGGCGAATACATGAATCGCATTTCTACCTAATTCCCGAACAAAAATCTTCCAAGAGAACAAAATGGCGTCATTAAGTAGACCGAGAGGTTTAATTTACTTTGCCGTAGACAGAGAGTTAAAATATTTCTTCTTTTTGTTCTTTTTTAAGTTTAATTAAAGCCAGTGATCCTAATTGGAATGCTTTTTAGGTACACGGGTGAGGCAAGTTAAAGAAGAGAAGGTAATTGGTAATAAAAATACCTTCACAGCCAACCTCCGTGGGTGACATTTAACTTTTATTGCCAACCTCCAAACACGGCTACCAGGTAATGCTCCCTAATTAGTGAATTCTTGCCACAAACTCATTGCGCCTACATATCTGCTAGGCGCACATCGAGCAAGTGAAACGCTATCCTGATATTGGATTATAAGGAACAGCAAAACACAAAAGACAAAAATCGTACTTGTAGCATTCATTTGACTTTCTCTACCAATGCCGTTTATTTTCAAACTGTTGTAAAAATTTGAAATTGCCATTTATCATGGTTAATGAGGATGAAGATATCACTTGCTAATTGCACGTGAAATGCTAATACTAAATACATATAGAGGTGTGTTCATATTTTATACTTAGTATACTTTGAACTGGCGATTTTTCGCAAATGTGACATAGTGCAAAACGCTCATAAAGGCTGTATATTTTCATTTTTCACTACCTATAAACAACTGTATGACGTCGGAGAGGTAGAGTTAAATTGAAAACTTCAAAGCGATAACCAATTTTTGGTCTGATTTTACTCTCACATCCCTTACCTACATCCGACTTGTATACAAAAAAAAAAACAATTATTACTGTATGATACTTAACTTAGTATCATTCCCGTATAGACTACTTTCACTCCCCAGGACTTAAACATGGATGCATAGGAACAGAAGCCTGTTGAGGAGTCAAGAAACTCATAACTGTAGAATAAGAACCCGATAGGAGGGAAGTAGAGCAGACTGTTCCAACTCGACTCGTCTGAGAGAGAGTACACGCGCACTCAGTCGCAAAACTCCGAGTAAAGATGGAGAGGGAACGTGGTAGACAATATGTCCAGAACAAACAAAAAATATTCTGTAATTAATTCCCTTTAATTCTGTAACTGTTGGCCGAGTACTCTGGATATATACACATGTAGATGGGGAACTAGCGAGAGTTTTAGTCCTCTCAATAAGCGCGCTATCTCCGCGAAAAGAAACAGTGTTAAAACAAAGGTCGCTAAGCCAGTTCCCCACTTAACTATATATATAAGATCCGCGTCTGTCTAACCGTCATGTATATGATGGTTAGACAGACGCGGATCTTTTTCTAAAAATGCGTTTTATTTAGGGGTCTTCAAAACACTTATTTCCAGTCAAATCTCGGTATCAAATTATTGGGTGGAATATAATACCTTCTCTATCTACTCTAAATTGTACCTACATGGCATTGTACAAACTTGGTATTTAAGTTTATTATCTTCCAATGATGCGACACGAAAATTTCAGGAAAATCCCCCTACCCCAAAATTTTTTTCGCATCGAACATTTGTCAAAATGTTCAATTTTCTCAAAATGACTTTTGCATAGCTAGTGAACCTTAAGAGATAGACAAAAACTTACTACTAAGAAATATACATATCGTTAAAAAAACTCACCATTTATGTCATAAACTTTTTTTTTTTTTTTAGTGCTAACAATTTCCGAGATTTTTCTTGTTATGGGTTTTAATTTTAAAATACTTATACTTTTCTGAAACGAGAAGATGCAGTTCGTTCCATATTTATTTTGTTTTACTCTTAGTCATACAAAGACATCTGAACTTCGATTGTATCACATAGCGACCAGCTTTTCAAAGATTTAACTGTCGCTTTATCCTATTGTATTCCTTTATTTCTCTAAGGAACTAAGTAATAAGAGCATTTCGGCCAATTATTATGTTAATCAATGTTTATGGTTAGCATGAAGTAGATAAAAGAATAATCTTTTGTAAGATAAGTTTTTTTGTAGAGCAGGTAGAGAAAATCATTTGAACGGAATGGAACACATCAAATTTTTACTTTCTCTAGACCTGTATGTATAATTACATAGTGAACAGAGAGGGTATTGTATTCCACTCAAAAATTGATACCGAGATTTCAGTAGAAATACATGTTTTAGGATCACCTGGATCCAAGAAACGCATTTTAAGAAACAGGTCCGTGTGTGTGTGTGTGTGTGTGCGTGTGTGTGTGTGTGTGTGTGTGTGTGTGTGTGGACAACAGAACTCAAAAACGAAAAGACGGTTTAATACCAAACTTGGTGTTTAAGTTTGGTGTCTTCTAAGGATGCGACACGAAGTTTTTCAAGAAAATCATTTCATCCCAAACTACCCTTTACATGGAAAATTCTTAAAAATAGCTCTAACGATTTTGATTAAAATATCACATATTAAATTATTTCCATCACAAATAAGATGTGAATAGCTTATGAAGAGCTGTCTATTCTGGATGAATTTTGCTGAATTTTGCAACACTAGTAAAACCAGTAAACGGTTAGAGATAGACAAAAAAATGCACAAAAAATATAGATCTCGTTAAAATACACAATTTATGTCTTACACATTTTTTTTCGTGAGATTAGAGATTTCGAGATATTCCTTGTTATTTGTTTCAATTATAAAGTACTTATACTTTTCTTAGACAGGAAGTTTCCGTTTTTCTTTTGTACTACTCCTGGCCAAGCAAAGAAGCGATTTGCAATGAATATCGCATAACGACAGCGTTTAAAACATTTCACTATCACTTTAACCTACAACATTCCCTTAACTTCTCTTCTACCTATAAATAACTAAGTAATAAGAACATTATGCTAACGTTTATCTCGATTAGCATTGTGTAGAAAGTACAATAATCTTTTGTAATAAGTTTGTAGAGCAGCTAGAGACAGTCATGTGAGTGTAACACAGATTTTTTCACCACTAACCCTATGCAAATATGATTTTAAATTTAGACTTATATCAAAAGACATTGTTTGTGTATGAAATTCTTATAACTACCAAATTGAAACTGTGTACGTAATTGTTATAAAATTCTAAATGTAGAAATAAAAATCCAAAGCTCTGATGCAAAAAATCACCACCCCTAATTGGCACGGTTGTTTTGGCGCTGGTCTTCTGACCCCAATGTCTGGTTCGAAACTGGTCGAGACGATGGTCTTTAGACCTGTTTAAAATCGATAACTCCATTTCAGTAGATTTATTGGCACACAAAGAAAAACACTCTTAGTGACGAAATCCCGGTACAGTGGCAGCGCTGATACGTTAAAGAATTGCTGATATGATCCTGGCAATTGACAGTATCACTAAAAACAAAATATGATTATTATTGCCAATTATCGTATACTAAGGATATTTAATGACAAATAAAAGGTATATCTTGAATTTCACGGGAATAGTCTCTGAAGTCCTCTACGTTCTGAATGACTTTTGCGTAAGGGTAAACCATAAGAGATGGACAAAAGCGTATTAAACAAAAAATGTATATATGTCAAAACACACAGTTTATGTCCTGATTTTTTTTTTTTTTTTTTTTGGAACTGTTTCCGAGATATTCTTTGTTATTGGTTTCAATTTTAAAATACTTATACTTTTCTCAAACAAGAAGTCGTCCGTGCTTGTTTCACTCCTGGCCATGCAAAGAAGCAAATTTCAATGATAATCGCATAGCGACAGCTTTTAAAACATATAGCTATCACTTTAGCATAGTGTATTCCCTTAGTGTCCTTCTATTTATAAGGAACTAAGTAATAAGACTATTCTGCTAAAGCTAATCTCGATAGATGGAGTAGAAAGAAAAATACTCTTTTGTAAGAAGTTTGTAGAACAGCTAGGGAAAGTCATGTGAATGGAACATATCAGATTTTATTTGTCCATTACGTTTAAATATACTGCGTAACAATTATGCTAGATAGCACAGCGCTATCTTCCAAATTCAAACACTGAATTTTTTTTTTTTTTTTTTTTTTTTTTTTTTTTTTTTTTTTTTTCGGAAAAGCAGGCTTGAAACTGCACACGGTTAAGGTGGGTATACGAGCCATAAATATTGCTGTGCTGAGGGTTGGGAATTCCGCCCCAGAGGCGGCATCAAAATAACATGACGTCATGAAGAAAACATTTCCAGATAAAAACCGCAATGTATAGGAATATTTTGCTATAAGCTTCTCTCATTACAACACGCCAGCGCATTTGTACCTCCAGTTCTGAGAAAAGCGCAGGTAGCGTAGATAAGAGTTCGTTCTTGTATTTCTCTTATGAAATGTTCTGCGTAATACTTGAAACTTAGAACCTTTCTCCAATTTTATGTCGATATCTGTTACCGCATACCCGCAGGTAAATTTGATGATGATTCCAGGTGAGGTTGGAATACACCGTAAGCCAGTAATATCTATGTATATTACAGGTATAATAACTGTTTCCATGACTGGAGCTAAATATTGTTTTTAGGTTACCAAAAAGAGACAGAAACAACAAATGTTCTCCCTTGGATGTTAACGTTATAGTTATCACCCTAAAGGAGAGAAATATTTTCTAACAATGAAATATATAAGTATTACTGCATGAAATATTAACTATAAAAAAGTCTGATGTGTTCCATTCACATTATCTTCTCTACATCTCTGCAACAAATTATTATTGTTACAGGATAGTCAAAAGCTGGTTGCTATGTGACTAAATTCTTTTGTTTGTATGGACAGTAGTTGACAAGTCCCCGTATAAGAAAAGTAAGTTTTTAAAGCTGAAACCAATAATAAGGAATCTCTCAAAAACGATAAACTCCAGCGAAAAAAATGTATATGTCATAAATTGTGTGTTTTATCGTGATCTACATTTTTTGTAGTAAGTTTCTATCTCTTACGGTGTACCAGTTATGCAAAATTCAATAAAATCGTCCAGAATAAAGGGATCTGTAGATGCTATTCCCAGAAAATTCAAGATATACATTTTATTTGGCATGTAAATATCTTAAATATAAATAACAAAATCGTTAGAGCCATTTTTGAGAAAACCACAATTTTTGAAATTTTTTCCATGTAAAGGGTAGTTGGGGTGGAGGATTTTCTTGAAAACCTTCATGTCGCATCTTTGGAAGATACCAAACTTAAATGCCGAGTTTGGTATTTAACGCTCTTTTCGTTTTGGAGTTATGCTGTCCAAAGGCGCACGCACACATACAGACTTTTTCCAAAAATTCTTTATTTGGATTCAGGGGGACCTAAAACATATATTTCCGGTGAAATCGCGGTATTGAATTTTTGGGTGCAATACAATGCCTTCTCTATACTCTATTTATGTACATATTACGTGTATAGAAAATAATAAAATAATCCCGGGTTGCTACAGCCCTTACAAGCCTGGGGTTGCCAACCCAACTGCCGGCCTCACACCCACGGTATCCATGGAAGATCATGCAACCCAGTCGGAATATATGCTATCATGGCCGGGAATTTGTTATTTATTATTGTATCACTGCAGTATTGCATTTAATATATTGCCTATTGGAGTGGAAGAGATGGCCTTATGGCCTTAACTCCAAACAGGTTAAATGAATAAACTTTCCTCATGATGTTGAGTGGACACTGATCCTATATCCGGGTCTTAAACCCCCCCCCCATAGGAGGGATCGAACCCGAGTCATTTTGTGGCCGAGAACCAGACACCATGCTCTAGTCCACTGCACCACAGTGCAGGACGAAATATAAACCAACAATGAAAAATCTGATGTGTTCCATTCACATGACTTTCTCTGTATCTCTGCAACAAATTTTAGTTAAAAAGCTTATGCTTCTATTTACTTCATGCTAATCGAGGAACATTAGCAGCAATAGTCTTATTATTTGCTTTCTTGTAAGTAGAAGCGAAATGAGGGAGTACCATAGGTTAAAATGATAGCCAAAAGCTGGTTGCTATGTAACTGAAGTTTCTTTGTTTGTATGGACAGGAGTTAACAAATTCCTATATGAGAAAAGTATGTTTTTCAAAGCAGAAACGAAAAACCAAGAATATCTTAAAAATGATCAACTCCACGAAAAAAATTTATATGACATAAATTGTGTGTTTTATCGCGAGCTACATTTTCTGTAGAGTAGGATTTTGTCCATCTCTTACGGTTTAGCAGTTATGCACAATTCCGTAAAATTCATCCAGAATAAGTTAGTTTTCAGAGGCTATTCCCAGAAAATTCAAGATATACACTTTATTTGTCAGGTAAATATCTTTAATATACGATATTTTAATTAAAATCGTTAGAGCCATTTTTAGAAAATCAAAATTTTTGAAATTTTTCCATGTAAAGGGTAGTTTGGGGTGGGGGGATTTTTTTTCGAAAATCTTCATGTCACATCCTTGGAAGATACCAAACTTAAATACCAAGTTTGGGCTTTAAAGTTTCTTTCGTTTTTGCGCTATACTGCCCACAGACACACACATACACACGCACACACACACACACACACACACGGTCATTTTTCTAAAAATGTATTTTTTTTATTCAGGGAGTCTCAAAACATGTGTTTCCGGTGAAATCTCGGTATCAAATTTTTGGGTGCAATACAATACCTTCTCTATACACTATGTACATAGTTCGTATAAAGAAAGTAAAAAAAATAATGATATCATTAGTTATATTAACTATGAAGATAAAATTCACACTGTTACACTTTACACTGTACATATTTTCTTTATTATAAATTATCAGTTTTACTTTCTCTACATGTGCTGTCGATACCGAGATTGTATCGGAAATACACGTTTTGGGTCCCCATGAATAAAAAAAAAGCATTTTTAGAAAAAGATTCTTGTGTGTGCCTGTGTGTGTATGTGTGAGTGTGTGTCTGCGTTTCTGTGGACAACATAGCTCAAAAACTGTTGAATACCAAACTTAGTATTTAAGTTTGGGATCTTCCAAGGGTGCGATACGAAGATTTTCAAGAAAATTCTCCCCACCCCCAACTACCCTTTACATGGAACTTTTCTCAAAAATGGCTCTAAAGTTTTGTATTAAAATATCGTATATTAAAGATATACCTGACACATAAAATGTATTTCTTAAATATTCTGGGAATATCCTCTGAAGACTACTTCATTCTGGATGAATTTTACGAAATTTTGTAAAACTGCTAAACCGTAAGCGATGTACAAAAACATAGCTCGCAAAAAATGTAGAGCACGTTAAAACACACAATTTGTGTCATAGAGATTTTTTTCGTAGAACTGGCCAGTTCTGAGACATTCCTTGTTATTTGTTTCAGATTTAAAATACTTAAACTTTTTTCACACGGTAAGTTGTAAACTCCTGGTCCTGCATAGAAACGGATTAAATCCACATGGCGACCGACTTTTAAAAGATTTAACAATTGTTTAAATCTAAGGTATTTCCTTGTTTTCCTTAAGAATTTCTGCTAATGTTTTCTCGATTATCATAAAGTAGATAAAATACGCTTTTTAACAATAATTTGTTACAGCGATGTAGAGAAAGTCATGTGAAACAAACACATCAGCATTTTTCATTTAAATGCACAATGTAAACAATGTAATTAACATAAACAACATATGACTGTTGGGACGTCCGATACAGAGGTGGAATGAGGCGGTAACAAGCCACTAGGCCTAATTCTTGGCAAGAAGATGATACACACATACATATATTTGTAGTTACTCAGTCATCTTCCCTTGGCATCCATTTTAATGTCATTTGTTTTGAACTGTGGATCGGTATTGAATATAATATCCAATCGGTACATTATATAGCCACACACACACACACACACACACACACACACACACACACGCACACACGCACACACGCACACACATACACATTCCTGGTAGGTACCTGAGGGCGAAATGAAGAAGGCCCTTAGATTGGTCAGTATACCGGACTTGAACCCACGACATCGAGGAGTGCAAAGATGCTATCCCTTGAAAAATCTCGCTCAGCGAGTCTGCTGTTTTCCCATGACTAATTCATTACTTGATTCTTATTCGATTTAGTTTCTTTTCGCTCTTCTCTCTCAACTTTTTACTTTCTCTAGCCCCATATGTACAATGTACATAGGGGATAGAGAATGTATTGTAATGCGCCCAAGAATTCGATACCGAGATTTCACCGAAAATATGGTTTGAGGTCCCCTGAGTCCGAAAAAAGCATTTAAAAAAAAAAAAAAAGGTCGGTGTGTGTCTGTCTGTGTGTGAGTGTGTGTATCTGTGGACAGCATTGCCCCAAAACGAAAAGACCATTAAATACCAAACTTGGTATTTAGGTTTAGTACCTTCCAAGGATACGACACGAAGATTTTAAAAAAAATCTGATGTGTACCATTCACATGACTTTCTCTATATCCCTGCAACAAATTATTCTTAAAAAACTTATACTTCTATTAACTTCATGCTAATCAGTAAAATATTAGCAGAAATAGCCATATTGCTTGCTCGCTTGTAAGTAGAGATGAAATAAGGGAGTACCATAGGTTAAAGTGATAATCAAAAGCTGGTTGCTATGTCACTGTAGTTCCTTTGTTTGTATGGTCAGCGGTTGACAAATTCCTGTATGGGAAATGTATAAGTTCTTCATAGCAGAAACCAAAAATAAGGAATGTCACAAAAACGACTAACTCCACGAAAAAAATGTATATAACATAAATTGTGTGTTTTAACATGCTCTACAGTTTTGTGTAGCAAGTTTTTGTCCATCTCTTACGGTTTAGCAGTTATTCAAAATTTAGTAAAATTCATCCAGAATAAACTACTCTTCAGAGGCTATTCCCAGAAAATTCAACATATACATTTTATTTGTGAGGTAAATATCTTTAATATACGAAATTTTAATCAAAATCGTTAGAGCCATTTTTGAGAAAATCAAAATTTTCGAACTTAAATACCAAGTTTGGTATTTTACCTATTTTTCGTTTTTGAGTTATCGTGTTCACAGACACACGGACACACGGACACACACACACACGGACCTTTTTCCGAAAATGCTTTTTTTAGATAAAGGTGACCCTAAAACATATATTTCCGGTGAAATCTCGGTATCGAACTTTTTGGTGGAGTGCAATACATTCTCTATACACTATGTACATAGTGCCTATAGAGAAAGTAAAAATCCCACCACAAACTACCCTTTACATGGAAAAAAATTCGAAAATTTTGATTTTCTTAAAAATGACTGTAACGATTTTGATTAAAATCCCGTATATTAAAGCTATTTATGTCCGAAATAAAGTGTATATCTCGAACTTCTGGGAAATTGCCTCTTAAGAGCTCTTTATTCTGGATGAATTTTGCTTAACTGCTAAACCGTAAGAGATAGAAAAAAATTCACAACACAAAAAATGTACATCACGACAAAACACATAATTTATGTCCTTTACGTTTTTGTTGTGGAGGTAACCGTTTCTGAGATATTCTTTGTTATTGGTTTCAATTGTGAAGTTCTTAAACTTTTCTCAGACAGGAAGTGTCCGCTTTTCTTTTGTTCTACTCCTGGCCAAGCAAAGAAGTGATTTGCAATGACAATCGCATAAAGAAAGCTTTTAAAACGTTTGACAATCATTTTTGCATAGCGCATTCCCTTATTCTCTTCTACTTATAAGGAACTAAGTAGGTAATAAGAACATTCTGCAAATATTTATCTCGATTAGCATTGTATACAAAGAAGAATAATCTTTTGTAGGAGGTTTATAGAGCAGCTAGAGAAAGTCATGTGAGTGTAACACATCAGATTTTTTTTTTTTTTTTTTACTCTTAAAATGAGAGTATGTACATCATCATTTTCTTTTCTTGGCAACCCTTTTCTCGTAAAGGAAATGTGTACAGAACTTTCGATTCATTTATCCCGGTGACGACCATGGATGATTGGCTGAGATGCTGTATCTCATATGCTAATGGTGCAAATATTTTTTAATTTCCCACTTCCAGTTAAGCATACTATTAGGCCTAATTGTCCATGCTGATTATGTTTATATCCTGTTTTTATAACCATGCTTGTCGAGTGTATCCTTCCGCGCTCACTTTTATTACCCTTTCAACTACATTTTTGAAAGGTGATATAGAAGCGTTGTAGAATGCAAGGTCAGACAATAAGACCGGTATAAAAAATCAGTCATGATAGATGTACGTGCTTTCATTGCTTTGAGAGGCAAATTTAAGGACTCTATGACAGATCCGATGAGTGATATCCAGAATAAATTCCACAGATGCTCCTTGGTTCATTAGAAATAATCAATTTCATCAGGAACTTGGAATTTTCCCTCTACATGAATACATCAAATCCCTCTCAAAAACCTTCAATAAACTACCTTCAGTGCCTGGAGCTCGCATTAACAACTTTGGAACAGACAGAAAAGAAAATTATCTCAAGATCGGCTCACCGATTCCGAAGACAGTGATTTCACATAACCTTTATCATACTTTAACCACAAATGTTTCTTATCCATTGATTCAGTACATTAACTGTTATCATTGTAAATACATGTATATTCTTATATTATATATGTATATATATATATATATATATATATATATATATATATATATACATGGGGAAAATAGAGTCAGCTGAAATGCGTTACCTGAAACCTAGAGTAAATAACAAAAGGAAGGGTTGACGCGTAAATGTCAGTCTGCAGAAATGTCCCTCAGAGGTGTCCCGTGCCATATTTAAGCCGAAGAGTCCTCCTACCTCTTTGTTATAAGATACATTAAGTCTATTATACTATACACATAATACATTTGATTGTTAAGGTTATGAAAATGTAAATTTAACAATTCTCTTCTAATATTCTCAGATAAATGATCATGTTAAATTACGAGCCAATTTGTAATGTCTAACAACCTACTCCAAGAGAGCAATCAATCAGATGTTCCTAGTACACGTGACAATTATACGAGCAAAGCTATATGGAGTAGAATATAGAATTGAAAATTGAATTACATTTGAATAATGCACCCTCTTAAGTTTTCTGTTTTGAATCCGAAATCATTAATCATGACAGCAAATTCTGAAGATGCAATTTTCACAGCATTATTAAAATATTATCTAATCTTAGTAAACACATGCACAGTGTAAACGAGCAATTTGAATGAGGAAATCTAAGCAGTCTTATCAGTTACCAAGGCGGGCCTGCGAAACCTAATATAATTTTACTTTCTCTACGCATACTATGTGCATAGTGTATAGAGAAGGTACCTGTTGAATTCCACCCAAAAATACGATACCGAGATTTCACCGGAAATACATGTTTTAAGTTCTCATGAATTCAAAAAAATAATTTTCAGAAAAAGGTCCATGTATGTGTGCGTGTGTGTGTGTATGTGTGTGTGTGTGTGTGTGTGATGTGTCTGTGGACAGCATAGCTCAAAAACGAAATGACCGTTAAATACCAAACTTGGTATTTAAGTTTGGTATCTTCCAAGGATGCCACACGAAGATTTTCAAGAAAATTCCCTCGTCCCCAACTACCCTTTCTTGGAAAAATTTCGAAAATGTAGATTTTTCTCAAGAGTGGCTGTAACCATTTTGATTAAAATCTCTTATATTTAAGATATTTACTTGACAAATAATATATATATATCTTGAATTTTCTGGGAAGAGCCTCTGAAGACGTTTTATTCTGGATGAATTTTGCGAAATGTAGCATAACTGGTTAACCGTAAGGGATAGACAAAAACTTATTAAACAAAAAATTTAGATCAATGAAGCACACAATTTATGTCATATATTTTTTTCGCGGGGTTGGCCGTTTTAGAGAAATTCCTTGTTATTGATTTCAGCTTTAAAATACTTAAACTTTTCTCATACGGGAACTTGTCAACCCCTGACCACGCAAAGAAACGAATTTCAATCCCATAGCCACCACATTAAAAACAAAAATTGTTTGTCAGTTTCCCTTCTACTTATAAAGAGACTAAGTAATAAGACCGTTTCTGCAAAATTAGATAGAAGAATAAGCTGTTTAACAATAATTTGTTACAGAGATGTAGAGAAAGTCATGTGAATGGAACACATCAGATTTGCTTTTTCTTAATAATGTTGCCAATTGCCAGGAGCATATTTTCGCTACCTCTGTGCCTGAATTTTATCCTGCAGGAGCTCTTTTACATGTCAATGCACCTACTGATGTGGGGCTGTCGCTTTTAATCACAATTATAAAGCATCGGTCAGGGCTGGCTGCGGTCATTATGTTACCTTAGACGGCACTAGTTACTTTCTCAACCACGTGTACATTCAATATGCATTGTAGCTAAAGAGGTATTGTATTCTATCCAAAATTTCATGTCGAAATTTCACCGGAAATATATATTTTCAGTCCGATAAAAACATTTTTAGAAAAAGGTCCGTGTATGTGTGTCTGTGGAAGCGTAGCTCAAAGACGAAAAGACCGCTAAACACCAAACTTGTTATTTATATTGTATCCTCCAAGGATGCGACACGAAGATTTGAAAGAAAATCTCCCCACTACAAACTACACTTAACATGTTTATTTTTTTTTTTTTTTTTTTTTTTTAGTATTTTTGTTTTCCTCAAAAAATGGCTCTAACGATTTTGAAATAATAACGTATATTAAAGGTCACAAATAAAATGTATATTTTGAATTTTCTGGGAATAACGTCTGAAGACCTCTTTATTTTGGATGAATTTTTCTGTATTTTGCATAACTGTTTATACCGTAAGTGATAGACAAAAACTTGGCACAAAAAACGTAGATCTCAATAAAACACACAATTTATGTTATATATTTTGTTCTTGTATAATTGATCGTTTTCGAGATATTTTTTTATATTGGTTTCGTTTTTTTAAGTCACCTAAATTTTCTTATACGGGACCATGTAAAGCGATCCGAACCTCAAATGTTTCCACCAGCTTTTAAAAAGATAAAAGAATAATCTTTTGTAAGAATGGTTTGTATAGGGAACAGCTAAAGGAAGTTATGTAAATGGAACACACAAGCTTTTTTCCCTTATGAACTTTCTTCCTCTCCACCATTTTGCGTTAGGGTTATCTATAGGTACGTACTTCTAATTCTGTTTTAAATTGCTTGCGGTATATTCCAAACATGCACGTAAACAATATCAGCGCCACTTCTGTTCCACCAATCAGCGACATATCAAGGTAAGCAATCAGTCGCAAAAATATGTAAACTACTCAATATCGAAAGGGCATCTTTTACTTTGCAATAATTGCTAAAATAAATCTCTCGAAATTTAATGCCATATTTAAGTTACGGCTTCCATTTAGTGTAGCATTTAATTCTGATACAATATCGTTACTCATGTGAGTTAATTATTTAATGGATTTATGACGAAGACTAGGAGCTAAAGAATAGTAGCACACTGTAGGGCTATACCTACTCATTAAAGAAACCAATCTAATAGGCATTTTCTTATTAAAGCTGTTGCTAATTAGATTAGTGTTTGGCGGTCAAAGCAAGTCGGTGCAAAAATGCAGTTTTTCCGTATATTTGAATTTAGTTCACAAGTAGGAAGTAATTAACTGTGATAGGTAGTTGACCTTAATGCATACGCAAATTGAAAAAATCCTCTCACGTAAAATTACTTCCTAAATTTATCAGTTATTCATACTTGGTTTTCTCTAATTTTGGGGAGGGGTGAGTAACGACTATAATGTACAGGAAAATATGTAATTAGTACACATCTCAAGATTACTTTGCCTATATTGCAATTCGGTTATTATGATAGAAATTTATAGAGTTATTCGGTCGAAATAATCGGGTTTTCAATGTATAAAGAGAAGGGCAAAATGGCCAGGGCGTGGAGAAGCAAAAACGTAAAAATTACTGAAATGTGTTGGAGTAGACAGGGTCTTGACGTCTCTATGGAAGCACAATGAGCCCCATCGTCTCCCCCGGATGTTAGGTAAAATGCCTTTTTAATAGGTGAATGTAAATCAACAATTCCGTAAATATAAATGTGATCCAGAGTAAATAGAATCGATAGGCTTAAATTCTATTTGCCTATTTTGCTTTTTTAGGTATTTTAGCTCATTCAGTAATAAATGCATTTTTTCCCATTTTAAGCAATATTTATTGTTTATTTGTAATTTTGCATTTTAAGTTTTTTTTCCTCCCTGATTTTTGTGCAATATATTTTAGATAAGAGAATATCTGTTACTTGAGGGCTGGTCTTCAGGTAGAATCAATCATCTGTGCAAGAGAGGTGGAGGGGTGAGTGTGGTTCAATATACAGACACTTGGCACTTTAATGCAGATCTTGTTATTCACAAGTGGCAGCTTAATCCTCAAATAGCAACAATGTTAAATCTTTGCCCATTCTCACACATGTTATAATTCTGGGGATGTTTATTGTGAGCTTGCTATTCACAATTACAATTTTATAAAAATACAGAAAGTAGCTAATAAAATAATTAAATTCTTCTTACAAAATGTCTCATCGTTCTCATAGAAAGAGTCACATAGCATTCTGGCCAATTCGTTTCGCCTCAGCCAATGAAAAATTGTATTTTGAAATCGTATTGTTACAATTGTGTGTTGCATAGTTTATTATTGTAAGAGGAATAAATTTCTGCTCGGAGCAGTCAGTACTCAGTTATTTTCGGGTGGTAGTCGAACTTTTTCTATAATGAAAAATATTTTATCGGACAGAAGATTAAGTATGACACAAAAGCATTTACAGTAGCTCCATGGCACGACAGCTCACGGGGAGCCTTGGCCTACCGCCCGGCCGCTGCGTCCCCCATCTCGGTCCACTACAGACGTCATGGATGGGGTGCAGTATTGGAGGGTGAGACGTGGTCAGCGCCTCGAGCCCCTCCCGGCCGGTTAATGCGGTCCTCAAGACCTGGAGCCGCTACTTCTTCATCAAGTAGCTTCTAAATTGGCCCCCCAGGGACCTCACGAGGCTGAGTGCACCCCGGTCCAGGTCTCCCAGCGGGGGGAAAATCCCCACGCCGGTACTGGGGATCGAACCCAGGTCTCCCGCTTGGTAGGCAGCTGCGCTACCACCGCGCTAAGGAGACGACCAAGTTTACAGTACCTAGTGTTAATGTGCAACCAGTAGAAATGTAAGTTTTATTGATGCATTGCAATTTGTTCGTAAAATACATTACCTATGCCTTTTAGAAAATGTATTCTGCCTTTTTTTTTTTTTTTTTTTTTTTTTTTTTTACATTTTTGTTGCCTTTTTTGCCTGCATATTTTAAATGTTATACATACCTAAACATCGGGGCTATGGTAATGTGTGATGCCCATAGCTGCAGAGGTTCAATGGTAGCTCCCACAGAACAAACACCAGGGAGAGATATTTTACAAAGCACAACACAAAAGTCGTGTCGTCCAGTACTTCAACCTTGAAACAGATGAAAGCTAATGATGGAGACAGGAAATCATGGACAAGGAAACAACGGGAGGGGGAGGGGAGGGAATCTATTAAACTTACATAAATGCTTTTAATACACATTTCCGTGTAAATATAAAGAAATAAGAGAATACAAGGCTTAATTCAATTCTTTTAAAAACTGGTGGCACTAAGATGGGTTTTAATCTTTGCTTGTCCAGGAACAAGAAAAAGAACGACATCCCATTTAATGAAAGTATACGTATTTTAAAATAATATAACAAAGAATATCTCGAAAAAGGTAAACTCCGCAAAAAAAGTTATCAGAAATGAGATTTAAATTGTCTGTGTATTGATTTGTGTCTGTCTGTTACGTTTACCAAAAGTTATCTAGAATGAAAAGGAATTTAGGGACTACTTTATATTTCATGTAAATATCTTTAATATACGCCATTTTAATCAAAATGTTAGAGCCATTTTTAAGAAAATTGAAAATGTCGAAAATTGTTCCATATAAAAAGTAGTTTTGGGCATGAAGATTTTAACTTCTATTCGCATCCTTGGAAGATACTGAACTACAGCCTTTAAGGCTCCATAACATGAGTGGTGGTTTGCCAGAATATTTGAAGCAGAGAGACGTTTAATGGTCATGACGACATATCGTCACCATGGTGGTCAAATCTAATCGATCCCCCACCCCCGGAAAGAGAGAGGATAGTCATAATCTATAACTTTAAGCGAAAAAGATAAGTAAACGTGAACAAAGTAAGAGTATTTCTTTGGATATAAGTGGTAAGTTTTGATCTTTAGGCTGCTTTACAACAATCGAAAATGGGAACAATAATGGAAGGAAACAGTAACATATATGATAGCACTGTGAGATAAACATCTCTGTCCATATACCTGCCAGTCTATGTATCTATTTATCTCTACTTATCTATCTAATTGCAAATTTTAAGAATGAAACCTGAACATCAACGACTATATAAAACAACAGACATTACCATACCTACGCTATTTAGGTAATAGTACAAAGATAGATAGATACTTTATGTCACTGCTTAGGGCACAGCTGTCAATGAAATAATACAATGTACAATATAATAACAATAAACAAGTAAATAATATGGGTAATACAATACCCTGCCAGAATGACAATGCAGCATAGTGTACATACAACCAAAGAAAATAATAATAATAATAATAATAATAATAATAATACAGTATTAAAATTTTTGTAATACTAATGATAACGCAACATTTAATTTTGCAATCCCGGCTGTAAATCACTTTTCTTTAGTCTCTTTCTTTTGAGGGAAGGTCTGCAGTTGCTCTGCAGGTATTTTGTTCCATTCGTTAATTGCTCTATTTACGAAGGAAAGTGTACCTATGTCAGTTTTATTTTTTTCGAGGATCATTTTTCCCAGAGTATAATGGGCTTAATAATTACTTGGATATATCTTTTCATGGAGATTCCCCCTTATAGGTTCTAAGAATTGTATATACCTTTGCTCGTCTCCTACGTTTTTCTAGTGTTCCCGGGAATTAACTATGCTCGTATGATTTTCGAACCTTTTTCTTCTGTCTACAAATTTAGCTGCTCTTTTTTTAACTCTCCTGAGTGCCAGTTTTTGCCCAACCCGATACGGATCCCAGCATGCAGCACTATATTCTAATATTGGTCGAACTAAAGATGCTAAATTTCGCGACTTTCCGTTGCTGCATTTTAAAATTTTCATTACAAAGTGCAACGCTTTCCACGCCTTCTCAGTGACCGAATTTACATGCCCCCACCACACTCTCCAATCTTTTATTTAGTTTTATCCTTATATATCGGTACAAGAGGAATCATAATCAGAAATGATGTAGCTTTTGGAAAATGATAATTAACAGAATTTAAAGTTGGTCAACTTCCATTGTGGAAGCTCATTGTAAGGTAACAGTGAGGAAGCGTCATTTATCAAATAAATGGTATCCTAATACGCTAAGTTATCAATAAGTACTTCTATTTACACTATCGGTGTATTGTGAACCACTTAATATCGTTTTTCTCTTTCCTTTTTAACCAGCATATTATTATTATTATTATTATTATTATTATTATTATTACTATTATACTATAATAATATATAATAATAAATAGTTATTTATTTTCATCTTACCTTCATATACTTGTATTTAGTGTCATGACTGCACATCCAGAGGATATATGTGCTTACTATAACTTATGATAAATTATTGGCATTGTAAATAATACGAGTTTTATTATTTTCAGGTAACCACAACGGCCCCAAGTTCGATCCCAAGCGACCGCATGTGAAATTTGAGGTGGACAAAGCGGCGCAGGGGCGGGTTTTCTCCGGATTCTCCGGTTTCCCCCGCCATCGCATTCCACCAGTGCTCCATCTACACTTCACGTATCACCAGTGTCATCGCCTGCGGTGCCAAAGTAGTTAAAGCGGACGTTAAACACTACAAAAAAAAAAAAAAAAAAAGGTAACCACTGCCCGTGCTGGACATTCGAAAATTCGTTTCGCAAAAGTTCACGGTAAGTTTATCCCTATCTCTACAATGTTTTCAAATAAAATACACGCATGTGGATTTGTCATCTATTTAAGCTGCAAACTTTTCTTACGGTTGTTGAGAATTTTGTGTTAGGTCCAATAAATTACTATTTCAGATAGTGCGGAGCAAATGTTTAATGTCGATCTTCACATCTCATGCTGTTTTCCCACAGAAAGCCTTGATTTCCGATTTTGCATCTTTGTCGGAGAGATTTAAAAGCATCCTGTTTCCATTTCCATTAGGTAACGTCTTAGAGAATATTTTATTACTATCTTTTTTTACTTTCTTTAGCTCTTATGTAGCTATATAATAACTAGAGAAGATTTTGTGTTCCACCCAAAAATTCGATGTCAAAATTAAACCTTAAATATGTTTTGAGGTCCCCGAGTTCGAAAACAAATTGTAGCCGTGTATGTGTGTGTGTGTCTGTGTGTGTCTGTGGACAGCATAGCTCAAAAACGAAAATACCGTTAAAAACCAAACTTGGTATTTATGTTTAGTATCTTCTAAGGATGCGTCACGAACTACCCTATATATAAAAATATTATGTGTTCCATTCACATGACTTTCTCTATATCAATGCAACAAATTATTGTTAAAAAGCTTATGCTTCCATTTATTTCATGCTGATTAGCAGAAATGTTCGTATTACTTGCTTCCTTGTAAGTAGAAACGAATAAAGGGTCTTTTATTGGTTAAACTGATAGTCAAAAGCTGGTTGCTATGTGACTGAAGTTCCTTTGTTTGTATGGACACAAGTTCACAAAGCCCTGTATGAGAAAAGTATGTTTTTTATAGCTGAAACCAAAAACAAGGAATATCTCAAAAACAATCAATTCCACCAAAAAATGCATATAACATAAATTGTGTGCATTAAAATGCTTTACATTTGTTGTGTGGTAAGGTTTTGTCCATCTCTTACGGTTTAGCAGTTATGCAAAATTCAGTAAAATTGACCCAGAATAAAGTAGTCTTCAGAGGCAATTCCCAGAAAATTCAAGATATACATTCTAATTGTCACGTAAATATCTTTAATATACGATATTTTAATCAAAATGGTTAGGGTCATTTTTTAGAAAATCAAAATTTTCGAAAAAAATTCCATGTAAACAGTGGTTTGGGGTGGGGGATTTTTCTCAAAATCTTTGTGTCGCATCCCTGGAAGACACTAAACTTAAATACCAAGTTTGGTGTTTTACCGACTTTTCGTTTTTGAGTTATCGTGTTCACAGACTCACGCACACGCTGACACACAGACACAAGGACACACACACGGACCTTTTTCTGAAAATGCTTCTTTTTTTGGATACAGGGTACCCTAAAACATATATTTCCAGTGAAATCTTGGTATCGACTTTTTTGGTGGAGTGCAACAATACCTGCTCTATACACTATGTACATAGTAAGTATAGAGAAAGTAAAAATGTTTGAAAATGTTGTTGTTCACAAGAATGGCTCAAACGATTTTGATTGAAATACCGTATATTTAAGATAGATATTTACACCACAAATACAATGTATATTTTGAATTTTCTGGGAATAACCTCTAAAGATTTCTTTATACTGTATAACTTTTGCATAATTTATCATAACGGTTAAACTGTAAGAGATAGTCAAAAACTTAATGCACAAAAAATGTAGATCTCGTAAAAACTTACAATTTATGTCATATGCGTTTTTACTTTAGAGTTGACCATTTTTACTTTCTCTAGCCCCGTATGTACAATGTACATAGGGATAGAGAAGTATTGTATTCCACCCAAAAATTCGATGTCAAGATTTCACCGGAAATACATGTTTTAGGACCCCCTGAGTCCAAAAAAAGCATTTTCAAAAACAGATCCGTGTGTGTGTCTGTCTGTCTGCCTGTGTGTGTGTGTGTGTGTGTGTGTGTGTGTGTGTCTGTGGACAGCATAGCTCAAAAACGAAACTACGTTTAAATACCTAACTTGGTATTTAAGTTTGGTATCTTCCAAGGTTGCGACACCAAGATTTTCATGAAAATCCCCCCACACCTAACTACCCTTTATATGGAAAATTTTTCGAAAATTTTGTTTTTCTTAAAAATGGCTCTAATGATTTTGATTAAAATATCTCATATTAAAGCCATTTCTATCATAAATAAAATGTATATCTTGAATTTTCTGAGAATAGCTTTTAAAGACCTGTTTTTTCTGGATGAATTGCTTAATTTAGAATAAATATTAAACCGTAAGAGATAGATAAAAACTTACTGTACTAAAATGTAGATCTCGTTAAAGTACACAAGTTATGCCATATACATTTTTTTCGTGGACTTTGCCGGTTTAGAGTTATTCCTTATTATTAGTTTCAGTTGTGGAGTACTTATACTTTTTACAGACGGTAGTGTTCGTTTTTCTAATATTCTACACCTGGCCAAGCAAAGAGGCGATTTGCAATGACAATCGCTTACCGACAGTTTTTAAAATATGTGTATATCGCTTTAGTCTAGAGAATTCCCTTAATTCCAATCTGCTTATAAGGAACTAAGTAACAAAATTCTGCTAATGTTTATCTCGATTAGCGTGGTGTTGAAAGAAGAATTATCTTTTGTAAGACGTTTGTTTGTAGAGTATATAGAGAAAGTCATGTGAGTGTAACACATCAGATTTTTATATATTCCTTTTGAATGGTTTCAGTTTTAACCAAGCTAACTTTTCTCAACGGGACCATGCAAAGTTAACCGAACCTTAATTGTTTCACCTAGAGACAGCTTTTAAAAGATTTGACTATTGTTTTAGTATAATGTATTCTCTTATTTCCCTTCTATTTACAGCGAAGCATGTAAATAAGACCAGTTCTGCTACTGTTGATCTCGATTAGCATGATGTGGATAAAAGAAGAATCTTTTGTCGGAATGGTTTGTATTTGGAACAGCTAGAGGAATTTATGTGAATGGAACACATCATTGGTTTTAAACTTACCGGCTTAAGGATATAAAATATTTAAAACGAAAAATATTAAAATATTAAATTGTATTAGAGAATGCTAATTTTATACTTCAAAGATTCATGTGGAGAGCTTAACATTTTCTTAAACCTACGGATATATTATCAGGATCCATTTCTGCAAAAGGAGCGTTGAATTTCATGACTGAGACGAAAGAATTGCTCTATAGAACTTCACCCAGACTTTTTGCTTTCTCTAGCACATATATACAATGTACATAGTAGACAGATAAGGTGTAGTATTCCACCCAAAATTCAATACCGAGACTTCAATGGAAATACATGTTTTAGGGTTCTCTGAATCCCACATCCCCAAAAAAAGATTTTTAAAAAAAAACCCGTATGTGTGTATGTGTGTGTGTGTCTGTTTGTGGACAGCATAACTCAAAAACGTGAAGTCGGTGAAACATTAAACTTGATATTTAAGTTCAATATCTCTCAAGGATGTTTGTTATACGAAGATTTTCAGGAAAAAATGCCACCCCTAACTTTTACACTGAAATTATTTATCGTGAGATTCGATGTAATCTGAAATGAATACATTTGTTTTATTATAAAGATTTTTGTGAAATATAAATTAAGTACAAATTTGCTCGCACTAACAACTATACGGCAAATTTTCGTTAGTATTGCTGAATCTATTGGAAGCAATTTCCAAAAGTAATTATACGAAAATGTTCCAAAAGAATCATACTTTAAGTGTTAGAAAATCTAATTTGTAATTATTGGTCATTTTTATCCAATATTCACCAATCGGTTCCCTTAAATATATAATTTCTATACCTTAACCGGAAGAATACCAGAATACGGTCATACTAAGTTATATTACAGTACGCTACAGATTCAGGTTTTCCTTCCTCTCTCCATTCGCCTGTAAGATTTCATTCATCGATCCCAGACGATGTTTCCGTAATGGTTTCTATCTGAAACCAGAGTCAGAACCGGTAATTGAAGCACAATTTTGCATATAACGGTGACTCCATTACGTTTACCTTCCAGCTTAAGCATGCTCACGAGCCTTGAGAACTGAGGTGGAATAGTTGATTTTCGTTTCCTGGTTCGTCACAACTTTTTGCGTTCGTAGTAGGTCGTCTTTATGGGACCTTCACATCGATGAATCACGTGAAGTAACGTATAGGTGTCATACCTTAGGAGGTTATTACTTGTAAATTCTAATATTCCATTCTAATAGCACTTTACTCTCTGAAGGTTATGATAGGATAGAACACGTTTGGAGGGGCAACTCAGCACCGAACCTGAGGTTATTGTACACTCAAAGACTTTTAAAATACCCCTGGAAATACTTGCGTTAGACGGGGTATTTTCGCTGACCCCTATTCCTTCACTTGCTTGCTATGCTCTTAAAATCGCATTGGACAGGTCACGTTACGATAGGGAAGGGGTTGGACATGAAATGTAACTTCTGACAAATGAAGTTCTTAGTTGAGAACTGATTCCTATACTTTCTGGTTGGACAATAATCCACCCCTCTCACCGGGAGATACAAAATTAGATGAATATTTTCTCTGAGCTTCATAATGAAGCCAAGGCGATTCGCGAGCGTGGTGGACAAAATTAACACACTGCTTATACTGTTTTGATGGAGCGTCGAGCGGGGTGAGGGATGAAGGAGTGGATGACCCAATGGATTTTGCCTTTTCTTACTCGCGTAATATGTTGTACCAGAATGACACCAATGAAAATCGTCTTACGACCCGAGTCCCTTCATACGTTCACATTTTCAGCAAAATCACTGCGCCAGGCATTGTTTTGTCTTTGAGTGTACCTTAGCTCCCCTGCGGAGGGAGCAATGAGGGGGAGGATACACCAGGCGGCCGGAACCAGGAATGACGGCACTAAGCTGACAGAGTCCCTACAGTTTCCAGAGTGAAGCACTCCGACAGCCGGTCAGGCAGATCTGGGACCCCGCCCAACTTAGGTCTAACGCTTCCGCCAGAAGTGGTCCTCATCCCGACAACCAGCTGAATTTGGGAGACGGAGATAGTCACTTTGAGCATCTTTTCTCCCTGCCACACCGCACCAAGCACCATCGCCGACATTTTCAACCCTGAAAGAAACCAACGGGATGAAGGATGAATGAAATGATAATGGAAACGACATGGAGGGACATGAAATTAGGGAGATGAAAAAAATACACCCAGCATTCGCCTGGCGACTCGGGGAAACCCTCGGAAAAAAACCATGGGTCGGGTAAGCCAATCTCAGGAACAGAACCCGCCACCTCCTAAATGCGAGCCACGATGAAACCGCCTGCATCACCTTGCTCGGTCCCGGAACCTTCTTCTTCTTTCTCGTATTATCCTCCTCTTTAAAAGACTTTACAACCCGATGCCTTGGGTCAGTAGCTTGTCAAGGAGCAAGCAAACTCTGCATCATAGCATATCCAGGTAGGGCAACAGTCCAATGCCTGGTACGAAAATCGTTTTCCACGAATTTTATTCTAGATGTTCGGGAACAAAAAGAAGTCATTTGATTGCCAAATCAGGACTGTAGGGCGGATGAGTCATCAATTCGATTGCTTGAGAATACTCGGTTGTTAGGCGAGATGTGTGAGCGCTCGTATTGTCTTGATGAAGAACGATCCGACGGCACTTGTTTGTTCCCCTTATTTCAAACTTCCGGCAAACAAATGGTTGGGTACCATTCAGAATTGACCGTTTTAGTTTCCTCTAAAGGCACTGTTGCCACATGACCAGTTTTTCTGAAGAAAGAAAGAAAAAAAAAAAAACAGGTGACCACTTGTTTCGCAATGCTTCGAGTACGAACGACTTTTGTTGAATTTGGTTCATCTTTAAACATCCATACAGCCGGTTGCTGTTTACGTTCCGACTCATATGCATAGACCCATGATCTTTCACCTGTTCAGTCAACTATGTGTTTTGAAGCCCCAACCTTGTATTTGTTGAGCATTTGTGTGCACCAATTAGCACGAGCATCCTTTTGAGATGTGTCAAATTATGTGGAATCCAACGAGAGCAAACCTTTTTCACGTCTAAATGATCATGCAATATGTTATAGATACTGGTGAAACTAATACATAGGGTTATCTCTGTCTCACAGTATGTGACACGACATTCTTGCACTATCACGAATTTCATCAATGAGCGAACGGCGGCCACTCACTATACCAGTGTTTCATATGACAAAAGTTCATTGCCAAAATTGATCAATGCAATCTTGTCTTGATAAATCACGTCAAAAAATCATCGTACGAACATTTTCTCAAGTGATTCTATCTTTTCGCTGTGACAAAATTTTAAAAGCCGCTGCACAAAAATAACGCTCCATTGATAGAATGTCCGAAGTAGGTTAAAGTAAACAATGTCAAATTTTCCAGTGAAAAGATCAACAATCAGTGATGCCAAGGCTCAAAATATAAATTGTGGCCCTCACATATACACATATTTATACTGTATACGTACTTTTACTTTAGTTTAATATAGTCACGAAGATTATTTGAAAGATCGAGATTTGTGATAAGCGGGAATAGGAATTCCTAAGCATTAAAGCCTGGACAAAAGAAAATTGTGTTGGAGTTATGATGACGTCACGTCATCATCCGAACTGTCTGTTGGCGTCTGCGCTTACCAAACTGTTTTCCTACCCATCCTCATGGCTACTGTTCCTTACATTCTATGTAGTGATAATAGTGTGCATGTAAATGATTAGAAGTCGTTTTCCCACGCTTAGTGATAAGAGCGACAGAGAAAAAGTAGATACACGTGCACAACCGAAAGGGGCTAGTTAACTAGAACGCTGGACAAGACTACTTACTCAAGTACATGATAAGTATATTCTTACATATCTTTACACTCAATCATGTTTTGCGTCTCGACCAAGGCCGACTCCCCTCACTAATCACAGCCGCCTGTCTTGTGTCAGTGTATTCAGTGTTGTAGCGAGAATTGATGTGATATTATTAACTCAAAAGACTAACTCAAAGTTAAAATAAAATATATTGTGAAAGAAAGTAACAAAATAATACATTACATTAAATTAATGTAAATAAAATAATTAAAATGTATAAAGAGACACACCAAGAGAATAACAATAAGCGGGAAGCCATACATACATGTAAAATAAAATGTAACATTTAAAATCACTGCATATAAATAAACAAAACGATTTTTAAAGATATGATGTGTTCCATTCACATGACTTTCTTCACATCGCTGTAACATATAGTTAAAAAGCATATTCTTCTATCTATTTTTTAATAATAAAGATAAACATTAGCAGAAATTGTCTTAATTACCTGCTTCCTTTTAAGAAGAAGGAGAATAAAGGAATACACTAGTCTAAAACGATTAAAAGCTGATTGCCATGTGGTTGAAATAGGTTTCTAAGCAGGGTCAAGAGTTTACAGCTTTCTGTGTGAGAAAAGTTTAATATTTTAAATGTGAAACTAATAACAAGGAATGTCTCAGAAATGGTCAGTTCCATGAAAAAAGTTTTATGACATAAATTGTGTGTTTTAACTTCATCTACATTTGTTGTGTAGTAAATTTTTGTCTAACTCTTACGGTTTACTAGTTACGCAAAATGCACAAAAAATTCATTCAGAGTGAAAAGGTCTTTAGAGGCTATTCCCAGAAAATTCAAGATATGCATCTTATTTGCCATATAGATATCTTTAATATACGGTATTTTAATCAAAATTGTTAAAGCTTCTTTTGAGAAAATCAAAATTTTCGAACATTTTTACAAGTAGTTTGGGGTGGGGAGAGATGTTTCTCAAAATCTTCATGTCGCATCCCTGGAAGATAGTTAACTTAAATACCAAGTTTGGTATTTTACCGACTTTTCGTTTTTGAGTTATCGTGTTCAAAGACACACGGACACATACGGATCTCTTTTGGATATACGGGATCCTAAAACGTATATTTACAATGAAATCTCGGTATTGAGTTTTTGGGTGGAGTGCAATACCTTCTCTATACACTATGTACATAGTACGTGCAGAGAAAGTAAAAAAAAATATCTCAAAACAAGATCGAAAGAATAACAAACATTTGAATGAATGTATCTACAGATAAAATGTGTTGTAAAATAAGTAATGAAAATAAATGAAAAATGCTTGCAATACGAATAAACAACAATACAGTAACCATCATCAAAGACGAGAAAATCAAGATTCAAAGAGACACAATATGCCTAATCTATGAAGAAGAGAAAGTTAGAAGAGTGTTGTACATCCATTCTCTGTGATGCTCCTTCTTCCTAGACTATGCTACGAGTCCGGTGCAATATATTTCTACCTAAAGAGACGTTCTGTGTGGATCTGTCTGATCTCGATTCGTTTCCCACAACATATTTGCAGTCACTGAAAACCCATAGTTCTCCGGACAATTCAACAGTGATGACCTCAGAAAGGACGGAGGCAGACCTCATTGTTCCCTGTTGTAGAGCACTCTTCGTGCTGGTCGAATCAATAATAATGATAATAATAACAGTAATAAATACAATACAAATTGATGTGCTACATTAACATTACATTCTCTACACATACTATGTACATAGTGAATAGAGAAGGTATTGCATTCCACACAAAAATTTGTTACCGATTTTCACCGAAAATAGATGTTTTGGGCCCCAAGAATCCAAAAAAAAAAAAACATTTTTAGAAAAAGATTCTTGTGTGCATGTGCGTGTGTGCATTTGAGGACAGATAGCTGAGAAACGAAAAGTCCGTTAAATGCCAAACTTGGTATTTAAGTTTGGTATGTTCCAAGGTTGCGACATGAAGATTTTCAAGAAACACTCCCAACTACCCTTTATATGGAACTTTTTTCGAAAATTTTGATTTTCTCAAAAATGGCTCTAAAGATTTTGATTAAAATATTGTAGGTATATTTAAGATATTTATCTGAAAAATAAAACGTATGTCTTGAATGTTTTGGGAATAGCCTCTGAAGACTACTTTATTCTGGATGAATTTTTCGGAATTTTGCATAACTGGTAAACCGTAAGAGATAGACAAAACACTTGGTGTACTAAAAGTGTAGAGCTCAGTAAAAGACATATACATTATATACATTTTTCTCGTGGAGTGGATCGTTTTTTAGATATTCCTTGTTATTGGGTTCAGCTTTAAAAAAACTTACTTTTATCATACGGGAACTTTTCAACTCCTGTCCTTACAAACAAAGGAATTTCAATCACAGACCAACCAGCTTTTAAAATATTTGCACATTGCTTTAGCCTTCCCGTCTATATACAAGGAAGCAAGTAATAAGGCAGTTTCTGCTAATTATTTCTCGATTAGCATTAAGTAAATAGAAGATGGCGCAATATCCATGATTCGCTACCAAACATCATCACTGAAGCCGTCATTGTCTTATAAAACTTCATTTTTGTTTCTTTTGTTGTTCTATTTTACAGAGTTCTGTTTATTGTTTCACATATTGATTGAAATGTATTAACCTTTTCTCTACATTTCTGTCACCATCCCAGCTTACTTTACATCCTAAATATTCAAAGTGCTAGACTTGTTGTAATGTTTGATTTTCTATTATTATTTTAGAACATATAGAACATTTTCCACTATAGCCATTACGTTTATGTTCTTCTTTGATATTTTTAAATTATAAGTTCTTCCTAGTTGGTATAGTTTATAAACTGATCTCTGTAAGTTTTTTTCATTCTTTTGTATAATTACTACTTCGTCGGGACAAAATTTCGGTACACGGCAGCGATGCTATCATCCTGGCAACTGACGTTAACAATGAATGTTAAAAAAAAAGAACAAAAACTAAAAAATCATATTCACGTAGAGAAGTACCTAAAGTGAACCTTCTGCGAGTCAGAAAGCAGTTTATAGCTCCCCGATGATAGTAAACAATAAAACATAGCATAATTCAAGTACTTGAATATAAAGAATGTGGTTAGTAAAATTTATCAACACACTAAAATTTAAAATCCGGAACGTAGTTATTTGTAATGTTCTTGCATTTTTTTAACGAAGAAAACTTTTTCTTGTTAACAAGGAAAAATTCAACTATTTTGAAATTACATTATAAACTAATAAACCTTGTGTAAAACTATTTAAAAGAGTCTGAAAGCTATAATGGATACAGAAAATGTAGTTTGGAATTAATTGAATAGAAAGCATCAATCTATGTAACTTTTATTAATTTCAGTAGAGTGGTTAGACCCCAGATACATTTTCTAACAGCAAGAACGGTAAAATATATTCTTTACTCTCAGCAAATATTCCAAATTCCAGGTGCAGCAGCAAACATTCTGTACTCGACGTGCAGCGGAAAATGTCCAAATCTAATATTTGTCGTTCCATTTATAATATGCAAGGTCAGAGTAACCTACATAAGGGAGGACGAGCACTAAACACGTCATTTTTAAGAAGCGAAATCGGAATAGAGGCGTGGTCGGCTCTGGCATGGCCAGCAGAAACTCCGTGTAAGCGTTAAGAACATTTTTTTTTTTAAATACAGTTCCAGAGGCTCTTCAGGACTGTATTCCCTTTTCCTCTTTTTTTCCAGTGTCCTATATTTCCTTAGTTGACCTATTAATGTTTAACGTTTTCCTTTTTATATACCCAGACATATAATTACACATTTACAAACATGCCCAAGGCGGGACTCGAACCCACGATCCCGTGTGCCACGAAGCACCAAAGCGAGGCACTTTAACGACCGCGGCCACGGGGAACCGCACTCTGGAAATCCTGTAGATGCAGATTGAGAGGCAAGAGATACTTCAGTTCTTTTTTCAGTACAAGAATTGGGATAAGGTTTTGCAGCATCAAAGTGAAACGCTCATTAAAATATCGTGAATTTGGATCTTTGGTAAGGTGCATGATAGTTACATTAAAATCTGATACCTTAATCCACGTGATTTTTTCTGTCTGTTCTTACAAAACCTTCTTTTTCCATCTATTTCACATATATCCATTCAAACATTTGCACAAATATACTTATTCCATACTTCCTTATAGACACGTGGGGCTAAACGATAGTCAAATATTCCAAGAGCTGGTCAATATATTATAATATTCACATTTTTTTTTTTCTCTTTTGTGCAGGGGAAAGAAAAATAAGTGATGATTTTCTTTTTGAAAAATGCATATAAACTTTAAAATTGAAACCAATCACTAGAAGTATCTCGGAAAATGTTGGCTCCATAAAACTGTATTTGAAATAAACTGTGTATTTTATGAAATCTACATTTTTTGTGCACAAAATTGTCTCTATATGTTATGGTTTGCCAGTTATGCAAACGCTATCTAGAAAAAACCTCCGACGGTATTTCCGGAAAACTCCAGATCTACATTCATTTATCATGAAAATATACTAAACGTATTGTATTTTAATTAAAATCGTTAGAGTTATTTTTCAAAAAATCAAAATTTTGAAAACTGTTCCATGTAAAGGGTAGTTTGTAGTGGAGGGATTTTCTTAAAAACCTTAGTGTCACATCCTTGGAAAATGCTGAATTTAAATATCAACTGTAGTATTTAACGGACTTTTTGTTTTTGAGCTACGTTGTTTCAGACACACATACGCAAGCACACACACTCACAGTCACACACACACACCCACCCACACACAGACATACACTCATGAACTTTTTTTTCTAAAAATGCTTTTATTTTGGATTCAGGGGACTTCAAAACCTCCATTTCTGGTGAAATCTTATAGAATGTTTGGGTGGAATACAATATCTTGTCTACCTACTACGTACATGCGAAATAATGAAAAAAGCAGTGTAAGTTGAGAAGCAACCATAGAGCACGCTGGATTCTGATCTAGATACAGTAAGACGATGAAGCAACTGTTAGAGAAAATTCAATAATACAACACTGCGTTTGTAGACTACAGCCAGGCTGTTGACAAGGTACAACACAAGGTATACATATGAAGACCAACGCATACAAACCAAATGCATCTTAATGCTTGAGAAGATGTACCAAAACATTTAGGTCAAAATCAAAAGAGAAGGGATGGGCTTAGATTGGGAATGCAAATACAAAATTAACATTTATTGAAAAAACTTTAACTTAGCTGAGGTTCGCAAAATACTTTGTAGTATAAAGGAAGGATTTTTTTTTGGTAGTATTTAACGCCCACTTTTACTACTTGTGGCACCGCAGGCGATGCCTCAGGTGATACATAAAATGAAGATTGAGCACCGGTGGAATGCGATGGGAGTGAAACCGGAGAACCCGGAGAAAAGCAGCTTTGTCCACACAAATCACAGATGCGTTCGTTTGGGATCGAATCCGGGCCGTATAGGTGAACGGCGAGTGGTGCAATGGCGCGGCCTTGGGGGAAGGAATTAGAACACATGCTAAAGACCTAGACAGAGTAAAACAAAACAGGATTTAAAATGAGCCACAGGAAGACAAAGTCAATCACGAACGCCGCAAAGCTCCTATATACGTACAGGAATATCTAATTGCGCCAAACTTTATCGCTTCAAATGAAACTTGAAAAAGAAACTTAAGAGAAAAATCGGACACGCAGCAGACAAATTCTGGAGCATGAAATACATCCTAACCGATAATACGATGAAATTTAGCCTAAGGGCGCAGGTAACAGAGATATGTGTAATAACCGTTCTACTGGACGGTACTCAAAACATGGTCGCTGAAACAAAAAATTATGGACATCATCAAGGTTTGTCAAAGAAAAATGGAGAGGAAGCTACAGGGACAGAATACGTAATGAAGAGAATACGAGGGGAACAGATATGGGAGACCAATTATTGGCAGAACGTCTCAAATGGAAATGGGGAACCCACGTTGTGAGGATGTGTAATAACAGATGGACTTATAGAACAACCAGAACAGGAAGAAGATGAGGGGCAGGCAGAACATCAAATGGACGGAATTCTTTAAGAAGAAATTAAGATGAATGAGGTCGAGAGAGCCAGAAACAGAGAAGTGTGGGAAAACTCTTAAATTGTTAATGTAAAATATGCATGATATGGAAGAGATACAAAGTAACACAATGAACTTATAAAATTTTAATGCAAAAATGGGGTTAACGCTAATGTAATATGTACTCCTTAGGAATAGTTCTCCTAATGGTTAATTTTGAGTTATCCTGCCAAAAGTCTTGGCCCTTAAGGGATGATATATGCTAATAAGTAAAATAAATAGATAAAAAAATTAGAGCTTGTTCGTTCATAATGAGGGTATTTAGTACCTTGGGTCTGGCTTTAGTGTTGTTGAATAATTACAATCGTTGCTGCAGGTGTTTCTCGTGGCAAAAGTCCTAGTTATGAAGACGAATGCAAAGCTACTTCTGACGTTCATTAATTCTAAACGTCTTGCGGTATGGCGTAGCATGTAAGCTGCACAAATGTGTCTTTAGCAGTGTAATTACAATATTTTTTTTTTGTAACAACACCCAGTATTGAGTAATATCCATAACTTATGCACACCACCTGTCTCCCAGTTTGAAATATATATGTATCGGACTGTGGCCTTGATGCTGTGGAGGCTGCATATAATGTCATACTGTCATACTTCATATCGCTTTGACACAAGTAATTACTGCAAACTTTCATTAATCCTAAAATTACTTTAGCCTACCTTACCTCTTACATATTAAAGGTGGAAATTTTCTTCATTTGGTAACATTTAGGATGATTAATTTGTTTATTAGTTCTGTTTGCTGTAATTACACTAACTTTATGCAGCCTAAGCAAGGCTAGAATGCATGCATTACCTAACCAACGAGAAATTCATTTCCCGAGCCCGTATGTGCAATGTACATAGATAGAGAAGGTATCGTATTCCACCCAAAAATTCGATACTGAGATTTCACCGGAAATAGGTGTTTTGAGATCCCTGAGTACAAAAAAAAATTGAAAAAGTTCGCCTGTGTGTATGTCTGTGGACAGCTTTGCTCAAAAGTTAAAAGACGTTAAATACCAAACTTGGTATTTAAGTTTGGTTCCTTCAAGGAGGCGACGCGAAGATTTTCAAGAAAACCCCCTACCCCAAACTACCCTTTACACGGAGAATGTTTTGAAAATTTTCATTTCCTCTAAACGATCTAACAATTTTGATTAAGATACCGTAGAGTAAAGTTATTTACATTACAAATAAAATGTATATATTGAATTTTCTGGGAATAGCTTTTGAAGACCTGTTCATTCTGGATGATTTTTTCTGAATTTTACATAAATGCTAAACTGTAAGAGATACGCGAAAACTTGCTACACATAATTCATTACATATACATTTTTATTGTAGAGTTGGCCCTTTCTGAGATATTCCTGTTATTAGTATCAATGTTAGTATCTTATCAAACGGGGTCCACTTTTGCTACATCTCTCTTTTGTTTTTCTGGAAATGCTAAGCAAACTTTAATTGGTTCACATATCGATCGGGTTTTAAAAGATTCTACTGTCGCTTTAGCCTGGAATATTTCTCCCTTCTGCTTATAAGGAATTAGGTAGTAAGACAAATTGTGTTAACGTTTGTCACATTTAGCATAATGTGAATATCTGAGAATAGTTTGTTTGCAGAACAGGTAGAGAAAGTCACGTGAATACAACACATTAGATTTTTTTTATTTTCGTACGCTGGTTATTATTTCAAAGATGCTCTTAACACGTTTTTTTTTAATTGCTTCATTTGTATAGCTTTAACATCAATGGTCATATTGGAGGCTTTCACTTGTGAAACTGTAGGTTCAGAACATTAGGTTAAACTTTATATTACTAAACACACCTACATTCACTCTCACATTCATACTTCCAGACTCTATGGGGAATAATTCCGGTTAAAGAAAAATCGAACCTGGGACTTCCGGGTGAGAAGCCAGCTCGCTGACCACTCGACCACGGAGGCAGTCTTAACACTTTTATTCTTACTACAAATTATATTTACATTTTACTGTCTACACATATGTACAATGTACATAGTAGGCAAAACTTTCATACGGAGATTTCACCAGAAATACATATTTTGAGGACTCCTGAATTAACGTTGGATACGTTTAGTGTATATGTAGTTGTGTGAGCATGTGTGTGTACGCGCGCGCGCTTGTGGACAGCATAAATCAAAACCGAAAATGGCTTCCACGATTTTGATTAAAATATGGTATATTAAAGATATTTGTATTGAAGTAAAATGTATATTTTGATTTTCCTGGGAATAGTATCTGAAGCACTCATCATTTTGAATTACTGGTAAACCTAGACAAAAACTTACTACATATAGATCTCGTCAAAACACACAATTTAGGTATGAGTATGTCCTATAAATTTTTATTATGGAGCTGACCATTTCCAAGACGTTCCTTGTAATTGGTTTCAATTTTAAAATGCTTATATATTTCTCAAAGAGGAAGCCCTCCGTGTTTGTTTTGTTTTACTTCTGGCCATGCAAGGAAGTGAATTTCAGTGACAATTCTATAGCGACAGGTTTTTAAAGTTTGACTACCGTTTTAGACTAGTGTATTCCCTTAGTTTCTTTCTGCTTATAAGAAATAAAATAATAAGACCATGCAGATAATGTTTATATTGATTAAAATGAGTAGAAAAAATAATAATGTTCTCAAAGACATTTGCAGAGCAGGTAGAAGAAGTCATGTGATTGGAACACATTGGATTTTTAAAAGACATTTCTGGCATGTATATGCAATGTACGTAGTAGATAGAGAAAGTGTTATACTCCACTCAAAATTTCAATACCGATATTTCACCGGAAAATATATGTTTTGAGACCCCTGAGTGCAAAAAATCACTCTTAGAAACAGGTCAGTGTGTATGTGTGTGTGTGTGTGTGCGCACGCATGTGTGTGTGGACTAAATAAAATGTGTATCTTGAATTTCCTTCAAGAGTAACTCTGAAGTCCTCGTCATTCTGAATGACTATTGCATAATTGGTAAACCGTAACAGATAGATAAAGGCTTACTTCAAGAACAATGTAGATCCCGTCAAAATACACAGTTAATGTCTTTTGCATCTTTGAAGCTAACAGTTTTCCGAGATATTCCTTACTATTGGTATGAATTTTTAAATATTTATATATTTCCCAAATAGGAACCCTGGCCATGAAAGAGTCGAATTTTAATGACATTCGCATAGAGACCGCTTTTAAAACATTTAATTATCACTTTAACATGCCTAGTGCATTCCTTTGGTTTCCTTCTACTTATAAGGTTCTAAGAAATAAGACCATTCTGCTGATGTTTAACCCAATTAATAACGAGTAGAAAGAACAATCATCTTTTGTAAGATGTTTTTTGTAGGACAGGTAAAGAAAGTCATGTGAGATTTTTTGTTCTTTTATATAGCCTCCTTTAGCTGCTGTGATCATATCGGTGGTTTTCGAGCGAAACATTGGTATTTTTTGCCCTTCGAACCTGTAGGTATTCACGCCACAGATTTACAGAAATATTAGATCGTAAATGCAAAGTGGTTGGTGAAGCGCGTTTTTGCCATGCCGCCATATTTACACTACACTTTTGAGATGAGTACGCCTTTTGTAGGTTAAATGTGCATCCAAAAATAAGAATGTTTGGTATTAAATGTTCAATTAAGCAGTAAATTTAGAATGTAAGTTTTAAACCAGTATAAAATGTCCATATGTGTGTGGTGTTTGGTTCTAGTTTCTCAAATAGCAGAAGTAATAACAAGGAAAAGTAAACGTGTTTTAATACGAGTACATAGGTTAGAATACTTATTTAAGTGATACTGCGGTATTAAATGTTGAATTAAGCAGTAAATTTAGATTCTAAGGTTTAAACCAGTATAATGATCAATACGTGTGTGACGTTTGGTTGTAGTTTCTCGAATAAAAGAAGTAATAATAGGGAATGGAAAATGTGTTTCAAAACATAGGTTAGTATACTTCTTAAAGTGATTTTTCAGTGGTATACTTAGTGAAATATGTTATACATTTTATCAACAGAACGATTCTATATTGTTTGTTAGATTTTAGATTTCCAACTCGAAAGACCGCTTAGAACTTGGATAAAGGCAATTCGCAGACAAAATTGGCAACCTACCCCGGTTTATAAGAAACTTCTTGCTAATTGGCCCTTTTGCAGCTATAGCGAGAAATAATTACTCCTATTATGTGCTTATGATACCAGGGAGTTAGCATATGAACTAGGCTAAAGCGATAGGTAGTCAATTCATTTAAAAGTTATCGCTATTCGATTGTAATTTATAGTCGCTTCTCTTTGCATAAAACAAAAGAAACACGGACTACTTTCTGTTTGATAAAAATATAAGTGCCCACCTGGGTAGCTGGTGGTAGCATGTCTGCCTCACGTTCAAAAGGTCGTGAGTTCGAATCTCGCTTAGGGTGAGTTACCCGGGTAAGGTTTTTTCGGGGTTTTCCCTTATCCTGAGAAGACGAATGTCGAGTAACTTTAAGCTCCATGGACCGCGAGATCATTTGAGCATCATATCATCAATTGCATTCATCGTCCGATATGACCAAACCAGGTTAAGGACGTTAAGCTACAAAAAAAAAAAAAAAAAAAAAAAAAAAAAGTATAAGTATTTACAAATTGAAACCAATAATAACGAATGTCACGAAAATTGTAGCCTCCAAAACAAAAAATATCTGATGTGTTACACTCACATGACTTTCTCTAGCTACTCTACAAACAAACGTCTTTCAAAAAATAATTCTTCTTTCAACACCTCGCTAAATGAGATAAACATTAACAGAATTCTGTTACTTACTTCCTTATAAGTAGACTGGAACTAAGGGATTGCACTAGGCTAAAGTGATAGTCAAATATTTTAGATGTCATTATGCGATTGTCATTACAAATTGCCTCTTTGCTTGGCCAGGTGTAGAACAAAAGAAAAACAAACACTCCCATCTGTGAAAAGTATAAGTACTTCACAACTGAAACTAATAACAAGGAATACCTCCAAAACGATAAGTTCTCTGCAACAAATTATTGTTAAAAAGCTTATGCTTCTATTTCCTTCAGTTTAATTGAGAAAAAATCTGATATTTTACACTCATATGACTTTCTCTAGCTGCTCAACAAGCATCCTAAAAAGATTATTCTTCTTTGTACACAATGCTAAATGAGATAAATATTAGGAGAATGCTCTTATTACTTAGTTCCTTATAAGTAGAAGGCAATAAGGGAATACACTAGCATAAAGCGATTGTCAAATGTTTTAAGAGCTATCGTTATGCGATTGTCATTGCAAATCACTTCTTTGCTTGGCCAGGAGTAGAACAAAAGAAACACGGACACTTCCTGTCTGAGAAAAGTTTAAGTACTTCACAATTGAAACCAATAACAAGGAATATCTCGGAAACGGTGACCTCCACAACAAAGACGTACAGGACATAAATTGTGTGTTTTGTGGTGATGTTCATTTTTGTGTAGTGAGTTTTTTCTATCTCTTGCGGTTTAGCAGCTAAGCAAAATTTATCAAGAATAAAGAGGTCTTTAGAGGCTATTCCCAAAAACTTCGAGATATACATTTTATTTCACACATGAATAGCTTTAATATATCATGCTTTAATCAAAATCGTTAGAGCCATTTTTAAGAAAATCAAAATTTTCGTAATTTTTTCCATGTAAAGTGTAGTTTGGAATAAGGGGATTTTTTTGAAAATCTTCGTGTCGTATCTTTGGACGATACCAAACTTAAATCCAAGTTAGGTATTTTACCGACTTTTCGTTTTTGAGTTACCTTGTTCACAGACACACAGACACTCGGATACACACACACACACACACACACACACACACACACAAACACGGTCCTTTTTCTGAAAATACTTTTTTTGGATACAAGGGACACTAAAATATATACTTCTGGTGGAATCTCGGTATCGAATTTTGGGTGGAGTGCAATACCTTCTCTAAATACTATGTACATAATACTTATAGAGAAAGTAACTAAAACTAAAGGTCGGTTAAATACCCACCCCTGCGCCGCTTTGTCCACTACAAATCTCACATGCGGTCGCTTGGGATCGAACCCGGGCTGTCTAGGTGAGAGGTGAGTGACAGCCTTCGAGCATATTTAAGGCGATGCATCACCCAAAATCTTAAATCCAACAGTTTTCAACTAATCAGGTTAAATTTTTTAAAATGCGTTTATGTTGTACAGTAGTTACATGCTTTAAAGTTTAGTTTATGTATCATAAGTGATTTTTGAGTTAATAATTTTTAAATTAAAAATCTGATGTGTTACACTCACATGGCTTTCTCTAGCTATTCTACAAACTTCTTACATAAGATTATTCTGCTTTCTCCACCTTGCTAAACGAGGTACTCATTAGCACAATGTACTTATTACTTAGTTCCTTATAATGTAGGAAGAAAATAAGGGAATACACTAGGCTAAACCCATAGTCAAATGTTTTAAAAGCTGTCATGCGATTGTCATTACAAATCGCTTCTTTTCTTAGCCAGGAGTAGAAGAAAAGAAAAACGGACACTCCGTCTGAGAAAAGTACTTCACAACTGAAACTAATACCATTGAATACCACGAAAATGGTAAGCTCCACGAAAAGAATGTATATGGCATAACTTGTGCATTTTAACAAGACCTACATTTTTTGTATAGTAAGTTCTTGTCTATCTCTTACGGTTTACTAGTTATGCCAAATTAAGCAAAATTCATCCAGAACAAACAGGTCTTTAGACGCTATTCCCAGAAAATTCAAGATATACATTTTATTTGTCAGGTAAATATCTTTAATATACGATATTTTAATCAGAATCGTTACAGCCAGTTTCAAGAAAATCAAAATTGTTGAAAAAGTTCCATGTAAAGGGTAGTTTGGGGATATTTCTCAAAATCTTTGTGTCGCATCCCTGGAAAATACTAAACTTAAATACCAAGTTTGGTATTTTACCTACTTTTCGTTTTTGAGTTATCGTGTTCAGAGACACACACATACACACACGGACCTTTTTCTGAAAATGCTTTTTTTTTTTGGATACAGGGGGTCCTAAGACATATATTTCCGGTGAAATCTCGGTATCGAATTTTTGGGTGGAATACAATACTTTTATATCTCTATGTACATTGTACATACGGGGCTAAAGAAAGTAAAAAATCTAATGTGTTCCATTCACATGACTTTCTCTACCTCTCTGCAACAAATTATTGTTAAAAAGCTTATGCTTCTATTTACTTCATACTAATCCAGAAAAAAATAAGCACAAATAGCCTTCTTACTTGCTTCCTTGTAAGCAGAAGGCTAAACTAATATTCAAAAGCTGGTTGCTAGGTGACTGAAGTTTCTTTGTTTGTATGGTCAGGAGTCGACAAATTCCTGTATGAGATGTTTTTCATAGATGAAACCAAAAACAAGGAATATGTCAAAAACGATCAACTCCCCGAAAAAAAGATATATAACATAAATTGTGTGTTTTAATGTGCTCTACATTGTTTGTATTTTAAGATTTTGCCCATCTGTTACGGTTTAGCAGTTATGCAAAATGCCGTGAAATTCATCCAGAATAAAGTAGTCTTCAGAGGCTTTTCCCAGAAAATTCAAGATATACATTTTATTTTATTTGTCAGGTAAATATCTTTACAATGCGATGTTTTAATCAAAATCGTTAGAGCCATTTTTAAGAAAATCAAAATTTTCGAAAAAAGTTCCATGTAAAAGGTAGTGGGGGATTTTCTTGAAAATCTTCGTGTCACATCCTTGGAAGATACTAAACTTAAATATCAAGTTTGGTATTCAACACTCTTTTCGTTTTTGAGCTATGCTGTCCACAGGCACACACATGGATCTTTTTCCAAAAATGCTTTTTTTGGATTCAGGGGGACTCAAAACATGTATTTCCGGTGAAATATCGGTATCGAATTTTTGAGTGGAATACAATACCTTCTCTATACACTTTGTACATAGTACGTGTAGAGAAAGTAATTATAAAAATCTGATGTTTTCCATTCACATAACTTTCTCTAAATCTCTGCAACAAATTATTCTTAAAAAGTTATACTTCTATTTACTTCACGCTAATCAGTAAAAAAATTAGCCGAAATAGCCATATTACTTGCTTCCTTGTAAGTAGAAGCGAAATAAGGGAGTACCATAGGTTAAAGTGACAGTCAAAAGCTGCTTGTTACGTCACTGATGTTCCTTTGTTTATATGGACTGCAGTTGAAAAATTCCTGTATGAGAAAAGTATACGTTTTTCATAGCAGAAACCCAAAATAAGGAAGGTCTCAAAAACGACGAACTCCACGGAAAAAAAGGAATGCACGTACGCGTGCACCCGAGAATCCCTCTCCTAGTAAAATTATAGAACTTAAACATCAGTTTTGATGTTTAACCGATTTTTAGTTTTGAATATTACTGTCCCGGACTCATACAAAATGTGTTGGTCAAATCCCGCCAGATCAGTTTTCCCTGACTGATGGGTTTTTTCCAGGTTTTCTTCTCTTCTCTTGATTGCCAATTCCGCGGAGCGCCCTAAAATAAGACCAAAAGCTATATTTCCTATAAAATCTGGATATCGATTATTTGGGGCAGCTGTACGCCCTACAACTAAAACTGGGTAGAATACTGTGTGGAGAAACTATCTTGTACGAAGGTCATCAAAATTCATTGTATGAAGTGCTCTAGTATTCAAGCGAGAGAAAGAGAGAGATAGAGAGAGAGAGAGAGTGAGAGAGGGGGGGGGAGAAAGAAAAAACTCGCTAAGTGCTTCTATGGAACAAGGCGTGAAATGACGTACACACTTAAACAAACAGGATTCTTGCCCTGCATTTAGAGATGAGGTTCGTGGTTTAATCAATCTTTAAATGGTAAAAATAGACTGCTTTTCCGGTAAACTAAGCAGAAAAGCTGGTATACCTGCGGAGCAAGTTTTTGTCATCCAGTAGGTAATTTGCTCTGAACATCTTCACTAATTTATCACAGTTTAGAGTGAACTAGTTCCTGTCACAGCATGTTTTATTTTATAACAAGGTTCCGGTGTACCTGCGTTTCTGCCGTATTAACTTCAAATGCCTATTGCTTAAAGGTCCCATTGCAAAGCAATAACTCGTTTAAAGATAAAAAAATGTATTCACTTAGACGCACCTAAGCGTTATTTATTTCTGCAGCTGAGCAATATTTCCAATTAACGTTTAAAATACTGTGCGGAGAGAAAAAGAACCGACATAAGGCATGCTTTCGCAGGAAAAATAGCAACATTAAATTTTCGGAGTAATAAGATAATGGTGACCATAAACTTTAAGAAAATTCATGTTTTCTTGCATATGGAGAATTTAAACTGGTAACTGGGTGACGTTTCAGTTGGAGAGGTATGATTATAACAATATGTGCCGAAGATTAAATTTGTTTTCTGGTCTTTAAAAGTATTTAGTCTTCTTCAAAGCGTCGTACATTTGGGTATGTAAAATGTTATTATATTTCTGAGGCATCGATAAAAGGAAATAATCTTTCTTGCTTTTTAAGAAATGCATGGTTTTAAAATTTTGAGGCTTAAAAAGCGTGATTTAAGTTAAAAAAAATCTGATGTGTTACACTCACATGACTTTCTCTAGCTATTCTACAAACTTCTTACGTAAGATAATTCTTCTTTCTGCACCTTGCTAATCGAGGTACTCATTAGCACAATGTTCTTATTACTTAGTTCCGTATAAGTAGGAAGAAAATAAGGGAATACATTAGGCTAAACAAATAGTCAAATGTTTTAAAAGCTGTCGTTACGCGATTGTCATTACAAATCGCTTCTTTTCTTAGCCAGGAGTAGAAGAAAATAAAAATTCTTTTCTCCCGTCTGAGAAAAGAATAAATACTTCACAACTGAAACTAATAACAATGAGTACCTCAAAAACGGTAAGCTCTAGGAGAAAAATGTATATGACATAACTTGTGTATTTTAACGAGACCTAAATTGTTTGTATAGTAAGTTTCTGTCTATCTCTTACGGTTTACTAGTTATGCCAAATTAAGCAAAATTCATCCAGAATAAACAGGTGTTCAGAAGCTATTCCCAGAAAATTCAAGATATACATTTTATTTGTCGGGCAAATGTCTTTAATATATGATATTTTAATCAAAATCGTTAGAGCCATTTTTGAGAAAATCGAAATTTTCGAAAAAAAGTTCCATGTAAAGGGTAGTTTGAACATTATAAAGATGCAGGTAATTCCAGCTGATCATATGTGGACAATACCACTCACACTCTCTTGCGGAGGTAATTGATGCTATTTATCGAGTCAAAGTGATGATGTATTTGTAAAATTTTTTAAAATGTGTATAAAATTATTTTTTGGGGTAAAATTTAATAAAATATATAATTTTTCCACTTTGCTTACTTTAACTAACAAATAATTGAAGCTAAACAAAATGAGCACGCGCATGCTCATTAATAGACACTCCCAAGCTAAAGCCTTGTTTTCTCGAACAACTTTTTTCCAACAACTTTCCATATTCAAATTGCTCCACACGATGAATTTTTTGCTAATTTGATCAAAAAATTAACTGCCTCTCAAAAGAAACTAAAAGAAAATGGCCATATACGTTTTCAAAATAATGCTTCAATTCAGAGCTCCAACTCCAATGACCAAGAGTTTTGGGGAGTACGAAAAGTAATAATTTTTCTGCAGTAATAAGGTAAAAACAAACAAACAAACAAACAAAAATACCACATTTCATTTCCATTCACATGACTTGATCTATTCTTGCCCACTGTGGAGTGTGGGGTAGCGTGTATGCTTTACATTCAACAGGTCGCGACTTCGAATCTTGCTTAGGGTGAATTACCCGGATAAGGACTCTTTTTCGGGGTTTACCCACTATCCCGAGAAGACGAATATTAAGTAACTTTAAGCTCCATGGACTCGGGGATCATTTGAGCATCTTTTCACAGATTTTATTCCTCGTCCGTGTGACCAACGAGGTTAAAGGAAGTTAAGCTACATAAAAAAGCTACTCTTGCAAAAGATTACTCGTTTATCTAAATCATTCTAATCAAGATAAGCATTGTCATAAAGTAGCATTACTCAGTTCCTTATAAGTAAAAGTGAAAGAAAGAAATATAGAATGCTAAAGCGACATCAAATTTTAAAAAGCTTTCAATATGCGATTATCGTTGAATTCAGTTCTCTCCCCATGGACAGAACTATACAAACGTTATGTTATGAAACGATGAGAGCTTCCCATTTCAGAAAATTTCAAACATTTTAAAATTGAAACCAATGACAGAGAATGTCTCTACAGAACAAATGAATATGACATGACATACATTTTGTGATTTAATAAGATATTAACAAGATATTTGGTGTAGTAAGTTTTTGCTTAACTCTTACGGCTTATCAATGCAAAAGTCATTTAGAGGACTAAATAGGTTGTTCCCAAGAAATCAGGAGATACATTTTATTAGGCATGTAAACATCTTTAATACACAGTATTTTAATAAAAATAGTTATAACCATTTTTTGCAAATCGAAAATTGTGCAAAAATGTTCGCGGAGCATCCTCGGAAGATACTAAACTTATATACCAAGTTTGGTATTTAACGGATTTTTTCGTTTTGAGATATGCTACACACCCACATACACACACACACCCTCTCTCTCTCTCTCTCTCTCTTTCTTACTGACAATGTTCTGTAAAGAATTTTTGGGATCCAGGGTTCCTCATAACATGTATTTGAGGTGAAATCTCGGTATCGAAGTTTTGAGTGGTATTAAATATTTTCTCTACCTAATTGCTCATTTTTAATAGTACAATGAATTTAGAGAATAAAAGTTACTACTTAACTAACCATGTAAGCTAGAATGTTTTTACATTGCAAAAATATCACTATTATTGTCTATAATAACTGCATAAATGTCAACAAATATTGTACATACTGAGGAGTTTAAGGTAACCAATTCCTGACAAATGCACATGCAGATAATTATGCAACCTAGACTTCATATCCGTCTCTATTACTGGTCAATGGTTACGTCTTTCTTATCTTTGGAACGTTATTGGCAAACTAGTTACTTTGAATCGTTTCTCTTGTAAACGTTAATGGGCAATTAACTACTGTGTGTATCCATTACTTCTGTAACAGCTACGTCATGTTCTACCCATCCCCAATGTACATATTACTTCCTCTAACATATGTACAATGTACATACTAGATTGTATTGCACCTAAAAATTCGATACAGAGATTTCACTGAAAATACATACGAGACTGAACTCGTATTTTGAGACTGAACAAAAAAGAAGCATTTGTAGAAATAGGTATGTGTGTCTGGGAAGGTATAAATCAAAAACGAAATGTCCGTTAAATACCAAACTTGGTTTTTAAGGTTAATATCTCTCAAGGATACGACACGAAGATTTTCGAGAAAATCCCCCACCATAAACTACCCCTCACATAGAAAAGTTTTCGAAAATGTTTATTTTCTCAAGAATGATTACAATACACTTTTTATTAATATGCCGTATATTAAAGATACATGAAAAATAAAATATTTGTATCTTGAATTTCGTGGGAACAGCCTCTAAAGTCCTCTTTATTTTGAATGACTTTTGCATAACTGGTAAACCATAAAAGGCATACAAAAACTTGCCACACAAAAAATGCGCATATTGTCAAAACAGACAATTTATATCTTCTGCATTTTTGTTGTGAAGCTATCCGTTTCCTAGATAGTCCTTGTTATTGGTTTCAGTTTTAACATATTGATACTTTTATCAATAAAAAATCGTTCCTGTTTCTTTTTATTCACTCTGGCCATATAAAGAAAGCGAATGTCAACGACAATCGCATAGCAACAGTTTTTAATACAATTTACTATCCCTTTAACATAGTGTATTCCCTTGTTCACTTCTACTTATAAGGAACTTAGTCATAATACCATTTAGCTAAGCTTATCTCAATTAGCATGGAGTAGAAAGAAGAAGGATCTTTTGAGAGAAGTTTGTTTGTAGAATAGATGAAACAAATTATGTGATTTTTATTCTTGTTTTGGATAATATCTTGTTTGAAAATCGTAGGGATGCATCAATTTCGTACTCACGTTATTTTCCACCAAATCTATAGAGAAACAATCTCTAGCGATCAGTAATATCAGTTTATCTGGTGCAAGGCGTTACCTGAACATTGTTTTTACCACGCGGTCCTTGTTGAGACTGTTTCTTCTCGACGGTGTCTGAAACCGCAGCATCTGAGTCGACAGCTGCCCTAGTAGTTGATATTAATATTATTATTTTTAATGTCTGTTGCTTAATCTTTTTTGCTTTGCCACAGGAATGGGTGTTGGCTCTCAAGATAGAGACAAGCAAGTTGCAACATTTGAACGGAATTCGTACCCCAGATTCATGGCGCCGGTGCTGGTTGTAACGTGCACTTCCCAGGATCATCCTGATGATTAATTTCCGCATGTTGGGAAGGCCAGCGGCTCTAGCAGGAGGTCTGTTAATGGGCACTGTGATTGATGTGTCTGCGAGATTTCGGCAGCTCTTTATATCACCACATACTTGCTTTTCTCTAAGGTCATATGCTATTACATAATCTGTTTGTTATTTCCTTCAGGCGTTTACGGCCTGTAGCACCCATAAAGCGGTATTAAAATAATACAATGTTATGTTTGTTTATGGAAAAATTTAGAAGCGGCAGTAAATATGTTTTCACTTAGTGTTTAACAATAATTACAAACATTGATGATAGGCCAAGAAAATAAATATACACAGTAACCGAGGACACCAAAGAAAAGAAAAAAGCAATGATTGTGCAGTTCAGCAGATAATTTAACCTAAAATAATGATGATTTAGGGAAATTTAGTTTCAGAATTTTATTCAGATAATCTGGACGGTGATAATTTCTACTTAGCTTCTGTCCTGTTTACTTAAGATAAAAAAACATTTAACCAGAAATCCAATATAGAACTTTAAAAATTATATCGCGTGTGATATTATGAATAAGGCATATGAATAGGAAAGCTTTTTTAACTTTGGTATGAAACATAATAGCGATATAATCGTCTTTTGTAAATATATTCGATTATGGCGAAATGCCTAAACCATACAGCAATTTAGTTTATTAATGTATAGTCCATGTGATTCATTAGGAAGTTGCGCATTTTAATTTACAAACAAATTAACAGATATTATCTGAACATGTTAACTCCCTCTATGTCTGGGTAGCTCAGTTGATTAGATGGTGAGGGGGTTCAAACCCGGCCCAGTTCCATGGTTTTTAAGTGTGTTTAAAAGTAACAGTCCCGTAACAGTAGATTTACTGGCATGTAAAATAACTTCTGCGGGACGAAATTCCGACATACCGGCGGCGCTGATACGATCCTTACTATTGACATCGTCATTGATAAACTCATACTTTAATCTAAACTCCCGCGACCACGCTAAGCAATTCACTCTTAATGTCTTATTCTATGCAAGTTCAGTTTTACTCTGCCTTAATAATTTCTTCTAAAACTATCCGCGATATTAACTCTCACTTTTTATTTTAATTGTTTGTATGCTTCATGATACTTGAGACATTTCTTTAACTTATAAAATTAAATAGAGCATAGCTCAAATTTGGGTTAAAGGTGTAAACTTATATTTAAATAGTTATATTTGAACACTTTTCTTTATTTTATCCGCATAAAACAATTCATTACCCAACTGTATTATTTGAAATATGATAAGTGTGAATGACATTTTAAAGAGCTATAGCTATCACTTTTGTAATAAGAATTATAAGTAGAAATGGGAAAGGTATGTAAAGAACATAACTCAATATTTTATCAAGGAGGTGTTATCAATCACTAGATATTTAAGATTAAAAATAACTCCACTATATTTTAAATATCTATATAGGACGTAACAGGAATTACTGTGATATTTCGAGGAATGATAGATAGCTTAAGGACACATTTATAATAAAGGGTATGTGTACGACCTTAGGGAGCAATGGATTCTAAAATCATCTATTATTACTTTCTCTTCACTTACTATGTATGTACATAGTGTATAGATAAGGTATTGCTTTCCACCCAAAAATTCTATACCGGGATTTCACCGGAAATAAACGTTTTAGAATCCCCTGTATATAAAAAAAGTACTTTCAGAAAAAGGTCCATGTGTGTGTGTCCGTGTGTCCGTGTGTCTGTGAACGCGATAACTCAAAAACGAAAAGTCAGAAAAATAGCAAACTTTGTATTTAAGTTTCATTTCTTCCAGGGATGCAACACGAAGCTTTTGAGAAAAATCGCCCCACCCCAAACTACCCTTTACATAGAAAAATTTACGAAAATTTTGATTTTCTCAAAAATGGCTGGAACGATTTGATTAAACTACCGTATATTAAAGATATTTATATGACAAATAAAATGTATATCTTGAATTTTCTGAGAATAGGCTCTAAAGATCTCTTTATTCTGGATGATTTTTGCTGAATTTTGCGTAACTAGTAAACCGTAAGAGATAGACTAAACCTTATTGCACAAAAAATCTAGATCACGTTAAACACACAATTTAGTCATATACTGTCTTTCGTTGAACTAATTATTTCTGAGATATTCCTTGACATTTGTTTAAGATTTAAAATACTTAACTTTTTTCACACGAAAAAGTGTGTACTCCTGGCCCTGCATAGAAACGGATTTGAACCATATGGCAACCGGTTTTTAAAATATTTGACTGTCGTTTTAGCCTAGTGTATACCCTTATTTACTTCCTACTTACAATAAAGCAAGTGATAAGGACAATTTGTGCTAATATTTATCTCGAATATCATAAAGCAGATAGAAGAATACGTTTTTGAAAATTATTTATAATGTAGAGAAAGTCATGTGAATGGAATACATCCGATTTTTTTCATTTTACAACAAAAGCGTATTGTGGGAGTTAATTACAAATGGTGCAGTCATCTGGTACAACCATGCTGCCAGGCTTGAATGAACCATCCTCACGACAGACTTCACGAAATGACCGGTAGTGTTGAGAAACAAGGTACTTCCAGCATAATGGATATCAATCATACTTAGCATTAACATCACTATCTAATTGTGATGCCATTTTCATACCTTTAACTTTTTCCAGCGGGAAAAAGTTAAAGGTACTTTCTACGTCATAGCCATAGAGAAAGCTTTTCTGAAGCATTTTTGCGCCTTATCTTTAAACTCTAAAGCGCTAAATTAGCTCCAAATTTAATTTCTCTAGCCGGTGTTTGTTTATGTTGGTTGAAACAAGGGTTACAAACCAAAGTGGAAAAAGAGCTGCAGTTCGCAAGGTATTAGAAAAAAGTGAGTGATTTTAAATTTTAGACCTTTATGAAAACTTTTCTGACATCGACATACGAGAGAAAGATGTATATTCTGCTTCAGCGATGAAAATGCATCCGATAAGAACCGCCCTCGGACGCATGCAAATAACCGGTGTGCTTATCAGAGTGAATTTACGGAGGTGTAATTTTAATGTGAAAAATCCTTTGCAAATATTCATTTAAGGATTTATATAACGTAGCGTCAAAATTTAGTGAAACCTGGTTTGATGTACACAAATAACTCTGGGTTGGCTTCACATAATACCAGTAAAAGTTTATTTAGATCTGAAGTATTCCCTGCTACACATCTTCGGCTTTCCCTACCATACCTCTACTCTAAATACATTCTACAATATAAAAAAAATCTTATGTGCTCCATTCACATGACATTTACTATGAAATTGTTATTGAAATTTGGTGTTCTTTCCTAGGGCAGGAGTAAAACAAAAGTATATGAATCTGATGATTGCTTCTCATTTGAGATAAACATAAGTATTTTAAAACTGAAACCAATAACAGGGAATATCTGTGAAAGGGTTACTTCTACAAAAAATTGATATGACATAACTTATGTATTTACATTTTTGTGTAGTTTATTAGTTATGCAAAAGTCATCCATAATGAAGAGGTCTTCAAGAACTATTCCAAAGAAATTCACATATACATTTTATTTGCCATGTAAACACTTTTAATGTACATTTTAATGAAAACCATTACAGCACTTTTTTTTTTTTTTAGAAAATGGAAAATTTCGAAAAATGTGCCATGTAATAGAGTTTTCGTTTTTAGCTACACTGTCCACACACACATACAGACACGCGGACATTTTAGTAAAAATGCTTTTCTTGGATTCAGGGTGAAATCTCAATGCATATCGAATTTTTGGGTGGCATACAATAACTTCTCTACTGACTATGGCCGTTGTACATACCTACTAGAGAAAGTAAATATAACTAGTTACGAAACACTCAAGAAATGCCAAGGTTGAATATTGAGCTTAGATGAACTGAAATTATAGGGTACTAGTAGGAGTAACCAGCTAACGGAGTTCCGTGAACGAGGGACAAGGGTAGCGAGGGTTAAGGTTACTCACTCGAGAACGTATGTCTGCCATTCATATTTCACCAGTTTTTCTTCAGTACTTATAGCTGGCAAATATTGGAAAGATAACCTAACTTAGACGTGGAATGTTGCTTTCCCAAAATTTATATTCCAGTTATCATTTCATTTCACGTATAATCAACGTCTTTAGTCTATGGAGCAAGAGCAAAGGGGTTCATCCAATTGGCACAGAAAAAAAAAATGCTTCGAGATATATGGTTGAAATTTTGGAAAAATGTGTCATTCCTGTAGGTATTTTTGAAATATTTCTCCCCTACTCATTAAACATGCACCTTTTCAAAACGTCCTTCTGCGTAAGTACGTACTAAAAGCTGGGATACTTTTTGAGCGTAAAATAAGATTATTATGACTGGAATCGGAGACTACTGTGACTCATTTTTTGGTAGTGTTTAACGCCCGCTTTAACTACTTGTGACACCGCAGGCGATGACACTGATGCCACATGAATGTGATGGCAGGGGAAACCGGAAACCCTGCGCCGCTTTGTCTACTCACCCGAGCCGTCTAGGTGAGAGGCGAGTGGTATAACGAGTGTGACCCAGGAGATTAGCTATGACATTATGGTTGACAGAAGTAAACGAGTTGGCGCTCTATTGTAATTCTCTCTCACTCAAACATTTTACAACCTGCTTCAAAGGTAACTTATCCTTACTTTCCCGAGACAATATTATATTTTATAGGAAGTAGCATCAGTTCGACTGCCTTTTTTGTCAATAATTTTCAACTTGCTATTTGCTGCGTACCACCCACTCTACTGCACGACTGCATTTCAAGGTCAGAGACACTCTCCTGAGTAAATAACAGTTATGTGATCAGTAGAGCCCGATTTTGGGTTCGAAGCGCACAGAGCAGTCAGCGGGGAGGGGTTTGAAGGGTACACTTTCACACGTTGATGTATGTGTTCCAAAGGTAGCTCATTACATGTAATTGACATTATATGCATTGTTCTAATTCTTAAAATAACATAATAAAACAATTATATCATAATATGATTATTAAATAAAAACGCCTTGTACTTTTGCGAATGAAAGTATAAAGCTTGATAAAAACAATCAGGATAATAATGGCATTGCTTTGAAAAGACTCAATATAAATCAACCAAATTCACTCAGAATTCATTGAAGTGAATTACAAGATACATCATCACTGTAATGAAAGAAAAGGCTCTCTTCTCCTTCTGTTACTCATCCACAAGGTGACTAGATACAGTTCTTCTTGCCCCAAACCAATAACTTCAATTTCAGATTTAGCATTATTACAAAATGTTGTACCCACCTTTGCATTTTAGGGGTAGCGTGTGTGCCTCACATTCAAGAGATCCCGAGTTCGGATCTCGTTAGGATGAGTTGCCGGTTAAGGCTTCTTTTGGGGGTTTTCCATTATTCTGAAAAGAGAAAAGTCAAGTAACTTTAAGCCCTTTTGCCGCCGGGACCATTTGAGCATCATTTCACTCAAATCATTCCCTCAGTTTCCGATATGACGTTAAACTACAAGAGAAAGAATAGTTCAGGATACTCGTAGTTAGGGCAAAATGCGTGTGTTTCGCATTCATAACTGTCCGAGTCAGCACTCTTCTGAGTGGGTAACTGTCATTTGCCCCTTTACCTGAAAGTAAGGATAATTTTACTAATGATGGAGGAGGAAGAAATTCATTTGTTTTTATGACAACGTGGTTGCTTCTGAGTGTGGGTATGTGGGCATCAGACACTAGTGCTTCATGCGATATCTAATCTCAAAATTATGTAATTCTCAGTGTTACATAAAAGCATTCCTATAAGCATTTCGAAGTTGCTGCATCAAACTTCGGACTGGTTCAACCATTAAACTATAAGAACCGTTCTGTATGCTGCATGCGCTGGATGTTAAAGGCGATTACGTTTGTCACGTGCATGAGTATCAAAATCTTATTACTGTCCTTGCTCTACAGCTCGCACCAAAGATCCCGGATTGTGTTGACTCAGCTCTGTTGCAAGGTTAACAAGACTTATGTGAAGCCAATGTTTCCAAAGAAATTAAACATTCCGTATAATTATTAAGCCTAGCTAAATGTTTCCTTTTTATTGCTGTTCTGATTGAATTTTTTTAATAATCAATTTGGCTACAAGATCGCCAACGTCCCCTTAAGGTCAACGTGAAGCATAAAAATCAAGATTTAAACTTACAGGGACCAGTTTAGAAGCGAAAGCTAAGTGCTTTACTGAAAACGAAGGTACTTAATTCACTACTTGTTGCAAGGAAAATGTAGTTTTGAACCGATTTCATTACTGATTCGTGTGGTGATTGTCCGTCGTTTTTTTTTTTTTTCCTGATCAAAACATTGTTTATGAGACAGAAATAACATTCTAAGTTTACAATCACACCTAATACAAAATATGCGGTTCTGCGCACTTAACGTAAAAAATCAAAGAAATATCAATTGCTGCCTCTCGAACAGTGTTAAACGCCCCACTGCTTTTTATTTTCTCTAGAAGGTATGTAGGTACAATGTACAAAACAGGTAGAATAGGTATTGTATTCCATAAAAACTCGATACGATATTTTATTGGACATACATGTTTTGAGGTACTCTGAATCCATAAATAGCATTTTTAGAAAAAAAACCTCATGTCTCTCTGTGGGGTCGTGGTTATTTTTTTTTTTAGTGTACCTCTGGGTAGCATAGCTCAAAAATGAAAGTCCATTTAATACCAAACTTAGTATTTAAGGGATGCGACACGAAGATTTTCAAGGAAACCACCTACTGCAAACTACCCTTTACATGGAAAATGTTTCGAAAATGTTTATATTCTCAAAAAAGGCTCTAACAATTTTACTAAAAATACTATATATTAAAAGTATTTACAGTACAGATGAAACGTATGGCCTTCATTTTCTGGAAATAGCCTCTAGAGTTCTCTCCATTCTTAATGACTTTAGAATAAGTGGTAACCAGTAAGAGATACTCAAAAACTTACTGCACAAAAAATGTAGATCTTGTGCACACACAAATTATTTAGGTCCTGTATATTACTTTCTCTACACGTACTATGTACTCAGTGTATAGAGAAGGTATTGCATTCCACCCAAAAATTCGATACCGAGATTTCACCGGAAATGCATGTTTTGGGTCCCCCTGAATCCAAAAATAGGATTTTTACAGAAAGATACATGTGTGTGTCTGTGTGTGTGTTTGTGTGTGTGTGTGTGTGTGTGTGTGTGTGTGTGTAAAGCTTAACTCAAAAACGAAAAACGGTAAAATACCAATCCTTGTTTTAAAGTTCAGTATCTTCCAAGAATATCACACAACCCCAATCTATCCTTTATATGGAAGGTTTTTCACCATTTTCGATTTTTTCAAAAATGGCTCTAACGATTTTAATTAAGTATCTATTTCAAAATATTTACATTAAAATAAAAATGTATATCCTGAATTTCTTGAGAATTTCCTTTGAAGTCCTCTTCATTCTGAATGACTTTTCTATAACTGGTAAAGTCATATGAGAGAGAGAGAGAGAGAGAGGGAGAGAGACAGACAGACAGACAGAAACCTGCTAACAAATTATGTCCTGCTCTTTTTTGTAGAGCTAATAATTTCCGAGATATTCTTTATAATTGGTTTTAAAATGTCCAATACTTAGACTTTTCACGAACAGGACATCTTTATTCACTTTTTTCACCCTGGTAATGCAAAAATATGAGATTTTAATGGCATTCGCATAGAAACCAGTTTTAAAAAGATGAACTTAAATGTATTGCATAATAAAAGAAGAGCTTCCCTGGGTAGTGTGGTGGTAGCGTCTCTGCCTCATATTCAACAGGTCTCGAGTTCGAATCTCACTTAGGTGAGTTATTTTGAGGTTTTTATCGGTGTTTTCCCTTATCTTGAGAAGTCGAATGTCGAGTATTTCAAGCTCCTTGGACCTCGAAATTATTTGAGCATCATTTCAGCAATTTCATTCATCGACTGATATGACCAACTAAAGGACGGTAAGTTAGAAAATAAATAAGCCAAAAAAGTGTTAAATATGTATGCATTTTCTGTCAAAAATGTTTAAAATTTCGTCTTTTAAAACCGAAAAGTTGGCAACATTAAAAAATGTACACGAAGAGTATCACTGTTCTCTTTTATATCCTAACAAATCAAGCAGACAGAACAATAAAACTTTAATAATGATAACTCGTATACCTACCCACTAATAAATAATAATGGGTAGAGAAAATGATGTGAATGTAACATATCCTATGTTTTCGCTTTTATTAGAATAAATTGTTGAATACTGTGTAAAGCAAATTACGTGAATATAACACAATAGATATTTTTTTAATAGGTTTTAGAAGAACTATGAAAATAAATTATACTGGCTAGAGAAAGGTTCTTTAATCAACCCTTTGAGACCGTGAAAAATGAAAGGGGAGAAACAGGTTGCTTGTGTTCAATCTGTTGCACTTTGCTGTAGCCGCCGGTATAGCTGCGTGACATCCTCATCTCCTCGTTCCTCTAGATATATCAAAACACTCTGGGCAAAGTGTAGAACTTTTAGAATAAAATCTCTAATTGCTTAGTCACTTGGTATTTGTTTGAGCTTGCTATTAAATGTGTACTAAAAGTAAATATAAAGGAATGCGTTTCATTAAGCGAAAGCTCTATTAACGAGTTGAGAATCTTCAAAGCAACAACCAGTTTGTGCTGAGTAGATTCAACCATTATCATTGCAGAAACTCAGGTGCATGTATAAAATCCTATAGTTACCATAAAAAACCTTCTCCAACTTAGCAGATAAAAACTAAAGTCTCACCATCATTTGTTTAGGTCGCGACAAAAGCGGGCTGTTCATATTTCTTCTCTGCGCTCGAACTCTAGTAAAACGTTACCATGTGTTTTCTGCAGCTGCGTATATTGCTACACTTGTTCAACCTTACCGTGACCTTGTGATTGTGAAGTACGCGTTAAATGTTGAAAACAGCGCTCTCTCGTTTACAAGCGATACCCAATCCTTTGGAGCTTTCCAAAACCTCCAATTTATATTCCACAGTCGTATACTCATCAAGGTCGCGTTGGGAGTGTTTAAAATTCAGCCTTATCTTGCATCCCCAGATCAAGCTCTGAGTTACTAAAGGTAGACCAAACTTATGTTTAAATTTATTCTTGCTTTGTCGATGTATTTAAAATAATCATGGGCGTTTTAACAGAGCACTTCTTTGTACACTCTGCGAAATAACAAATTATCCTGATGTAGGTGGATTATCGTATACACACAAGGAAGGGTAAAGCTGTCGTTAAACCTCGAAGAGGAAAAGAAAAACATGTGATGCAACCATATTTTCCTGCATATTCTGTAACCTGTTCATATAAAACTATTTATTTATGATACAAGCGTTAAACGTGGAGTTTTATTTTCAAAAGGAATGTTTGCGGAACGAGACTGAAAGGCGAGTGTAGCAATCTTATGAACAAAGTGATATTCCACTTTTAACAAATGATATCGTCGTTCTGGCAGAAGCTACTAAGTCCAAATTTGATTGTTTTGATATTATTACACAATCTTACCAAGAAAACTGTCTTCTATAAACTAGCAAAGGCCACAAAGCGAAATCTCTCACCTTTTTTAAGTTATGCCTATTTTATATTTTCATCAAGTCTAAATTTCCCATTTATTAGGCAGGCAGAAATCACTTAATGGATTTACTGACTTCTTGCGTAACTATATTGCACACCCATTGTCAAACAGAATCCGCTGAGAAAAGGGATACTGTTAATGTCGTTGTCATACGTTCCAATCATGCTTAAAACCAATGTCCTATTGCAGTAACTTGTACTCACAATAAGATTTTATTTCAATATGTAGGAAATGTTGTTTCTCAAAACGTAAGTGAAGCTTTATGTGCTACAAAATGTTGTGCAGGAGATGTAAATTATTTTTCAAACCCGAGGCCAACTAATGTTACATAGTACTAAACGTAATAAAAATGAGGATGAGGCTTTCAGTATATTGAAAGTTACAAATTGTAAACAAATTTGCCGGACAACCCGACGTGTGCTTCAGGTATCTGTTGAAGCTGACATAAGTGATGAAGGAAGAGACTATTTTACTTTAAAGAGTGCTGAGATTATCAATATAGAGACCACAGAATCAGAACCTGACTGTCATATTGTCGTATTGTCTCATTTTACACCAAAAATAATGAACATATTTATTTATTTTAATAGAACAATAATAGTGATGCTTTTAGTAATGCAAGGCTGACAATAATACTGACCTTACTTGGCTACAATCTTCTGAAACAGATAATGTTTAAGATCAGCAATTATATTTACAGCAGAGGATTCATCTGACCACAAAACTTATAAGAAAATAAATTCATCTGTACTTTGCCATCTAGTTATCTACGAGGAAATTATTTACCAGCAAACAAACTTTCTTCCAGCGAAATAGAGAAAATAAAGCAGTATATTGAGACATTTCCTACTATGAAATCTCATTATACTAGGAAATCTTCACAAAACAAGCATTTGGACATCAAGCTATCTATATTTAACATGTACTCTCTTTATGAACAAGAATGTAAATAAATAAATCAGACAAAATACAAACGTATTTTTTGCCAAGATTATAACTACTCCTTTTAAGCCTAAAAGAGGCCAGTGATCATGTAGCACTAGATATGATGCTGCTCAAGGGGAAGAAAAAGAACTGGAGCCCAGGTATCTAAATCATAAAGAAAGGGAACAAGAAGGCAACCAAAGCAAGAAAATGACAAAACAAGGGCTTCCAAAGAAGAACGGTTTGTGACAGCAACTTTCGACCTACAAAGTGTGTTGTGAAGTTACCCCGATGTACTACAGTCGTAAGCTTTGTGCCTACAACTTAACAAGTGTATGAGGGAGCTCCGCCAAATAATGCGCACTGTTACACCTGGTATGAACTAAATGGTCCACGGGGAAGTGTTGAAGTTGGAACTTGTCTTTATATCCTTATTATCAGTCTACCACAAACTGTAAAGGAACGATCTCCTTTTTTTCTTCTTTTTTTCTTCAGATAATTGTGGTGGGCAAAACCGAGACCAAAATATTGCTGCCCAGTTCTTATATGTTGTTCAGTCCACTAACAGTTATGTGATTGAATAAAAGTTCCTCAAATCTGATCATTCTGTGATGGAATGTGACAGTATGCACAGTGTCATTGAAAATCGAAGGAAATTCGTATCTGTTTACACTATGCATGACTGGCATGATCTGCCCGTTCCTCAAGAAAAATGAAGAATGCTGCATCTCATAATGTGAAAGAACTGAAGTTTGATGACTTTATTTTGTATCAGACCTGTCCAGAGTAATCTTATGCAACAAAACTTAAGGACAGCGAAGGGAAGAGAGTAAACTGATTGAAAATAAAATGCTTCAGATATGAAAAAGAGAGTCCTGGAATTCTGAAATATTCCCAAATGAAGTGTTTGGACGAAGATGTCACACTGGAATTCCTACTCTCCTCAAGGCGTATAATACTTCGTTTCCTATATCAGACTTGAAATATAAGGATTTGTTGTACCTGTGTGATAATGTAGTCATTCCATTTAGTTTCATTCATGGTGTCGCTTCTTGCCACATTAAAATAAAGTGGAAGATAGAACCAACCATCGGAAGTGATAGTGAACCTGAAGGATACAATAGTAATTGATATGGATTGGAGTAAATTTAATTAAACAAAGGACAAAACCATTTTTTAATTTCTTTAAAATAATAAACACTTAGCACTTAATCATGGGCTACGTTCAGCTTCAAATGTAGTTACAAACTAATGCCAAAATGTTTTTTTTTTGTTTTTTTTTGTGATCGGTGTACTGATGTTTGTAAAGTTGCAAAATTTTAAGGAAATAGAAACTGTAAAATATGCTGTAGACAACAGCTATTACATTTATCATAAAACAATAAACTCTTCTGCTTTATAATTTAGTGGTCTATCTCCTTTAAAGTACCTTTAACTCTTCCGGCAGAAGTCACTTAGTACAATACTTTGGAAATTTTAAGGAATCTTACAAACATTTACAAAAAAAGAATTAGAATCATATTTTAAATAATAACTAAAATGTGTAAATATTTGTAAAATGTGTTTTAAGTTTAGCATAACGTCATAACGGATGTTTATAACTAAGCCAAACTTTAAAACTTTAAAATCTCTAATCTCAGATTTTGGACTTAGCGGTTTCTGCCAGAACGCCGATGATGTGCATTTCCTTATGACAGATTGATATATCAGACATCAACAGACATCAGACAACTCTTACTTTTTCTATCACAAATTATGGACATAGTAGGTAGAGAAGGTATTGTATTCCACCCAAAAATTCGGAATCGAGATTTTACCGACAATGTATGTTTTGAAGTCCCCTGAATAAAAAGTATTTTAAAAAAGTCTGAGGGTATTTAACTTCAACGTCTTTCAAGGATGTGGCACGGTGATTTTCAAGAAAATCCGCCACCCCAAAGCTTTTTTACATGAAATATTTTTGGAAAATTTTGACTGTCTCAAAATTGTGCTATCGATTTTGATTAAAAGTAACAATTATTTAAGATATTTTAATCACAATTCATTTTGGATGGTTTTTGCAGAAGTAGTAAACCGTAAGACATAGCCAAAAACTTACTACTCAAAATGTGTAGATATAGTTACAACATAATTTATGTCAAATACTGTTTTTGAGGAATTAACCATTTCCGAGGCTTTCGTTGTCATTGGTTTTAAAATTCCAGTAATTAAACTTTTCTCAATTGAAGAGACATTATTCACATTTTTTTCATCCGGGTCATGCAAAGAGAAGCAAATTGCAATTACATCACATAGCGACCAGCGTTTAAAATACTAATGCCTTTCCTCATTTCCTTTCTAATTATAATGAATAATAAATCCGTTTCTGCTAACGTTTATGTCGATTAGTATGAAATAGAAGAATAAGTTTTTGTAAAATATTTTGGCAGTATAGGTAGAAAGTCATGTGAATGGAGGGCATCAAATTTTTTTAGATAGCCCTGAATGTGGAATAATAAAGTAAACATCTAAACTTTATTTTAAAAATACCAATATGCATTCGTACATGCCCAACGTTGAGCTTCATTGCACCATGTTGACATATATTTTCACTGTAATTATTTTGTAATTTTTACTCTTGCACATCAAAAAGTTGTATTGCATGCAATGTCGTAGTGTTTCCCTCAGGTTCTACTGAATTCATTTCCGAGCCATTCAGATAAGTTGTCATTGCTTAATCAGTACAAGAACTCTTATACATGCCATTTTTATTGCAGGAAACGAGGTGGTAACAAAGAGTTTTATAAAAATTATATTACAATGACTTTTGTAATATTCAATTTCTAGTACGAGTGGTTATACTAAAAGCTCTACCTTAAAAAGCAGCTATTAAAAAAAAAACACTTTTTATACCTACTTTCTCTTGATCATGAAAAATACTGTTTTCAATATACATTTTGCAACAGTTAAACAACAGCATACGAGAATCAGTCGTTTGTATTTGCCTGTCTTGATGTTTAATTCTCTCTGAATAAGTGCACTTAAAATTTAAATAAAACAAAAAGATTTCTTGAAATCGTATTGCATAAAATACTCGAAAATGCAAGAAAACAACAACGAATATTTAGCAATTAACCAATGCTACGACACTATGCTAATCTGATACAAATTATTTACTCAAATAAGCTTTACCTATAATCTGAAGTACAGTTGTGTCTATCTCTTGTGATTAACTTATATACTAATATAAAACAAGATAGAATGGCAAGGATTTCACAGGCACCTGAGCATTTAATGTGATGTTCTAATATTTCAAACATAGCGTATATGAAATGTAACTATCAATAAAATGTATGAATACATTTCATTGCCTAGGGAGATTTTAGATGGGAGAATTTCCTTGAAAATCTCAGGCGTATCTTTAGAAGTTTACTGAATTTAATATTTATCGGACTTCTCATTTATGTTACATTTGTATTTAATGAAATGAGGATACCTTCTGCAGAGTCTACATCAGATTGTTCCAACTTCCTTCGGCTGAGTCAGAGCACTTGCGCGTACACTACTCGGTATTCAGCTGGAGGTAGCGTGATTGACAGTATGTCACTGGCCTAAGGCCGTAGTACAAGTGCTTACGCTTCCTACCATTTCTTTCCAACATTTCATTTAACCGTGATGGCATACATGTATTTTATGTGCTGGCAGAGTCCTGCGAGTCTTGAGTGCTCCGCCTCTCTCTTACGCGCCCAAACTTGTACTATGGCTTAATCCAGTGCCATACTGTCAATCAGCTACCTCCAGCTGAACATCGAGTAGTGTACGCGCAAGTACTCACACTCAGCTCAGGTGTCTGTGAAATCCTTGGCATTCTATTTTATTTTATATCAGCATTTAAGGAGGATGTGATAAATCAGTGTTTGTGGTGTTTTCCCTATTTTCTTAAGTTATATCTACGAAGAAACTTTCAGGATGTTTTAGGATGGTTGCCTTTCCATGTCTCAAACATTTGGTGATTGTTTGCGTAACAGACCACATTATTGACCCTCCCCTGTCTTTTGTCCTGCCCTCTTCTATAGGTGGTGCAGTGTGAGGGAACAATATCGATCGACTGAAACTTCAACCTAAGTAACCATTCGTTTTTTGTTTTCATACAATATTATCTGATTAGGATTCTTAATGTACTCAGGGTTCAGGTTCAAAATATTGAATAAAATGATATTATGCCTTTATTTAAATTTGGTTTTACTAAACAAACACAAACTCAAACCAATGTGCTAGAATTTGCACTTCCGTTCTTTAAACTACAAAACCACCCTCGTTTTCTTATTGCAGAGGTGAGACATTAAACACAAATGTCAACACTTGAAAGCCTTCAAATCGGAAATTAAGAGAACCTGTGACACAAGATCCTTTGATACACTGCAGTGAACATTTATATTCTGGGAAGATGATGATTTAGAAATCGCCGATGATACAGCCCCTCGCAGCATTGGCGAATTCCCAAGTTGCGACCTAAATTAAATGAATACCGCTAATTGAGCATATGTAAACACATTTGATAAGTAAAGGAAAGTTTGCGACTGAATCGGTCCCTCGATGCTAATTCAGATCGACGGTATGCGAGTTGTACTAAACACAGAGCTAGCCGTTGCTTGGTGAATGCAAACACAGCAGAACCGTTCAAGACACATTAGGCCTTGGAGGTTGTGCTCATTTATGAAAATGCTATTACACAGTAGGCGGACAAAGGAAGATACGCTTTTGTCTTATACGATTTTTTTTTTTTTTTTTGCTTCATTTGTATAGCCCCCTTTAACATCAATGGTCATATCGGGGGCTTTCACTTGTGAAACTGTAGGTTCAGAACATTAGGTTAAACTTTATATTACTAAACACACGCACATTCACTCTCACATTCATACTTCCAGACTCTATGGGGGATAGGGAATAATTCCGGTTAAAGGAAAATTCCCCGCGCCAGCCGGGAATCGAACCCGGGACCTCCGGCTTATATGAATTGTTCTCTAATAAATATCAAGTTATTTGCACTTATTCACCTCCCACACTATATTTATGTGCGACTGAATGTGAGTGGTTTCATGATATAAATTAATACAACTCCAACATGGAAAATTACCAGTTCAACGAGTTATAACATGAAGTCAAATCCTTTGATGTGCCTATGCATTTTTACTTCCTCTGCAGTGTTATGTACATAGCGTATAGAGAAAGTATTTTATTGCACCCAAGAATTCGATACCAAGATTTCACCGAAAATACATGTTCTAGATCCCCCTAAAACAAAAAACAAACAAACAAACAAACAAACAAACAAAAAAAAGCATTTTTATAAAAAGGTCCGTTGTGCGTGTGTGTTTTGGTATTTAAGTTTGGTATCTTCCAAGGATGCAACACGAAGATTTTCAAGAAAATCCCCCACCCCAACTACTATTTATATGGAAACATTTTCAAAAATTTTTATTTTCTAAAAATTGGCTCCAACGATTTTGATTAAAATATTGTATATTAAAGATATTTACGTAACAAATAAAATGCATATCTTGAATTTTCTGGGAATTGCCGCTGAAGACTACTTTTTCTGGATGAATGTTACGGAATTTTGTATAACTGACAAAACGTAAGAAATAAACAAAAACTTACTTAACTGATTATATAGAGCTCATTAAAGCACACAATTTATGTTGTATACTATTTTTCGTGAAATGGATCGTTTTTGAGATACTCCTTGTTATTGGTTTCAACTTTAAAACACTTATACTTTTATCATACGTGAATTTGTCAGCTCCTGTCCATAGAAATAAAGGAACTTCAGAAACAGAGCAAGCAGCTTTAGCTTATGTTAATCCCTAATTTTCCTTCTACTTGCATGGCAGCAAGTAATAAGACTATTTCTGCTATTGTTTTCTCGATTAACATGAAGTAAAAAGAAGCATAAGCTTTTTAACAATAATTTGTTGGAGAGTTGTAGAGAAAATCATGTGAATGGAATACATAATAAGATTTTTAGAAAAAGATCATTTATGTGTGTATGTGTGTGTCTGTGGACAGCATAGCTTAAAAATGAAAAGACCGTTAGATAGCAAGCTTGGTATTAAGTTTCGTATCTTTCAAGGACACGAGAATTTTCAAGAAAATGCCCCACCCCCAACTACCCTTTACATGGAAACATTTTCGAATATTTTGATTTTCTTAGAAACGGCTCAAACAATTTTGGTTAAAATATCGTATATTAAAGATATTTACATGACAGGCAAAATTATATCTTGATTTTTTGGGAATAGCTTCTGAAGACATTTTTATTCTAGATGACTTTTATGGAATTTTGCATAACTGGTAAACCGTAATAAATAGACAAAAACTTACTATACACCTATTGTAGAGCTCGTTAAAAGATACAGTTTATGTTACACACATTTTTTTTTTTTTTGAGTTGGCCGTTTTTTAGATATTTCTTATTAATAATTTCAGCTTTAATATACTTATACTTTTCTCATACGGGACTTTGTCAACTCCTGGCCATACAAACAAAGGCACCTCAATCACATGGTTACCAGCCCTTAAAAGATTTGGCTATCATTTTAGCCTAGTGTATTCTCTTATTTTTTAATAAAGCTCTTAAAATTGTATTGAACAATTATTACTTTTACATTTTCAAAAATAATTAATCGGCATAAATAAAAACCTTTTCGTTTAAATAAAGCCTATTTAAGGGCAAATATGTGCTAAAAATTTCAGCCTTAGTGTCAATTAGTTTATGAGGTAATGGGACATTGAATGGAAAATTTTGCTTCTTCAGAAGTTGGTGTCAAACATAACATTAGCAAAAATGTTACCTAACTTTCACAGTACTTCAAAACTCTCACATGAAGGAAATATGAGCAGGATGCCGATGCTGCGAAAAACTAAAGTAAAACTTTCCGATCAAAACAAAAAGAATTTTTTCTCCTACATTAATATATGCTAAGGTGTTGATGTTTTATGAAGTGAGTGTACCAAAACGTTCTAAAAAACTACTATATACGATTATTCTCAACAATATTTTTAAACTATTTTTAAACTATTTACAATTAGCGTATTTCTATGAAAGTTATACCTAAATGAGCGGAGAATTCGCTCCATCCATATGCAATTAAAACATGAAAATGGAAAAAAAAAATAGTTCCCATTTCGAATCCCCTTAAGAGAACCACTAAGGTTATACTCTGCTAAAGTAAATTGACATTATAATGAAACCAAACCATGTGGAGCTGAATATATATACAAGGCAATTATTTTACTAACAATCCACCAAACATAGTATTGGACAATTGTAAGAAGCTGCTCGGCACCGAACCACGTCCCAGGAAGGGCCCCCCAGGAGGAGGAATGAAGCAGAAGGATACACCGAGCGGCCGAAACCAGGTGCAACGTATAGCAAGGAGAGAGTGCTATAGTTTCCAAAATGAAGCACCCCGACAGTCGGATAGGAAGAGCGGGGTTTCCCTCCCCCGCCAGGAGCGGCATCCCAGCAACCAGCCGAAATTGGGGGATGGATATAATTACTCAGAGAATCCTTTTTCCTTTCCAAGCCGCACCGAGCACCAACCACCCTGAAAGAAGCCAACGGAATGAAGAATGGACAGGAAGAATGACAAAGGAAATATGCATACATACAGCATTATTTGCCCCGTAAATTTGGGGTTGTGTTGAACAAAAATAAGAACTCAATGTAACGGTTGGTATGCTAATTTTAAATAAAAATTGAAGTATAAAATGAGGATACAGCTATTACACAGAATAAATGTTAATCGAGTTAGCATATATTTATTAAAATGAAACTAAATTAAATATTACTTAAAAAGTTTCGATGTATGTAGAGCAAGGGTTCTATGGACACTATGTGTTTATTTGCAAATTAAAAAAATATTCACTTATTAATGAAATTTAATTATTAAAACATCCTTATATATTTGTTAATCTTAAAGCCTAAAATCATATAAATACCTGTTTGAAATTGCTGATTGTTTCATTGTGCCATTAACTGCATGGTCCTATTGCGGCACTTTCTATTGGAACATATTGTCTGTTGGCAATAATATTAGCTCGTATAATGATGTCGTTGCGTATCAATTATCTTTCATTCTAATCATTAGATCACACACAAACATTCACACTCACTTGCATACTTGCAGACTCAGAACAAGGGGGGATAGATATGTGATTTATTAAACAAACAGACAAGAAATCTATTAACCCACCTGGGTAGTGTGGAGTAGCGTGTCTGCCTCACATTCAAAAGGTCGTGAGTTCGAATCTCGCTTAGGGTGAGTTACCCGGATAAGCTGTTTTTCGGGGTTTTCCCTTATCCTGAGAAGACGAATGTCGAGTAACTTTAAGCTCCATGGACCCCGGGATCATTTGATCATTTCACCGATTTCATTCATCGCCCGATATGACCAATCAGGTTAAAGGACGTTGAATTACCACAAAAAAAAAAAAAAAAAAAAAAATCTACGGAAAATTCATGACCCGAGATTTAAGCTGAAGTTTTTCTGTGTTCTATACATGAGAAGTCGTCCCCATAGGAGAGAGGAGCACATTGCTATTCCAACTACCCGCTTTACTCGAATAAGTAACATGAGCAAACGTATCACTGTTAAGTTCAAGAATCTGATGAGCTCCATTCACATGACTTTCTCTACTGTTCTACAAATAAAATTGTAACAAAAAATTCTTCTTCTAGCTACTGCATGTTAAAGGAGATAAGTTTTTTTGTTTGTTTGTTTTTTTGTTTTTTTGGCTTAACGTCCTTTAACCTGGTTGGTCATATCGGACGATGAATGAAATTGGCGAAATGATGCACAAACGATCTCGAGGTCCATGGAGCTTAAAATTACACTACATTCGTCTTTTCAGGAAAAGGGTAAACCCCGAAAAAAAACCTTATCCGTGTAACTCATTCTAAGTGAGATTCGAACTCACAACCTGTTGAACTTGAGTAGACACGCTACTACCACACTACTCGGGCGGGCAATGGTCTTATTGATTAGTTCCTTATAAGTAGAAAGGAAATAAGGGAATACACTAGGCTAAAGCGATAGTCAAATGTTTTAAAGCTGGCTCTATGCGACTGCCATTGAAATATGCTTATTTGCATAGCCCTTAGTAAAACAAAGAAACACGGACGACTTCCTGTTTGAGAAAAGTATAGGTATTTTAAAACTGAAACCAATAACAAGGAATATCTCGGAAACGGTTAACTCTACAACAAAAATGTAACGTACATAAACTGTGTGTTTCGAAGAGATCTAAATTATGATAGTACTCTGTGTGGTAAGTTTTCGCCTATCTCTTACGTTTACTAGTCATGCAAAAGTCACTCAGAGGCTATTTCCAGGAAATTCAAGATAAGCATTTTATTTGCTATTTACACATCTTTACTGCACTGTATTTTAATCACAATCATTAGAGTATTCTTAAGAAATGCAACATTTTCGAAAATTGTACCATGTAAAGGGTAATTTGTTGTGGGAAAAATTTCTGAAAACCTTTGTGTTGCATCCTTGAAAGATACTAAACATAAATACCAAGTTTGGTTTCAGATTTGAGTTATACTGTCCACACACATACCTTTTTCTAAAATGCTTTTTTTAATCAGGGAAGATCAAAACGTATATTGCTGGTAAAACTCGACATCGAATTTTTGGATGTAATATAAAACCTTCCCTAAGTGCTATGTACATTGAATGTACATACGTGCCAGAGAAATAACAAAAATTAACTACATTCAACAAACACTAACTGGATACAAACTGGTCCACTGCTATTTTAATCAGTGCGCATATAATTATGTAAATATAAGTTTGATCGTCGGCATGTTCAGAGAATCACATAACAATTAGAGTGAAAAATCCATTGCCATAGCCGGGATTTGAACCTCAGATCTCCCGTTTTCTCCGGTTGCTCTGCCACTGAACTACCATGCCGGCATAGCATTGAACCATTTTTTAGTCTGACTCAGTGGTAGAACAACCGGCTAGAGACCGGGAGATCCGTGGTTCAAATTCCGGCTATGGCATTGAAGTTTTCAATCTGACTCTACCTATTCATCTCTAGGTACTTTTCAATCTTCATTTTCTTTCTTATCTGTCCGTCTTTTCACATTTCTCTTTTGGCAGTCCTTGCTTTTCTTAATTAGGACGGCTTGCTCGAATATGTTAATGAGCAGTGATCATGCGGTCTGTGCGCTTTTTTTCTCCGTAATGATATCACTTGTACCAAAGCAATATGTGAATCATTTGCAGTAGCGTTACTTATTACTGGTTCTTTTTTCACCTCAATTAAGCACTCAAGGCCATGCAATAAGCATTCACGTATTTTACGTCTAAGGAAAACTGGATACTAAGTTTCACATGGAATATATCCTTGGCCGAAATACGATTCTCTCTCATTAACTTTTCGGTCTACTCACATGACCATTCATACAGGGAACAAATGTGAGGGTAATCCTACAAAAAACAAAACAAAAAACAAAAATGAAAGAGGGTATGTAAATATTTGGAATGAATGATTTATAACAGGAGTCACAAACTGACTGCCCTTCGAATAAGGTAAACAGAGCAAATTTTCTCGATATTGCTGCGAATCTCAGCAACCACTGCGCGGAAGGCAATAATAGATTAGTCCTTAAGTACATCATGCAACGTTTTGCATTTGAAATACGTAATCCGCCTGTTTTAGGATAACCATCTATTGAGGTTCATGATTGATAGAAATGTTGCTCTCTTTTGTTTCTTGCATTTGTATTTATACCTCGGATATGAACATATACATATAAAAATATGTCACAAAAGAAGTCACATACGGGGCAAACAATAGAATTTTATAAAACAATTTCTCTTCTTCAACATACACTGTCCCTCTATGCACAGCATTTTGCAGATGATTTCTTGGACTATTAGCAATTTCTTGTTGATGGATGTGTCAGGAAAACTTATTCTTTAAGATTACCTCACAACGAAACGTCGGACGGATTGAGATCTGGATATCACGACGACCACAGTGTTGATGATACGGCCGCCAAAGATCTGGGTAATTAATTGTTTTGCAGGTCTGAAGCAACAATGATATCATCGATTACTATCCAGGTGTCTTAGTAACAGCAGAACCAGTTTCCTCAAACTTCCTGGTTATATCCCATAATTACAAATGCAACAAGGGCCTACACTTAAATTGCTAAGAGTCCTAAATTTTCTCAGACCTTGAGAAAAACTCCTCTTACTTTTATATAGTTGAATCAGCCGTATTATATTATTTAGTGTAAAGCCACAATCTTTATCTTACAAATGCTTATAGTCGTGTGGATAAAATTATTGCTGTTCTATTCAACAAAACAGTATCTATGATAACGGAGAACTGAAAAAAAATACATTGCTTGCCCAGTATGTGACTTCTTTTCTTTTTATCCTATCTCAATATTAGAATATGTATAACGACTTAAAGCTACAAGTGACTTGTGAAAGACTTTATTTGTACTAAATAATTAACCGTTGTCATTTACTTACAATTAATATAATTATCCATTCTCAAACGGGAGGTCCTTATTCATAACATCTCTATTTTGTTACACCCTGGCCGTGCCCAACGAAAACCGAATTTTAATTGTTTGTCAAAGCTACCGCTTTTTAAAATATTTGATTATTACTTTAGGGTAGTGTATTGCCTTATTTCTCATCGACTTACAGCTATTTCTGCGAATGTTTACCTCGATTACGATGATATAATAAAGGAATAATATTTTGTAACAATAATTTGTAGAGAAAGTCAAGTGAATGGAAGACATCAGAACGTTTATTTACAAGGATAACGCTAGACGAGACTAATGATATTCAATAGTGATGAGATTATGTAGCAGTGAAGCTCATCAATCATCGAGGCCGCACTTGAACTAGAAGCTTTCAGAGCAGGCTGACCACCAGAGTTGGTGGAAACGAGCAATGTACCTGTCAACTTAAAGCACATAAATGATGTTCATTTCGTCCAAAAAGTTGGAACATGCCGATGATGTAGCAATATAACTATCCATTCACATGGCTTTCTCTAGCTGTTGTTACTCAACAGCTTTCCTTACAAAAGATTATTCTTTTATCTGGGATAATTATATTAATCAAGTTAAAAATTAGCAGAAATTGTCTTATTCTTGCTTCCTTGTAAGTAGAAGGGACATAAGGGAATACTCTAAGCTAAATCGATAAGTCAAATGTTTCAAAAGCTGGTCCTATGTGAAACAACTGAAGTTCGACTCGCTTTGCATGACCTGCAGTAAAACATGAGAGATGAATCATACGTCACTTTCCATTTGAGAAAAGTTTAAGTACTTTAAAATTGAAACCAATAACAAGGAACTCTCAGAAACGGTCAGTTCTATATAAAAATGTATATGACAAAAATGATGTGTTTTAGCTATGTCTACATTTTTGTTAGTCTCTTACGGTGTATGCAAAATTGTGCAAAACTCATTCAGAATAAAGAGTTCTTCAGAGGCTATTCCTAGAAAATCCCAATTATACAGTTTATTTGTGATGTAAATCTCTTTAACAGTATTTTAATTGTTAGAGCCATCTTTGAGAAAAACAAAACTTTCAAAAATTTTTCTATGCAAAATTTAGTTTTTGGCGGGGAGATTTTCTTGGCAATCTTCATGTCGCATCCTTGGAGATACTAAATTTAAACCCTAATTTTGGTTTTTAACGGTCTTTTCGTTTTTGAGCTATGATGTCACAGATACAAAAACACGTACCATTTTCTAAACTTTCTTTATTCGTACTCAGGGAGTCTCAAAACATATTTCTTGTGAAATCTCGAATATTTGGGTGGAATACAATACCTTCTCTCGCCACTATGTACATTGTACATACTTGATAGAGAAAGTAAAATGTTTTGTTGTAATTACAACACTCGCACAAGCTCATTTCAGTGAAATCTTAAACCAAAAAGGCTATTTAGCATCTAAAACGTCAACTGTACTAACGGAAACCGGAGCAAAGAAAAGAGAGGGCAAAGACAAGCTGCAGAAACCGCTCTATAAAACCGTCATCGTATTTTAATGTCGATATTTTCATCGCGGCCTACTCTGCGCATATTCAAACCGACTTTCATTAGCAATCTTTTATTTTTGCTGGAGTTAGGACTGCTACTCGAAATTTTGATTTAGTACTGCTTAAGAGAACAAATTAACTATGGTAACGACGAGGGCTTTCTAAAAGTTGTCTGCCTACCTCTGAGTTGTTGAGAAGAGGCCAAATTACCAAAATATTTGGTTGAACACTATAGACGCTCTACAATTTTCGATGCATGTGTAGTCACTTGTTTGTGACGATCGGATTGTTTGCATTTTCCATAAAGCGGGTGAAGCTGAAATACGAACTCTGATAAGCATTTTGATTTAAGCAGTTTAACTGTATCAGAAATACTAAAGACGTTAGAGCCACATGGGCTGCTGAATTCAAGTTTGGCAGTGCAAACATTTAAAATTATGGCGCTCAGGTCGTTATGGGGCATGGTAGTAGACTCCTGGCTTCTCTGGTTACCGCTGATTCAGAATAGGGGACTTCGATTCATCTACTATGTATGCCGTCGTTTCCCAGTGAGAAGCTTTGGCTCTTCCATATGCGAAGGATTTAATTAGGCGTCGGGCTCTATATTTCTACGCCAGATTAGCCCATCATGCGAACGCCTTTGTCAGATCTCTGGAGGGTTACTTAACCGCTGAACGCCACTACAGGCAATTCCGCCGCTACATTAGCTTGTGGCACTCCCAGCAACGAAGGGATTAAATTACCCAACAACTAAGAGTGGTCACGAAACAAAAATCCGATGTGTTCCATTCACATGACTTTCTCTATATCTCTGCAAGAAATCATTGTTAAAAAGCTTATCTTTCTTTTTACTTCACGGTAATCGAGAAAAAAATAGCCTTATTATTTGCTTCCATGCAAGTAGAAGGAAATAAGGGAGTAGCATAGGCTAAAGCTTTAGTCAAAAGCTGGTTACTGTGTGACTGAAGCTCCTTTGTTTCTATGCACAGGAGTTGACAAATGCCCGTATTAGAAAATCACGTTTTTTAAAGTTGAAACCAATAACAAATAATATCTCAAAAACGATCCACTCCATGAAAAAAATGTATATAACGTAAACTGTGTATTTTAACGAGCTCTACGTTTTCTGTTAAGGGGAGTCGAAATGTCCTATTTTGCCGACGTTAAAGTTTGGCCCATTATCTGAGCAATTATTTAGGACAATAAGCTAAATTTTCATTAAGATATACATTTTATTTGTCAGGTAAATATCTTTAATATACGACATTCTAATCAAAATCATTAGAGGTATTTTTGAGAAAATCAAAATTTTCGAAGATTTTTCCATGTAAAGGGATTTTCTTGAAAGTCTTCGTGTCACATGCTTGGAAGATGCTGAACTTAAATACCAAGTTTAGTATTTAACGGACTTTTCGTTTTTGAGCTATGCTGTCCACAGACAGGCATACACACGCACGCACACACACGCACTCGGACCTTTTTCCAATTTTTGTTACTCAGTGAGACGCAAAATATGTATTTCCGGTAAAATCTGGGTATCCAATTTTTGGGTGCATTACCTTCACTATGTACATAGTACGTGTAGAGAAAGTAAAGACCACACCAACAAATTATTAAAGCAAGACACTAGTGGAGCAGCGTCAAGAATGCTGCCCCTGAAAAATCAATCGTTGAGGAGCTTATACTGTTAATACCCTCAGCATTAAACCCACAACACCAAACCTAAAACATGCCTGGTTAAGCCCTAACACAGCAGCAAGACTCAAACCCACCGCAAGCCTAGCAGATAACGCAAGCACGTCGTTCCAAACCCGCTATGACAAACGAGATTTGTGACAAAAATTGACAATGCCGTACTCAGAAGTCAGAAGTTTAAGATACGCGCGGTCGTCGTTAAACACAATTGTGCTCCCCGATCCTTGAGGCTCGAGATCCATAAAGGATTTATAATCTTTATAAATGTTTCCTATCCATTGATTCATTGGGGAGAACTCTACTTTATGATAAAGGGCTTGTTATTCGTTAGTGTAGTTTCATTGTTAGAACAATCATTTGCCATTATGGTTTTCCTGATTTTTTTTTTTATAGGTATTGTTGCAGGAAACAGCAAATTAACATCTTTCAACAGGCATTTACACGATTATAGAAAAGTTTATGGAAAGTAGCTCTTTAATTGTAACTATCGTATATTCAGATGGAAAATGCATTTTAATTACTTAGTTCCCTGGCGTGCATGATATTCTTGTAGTACGATGTGATTAAAATTAAGTTTTCGTCTCTTGATGTGTAAAGGGTTTTTCTTGTTTTCTTCAAGAATATTAAACATCTAATGTGTTCAATTTACGTGACTCTTCTTGCTGCAAACAAACTAATCTTCAGCAGATTATTATTTATTTATCTGTTGTGCTATTATTCGATTATTTGTGAGTAGAAGGGAAGTTGGAGATTATACCACGCTAAAGCGATAGCCAGTTGTTTTAAACCCTGGTTACCATGTAAAACAATTGCAATTCCGTTTTATTCACTAGAGCAGAGGTAAACAAAAGAGAAATGAAACAAAAAGTGACTTCCCGGAAGAGCAATGTTTAAGTGGTTTAAAATTGAAACCAATAACAGGGAATATCTCGGAAACGGTTAACTCTAAAAAAAAGTGTATGGCATATTCTGTGTGTTCTAACAAGATCTATATTTTTGGTAGTAAGTTACTGTGTATTTCTTGAGGTTTAACAGTTATACAAAAGTCATCCAGAATGAAGGGATCTTAATAGGGATATTAAGGTACTTCAATCACATAGCAACCAGCTTTTATAAGATTAAACTATTGATTTAGCCTAGGGTACTCCCTTATTTCCTTTCTACTTATAAAGAAGCAAGTAATAATACAACCTCTGCTAATTTTTTATCGATAAGCGTGAAGCAAATAGAAGCATAAGCTTTTTAACAATACTTTGTTGTAGAGCTGTAGAAAAGTAATGTGAATGGAACAAAAGATTTTAATTATATAAATATTTTGTAGAGATATAGGTCCTAATGACAATTTCACTGTCTCTCTCAGTTATCTTGTTCTGTTAAAAGCCATGTTTTTGAATTTTGCTTCTGAGAGTTCACAGGTTTGTACGTACATGACGGTATGCCTCCTAATATATTTTGGAATATTTGTTGTATCATGCTTTATTCTTTACTATTACAGGCTATTCTGATATCATTTCAGCTATCATTAATGATAACCGGAAAAGGAGTTAACAGATCATTGAGGTAGGAACACCACTTTTTAATTCATAGTTCTGATGGTTGATTACGGTGTTTCGCTTGAATTAGTCTTTTAGAGAAGAAATTTGTAATGAACGGAAAATATGTCCGCTAAATCCTGCATCATATAGCAATTTTATAACTCTGTCCTTTTATACCATTTTATACGGTTTTGTAAGTCAAAACTTACTGCAGGCAAATGCCCATCGTTAATGAAAACATTGCAAACTTCCATTTGAAGTTGATTAAGTGATCTACTCATATAGCTAATCTGAGCCGACGAAATCTGTTAGGGAAAGAACAGAAGTAGTCTTGAAATCTAAGCGCAGAAAGTTCACTGAGTGTACAAGTAAGATATAAGGTCGCTAATTCCTAGGATTTGTGTAATACTTCTTTAGTTTCAATATCGGGATGACAGTAGCTACTTTCCATTGTTTGGAAGTTCACTAGAGAGTAAGATATCATTAGAGATCTTCGTGATATTTGATAGTATGATTAGAAGTTTTTCAGAAAAACAGGGAAGGATATTCCTGATATGTGAAGACGAATTTCTGGTATATCTATCGAGGAGTTTAAATATTATAGCTATTAGAGCTGAAATTCTATATTGGATTTTAAAATGTTCTCAATTAATACATTGCAATATTTTTATGTGTCATAAAAGCAACGTTGTAATTTTCGTCGCTTGAATTTTCCAAAAAGGGGAATCCTAGGACATTATCGACGGATTAGGAATTGCTTTTTGAGGTTTATTAAGGTTGGAAATGTGTTTTGAGCTACTTATTCATTAATTCATCTGATTAAATTCCAAGTTTCAGACAGGGTATCGCAGGTGATAAAATTGACATATTTAATCCAAAACTTAGATCAGTTAGTCTTAAAAGTTAATTTATGTGCTATACCCTTTATATTTTGGTTAGTAGTTTGTGTTTTACAGTGTGAGAAAGCGTGTTTATAAGATTTGTTTCTTAAACGAGCTCACCATTCCACCAAGAATCTTGTGCCTTCCTCTTAATTTACCAGTATTTTTTGGAATAAAGTGGTAGGAAGGATCTTCTGATCAATATATTTAAAATTAGGGAATTTAATTTTGTTACTGTTATTATGTTCCATAGCACTGGAAATAAGCTAGATGAATTTTCCATTTTGAAATGGAAATTATTTTTACATGAAATTGTTTATCGGAATGAATTTATGTAGTGTAAATTATAACAATGACGTATTTCTAAAGCAATGATGTAAAAATGATATTCCAAAGTACCGTGGCATATGGAAAGAAAATGAAATCATTCTGTGACATTCTTTTCTTTGAAAAACGAGAATGCAAGCACTTACGTAATGTATTAAATATAGAATAATTTAGATCTGAATACAAAATTATTTAACATGCTGTGGCGACAATAGGCTACATCACAGTCCGTAACACCTATTACTTCTTTCCCAGAAAAAGAATACTTTCAAATGTCGGTCTTGTTTATCGTTTTACGCTCAGTAATAACTAATGAAATGGGCTGGCACCGTAGCTTAGGCGGTAGAGGATGGGAAGACACCGGGTTCGATATCCAGCTTGGAGTAGGAATTTTTCTCTAGCCAAATTTATTCGCTATTCTTTCCAGAGTCTGAAGGATGAATGACAATGTGAGTGCATGTGTCTAATGTATAAAACCCAAAGAAGTAAAATCCAATAATAACTGTGTACGAGTTGACACTACTGCATATAGGCAATACATATATACCAAAGACCGCCGATATGGCTATTGCTGTTAGGGAGTTTAAATATGTGGAAGAACTTAAACATCAAATGAATGGCTACATGCTACTTATATCAGTAATAGATGCCGCATTATTTCATGATTCATTTCGTGCAATTTATAATGAAATAATTGAAAATACTGTGTCCAACCTAGATAAACTTAATATGATACTCATGAACGAGTGTCATTCACTCGTAATATATATATATATATATATATATATATATATATATATATATATATATATATATATATATATATATATATATATATATAAATGTGAAGTGAGCCTGGGTTCCTGGACACGTTGGCTTTCCGGGGAATGAACTGGCGGATTTGGCAGCAAGGATGGTATCAACTGCGCCCAGTGTTTCCAAAAATTTGTCACGGCCGAAGATGTTAGACTTGTACGAAGAGCGGTAATTTCGTGCTGGCATGGAGAGTTGTCCGCTCTCTGCGGCAACAAACTTGGGGAGGTGAAGGAGCTCCCTATTCACTGGGTGACTTCCTCACGGAGAGATAGACGTGAGGAAGTTGTTTAGCTAGATTACGCATTGGCCACTGTGTTTTTAGTCATAGCCACTTATTTAAGCAGGAACCTTTACCTGTCTGCTCGCTCTGTGGCGAAGCGTTTTCAGACATGTGTTTGTAGAGTGCGCTCGTCTAGCACCACTGCGAGACACTCTGCGACTGCAGGCCAGGCTTTTTTTTTTTTTTTTTTTTTTTAAACACGGTACCGGAGTCTGATCAGGATACCCTACTTCAATTTATCTTTTTTTTTTTTGTTTGTTTACCTTGTTTTTCTGTATTATTACTGGATTGGTGTTTTCTTACTGTTACAACACACACATAAACACAAACAAATAACACCCATCCCCAAGGCGGGACTCGAACCCTCGATCCCCCCTTACGAAGCACCAAAGCGGGACGCCTTGGCGAGCGCGGCCATGGGGACCGGCAGGTTTCGGAGGTCCTGGCCGATGATCCCGGAGCGGTGGATTTAATTTTTTATCCAAAGTGCCGTTTGCTTTCCCAATATAGTTTAATAGTTTTTTATATTGTGTGATGGTTGACAAAGAAGCCGTAAGTAAATCTTTTAATTTTACTTTTAATTTTACTCACTCGCAACTATGGCCTGTGGCTGCAGTTTTAATTACGTTTTTATCGCTTTCCCTCCATTTTTTTTTTTTTTTTTTTTTTTTTTTTGTAGTTAAGCTTCAACTTTGGCTTTTGCTTTTAATATTTTTCTTTCCTTTTGTTTTATCTGTCACTTTAATAGTTATTTAATGTTTAACTTTATTTTAATGCTGCTTTACTTATTTTATTTATGATTTCTGCCAGGATTTTATCAATTTTATTTTCATGGTGTTTTTATTTCTGATTTTAGCCGAAATTTTAATTTCTAAGGGCGCTAATGACCTTAGCTGAGCGCCCTTAAACAACGATCAGCATCATCATCGTAATATTATCATCAATATAATTCTTTTATTACATAAATTAGCTAGCAAACATTAGGAAACATTACGTGCTTCGCTTCGGAAACACTATTCGCTATAGACAAATTTCCGACTTTAATTGCAACAATTTACATTTTTTTTTGTATTTTATTAACAATCTAGAATACAAATGCTTTCAAAATAAGTCAAAAGCTTATTCTATGTTTCGGTAGAACGCCGCACTTAAGATCTCAGGAATACCAATTTGAAATGCACAGGATAGAATTAAGTACAGTATTACTTAATGCTTTGATTTTTCTTTGCCCTGCTGTCCACTACAGTGCTTCATAGAGATATGTTTATACTGATCTAAACCTACCAGTCTTTGTTATATACTCAAACGATCTTTCAGTCATTTTCAGCATTAAAACAAAGATCATACACACAATTAAAAAAATCCACTCGAGTTGGATCTTTTCCCTTATTAATAATTACCTTCCCACCACGCACAAGGTACAAAGAGGAAGAGAAGATGTCCCATTGCACTAAGAATTCACTACAGAAATTTCACCGGAAACACGTGTTTAAATATCTCTGAATTAAAAAAAACACTAAAAAATTTCAAACAAACAAACAAAATCATTTTTGACAAAGTCAATGTATGTGTGTGTCTGTGTATACGTATATCTGTGAATAGCACGCTATAACTCAGAAACGAGAAGACGGCTTATACCGAAACTGGTATTTAAATTTCGAATATTCCAAGGAAATGACCCGAAGATTTTTAGTAAAATCTCCACCCCAAACTACCCTTTGCATGGAAGAGCTTTTATTATTTTCGGTTTCTTCAAAAATGACTCAGCCGATTTTGATTAAAATATCTTATATTAAAGATATTTAGATTGCAAATGAAATAATTAATTTCAATTTCCTAAGAATTACGTCTGAAGTCCTCTTAATCCTGAAAAAATTTTGCACAACAGGTTAATCGTAGCAGATAGACAAGATCTTACCTACTTCACAAAAAATGTAGATCTATTTAAAACATACAATATATAATATATCATATACTTTATTTATTTTTGAAAATAATCATTTCCGAGAAGATATTCCATTTTTTCAACTTTACAATATTCTTTTCTTAAATGAGAAGTCGCCATTCATGTTACTTTTTTTTTTCCATCCTGTTGAGCAAGGAGAACAGAACTGCAAAACTATGACATTTCGATCAGTTGTTAAAACATTTGTCTATCGCTTTAACCTAGCGAAGTCCCTTAATTCCCTTGTACTTACAAGGAAATATGTAGCAAAACTATTTATGATATATATATATATATATATATATATATATATATATCGGTTGGCATGAAGGGATAGAAGAATAAGCTTTCGTAGGAATATTGTTCTGCAGAATGGAGAAAGTTATGTGAATATCACATATACGATTTTTAACCTTAGTGTTTTAGACCATTTACCAAATCCTGTTATTTCTGTGTAAATGTAGTATAAGAAATACAACATAGACACCACCTAAGTGAATTTAGCAGCGAAGGTCAAAATCATCCTTCATTTTGGGCTTGTGCAGTTTTTTCCCCTAAGAGTACCACAATAAATTAAGGTGAGTTTTATAACCACTTAGCAATTATTCACGCTCAGCTAAGCGTATGTAAATAGATGTGCATACAGTTACGTTGCAGTGTAAATATATATATATATATATATATATATATACTGACAGTAAAAAATAAATGGTCCCTTCACTTGGTTACGGCCTAAAACACGGCCTTTCTACAGAGGGCCTGAGCAACAAAAACGTTTTAATTAACCTCTGCTTTGCTACAGTTAATACGTTCGTAAATGCATTTTCTAATGGAGAAACAATCTTATTTGGGGGGAGATTCTTTCGTTAAAATGAAAACATGTTTGAAATGTAAAATCATTAATGATTGGCTATTAAATTACAATATGTACATTATATAAATATTTAATACGTATTTGTTTATAATACAAATTATTCTATTGCAAATTCTATAATATTCATAGAAGGTCATGTTTCATTATGTATACTGTACAATATTGAATACGTATTTGTTTATAATACAAAGTATTCTATTGCAAATTCTATAATGTTCGTAGAAGGACGTGTTTCATTATGTGTACCGTACAATTTGATGCGGCATTAAACTATAGATAGTAGATCTGTATTAGTAAGCTATAAACTATTAAGATGTAATGTACAAAATTCAACATCCATTTGTAGTTTAATGAAACTGAAGACGAGACGGTTCGGTCAATTGCATCTAAGGATTGCGGGTTCAAGTGCCTTGAGCCGACCAAACTGATAAGCCGATTTTGTTTTCTTGTATCTTTCCTTAATATTTACCAAATAAATACTGCATTGGGTATTAATCATCAAAAAGTTACCAACGTAATAAAATAATCATGATGATGAAAATGGAACAGGAAGGCGACTATGCAATTAAGCTTAAGTGATGAGGGACTAGGGTCTTCTTGCTCTAAGAAGAGGAATTATACGATCACAAAATTCCAAATTTCGATTTAGTCACCAGCAACAACGTGTATGGTAACGAAAGCGACTAGGCAACTGAGGAAATTGCTCAAAGAGATAGCACGGGAAGGCGACTATGCGACTGATCTACCTGACAATCGCAGATGTTCTTCACTGTACCTAAAGATAACTACCTTAAGATATTTATAAGACATTAAACATGTCAAAATAAACAATAACAAGAATAATCATTCAGAAAGATATTTGTCACAGAAAATGAAACATGCCCAATATGGAATTTAATTTTTTGTCTGATGGCGGAATAAACGTTAAAGATTTTATTCCAACTAATATAATTTGCAACGTGCTCAAAAACGGTTGTTGATCCATTTCTACTTATAATGTTAGTTTCACGAACCAAATAAACCCACCAACATTTTTTGTTCAGTTTTTTAGGCTGTACACGAGGGATCTTGCTTATTGCATACAAAACTATATTTCAATTTAAATGCAACTCAATAAGTAAATTAATTTTCTACGATAAGTAAATGCTATATTTTCAGCTTCCTATTACAGTATTTGACATCAGCAAAAACAAAAATTGTGTACCGTGTAATCAACTCGAGAAAACTCACTGCAACTTCTTCATACCGCACTCGTAATAACGCACCATTTTCAATTTATTAATCTCAAATTAAGATTTGTAACGCAAATTAGTCATTAGATGTACAACTGGGATTCTACGGATGAAAGTAAAATTAGGTGCCATATCTAATTGTTTGCTATGGAGAAGTGATTAATGGAAACATCCATTTTTACTTTCTCTATACGTACTATGTACATAGTGTATAGAGAAGGTATTGCACTCCATCAAAAATTTCGATATCGAGATTTCACTAGAAATATATGTTTTAGAAACACTTGTATCCAAAAAAAAAGTATTTTCAGAAAAAGGTCCGTGTGTGTGTCCGTGTGTCCGTGTGTCCATATGTCCGTGTGTCAGTGTGTCCGTGTCTCTGAACACTATAACTCAAAAACGAAAAGTCGGTAAAATACCAAACTTGATATTTAAGTTTACTATCTTCCAGGAATGTGACACGAAGATTTTGAGAAAATCCCTCACCGCAAACTACGCTTTACATGGAATTTTTTTCGAAAATTTTGATTTTCTTAAAAATGGCTCTAACGATTTTGATTAAAATATCACATATTGAAGATATTTACCTAACAAATAAAATGCATATCTTGAATTTTCTGGGAATAGCTTCTGAAGACCTGTTTATTCTGGATGAATTTTGCTTAATTTGGCATAACTAGTAAACTGCAAGAGATAGACAAAAACTTACTATATAAACAATTTAGGTCTTGTTAAAATACACAAGTTATGTCATATACATTTTTCTCGTGGAGCTTACCGTTTTCGAGGTATTCATTGTTATTTGTTTCAGTTATATACTTATACTTTTCTCAGACGGGAGTGTCCGTTTTTCTTTTGTTCTACTCCTGGCCAAGAAAAGAAGCGATTTGTAATGACAATTGCATAACGACAGCTTTTAAAACATTTGACTAATGTACTCCCTTATTTTCTTCCTACTTATACGGAACTAAATAATAAGAACATTGGGCTAATGAGTACCACGATTAGCAAGGTGCAGAAAGAACAAGAATCTTATGTATGAAGTATGTAGAACAGCTAGAGAAAGTCATGTGAGTGTAACACATCAGATTTTTAGTATATTCGTATTTAAGCTGCAGCACACAGAAGGTTGCGTTTATGATTTAGAATGATACAGTCTTTGGCTATTTTTTTTTTTTTCTTATTTAGGTATACATACAGGTTGTTTGTTATGTGTATACGTGCAGACATTTGTATTGCTAATTAGGAACAGTGAAATGAATAAATGCTCGCTTAATTTAAGGACTTATAGCTTTACTTATTAAGAATACTATGCTTTCAGATTTGTTAGCATCTTCAAGCATTCCCTGACTGCGGATTGGAAGGCAAAACCTTGAGTCGGCAGGCCTCATTGTATCGGAACTGAGTTTGATGTTTTCTGTAAGGCCAACAACCTCGCACTACCTGGCCTAGCAGGTGACATATTGAGGTGTGAAATGCTGAAGAAAAATGAATAGTCTATACTGAGGGGAGTTGCTCATTTTGCAGCGAAGTTAAAACTACGCAAAACATCAGGTAGTAAATTATGTGATTGGTTTGTGGGAAAACTGTTAGCCGAAGATTTAAAAAAAAAAAAAAAAAACCGAATTATTTACACATTAAGATCATTTATCAAAATATGCTTAACTATACTCCCAACATTTTGTATATTAAAGATTGATTTTTTGGTTTTATTTTGGAACAAATCCAGTATAGAGACAAACAAAAAAACAAAAAAACAAAAAAAGAAAAGAGGATTAAAGGAACAAACAATCAAAGACGACTTGAGAATTTAGCTAAAACACAGGATTAGGTACTGGGATATTCGCAAATGGTAACATGGATTCAAATAAGGGAAAACAATGGTAAAGGAAGAAAATCTAATGTGTCCCATTCACATGACTTTCTCTATATCTCTGTAACAAATTATTGTTAAAAAGTTTATTCTTCTATCTACTTCATGCTATTCAAAATAAAATTTGCAGATAAAATTATTACACGCTTCCTTGTAAATAGAAGATGGGTTCAAACCCGGCGGAAGATGATGGATTTCTTCGAGGGTAAACATCCTTAGCAATGGCTTCCTTCGGAAGGGAAGTAAAGCCGTTGTCGCCTTGGCGTAGATCACGGCACGTAAAAGAAGCAAGATAAGGAGGCCTCTGAGCAAAATTAATCGGTCTTTCACGCCCAATATAGAATAGGTCGCTGAGAACCGTAGTAGTTAAAGGGCGTCTATAGATAAAACTCAATTTCCAGTTTTGTAAATAGAAGGGAAATAATGGAGTACCATAACCTAAAGCAATAATTAAATCTATTAAAAGCTGGTTGCTATGTGATTGAAATTCCTTTGTTTGTTTGGCCAGGAGTTGACAAATTCTCGCATGAGAAAAGTATAAGTATTCCAAAGCTGAAACGAATTACAAGGCATATCTCAGAAACGGTCAGCTCTACTAAAAACCGTATATAATATAAATTATGTGTTTTAATGAGGTCTACACTTTTGTGTAGTAAGTTTTTGTCTATCTCTTACGGATCACCAGTTATGCAAAATTCAGCAAAATTCATTCATTCAAAGGCTATGTACAGATATAAGTTTTATTTGCCATGTAAATATCTTTAATATAGATATCAAATGGTTAGAGCCATTTTTGATAAAATCAAAACTTTCGAAAAATGCGCCATGTAAAGGGTAGTTGGGAATTGAAAAACTTAGTGTCACATCCTTGGAAGATACTGAACTTAAATACCAAGTTTGGCATTTAACCCACTTTTCGTTTTTGAACTATGCTGCCCAATGACCCACAGACACACGGGCATGTTTCTAAAAATGTTTTTTTAGATTCAGGGAGTCTCAAAATGTTTATTTCCGGTGAAATTTCGATGTCGAATTTTTGAGTGGAATACTGTACATTGTGCATACGGGCTAGAGAGAGTAAAATGTTTTATGTAACTGCCTTGAAGAAAATATAAAGATTAGAGAAGTTCTTTGTGTGGAGGGTGCATTTGAACAGTGAGGAATTTGGACGTTGTGACAAAAATGAAAGAAAGAAAGAAAAAAAAAAAGAAGATTTGAACCACTGGATTCAATAACAGTAGGCATGTACGATGGGCAGAGCGAATAAGTTCTGCAAATATTTAATTGGAAGAAGTGAGAAATACTAATATTGTTCGTGATAATGGAAGTTACCGGTTGATAGACAATAGTAATATAAATGTACTTTTCAAAGACGAAGGGGAAAACGGAAGTCGGGGCTGAATGGAGGCTGGATTTAAATAAGAGCCTGATGTTAAGTAGATACATTTGAACGACTGGCATTTATGTAAACCAAATGTTTCCAAGTAAGATATACATGTACTTTTGGTAAATGTGCGAATATTCATTTTGGAAAATTTCCAGAAACTAAAAAACGTTTAGTTAAAATTATTGTATTAATAAGTACTTAACATTAATTGTTTAGTGGTTCATAATACAATAAGCAAATAGGAAAATAGACAAAGTAAGCATTACCTTCCTTTATTCTTCAGAAATTGTGTAGTGGGGATCGGAGAAAGTACTTTAAATCTAAGTTATATTCCATACCTAAAAATGTTCTTAAGAGTATAAGATAGAAGTATAGGATTAGACATAGACTGGGCCCCCAAAACATGGGGCAAAGCACCTTTGCAGGCCTTTTCCTCTTACGTGACCTCAGCAAGAGAGATAGAGAGCCAAAGAACGACCAGACGTAGACGTAGACCGGGTCTCTAACGCCTCCAACACCGCACTACGCCTTGCTCATTAGCCTCCCGACGAGATACCAGGCGGGTCCGGGCCGGGTGCTCCTGAGACGACGCCAGGATAACTTTTTACAATACGCAATCCACCACCCATCTGCAACCCGCCGAAAACCGTCGCCTGGTGCCTCAACGCTGAAAGATAGCTGCTTAGGAAATGATGGGAACAGGAAATGGTGGACCGAGGATGTAATGAAGTTTTGCCCGGCGCCTCGAAAAACCCTTATAAAGCCCATAGGTCAGGTAAGCCAGCCAGGGGATCGAACCCGCGACCTCTCGATGAGACCATTTAAGTTATCCCGCTAGGTAATATTCAGTATTACTATAAATATCATCAACATATGTCTGAAACTTACGTTTTGTAGGATTAAACCCTTATGCATGATAAACTTTATTGAAGACTCCTTGATTTACATTGAAGACTGCACCTCTAACGGATTTACTGTAATTCTGACACATCGTGACGATGGGTAACAACCTTTCCAGAGCACCAGAGTTCCGTGTAATAAACATGTGAGTGGCCAAAAGTGTTATACCTACAGAGAGAAATGCTAATTGCTGGGTGTCAGGTCCGGGTTGTATATAAGTAATTGATTGAACCTCGTGTAGTGATTGCAAGATATCGCGCTACTACGCGGTTCGTGAATGTAAAACACAGCGAGGTGTAAATTTTCCAAAGTTTTAAAAACAGGTCAGAAGTGGACTATCTATTGAATTAACCCTGTTTATTTGTTTCATCAAAATTATGTGATTAATACTACTGATAATTATGTTCTACTTTCCTAACAACTTTTGCTCATTTTGTTTTCTTTTATGACTTTCTCTACTGCAAAGCTAATATAAAGTGGAGAAAGATTTGCATTTCAATAAAAATGTTTATGACAAGATTTTAGAAGAAATACACGTAGAAGAAATACAGGTATAAAAAGAGGGAGAGAGTGAGTCTCTTTGAGTAATTGTTCTCTGCTAAGCTTTGAGAAACGACGTTAAAAAAAGTGAAATTTGAGAAAATATCAAACGTTTTACTTAAATCAGTCTTGGTTTAAATAAATGCACTGTAAAGGTGGCTAAATTATATTGTATTATAGTAATATAACGTCTCCTTAGCGCGGTGGTAGCGTTGCTGCTTGTCAAGCTTGCTGAGTTCGATTCCCATTACCACCAGCATGGACCGGGGTGCACTCAGCCTCGTGAGGTTCCTGGGGGCCAATTGAGGACCTACTTGATGGAGAAGTAGCGGTTCCAGGTCGTGAAGACCGCATTAACTGGCCGGGGGGATCGAAGCGCTGACCAGGTTCCACCCCCCAATACTGCACCCCATCCATGACGTCTGGACCGAGATGGGAACGCAGCGGCCGGGCGGTAGGCCAAGGCTCTTACTGAGATATGTCACGGAGTTACATTAATATAAGATCGGAAGGAATTATTAAAGCTAAAACTTCTGTGGTGTCATTTTCGCCATTATTCTTGATAAAGACTAACAGAAAATAATGCTTCAGCTTCTGAGAGAAAATAAATAAATTAAAAAGTATGTGCCCCTAATCAGTTTTGGTTGAGTTTATTGTGCTTAAGCATCCAAACAAAAATACAAAATGACTGCTAGAGTATATCGCATTGACTTAAGTTTTAAATAATTGAGACCGCAAACAGTATGTTTTTGCCGAGATTTTGTATATATCCTATGCATTGATTTTTAAAAAAAGGTTTAAATTTTCTTTAGTTTGTATTTTGTGTGGGATTAGATTATCATAACTAATGCTGGTTAAAGACGAAAATAATTTATAGATATGCTTAAGGAAATCTAGTATATACTATGTTCATACATCTCGAGTGATTCTGTACAGTTATATAAATGACTGAATCTGAGGTCGAGTGGTCAGCGTTCTGGTCTTTCACCAGGTATCCTGGCTGGGATGGAGATTTTTGTTTAACAAGAATCATTCCACATTCTCTAGAGTCCAGAATTATATATGTGAGTGTGAATGCGTATGTGTTTAATAGAATAACACTGAAAAGCTAACGTTTATGCAATCTTAGCATTAAAACGGCTTATTATAACGGTATAAAACGTGCAAAATTAGCCTATTTCTGGCACCAATAATTTTCATGGCAACAAGAAAGCAATGACGTCATCATCGCCACAACATAATTTTCTCCAATGTGTCAATAAGAAACTCTGAAACCCCCACTCTCGCAAGTGCAGCAACATTCAAACACAACAATCACTTCACTAAATGGATTTGAAAACTAAAAACAACAGAAATATAATATTAATCAGAGCCTATATTATTTGGTATACTCACTTTCCTTGGTAAATATGACTGGTACAATTAGTCATATTACAAAATGTTATCCCTGAGCACCCTTGACTTCCACTACATTAACATTTCTACTTCCTACACTATTTCTTTTTGTAATGTCAATTTAACTTTCAATAAATTCTGAACAACTGAGGCTGATTTCCACCCTCCACTCTTTACTTCAGTAAAACTAGCTTGTAATATGCCTGTAAGAAAACTGAAATCTTTGCATGTGTATACCAGAGTGTCGAAGACATAAACGACATAAAAAAGAAAATAGCTCTTACAATCTAACTTTAAATTACTTACCATACTAAGAAGTAATAAGCGTTTGCACAATTACCAGATCTACAAAATATACCATTAATGTGGTTTCGTTAGTTAAACTAAGGCATTTTTCTTTTCTTCATCCACAAAACTTTTCATATTCTTTTTCGTAAACATCATCTGATTTTTCTGAAATTAATAAGCTCTCAACACTCTTGGCTCTAATCAAAATTTCAACCGGAATACATGCATACTTTCAATAGTTTTATCATTACCGCCATTTTCCCCTATAAGTGCTGAAACAAATGAAACATCTGCTTAGGACATCATACATCTGTGATCTCGATACATCATAACTTTTACTTTCTCTACACGTACTAGAGAAAGTATTATATTGCATCCAAAAATTCGATACCGAGATTTCACCGGAAATACGTTTTGAGATACTCTCAGTCCAAAAAAAAAAAAGTGTTTTTAGAAAAATGTCCGTGTGTGTCTATGTCAGTGTATGTATGTGTGTGTGTGTGTGTGTGTGTGTGTGTGTGTGTGTGTGTGTGTCTATTGGCAGCATAGATTCAAACCAATAAGGGCGTTAAATACCTAACTTGGTATTTAAGTTCAATATCTTCCAAGGGTGCAATACAAAGATTTTCAAGAAAATACCTCCACCCTTATCTCCCTTTATATGGACAAATTTTCGAAAATTTTGATTTTCCCAAAAATGGCTCTAACTATTTTGATTAAAATAGTGTATAAAATATATTTACATGTCAAATAAACTGTATATCTTGAATTTTCTGGAAATATCCTTTGATGAATTCTTTATTCTGGATGAATTTTACGGAATTTTGCATAACTGGTAAACCATGAGAGATAGACAAAATCATACTTCAAAAAAAAAAAAATTGTTCTCATTAAAACACGCATTTTATGTTATATACATTATTTTCGTGGGGTTGACTGTTTCTGAGATATTCCTCGTCATTAGTTTCAGTTTTAAAAAACTTATAGGTATTTTTCTTATATGGGGAACTTGTCAATTCCTGGGCATGCAAAAAAAAAAAAAAACAAAAAAAAAAAACAAAAAAAAAAACCGTATTTCAATCCCATAGCAATCGCATTTTAAAAAAGTAAAAATTTGACTGTCAGTTTAGTCTAGAGCATTCCCTTATTTCCCTCCTACTTATAAAACACTTAGAAATAAGATTGTTTCTGCTAATGTTTATCTCTATTAGCATAAAGTAGATAGAAGAATAGACTTCTTAACAATAATGTTTTACGGAGATGTAGAGAAAGTCATGTGAATGGAACACATCAGATTTTTCATTTAGCAATTTTATTTTTACGTACTTTAATGCTTTATTTGCATAAAAAGTTTTGTACAACACGTTTATAATCTCATTCAAAGACCTACAAAAATCAATACTCCTGGCACAATCAGTTACATTATAAAATAGTTACATAAATAATTATAATAAAACAAAATAATAAAACAGTTGTTTCTAAAGCAAGGCTCCCGATGTTGCCGTATAAGCAAGGATTCTACATTTCAGTTCAGTATTTTAACAACATGAAAAACAATTTATTTCCTGAAACGATGATGAAATAGTTAAACATATTATGTGTATGTGTTAGAAAAATCTAACCTTCCGTAAATAATCATACTTTGACTTAGAGAAAAATTCAGTAGAATATAATAATAATATTAATAATATAATTAATATATATAATTATTTCTGTATTTCTAGATAAACAATGAATTTTTTAGGATAAATATAATCAGTAAGATTTCTTCTCTTCTACATTCTAGTTATGGGCATTAAAGCGCCCGTTTCACTCTCAAAATGTCTCCTGCCGTTTTTTATGAATCACAAGGCGACAATGACAATGCTCCATATGATTTACTTACTCATCTACAAGATTGGTTACGCCATAATCTCATATCTTAAAATAAAATAATATTTTGAATTTAGCAACAAAAAGTCAAACAAGGAAATTAACAAAGGTGTTAATGGTTAAATAATAATAATAATAATAATAATAATAATAATAATAATAATGGCGTGTTTAAATGTGAAGTAAACTGAACTTGGAACGAGTACAGAATAAGTGGAACAAATATGAAACCCCACGCCCTTGTCTATCGCTAAAGTTTACAACCGCCTCTCGCACCATTATTTCCGCGTGTTGGAGCTGCAATTTCAGATATGACAAGCTTTGATACATTGAACCAATTAAATTGCTTTGACTAGAGCAATTATGGCGGAGCTTTTCCAATCCACCTGCTCCTGTTTGTAGCCTGCTTTTGGCAGATTCGCAGACAAAGGAATGAGCACACATTGAAATTGCATCCTGGTACGGCAAATACATCCACAGAAAGTCAAAAATTGTTCCTAAGATGTTTTACTCATGATCCCAAAACGATACTTCGCCAATCTAGATGACTGAAAATACACCACGTATAAAATATTTGGAAAATCACAATGTTTTATGATTATTGTGATATTGTTAATGTTTGTGCTATAAATCAACTTGAATTCTTATTGTTTTATGAGGTTTGTATGGGGAACAAAATACATGCATAAACAGACATAAAGTCTTTAATAGTAGCTCTCATTCTCTTTTGACTCTCTCTAGGAAGTATTGCACTCAACGGAAAATGTAGATAACTACAGCGATTTCACTGAAAATTGAAATTTTGAAATCTTTGAGTACAAGAAAGATTACCATTTTAAGAAGAAGGTATCAGTTGTGCACACATATATATATACATACATATATGTTTCTCTAGTTTAGTAAAGTGAATTTATGTTGCTATTGACAAGTATTTTACAATGAGAAAATTGTCTTATATATGAATATTAAAAGTGGGCAATATTTTATGTAATTGTAATTAAAACTTTAAATACTAAAAATATTATAGGAAGTAGTATAGATGGGAATAAAAATTAGGAGTTGTAAATAAAATACTCAAATAATTCAATTTTACTGGGAAAAATACTTATGTTTAGATGTTGCCATACCTATGTTGCAATACACAACAGTGATCTCCAAATTTTTAATGTGAAAGAACGCCATTTATTTCTGTTTTATGAATGGATTCTGTACCATAATAACTATGATAACAATTAACCGTATTAACATAACAATGTGTAGAAAGCTTTTGGACTCCTCTTATTTAAACGAGAAAAGTACTTTGAGATCATTAGTTCCAATAACCTGGTTGATAAACTATGACTAAGAAACCATTTAAAAGATCGTTTATCCACAAGACTACCTGAGGGCAAAATTAAAATTCATTTTTAAAATTCCAGGTTACTGTGAAATGTACCCGTATATGAGCCTGTATTTCCTCAGTACTGTAAATCCATTTCTCACTTAGCTTTGAGTTGAACATTTATAGAAAAATTCTGATGTGTTCCATTCACATGAATTTCACTAGCTGTTCCGCACACAAACTTTTCTTACAAAAGATTATTCTTTTATTTACATAATTTTAATCGAGATAAACATTAGCAGCATTGGTCCTATTACTTGCTTCTTTGTAAGTAGAAGGGAAATAATGGAATGCCGTAGGCTAAAACGATAGTCATATCTTTTAGAGGTCGTTCGCTATGAGAAACAATTGAACTACGTTCTCATTGCTTGCCGGAAGTAAGCAAAAGAGAGACGAAAAGAAAGATGAATTTTCATTTGAGGAAAGTTTAGGTAACTTAAAATGAAACCAATAACACGGAATATTTTGGAAACTCTTCCAAAAAATGTATATGACATGAACTGTGTGTTTTAACTAGATGTACATTTTTTGCGTAGCACACTTTGTCTACCTCTTATACTTTACCAGTTATGCAGCCTCAGATGCTATTCCAAGGGAATCAAGGATATACATTTCGTTTGTCATAAAAATGCTTTAAACATGGTATTTTTATTTAATTCGTTAGGGCCATTTTTGAGAAAATCAACATTTTCGAAAAATGTTCCATGTAAAGTGTACATGGAGGGATTTTCCTGAAAATGTTCGTATTAAAATCTTGCAATATACTGCTTTTAAATACAAAGTTTGGTATTTAACTTACTTTTCAATTTTGAGTTATGCTGTCCACACACACACACACACACACACACACACACACACACACACACACACACACACACACACACACTCCAATAACACGGCTTTCTTCTAGCTTGTTTTCTTACTCAGAGGACCGTAAAACACGTATTTCCGGTGAAATTTCGGTATTGAATTTTTGGGTGGAATTCAGTACCTTCTCGTATATCTACTATGTACCACGTGCTAGAGAAATTAAAAATGTGAAAATGTACAAAATGCTAATATATGCAGTAATATGCAAAATTAAATTAAAATATGCATTGTCTCTAAAAAATTCAAACTATGGAAATATACAAAATAAAATTAATCCTATTTAAATATACTTCTTTTAAAGTGCAAAATATGTTAGACATTCTTAAACATGACACTTCAATAAAAATAACGATACATGTGCACCTGGTCCCCATGGACGCGCTCGCTAAAGTGTCTAGTTTCGGTACTCCGTGACGCAGTAGGTTGAGAGTTAGAGTCCCGCCTTGTGTGTGAGTGTTTGTGTTTATGTAAATGTGTTTTGTAAAAATCTTTGTTACACTCACATGACTTTCTCTAGTGGCTCTACAAACAAACTTCTTGCAAAAAAATTATTATTTTTTCTACACAATGCCAGTCGAGATTAAAAGTATGAAGAGAACTAAAGGAATGTTTTAAAAGCTGTCGTTATGCGATTGTCATTGCAAATCGATTCTTTGCTTGGCCAGGAGTAGAACAAAAAAAAAAAAACGGACATTTCCTGGCTGAGAAGTACTTTACAATTGAAAACAATAGCAAGGAACATCTCAGAAACAGTTACCTCCACAACAAACACGTAAAGGTCATAAATTGTGTGTTTTGACGAGATCTACATTTTTGCGTAGTAAGTTTTTGTCTATCTCTGACGGTTTAGCAGTTAAGCAAAATTCGGCAAAATTCATCGGAAAAAAATACGTCTTCAGAGACTATTCCCAGAAAGTCCAAGTAATACATTTTATTTGGGATGTAAATGTGTTTAATATACGGGATTTTGATCAAAATCGTTAAAGCCATTTTTTAGAAAATCAAAATTTAGTAAAATTTGTTCATGGAATATCGTGTTATTTATGGACGCCCTTTAACTGCTGTGGTTCTCAGCGTCCCATTCTAAATTGGGCGTGAATGGCCGCCTAATTTTGCTCAGAGGCCTCTCAATCACGCTTGAGGTTCTTTTACGTGCAGTAAATCTACGACACGGGATCATCGGCTTTACTTCCCTTCCGAAGGGAGGGATTTTTACGCCCGAAAAAGCCATCGTCCTCCGCCGGGTTTGAACCCGCGACCTTGGGCAGATGAAGTCAGCATGGTAACCATTACACCACGGAGGGCGATATTTGTTCATGTAAAGGGTAGTTTGTGGTGGGGGATTTTCTTGAAAATCTTCATATTTCATCCTTGGAAGATTCCAAACTTAAATACCAATTCTTTTAGCTATGCTGTCCACAGACAGACAGACACAGATAGACAGACCTTTTTCTGATTTGGGGGGGGGATTCAGGGGGTCCTAAAATATGCATTTAAAGTGAAATATCGGTATGGAATTTTTGGGTGGAACACAATACCTTCTCTAACCACTATGCACATTGTACTTGCGGGGTAGAGAAAGTAAAAACGTAGGAAAATCAAGGGAAAAAATCTGATGTGTTCCATTCACATGACTTTCTCTATATATCTGCAACAAAGTACTGTAAAAAAACTTATGCTTTTATTTACTTAATACTAATACAGAAAAATAAGGAATGTCACAAAAACGACGAACTCCACGAAAAAATGTATAGAACATACATTGTGTGTTTTAATGTGCTCTACATTTTTTGTGCAGTAAGTTTTTGTCCATCTCTTACGGTTTAGCAGTTATTCAAAATTTAGTAAAATTCATCCAGAACAAACTACTCTTCAGTGGCTATTCCCAGAAAATTCAAGATATACATTTTATTTGTCAGGTAAATATGTTTAATATACGAAAATTTAATTAAAATCGTTAGAGCCATTTTTGATAAAATCATAATTTTCGAAAAAAGTTCCATGTAAAGGGTAGTTGGGGGTGGGGGGATTTTTCTCAAAATCTTTGTGTCGCATCCCTGGAAGATACTAAACTTAAATACCAAGTTTGGTATTTTACCGACTTTTCGTTTTTGAGTTATCGTGTTCATAGACACACGGACACACGGACACACACACACACACTCACACACACACACACACACACTCACACACACACACATGGACCTTTTTGTGAAAATGCTTTTTTTGGATATTGGGGACCCTAAAACATATATTTCCGGTGAAATCTCGGTATCGAATTTTTGGTGGAGTGCAATATTTTCTCTATACACTATGTACATTGTGCGTATGGAGAAAGTAAAAATGCAAATACTCGGTCTAGCGAGCGTCGAACTGATACGGAGTGTTGAAATTGCCTCATGCATTCCCCAGCCAGGAAGTTAGTGTTCTTGGCCGAGATTATTGTGTATTGCAGCTCATGTGAAGAAGTCCTTTTCCCAGGACTTAAAATCCCCATCCATGTGCATGATTGAAAGCGGGCGCATTGCGTGGTCGGACACTGGTCTAGCTCAAACATGTATCAGGCCCATCTAAACATATATTTGTTTATAAAACAACATTTTACTGAGCATCAGCCGTTCTCGAACTTTTCGTTATAACACCTTCATCTTTCAGAAATTAAAAATGTGAAAATGAACAAAATGCAAATATATGTAGTAATATGCAAAATTAAATAAACATATGTATTTTCGCTAAAAACCTCAAACTATGGAAATACACAAAATAAAATTAATCTTATTTAAATATACTTCTTTTAAGGTGCAAAATATGTACAACATTCTTAAACATGACACTTCAATAAAAATAAGGATATACACGCATCCCGTCTCCATGGACGCGCTCGCTAAAGTGCCTAGCTTCGGTACTCCGTGACGCAGTAGTTTCCGAGTGCGTGTCCCGCCTTGGGTATGGGTATTTGTATTTTTGTAAATGTGTTTTTTATGTGTGTATATATATATATAACTGAACTATAATGCACATTTCTTAAAGTAAGGACGCAATTCTTTTTCCGCGTGAGTCCATTAGCAGAGGAAAAGACAGCGAGAAACAAAGTCTTATTGAGATAAGCAAACAGATGTATGACTTTTTCGTACTGTGCTCGCAATCCAGATCCTTTTGCTTAATTTAAAAATCTGATGTGTTCTATTCACAAAACTTTCTCTACATCTCTGCAACAAATTATTGTTAAAAAAAAACCTATATTTCTATTTATTTCATGCTAATCAACAACAAAATAGTATAAATAGTCTTATAAACTTGCTTCCATATAAGTATAAGAGAAATAAGGGTGTACCATAGGTTAAAGTGATAGTCAAAAGCTGTGACTGAAGTTTATTTATTTGTATGGACAGGAGTTGACAAATTCCTGTATGAAAAAACCAAGTTTTTCGAACCTGAAAGCAAAAACAAGGAATATCTCAAAAATGATATACTAGACGAAAAAAAAATGTATAAAACATAAATTGTGTGTTGTAATGTGCTCTATATTTTTTGTGTGGTTTATATCTCACGGTTTAGCAGTTATGCAAAATTCCGTAAAGCTCACTCAGAATAAAGGAGCCTTCAGACTCTATTCCCAGAAAATTCAGGATATACATTTTATTTGTCAGGTAAAAATATCTTTAATATTTTAATCAAAATCGTTAGAGCCATTTTTTAGAAAATAAAAATTTTGGAAAAAAGTTCCATGCAAAGGGTAGTTTGGGATGGGGGGAGTTTTCTCAAAATCTTCAAGTTTTATCCCTGGAAAATACTAATCTCAAATACCAAATTTGGTATTTTACCGACTTTTCGTTTTTGAGTTATCGTGTTCACAGACACACGGACACACGACCACACGGACACACACAAGGACCTTTTTCTGAAAATACTTTTTTGGATACAGGGGACCCTAAAACATATATTTCCGGTGAAATCTCGGTACCGAATTTTTTGGTGGAGTGCAATACTTTCTCTATACACTATGTACATAGTACGTGTAGAGAAAGCAAAAATCTGATGTCTTCCTTTCACATGACTTTGTCTAACTATTCTACAAACAAACTGTTCTTATAAAAGATAATTCTTTTATCTACATCATGCCAATCGAGAAAAACATTAGTAGAAATTCGACATCACTGCTACCTACATTTCTCAACTGACGCATGTGCTTCATGGAAACCACAAGGTGATCTCAAATTATTCTGAGATGACTGCCTGAATGGCGACTTACAATGTCCCAGGATTCATAGTGTAGCCAACTATTGTGGACAATTTTAATTGTTTTCTCACAGCCACTGTAATTAGGGCAGGAGTTGGTTAGGTAAACTCAAACTGAAACATTTAATGCCATAGCCGTGATTTGAACCGCGGATCTCCCTGTCTCTAGTCAGTTGCTCTACCACTAAGCTAACATGACAACAGGGCGAAACAGCATTGAATTTCTCAAGTGACTCACATGTTTCTTGGCAAATCACAAGGTATTCTCAAATTATTTTGAGATGACAACTCCTGTCCTAAACACGGTTTGTGTGAGAAAACAATTAAAATTATCACAATTGACCATAATAGTTGGCTATATCTTCTATGAATCCTGGGACTTAAAGTACCTACAATATTGTAAGTCGCCTTTGGGGTTGTCATCTCAAAATTATCACATTAGTAGAAATTGCCTTACTACTTATTTCCCTGTAAGTAGATGAGAAATAAAGGAATACACCAGACAAAAGCGAATATTTTAAAAGCTGTCTATGCGACTAATACTGAAATTCGGCTCTCTTTCAATTACCAGGAGTAAAACAAGAGAGATGAACGATGAGAATTTGCCGTTTGACAAAAGTACAAACTTTAAACTTGAAACCAATAATAGGAAATATCTCAGAAATGGTTAGCGCTACAAAAAACTGTATATAGCATAATTGCATATTTCAACATAATACATTTGTTGTATTGTAAGTTATGCAGGTTACATTTAGAATGTCCAGGTCTTCAGGGAGTGTTCCCAAGAAATACAGGATACCTATACATTTTAGTTTCCATATAAATATTTTTAATATGCGGCATTTTAAACAAAATCGATACAGCTACTTTTGAGAACATCGACAATTTCGAAAAAGATTCCACACAAAGAATAATTTGAGGTGAGCGAATTTTCCTGAAAGTCTTCAGGTTGCTCCCCTGGAGATACCGAACTTAAATAAATACTGCCCCCCCTCAGACATACACATGGATCTTTTTCTAAAATGCCTTTTACTTTCTCTACACGTACTATGTACGTAATGTATAGAGAAGGTATTGCACTCCACTCAAAATTCGATACCGAAATCTCACCGAAAATATATGTTTTAGGGTCCCTTGCATCTAAAAGAAACATTTGTAGAAAAAGGTCCGTTTGTGTGTGTGTGCGTGTGTGTGCGTGTGCGTGTGTGCGTGTCTGTGAAAAAACGAAAATTCCGTTAAATACCAAACTTGATATTTAGGTTTGATATTTTCCAAGGATGCGACACGAAGATTTTCAAGAAAATCCCACCCCCCAAACTTCCCATTACATGGAAAAAAATTTCAAAAATTTTGAGTTAACGATGTTGATTAAGGTCTCTTATATTTAAGATATTTACATGGTTAATAAAATATATATCTTGAATTTTTTGGGAATAACCTCTAAAGACCTCTTTATTCTGGTTGATTTTTATTGAATTTTGCATAACTAGTAAACCGTAAGATATAGACAAAACTTAAAAAAAAATCTGATTTGTACCATTCACATGTCTTTCTCTACTTCTGTGTAACAAATTATTGTTAATAAACTTATTCTTCTATTTACTTCAAGCTAATAGAGAAAAAATTAGCAGGAATAGTCTTATTACTTGCTTCCTTTTAAGTAGAAGCGAAATATCATAGCGAGTATCATAGATTAAAGTCAAGTCAAAAGCTGGTTACTAGGTGACTGAAGCTCTTTTGTTTGTATGGAAACGAGATTGACAAATTCCTGTATGAGTAAAGTACAAGTTTTTCAAAGCTGAAACCAAAAGCAAGGAGTATCTCAAAAATGATGAACTCCTCGAAAAAAAGTTATATAACATAAATTGTGTTTTATGTGCTCTACATTTTGTGTGAGTTGAGTTTTTGTCCATCTCTTACGGTTTAGCAGTTATGCAAAATTCTTCCAGAATAAAGCAGTCTTCAGAGGCTATAACCAGAAAGTTCAAGATATACATATTATTTGTCAGGTAAATATCTTTGATATACAATATTTTAATCAAAATCGTTAGAGCCATTTTTGAGAAAATCAAAATTTTCGAAAAAAGTTCCATGTAAAGTGTAGTTGAGGTGGGGGGATTTTTTGAAAATCTTTTCTTGTCGCATCCTTGGAAGATACCAAACTTAAATACCAAGTTTGGTATTTAACGGTCTTTTCGTTTTTGAGCTATCCTGTCCACAGGCACACAGACACACACACACGGACCTTTTTCCAAAAATGCTTTTTTTGGATTCACGGGGACCCAAAGCATGTATTTCTGATAAAATCTCGGTATCGGATTTTTGGGTGCAATACAGTACCTTCTCTATACACTATCTACATAGTACGTGCAGAGAAAGTAAAAATGGAGATCAGGATAAAACACACAATTTATGTTATATACATTTTTTTTTTCGTGGGGTTAATCGTTTTTTAGATATATATCTTGTTATTGGTTTCAGTTTTGATACTTTTCTCATATTGGAATTTGTCAACTGCTGTCCATACAAACAAAGGAACTCCAGTCACATAGCAACCAGGTTTTGTCTATCACTTTAACTTATGTTATTCCCTTATTTCGCATCTACTTACAAGGAAGCAAGTAATCAGATTGTTTCTGCTAATTTTTCTCAATTAGCATGAAGTAAATGCAAGCATAAGCTTTCTAACAATAATTTGTTGCGGAGGTGTGGAGAAAATCATCAGATTTTTTAAATTTATATTCTTAAAAATACAGTTCAGGATTTTTGTCAGGAATCCGGCGCTGTATCCCTTCCTCTCACCCCCTCTTTTTTCGTTTTCTTCTGTTATCTATTGTTTATCGTTTTCTTTTTACTTACACATACATATAAACACTTACACACAAACACCCATGCCCTAGACGGGACTCGAAGCCACAATCACGAAACACGAAGGTTGGCACTTAATCGAGAGGGCCGGGGGTATCTTGGTTTACCTTCTAGGGTGTGGACTGCTACCAAAAGCTTTTGAAATTGCTTAAACGAGAATGAGTAAGGAAAAGATTATTTTAAAATTGACGGATTCCTACAAAACTTTTGTACGGGAATTACAAGTGGAAAATATGATGTGGTACATTCATAACTTCCCCATTCTTCAGCAAAATATTCTTTAAAAACATTATTGTTCTATATACCTCACGACGATTGAGACAAACATATGTAAATACTTCAATTTCATATTTCCAATAGGATTAGGGAAATGATGTGTGCTTAAGAGATAGTTGGTCGCTATATGAGAGAGTAGATTTTGAGAACGTCTTTTCATCGCTATTGCTAAGTATGACTACTATCTCCTCAGAGTTTACCATTAGTGACTAGACAATATGTGCGGATATTCTGCCGTTGGTTTTTACGGGGAGGGGGACATATCTTAAGCTTTAGTTAATGTCTTTGCACACGTTTCATTCTGGCATGAAGCTCAACTGGTATTCATTACTTTGTATTAATTTGTAGTGGTATCCGAGAATTTTGCTTTTCCACCTATGTCTGTGAAAACTTTTGGCGGGATCGGAGCACCACCTATTGTTGTTATTATTATTATTTTTATTATTATTATTATTATTATTTTGTTTTGCTTTGTTAGTGGCACTTCTGACCCGTACTGAGGTTAGCTAGCGAGTTTACTGCATTGCAAGAGGACTTATTCATCTAAGTGTACATCTGCAACTAATTTCCGGGTGTTTTTTTCTTTCTTTCTTCCAATAATAGGTAGCCGTTTCTAGTGTAAATAACTGCGCGTTTGGTCAGTTCTGCTCGCTTGTCTTTTCAGTATTGACCTGTGTATGTTAATTATTATTTTATGTTATGGAATACACGCGGGGACCATTGTTTCTTAAGGCGTAATTTTAATGTAAACATACTGTATTTTAATGCGTTCTTTTGTACAGCTTCTCCAGCAGGAAATGTAAATGTATAAGAACCAAACAATATCATCTCCGTCTTCCCTATTCATATAAATAACTTTTAATAGCTACATGTAATTTTGGGATTGAATTAATCTCTGGCTTATTTGCGCAAGCTACAAATGCTAACACTACTAATTCATTTCACTTACTGCACTAAAGCCACTAACAATGTTCTCCAATATGAAAATTGGTTGTGATGTTTGGGTTTCAAACCTGGGCTCATTATACTTATTATAGAAAGAAAGCGAGAAGCAAAAAGACGTGACTGCTGTGTGTAATGGAACATTTATGGTCAAGACACAGTGTGTGGGAAGAAACTGCTGAAGATGGGCATGCATACGAATAGAGTATAATTCTGATTTGAATAAAATGTTAAGCTAAAGCTATTCATTGCAGCAGCTAAGTAAAACCTCAGCCTTTAAGTTCAGATGCCCAGCTTTAGAGATTGCCAAATTCACCTATAAAATGTTTACTTTTACTTTCTATACACGTACCATGTACATAGTGTATAGAGAAGGTATTGTAATGCACCCAAATATTCGATACCGAGATTTCAGTGGAAATACATGTTTTAGGTCCCCCTGAATAAAAAAAGACATTTTTAGAAAAATGTCAGTGTGTGTATGTGTCTGTTTCTGTGGGCAGCATGGCTAAAAACGAAAAGACTGTTAAATACCAAACTTGGCATTTAAGTTTGGTGTCTTCCAAGGATGCGACACGAAGATTTTAAAGAAAATCCCCCACTCCAAACTACCCTTTACATGGAACTTTTCTCAAAAATTTTCATTTTCTCAAAAATGGCTCTAACGATTTTGTTTAAAATATCGTATATTAAAGATATTTACCTGACAAATAAAATTTATATCTTGAATTTTCTAGGAATAACCTCTGAAGACTACTCTGGATGAATATTACGGAATTTTGCATAATTGCTAAAATGTAAGAGATAGCCAAAAGCTATCACACAAAAAATGTGGGGCACATTACAATACACAATTTATCTTACATAATTTTTTCGTGGAGTTGATCGTTTTCGAGATATTCCTTGATTCTGGTTTCAGTTTTAAAAAACTTATATTTTTCTCACACAGGAATTTGTCAACTCGAGTCCATACAAACAAAGGAACTTCAGTCACATAGCAACCAGCTTTTGACTATCACTTTAACCTATGGCACTCCCTTGTTTCGCTTCTACTTACAAGGAAGCAAGTAATAAGACCAGTTCTGCTAATTTTTTTCTCGATTAGTATGTATTAAATAGAAGCATAAGCTTTTCAACAATCATTTGTTGCAGAGATGTAGAGAAAGTTATGTGAATGGAACACATAAAATGTTTTATACTCGTACGTACTATGTACGTAGTGTGTAGAGAAGGTATTGCATTCCACTCAAAAATTCGATACCGATATTTCACCGGAAATATACGTTTTTGGGTTCCCTGTCCGCAATAAACGTATTTTTAGAAAAAGGTTCGTGTGTACTTGAAAACATCTCGTTGCATTATTACCTGTTTTAACTGATAACTCCATGGCACGACAGCTCACGGGGAACCTTGGCCTACCGCCCGGCCGCTGCGTCCCCCATCTCGGTCCACTACAGACGTCATGGATGGGGTGCAGTATTGGAGGGTGAGACGTGGTCAGCACCTCGAGTCCCCCCGGCCGGTTAATGCGGTCCTCAGGGACCTTACGAGGCTGAGTGCACCCCGGGCCAGGTCTCCCAGCGGGGGAAAAATCCCCACGCCGGTACTGGGGATCGAACCCAGGTCTCCCGCTTGGTAAGCAGCAACGCTACCACCGCGCTAAGGAGACGACCTGTTTTAACTGATATTGAAGAAAATATTGAAGAGTGAATCTATTTTAAAGCAGGCTGTACTGATGGCATAATAGCTTGAAAATATGGAGAGAAAAAATCGCGCAGTAGTCATTCACACAGAGCTCAGTCGGTATAGCACCTGCCCGCTGTGTGAGGGGTCCCGGATTCGATTCCCGGAAGGGGTAGAGATTTCTCTCTAGCGCTGATTATTCCCTATACTTTCCAGAGTATGGAGGCAGAGAGTGTGCATATGAGAATGAATGTGTCTGTGTGCGCGCGTGTGTGATAAAATGATTAAAATTAAAGATAAAATAGAAAGCATATCAGTACACGGGTTAACACCATTGCCGTTAGGCAATATTCAAATTACAATATAACTTTAAACAGGTGTGAGGCATTTATATACAAAGTAAACTTTACCGAACCTTTAGTGGAAAACGAACTCTGTATTAGGATATAATGCCGAAGCATCTGAAAATGAAGCGCAAAGCAACAGTCTTATTTGTATGCTGTTATGTAGCCTCAACATTAGCCACATCAAATAAAATATACATGATAATCATAAAAATTGGTTACATTATAAAAAAATATTGGTTTATACACAGAAAACTATTAGTAAGAACGTAATTCAGTGAATCATTAGAATTTTTATAAAGTGTGTCAGTATTGGTATCGAATATCGAGAAATAGCGGTATTGTCGCATCGCTAACTTGTTCTGTTAAATATTAATTTCATCTTAATGTTATATTCATAACTTCCACACCTCATGTTAATGACTCTGGTTAAGAAAACTTCACCACACCAGTCGGGAATCGAACTCAAACCTCTTAATTGAGAAGCCTGATCACTGATCGAATTCAAAAATATTAAAAAATGTGCACTTGTGGATAAATAATAAGATACAAGTAATTTAATACGTCGTGTATCAGAAATATTTCAAATGAAAGCTTATAGTGCTTATAAACGCAAGTTTAAAGTGATGTTCGTGCTTGAAGGATCTTAATGAAAATGCCTCCACACACAAAAGGCATTATACCAACCATTGTGGTTTGTCCGTAATTCTAAGCTCTAGATGTTGACCACTAGCAGTAGCTGTCTTTCTTCAAATCTGCTCTCTAATCTTCATATCCTGATTTGTGCACAGATATAGATCGGATTTAATCTGAATATATTGCATCGTATTAAACCTGTTGAACAAAATAACTTTTCATCAGGATAAGAAATGGAAACTTTGCACTTCTGCAGTTGTTCCGGCACTTGCAGAAGCTTGTTCATAAACGGGTCATTAGCATATAAAAAGCTGCACTACAAACCTCAGGTCGTCTCCTTAGCGCGGTGGTAGCGTTGCTGCTTACCAAGCGGGAGACCTGGGTTCGATCCACAGTACCGGCGTGGGGATTTTTCCCCGCTAGGAGACCTGGCCCGGGGTGCACTCAGCCTCGTAAGGTCCCTGGGGGGCCAATTGAGGAGCTACTTGATGGAGAAGTAGCGACTCCAGGTCATGAGGACCGCATTAACTGTCGTGCCATGGAGTTACTACAAACCTCAAATAGAGTTAATGCTTGGAGTTAAGGTTATTCGAACTTCATACACTGTGACCTACATAGACCATATTCTTTTGCTTTGGCATCCATCCACGCCTCTGCCTTGCACCACCACACTCCACGAAACCTAGAACAACACCTGAAAGAAAAGAAGGCGACAGAATGAAATGGAAATGACGGAAAGGTAATCATGGAAAATAAAAATCAACCGGCATTCCCTACTGACCAGAGAAGACAGTGGTCAGAGTAGCTGCCGAGGAAGTGACTTTGGAACCTTCCGATTGCGAACATCATATGTTAGCGCGACGCTATCCTGTTGTCAATGTTGTAATATGGCAAGATCATTGCGTTAACTTTCTCTACTACGAACAATACCTATTCAAAGTAGTTAGAGTTCATCCAAACATTCGAGCGATATTTCACCAGAAATACATGTTTTTTGGGCACCAAAATCAAAAAAGGCATTTTTAGAAAACGTTCATTGTGGATGTGTTTGTGATTTGTGTCTGTGTATGTGTGTGTCTGAGAAGAGCATAACTACAAAACGAAAAATCGGTTAAATACTACTATATATTTAAGTTCAGAAGATGCGACACGAACATTTTCAGGACAATCTGTCCACCCTAAATTATCTATTACAAACTATCTTTTATAAAATTTTCATTTTTCTCAAAAATGGCCCTTATGATTTTGATTAAAATGTCATTTATTAAAGATATTTACGTGCCGAATAAAGTGTATCATGAATTTTCTGGCAATAGCCACTAAAGCCCTCTGTGTTCTGGAGAACTTTTGCAAAAATGGTTAAGCGTAAAGCATAGACAAAATCATACTACTCAAAAAGTGTAGATCTCGTTAAAACACAATATGTGTCAGATACACAACCTTTTCAAAGATATTGCTGTTTATTGGTTTAAAATGTCCAATACTTATACTTTCTCGAATGGAATGCTCTCATTCATTTTACTTTCCTTTGTTTGTTTCTTTCTTTCTTTCTTGGCCATGGAAAGAGACTGAGTGACCAGCTCTTAAAATATATAACTATCACTTTAGTCCACTGTATTTACTTATTTCCCTTTTACTTATAGGAACTAAGTAATAACATTACTTCTGTTAATGTTTTTCAATTAGCATGAAGTAGACAGAAGAACAGCATTTGTAAGAATAATTTGCTGCAGAATATGTAGATGCTTAGTTTCTCTACACGTATGCACGTAAACGGAGGTACATTTTGCATAGAGAGGGGTATCATATTTCATCCAAAAATTCGTTACCGTGTTTCCACCGGAAATATACGTTTTGAGGTCCCCTGAGCCAAAAAATACGTTCTCTAGCACGTATGTACATACAATGTACCTACATAGTAGTTGGAGGAGGTATTGTAATGCACCCAAAATTGGATGTCGAAATTTCACCGTAAATATGTTTTAGGTCCCCTGAGTCAGAAAAAATAATTTTAAAAAAAAGGCCCATGTGTGAGTGCGTGTGTGTGTGTGTGTGTGTGTGTGTGTGTGGACAGCTTGTAAAAATTGGCAGGGTGGTTTTTTTTTTTTTTTTTTTTTTAGCTATTCCTTGTTATTTGTCTCAGTCTTAAACTACCTAAATTTTCTCAAACGGGACCATGCAAAGCGAACCAAACCCCAATTGTTTCCGGTAGCGACAACCAGCTTTTAAAAGTTTTGATTATTGCTTTAGCATAATGTATTCCCATAATTCCCTTCAACTTACACTGAAGCATGTAATAAGACCAATTCTGCTAATTTGTATCTGAATTAGGATGATGTAGATAAAAGGATAATTTTCGTAAGAATAGTTTGTATTTGGAACAGCTAGAGAAGGTTATGTGAATGTCCGCATATGTGTGTGCATGTCTGTGGACAGCGTAGCTCAAACATTAAAACATTTTCACATACCAAACTTGGTATTTAAGTTTAGTATCTTCCAAGGATGCTACACAAAAGTTTTCAAGTAAATCTCCCCTCCCCAAATTATCATTTACATGAAACTGTTTTTCAAAATGTTGTTTAATCTCAAAAATGGCTCTAGCGATTTTAATTAAAATACCGTATATTATATATATTTACATCATAAATAAAATGTATATTTTGAAGTTTCTGGGAATAGCTTCTAAAGAGCTGTTCGTTCTGGATGAATTTTGCTGAAATTTGCATAACTAGTGTACCGTAACAAATAAACACAAACTTATGTTACAAATAATATATCTTGTTAAAGCACATAATGTATGTCAAACGCATTTTTACTTTCTCTATACGTACTATGTACATAGTGTATAGAGGAACTATTGTATTCCACCCAAAAATTCGATACCGAGATTTCACTGGAAATAATGTTTTAGGACCCCCTGAATCCAATAAAAGCATTTTCTGAAAAAGGTCCGTGTGTATGTGTGTCTGTCTGTCTGTGTGTGTGTCTGTGGACAGCATAGCTAAAAAACGAAAAGACCGTTAAATACTAAACTTGGTATTTAGGTTTGGTATCTTCCAAGGATGCGATACGAAGATTTTCAAGAAAATTCCCCCACCCCCAACTACCCTTTACATGGAAAAATGTTCCAACATTTTGATTTTCTAAAAATGGCTCTAACGACTTTGATTAAAATCTCGTAAGATATTTACATACCAAATAAAATGCATATCTTGAATTTTCTGGGAAGAGCCTCTGAAGAGCTCTTTATTTTGGATGAATTTTACTAAATTTTGCGTAACTGCTAAACGGTAAGAGATAGACAAAAACTTACTACACAGAAAATGTTGATCTGACCAAAACACACAATATATGTCCCTTTTGTTGTGGAGGTAACCGTTTCAGAGATATTCCTTGTTTTTGGTTTCAGTTGTGAGTACTTCTCAGATAGGAAATGTCCGTTTTTCTTTTGTTCTACTCCTGGCCAAGCAAAGAAGCGATTTGCAATGACAATCGAATAACGACAGATTTTAAAATATTTGACTATCGGTTTAGCATAGTGTATTCCCTTATTTTCTTTCTACTTATAAGGAACTAAGTAGTAAGAACATTCTGCTAATGATTATCTCGATTAGCAAGACACAGAAAGAATAATAATATTATGTAAGAAGTTAATAGAAGAGCTAGAGAAAGTCATGTGAGTGTAACACATCAGATTTTTGCTGTAGAAATAACAGTTTCCAAGATATTCCTTGTTTTTGGTTTCAAGTTTAAACTACATAGCTTCTCTCAAACGGAGTAACCTTTCCTTTCATCTCGCTTTGGTTTACTGCTGGCCTTGCTGTGCGAACCGAACTTTAATTGTTCACATAGCGATCAACTTTTAAAACTTCTCACCCGGAGGTCCCGGGTTCGATTCCCGGCTGGGGCGGCGAATTTTTCTTTAACCGGAATTATTCCCTATCCCCCATAGAGTCTGGAAGTATGAATGTGAGAGTGAATGTGCGTGTGTAATATAAAGTTTAACCTAATGTTTTGAACCTACAGTTTCACAAGTGAAAGCCCCCGATATGACCATTGATGTTAAAGGGGGCTATACAAATGAAGCAATATAAAAAAAAAAAAAAATAAATAAAAAAAAAACTTTTAAAAGATAGTCAATATATTCCTTCTGCTTACAAGGAATCAAGTAGAAAGACAATTTCTGCTAAATCTCATCTCGATTATCATGATCTAGATAAAACAATATATTTTCTAAAAATCGTTTGCTTGCAAAACGGGTAGACAAAGTCTTATGAATGGAATACGTAAGATTTGTCTATCCATTTTTACTTTCTCTAGCCTCATATGTACAATGTACATAGGGATAGAGAAGGTATTGTAATACACCCAAAAATTCCATATCGAGATTTCACCGGAAATATATATTTTGGGGTCCCCTGAGTCCGAAAAAAGAATTTTTACCTTCTCTATACGTACTATGTACAGTGTATAGAGAGAGTATAGTATTCCACCCAAAAATTCGATACCGAAATTTCACGGTAAATACATGTTTTAGGACCCCCTGAATCCAAAAAAAGCATATACAGAAAAAGGTGCGTGTGTATGTGTGTGTGTGTCTGTCTGACTGTATTCAGCATAGCTCAAAAAAGAAAAGACCGTTAAATACTAAACTTGGTATTTAGGTTTGATATCTTCCAAGGACGCGACACGAAGATTTTCAAGAAAATCCCCCCACCTCTAACTACCCTTTACATGGAAAAATTTTCGAAAATTTTGATTTTCTAAAAAATGGCTCTAACGATTTTCATTAAAATCCCGTATATTAAGGATATTTACATACCAAATGAAATGTATATCTTGAATTTTCTGCGAAGAGCCTATGAAGAGCTCCTTATTCTGGATGAATTTTAATACATTTTGCTTAACTGCTAAACGGTAAGAGCTAGACAAAAACTTACTACACAGAAAATGTTGATCCGATCAAAACACACAATTTATGTCCTTTACATGTTTGCTGTGGAGGTAACCGTTTCCGAGATATTCCTTGTTTTTGGTTTCAGTTGTGAGTACTTATACTTTTCTCAGACCGGAAGTATCTGTTTTTCTTTTGCTCTACTCCTGGACAAGCAAAGAAACGATTTGCAATGACAATCGAATACCGACAGCTTTTAAAACATTTGACTATCGGTTTAGCCTAGTGTGTTCCCTTATTTTCTTTCTACTTATAAGGAACTAAGTAGTAAGAACATTCTGCTAATGATTATCTCGATTAGCAAGGTGCAGAATGAAGAATAATCTTATGTAAGAAGCTTGTAGAAGAGCTAGAGAGTCATGTGAGTGTAACACAGATTTTTAAAAAAAGGTCCGTGTGTGTGTGTGTGTGTGTGTGTGTGTGTGTGTGTGTCTGTGGACAGCATAACGCATAGACCGTTAAATATCAAACTTTGTATTTACGTTTAGAATCTTCCAAAGATGCGGCACGAAGATTGAAAAAAAAAAAAAAAATCCCCCAACCACAAACTACTCTTTACATGGAAAAAATTTTGAAAATTTTTGATTTTCTTAAAAATGGCTCTAACGATTTTGATTAAAATCCCGCATATTAAAGCTATTTATGTCCGAAATAAAATGTATATCTCGAATTTTTTGGGAATAGCCTCTGAAGACCTCTTTATATTGGATGAATTTTGCTTAACTGCTAAACCGTAAGAGGTAGAAAAAAAAAAAAAAACTCGCTACAAAAAAAAATGTACATCACGACAAAACACGCAATGTATGTCCTTTACGTTTTTGTTGTGGAGGTAAGCGTTTCCGAGATATTCCTTGTTATTGGTTTCAATTGTGAAGTACTTAAAACTTTTCTGATAGGAAGTGTCCGTTTTTCTTTTATTCTACTCCTGGCCAAGCAAAGAAGTGATTTCCAATGACAATCGCATAACGATATCTTTTAAAGCATTTGACAATCACTTTAGCATAGCTCACTCCTTTATTCCCTTCTGCTTATAAGGAACTAAGTAATAATGACATTCTGCTAATAGTTATCTCGATTGGCATTGTGTACAGAGAAGAATAATCTTTTGTAGGAGGTTTGTAGAGCAGCTAGAGAAAGTCATGTGATTTCTTTGTGTAAATACTGCCCATGCAATTAGACAAGAACAACCTATTTGCTCAGAAAAACGAGTGAGGGGTGGAGGCAGAGTCTTCAAGCAATAGCCATACAAGGCACGAAGTTAGTACAGGATTCTCGGGAGACGTATATGAGATATCATTGGTGGTCATCGGTTGTCCGTTTACAATATGAGTGTAATTATAACTCCACAGCACGACAGCTCACCTACCCGCCCGGCAGCTGCGTCCCCCATCTTGGTCCATGACAGACGTCATGGATAGGGTGCAATATTAGAGGGTGAGACTTGGTCAGCGCCTCGAACCCCCCCCCCCTCCCGGCCGGTTAATGCGGTCCTCGTGACCTGGAACCGCTGCTTCATCAAGTAGCTCCACAATTAGCCCCCTTAGTGCACCTCGGTCCAGGTCTCCCAGCGGGGGAAAAATCCCCGGGAATCGAACCCAGGTCTCCCGAGCAGCAATGCTACCACCCCGCTAAGGAGACGACCATGTGTGCAATTATGCTTTCTAAGTCTTTAAAGTAAGCTTTATCATTTCTAATCATGCAGACAATTAACTGTAGTATGTAGAATCTTTGAGAGAGAGTTTAATACTGTCGTTGAAACCAATAAATGATTTCAATTTGGATCTTTTTCTTCTGCATAAAAATTTCCCACTTTACGGCGAACAACTCAGTTATTAAAGTCGTCTAAATCGGTATTTATCAATCTTCTGCGTCTGTCTTTAAGAACTTTGAGAAAAATACACATTCGCCTGCCTAACTGAATACTTCTATTTCACTTTAGTTTTACAGACGGACGAAGGCATACACTGGTAGCTTCCGCTGTTCCTTTCTGTACGAACTTGAACTTACCGGGGGTTCCTGCATCATGAATTGAGACACATTAGCAATTAATTCTCGTGTACAAGACTTTTCCCTGGCACTGTATAGGCTATTTTTATCTCCGTCACGGGGGACGATACGTGTATTGTCAGGTGCTGAACAGACGGATGCCTCTACTTCCCTCCCTTAAGTCTTGTAAGCGGCAAAGGATCACAAGAACCTGCCTCAGTGTTCTGAGGGCGGCGTCCAGGTCTCCTAATCCTAATTATAAACACAGTCTAATAAGAAAGTATTATCTTAATTTTCCTTGTTTAATAATGCACAGATGGTTTTGCACTTTCGTTGTTCAAAGTAAGGAATATCACGAAATAGTTTCATCTTCTCTCTATAAGCCACTGCAAGTTGTATCTAATACTAGTTTTCTATTATTGCTATAGAAAATACCAATTTCTATTCCTGACACATATGACATAATTGTCAATTATGCAAGATATTGAATACAGTAACATGTTTATACGCAACAATAGGTTTGTATACCTGCATATTTTATCCTTTTTATTTTCTCTACACGTAGTATGTACACAGTGTATAGACAAAGTATTTTAATGCATCTAAAAATTCGATACCGAGATTTTACCGGAAATACATGATTTGGGTCTCCCTGAATTCAGAAAAAGCATTTTTGGAAAATGTCCCGTGTGTGAGTGAGTGTGTATGAGTGTGTGTGTGTATGTGTGTCAGTGGGCAGCATAGCTCAAAGACGTCCGCTAAATACCAAACTTGGTATTTAAGTTCTGTATTTTCCAAGGATACGACACGAAGATTTTAAAAAAAAATTCCCCCCACCTACCCTTTACGTGGACAAATTTTCGACAATTTTGATTTTCTCAAACATGGCTCTAACGATTTTGATTAAAATATCCTATATCAAAGGTATTTCCATCACAAATATAATGTATATCTTGAATTTTCTGGGCATAGTCTATGGATGAATTTTAGGGAATTTTACATAACGGTTAAATCGTAAGAGATAAACAAAGTTACACTTTAAAACACACATATCATATTTTTTTTCGCGGATATAGCTATTTTTGAGGTATTCCTTGTTATTGGTTTAAGATTTAAAATACTTAAACTTTTCTCATACGGAACTTTGTCAACTCCTGGCAATGCAGAGAAACGAATTTCAATCTCATGGCAACCAGCTTTTAAAACATTTGACTGTTGGTTTAGCCTAGGTATTCCCTTATTTTCCCTTCTACTTATAAGGAACTAAGGAATAAGACCATTTCTGCTAATGTTTATCTCGATAAGCATGAAGTAGATAGAAGAATACATTTATTAACAATAATTTGCTACAGTTAAGTAGAGAAGGTCATGTGAATGGAGCACATCAATTATTTTAATAGTACCACCCTAAAACATTATCACACTTAGATAATTCCTGATTTGTCTTGCGAATACCGACGTGTACCAGTGAGTAATGCCAATAATTAGTATATTGTACTATGCATCAGTTTTTATCCTTCCTTCAAACTTTGGAATATGTTGCCCTTAGAACAAGCTAGAAATAAAAATATTAATCAAAACTAAAAGTTGACCGAAATAAGTTTCTAGTTTATGTAAAAGGCCCTTACAAAATTGTTCTGAAACTGAAACTTCTAGGCTTACGTTGCACATCCATTTAGGGACAAGTGTGTACTACACGTGGTTAGTGAGTGGTTGAAACAGTTGGTTCCTGGACTACATTCAAATGAGGCTTGAGAAAGCTGATGGAACTGTCACTCAGGAGCAACTTCACCGTTAATAAATACAAAACAGGCTGAAGTGTACCTTCCATATTAATTAAAACAGAAAAAAATGTAGCGCTCCAAGTGATTTGGCAAGGTGTTAACGCCAGAAAAATTTACACCTCAGAATGCTCGTATTCACAGCGGGCAGCTACAGCTGTACTTTTTATACCAGCCTAGCTACCTAATAGTCAACTCCTCGATAATAGAGAACGACCGACATCGAATTTGAATGTTGTAATTTCTCGTGGTCGTGGTTGCGCAGGGGTTTGGCTATGAATGCTTCGCATGGATATCCACGGGATTCACTTCCCTCATAGGCATTATGTTTATGTGTGAATGAGTGAGTGAGTGAGTAAATGAGTGAGTGACTGAGTGAATGGTGACATAAAATGGAAAAACAAATCTAATATGTTTCATTCACATGACTTTCTCTACATCTCTGCAACAAATTATTGTTAGAAAGCTAATGATTCTATTTACTTCATATATATATATATATATCGAGTGTTTTAGCGTGCTCTACATTTTTTGTGCCCATCGCTTACGGTTTAGCAGCAATGCAAAATTCTGTAAAATTCAACCAGAATAAAGTAGTTTTCAGAGGCATTCCCAGAAAATTCAAGATATACATTTTATTTGTTAGGTAAATATCTTTAATATACGATATTTTAATCAAAATCGTTATAGCCAATTTTGATAAAATCAAAATTTTCCATGTAAAGGGTAGTTGGAGGGTGGGATTTTCTTGTAAATCTTCGTGTCGCATCTTGGAAGATACCAAACGTAAATACCAAGTTTGGTATTCAACGGACTTTTCGTTTTTGAGCTATGCATTCCACAGACACACACGGACCTTTCTATAAAAATGTTTTTTTTTATTCAAGGGGACACAAAGCATGTATTTCCGATGTCGAATTTTTGGGTGGAATGCAATACCTACATTATCTATGTACTATGTATATAGTACGTGTAGAGAAAGTAATAACCGAAAAAAAATTCCATTCAAATAAAGTTCTCCTGTTGTTCCATATTCAAACTATTCTTACAACAGATTATTTTTTAATACAGTTATGCTTATCGATAAATATTAGCAGAATAGGTCTTATTACTTGTCTCCTTGTAAGTTGAAAGGAAATAAAGGAATACATTAGGCTAAAACTATAGTCAAATCTTTTAAAAGCTGGTCGCTATGCGAAACAATTGAGGTTCAGTTGGCTTTGATGGTCCGGTTTGAGAAAAGTTAGGAAGTTAAAAACTGAAACCACTAACAAGGAAATCTCGAAAACGGTCAACTCTACAGCAAAAACGGATATGACATGAATTATGTGTTTTGACGAGATATAGATTTTTGTGCAAGCTTTTGTCTTATTTCTTACGGTTTAACCGTTATGCAAAATTCTGCAAACACATCCAGATTAAAGAAGTCTTCAGAGAATATTCCCAGATAACTCAAAATATACATTTTGTATATAATGTAAATATCTTTAATACACGGTATTTCGTTTTTGAGCTATGGTGTCTACAGACACACACATACACACACAAACACACACATACAAACAGAAACACACACACGCGCACAGACCTTTTTTCACAGAATGCTTTTTTCGGACTCAGGGGACCTTAAACATTGGAGGGTCTCAGGGTAAAAGGGAATAAGTCATTTTCATCCATTTCACAAGAGCGCCAAAAAACTAAGCTAAATATCCTGAAAGGTTACAAAGAAACACATGAATCATCTGAAAGTTACTTTTGAAAATCTAGTATACTGCTTTCAGTTATTCCCTTTTTCCCAGAGATGCACATTGCAAAATATTTTATTTATTGAAAGGGTAAAAATTTATCAAAATTACTTATTTCCTTTTACCCTGAGGTCATCCATTACATTTCCTGTAAAAACTCGACGTGTCATTTTTTAGTACAATACAATATCTTCTATAACTACTATGTACCTACATTGTGGTATAGAGAGTAAAAATGATGAACATTCAGAACTATACTGTACGATAATGGGAAACTCTCTGCACTATTGAAATAGCTTGTAGTCCCTACTATAATGAATTATCAAGTGACAGCAGACGTCGTGATACACAGTGGGTTGCAAGACTAAAAACTTGGAATTCGCTGATGATGTTTGTCATTAACCCATAAATTCACGACTTACATAAATTGGTAGCTAGCGCAGAATAGGAAGTACATAAATATAGAGCCGGCGCCGTGGGTGAGTGGTTAGACAGCAACTAGGCGGCTCGGGTTCGATCCCAAGAGGGATTCGTGGTGGACGAAGCGGCGTCTGGCCGGGATTTCTTAGGGTCCTACGGTTTTCCCCGCCACTCATTCAACCAATTGTTCCATTATCACCTATCCAATCAACAATTTCGCTCACATTTCATGTCATTTACTTCCTCATGTTCATGCCTGGCTACGGGCCGACCCCTCGTAACAGGTTCTGCATTCTGTAGTTTCGTGCCGTAGGTTTCCCGACAGGCTTCTGACCCCTAGGCATTGGCTTGTAAGTCCAAGGAGGGAGTCAGTCCTACAACTACGGGGAGAGTAAGCCGATTACGAAACGAAAGAAATGAGAATTCATAATAGAATGTTTTATGCTCTTATGTTAGAAGGAGAAGAACTAGAAGCTACAAACGAATTAGAAAGCACAATTTGTTCAGATGAAGAGCTCAATGTCAGAATAAAGAAAGTATATACATCTCCATTCAATTGAAATGGATCTGCAAATCAAAGCTAATCTGCATTATAATTATTGATTCAGTGCAAAATCGATTTTACTATACGGTTGAGAAACTTGGAAGGCAAAACAGATTGGAAAGAAATTGCAAGTCTAAAAATCGATACTTGAGAAATATTTTGGGTATTCGGTAATCAGGTACTATAATTAACGTCGCCCTCCGTGGTTTAATGGTTACTATTCTAATTTCATATACCCAAGGTCGTGGGTTCAAACTCGGCGGAGAACGATAGACCTTTTCTTGCGTAAAAATTCTTAACATGGCTTCCTTCGGAAGGGAAGTAAAGCCGTCGGTCCCGTGAATGGTCTACACACCAAATTGAAATTTGGATGTTAAAGAGGGGTGTGAGGTTGGCTCTGTCGAAGACTGAAATTGTTATTTTGGAAGGACAGCGATCTTTCAGGGAAGTTAACGTAAATGTCGGCGGAGTGGCACTGCGGTCCCAAAGGCAATTGAGACATCTTGGGCTCCAGTTTGGTCATGATGTGAATATAGGTGTCCACGTAAAATACGCGGTTGTAAGGCAGAGAAAGTAACTGCAGCCTTGAGTCGCTTAATGCATAATACTGGAGGTCCCGAGCCTGAAACTCGGAAAATCCTCAGTAATGGTTAACTCCATTATGTTATAGGTGCGCCAGCTTGGAGGGCCTGCATGGGGAAATACATATACAGAAGATGGATGGAGCGTGTACAGCATAAGATTGTGCTACGCATCTATAGTGCCTATGGGACCATCTCCATGAAGGCCTTATAGGTTCTAGCAGTGACAATAACTATCCATCTGTTAGTCCAGGAATGAACTTATGAACAGGGCTCAAAAACTGTTGGTCAGGGACAACACTTTCAGACAGTGGCAAGTGGAATGGAACCAGGAAGAGAGGACTGCTCAGTGGACCAATCTGCTCATTCCTCAAATCACACCCTGGATATCGAGGAAACACGGTAATCTGGACTATTATCTTAAACAATTTCTAACCGGACATGATCGTTTTAACCTTTATTTACACCGAATGGGTTTGGCTGAAGCGGATCTCTGTCCATACTGTGCTCAAGTGGACACTCCTGAACATACTATTCTAATATGTCCAAAGTGGGATGGCACACGTTGCACAAGCAATGTACGCTTAGGTCAAGTTGTAACCGTGAACAATATTCTATCGGTTATGCTGGAGATAAAAGAAAACTGGCAAATTATTGCTCAAATGGTGACCTTGTCCTTAAGGCTAAGGAGAGGGATGAACGCGGCGTGTACATCTGATATTATCACTGGTATGTGAACCATCTTTACAGCCTCTTCTTCTTGAAGTAATACTGCAAGGTAGTTCCAAGAAGAAGTCACATAAAGCTTGCTGGTTTTTTTTAGTTGGTGAGAATCCAACTTGCTTGAGTTTTTTCCCCTGTATCATAAAAAAAAACAAAAACTACTACCACTACTGCTGCTGCTGCTGCTACTACTACTAATACAACTACTACTACTATATAACTTTCATTTTATGAAATTGTTCCATTTGTTTATAGTGCATTACGGGGAAGTGGTTAGGCCTGTCGCAAGACAACAACATGGCTCGGGGACACGAGAATTTTATTAGGATTTTACACAGTTATACGATTAAACCGTGCAATGTTAAGATACCACGAGAGAATAAATTAAACGATAATACGTGCTTTAAATTTACACATTTTCGCTCTCAGCCTCTGGGGGAAGTAGCATTTCCGAACAACCCATCTTTGGTGGTCCAGTCCTAAAGTCACGGAGAGGCGGCGTTTCGAACATTATCATTGTCTCTCACCTGGAATGATTGTTACATCAGATATTGTGTTTAAATGCGTGTGGCACTTCTGAACCACTTTTAGCAATTACGATCCCTGGTACTGTATAATTCAGAGCAACAACTTACTATTTTAATCACTATTTCTTTTAGCCAGAGTTCATTGCTCGTTTCCTTGAGGAGGACACTTTTGTTTCATGTTTCAGAGGGCTTAAATTTTTGGGTATTTTTGCTGGATGAGTTTCCTTCCATGGATTTCACTTGTACTAAGATGGTAAATGCTGGATATCAGATCCGGTATTATTTTAGCAGTAATGCAATAACTTCATTCAACCTAATCGTTAAAGGAGTTAACTCTACCAAAAATAAAAACGAATGAAATATTCTCAAACAAGTGAGGAAACACACTCTAAATAAAAATATAACACCACACGGTGAGCTCCCAAACCGTAAAAACTACTTTCGTTTTATTAGGTAAGTCAAGGTTAAAGGTGAAAAGTCGTGAAAGAATAGAATATTGCAATTAAGCGTAAGGAAATGTACTATTTCAGAATTGAAGAAATGTTTCACTTTATGGGATTCTACAATACACTTAACACACGTGTATTGCATATTATGTTTTACACAATGAGTATTAATATTAATTAAAATATAGTAATAAATGAATTAAACTATTGGTTCGATGCGAATGACTTCTATAAGAAAGAAACATTATGTAGCCACTATGTAGCTTTCGTTGTTTTTTAAAAACAAAGTTTGTTGGTCGTGGAAACTTTTTTACCTATAGTAATCTAATTTGAATCGATGTGACAATTTTACTATGAAGAAAGTTATGGTAGAGGACAGAGAAGTCGGGAATTTTCTATATTTATTCCAGAGAAGTTTAAACAAAAGTACGAGTTAATGTACAATACATTGAAAAAGTGATTTAGTAATTGGTTTTCTTGTCAAAAGGTATGCTTTTTGAGTCCATATCAGTATTGCGATTTCTTTTGTTTCTATAACAGCCAGGTTAGTTTTGGGAATGTTAACTTACGTTCAGTAACAACAACAACAACAATATACTCATATAACATGTAAAAAGGTAGGGCAAAAAAAGGATAGTGAAGTTATGCATGAACAAGAAGGGGTCAAATATAATTGGTAAACTGTAATAATTAATAAAATAGTCAATATTCAAAATATCAAAAAGCAGTAAATTAATTATACAATCTTATAAATTATTTTATGTTAATATCTGCAATATAAATGAAATTTGATGATTTATATTAAATCGATGTTAATTTGTTATACCGCAAAGCTCATACAACCAGATGCTTGTTCAGTGTGGAATCACAGTCCCAGAAAAACGCGTTTGTTGCGTGTGTTGAATAATGCATGGTTTTACGCGTAAATACACTAAAATTGCATCGGTTGTAATCAGAGCATTTTGCTGCATTCAATTTCTTCAAGAATAAATAAATCAGTGGTTTTAAAGCAGAAAACACTTTCTTATTATTTATCTTAAAAACAAGTACTTCCTGTCTCCGGGGCCGCGCCACGAGAAAAACCAAAAAATATGATGCGTTCATTTCACATGACTTTCTCTACATCGCCGTAACCAATTACTGTTGAAAAGCCTATTCTTCTATCTACTTTATGATAATCGATATAAACATTAGCAGAAATTACCTGCTTCCTTGTAAGTAGAAGGAAAATAAGGAAATACACTAGGCTAAAACGATAGGCAAATCTTTTAAAAGCCGGCTGCCATGTGGATGAAATCCATTTCTATGCAGGATCAGGAGTTTACGGCTTTCCATGTGAGAAATGTTCAAGTATTTTACATCTGAAACAAATGATCAGGAATATCTCAGAAATTGTCAATATAACGAAAAAACGTATATGACATAAATTGTGTGTTTTAATGTGATCTAAGTAAGTTTTTGTCTATCTCTTACGGTTTACCAATTACTCAAAATTTACAAAATTCATTCAGAATAAAGAGGTCTCTAGAGGCTATTTCTAGAAAATGCAAGATGTACATTTAATTTGCCATATAACTATCTTTCATATAAGGTATTTTAATCAAAATTGTTAGAGCCATTTTTGAGAAAATAAAAAGTTTCAAAATTTTTTCCAAGCAAAGGGTAGTTTAGGGTGGGGGGCTTTTTCTCATAATTTTCGTGTCGCACCCCTGGAAGATACTTAACTTAAATACCAAGTTTGGTATTTTATAGACTTTTCGTTTTTGAGTTATCGTGTTCACAGACACACGGACACACGGACGCACACGGGGATCTTTTTCTGAAAATACTTTTTTTGGACACAGGGGACCCAAACATGTATTTTCGGTGAAATCTCGGTATCGAATTTTGGGTGGAATACAATATCTTCTCTAGACACTGTACTTAGTACGTGTAGAGAAAGTAAAAACGTTTCTTCACATCTCCTGAATGATAGATACTTAGCCGAGGCGAATTGTAGAGCAGTGCCCAAAAGTTTATATGTATTACATTTCAAACTGGCGCACCAACAATTTATTTCGTTAAAAAACGCAGCCGTCTTTTTCTGATCTTAGAATGTAATACAAATGGTACAAGCATTTGTGTATCTCTAAAGGCAACTAATAATTTTTTATTTAATGGGGTTGGTTTCAAACTCGTTGTGCGACCCTCTATTCTTTGTTTAAGTTCTCCCCTTCTACGCACTTCGTCACCCTTTCTGGATAATGACTCGCGGAAAAAAACAAGCTGGAGTTCATATCGCTTTACTCCATGAGGCTTTATTTTAGGTAATCGCTTTACTCCATTTGGCAAATGTGTAAAACAGACACATCACCTTCTATCCCCTGTAACTAAACTGAACAAGAAAATCAAAAAGAAATAAAACGATAGATTTTATTTATGTTGCATGCTTACTAATAAGTTACAGATTCCAACTGAAACATTTTGGGGGTTATAGCGGAGTGACAGCATGAGGACGCGCATACGAAATGCTTGTGCCAGTATTAGAAGCGACATGCTCTTACGGACACAGTAATCGTTTGTTCACACAGTTGGTAACTGTATTGAGGTAGAAGGGCATCATTTTGAGCATTTATTACACTAAGCTACAATGTTTATGAAATAATACTGTCAAAACCAGTGCAGTGGTGATGCTCTGTGCCTTTCGTGAATGTTTAATTGTCTACACCAGTAAAAGAATCATGTTTAAACACAAGTTGTTTATTTTTCGATGAGGAATAAGGGAACAATAAAAAAGATGGGTTCCCATTTGATCCACAAATAACCGTTCAATCCTTCTCCAATTAAAACACAACAAATAGCATTTATTTTCCACCATTACATTCAAGCAACTTTTATTCAACAACGCTTAGTTATGGAGATATTGGAGATATTCTACAGTCTCAAGTTAAATGATACAGCCTGTATATATGAACGACATGCAACTGGAGTAAATAAAAACAAACTGACTACAGTCTCGAGTTAAATGATACAGCCTGTATATATCAACGACATATACAGTAAACAAAAACAAACTGACTACAGTCACAAGTTAAATGATACAGCCTGTATATATGAACGTCATACAACTGGAGTAAATAAAAACAAACTGCTACAGTCTTCGAGTTAAATGATACAGCCTGTATATATCAACGACATATACAGTAAACAAAAACAAACTGCTACAGTCTCGAGTTAAATGAATCAGCCTGTATATGTCAACGACATATACAGTAAATAAAAACAAACTAACTCCTTGGCCTGCCTCCCAGCCGCTGCATCCCCCAACTCGGTCCATTACAGACGTCATGGATGAGGTGCAGGGTAAAACGTGGCCAGCGCTTCGATCCCTCCCCCCGGCCAGTTAATGTAGTCTTCATGACCTGGAGCCGCTACTTCTCCATCAAGTAGCTCCTCAATTGCCCCCCCCCCCAGGGACCTCACGAGGCTGAGTGCTGAGGTCTCACAGTGGGGGAAAAATTCCCACTCGGAATCGAACCCAGGTTTCCCGCTTGGCAATCAGCAACGCTACCACAGCGCTAAGGAGACAACCCAAAAACAAACGACTATAGTAAATACAGAGAACTCACATCTCCGAAATATATAGATCAAACATTCTTGTTCTGCCTAAGCATTTAAACTCCGCTCTGATTGGCTTGTCTTAGCGGGCTTAATAACGGTTCTTATCGTGATCCAATGAAAACTATCCTAGTGTCTCACTTAGGCTGCTGGCTCCACAATAACTTTCACATTTTGTTATATCTGCTTCCCTTTACTCGCGTTCTGTCTTTTTAGTTCAAGGACATACTTTTATATATTTCACCTCTTCTCGTGACTATTGTCTACAAAAATCTTGCGAAAGATTTATTTGTTATGATTCATGCACAGTTTCAGCTTTTTTTTTTTTTTTTTTTGACTCTCTTATAAACTAAGCTTATGCTTCTGTATATTACAGCTATTTATCTACATTATATGTTAGCGTATTAATTATTTACAGCTTCTTATATTCCACAATACTGCCACACTTTGAAATAAATCCGAGAAATTAAAGTTGGCCATTTGTTGTTTGTATAACAAATGTTTAACCGCTTGTACGGTGTTTGAACCCAGCACCACAAGATGAATAGCTGCCCTAATACTACAGCTAATTGTTGTTTGTCTCTCTTATATGCATGTTTCTCCTGAAGGTGCAGTGCTGCCCAACGACAAAGATTTATTAATCTATAATTATGAAAGCCTACAGAGATGTGTGTGGTGGTAGTTTGCACAGCATGCAAATTAACATAATGAACGGGTGAAACAAATTCTGCCTGCAAAAACTGGCAAGTTCGCAATGTTAGTCGCCGCTTGCCGCTGAAAGACACATTAAGCTGCTTTAAATGGAGTTCAAAAGCATTATTTTGAAGACGGTGATCAGATTTATGTCATAACATATCTGTTATTGTTTAGTCATTTTAAGTAATTTACGGATACACCCGAAATAAATATGAAGACAAACCTTATGAATAAAAATGAATCTCTTTGCAATTAACTTATTAGTAACGTGTTAGTCAGTAACTCCAGTAATTCCTACATTAGCGAGTGCTTCATGCACTTTTGACCACGTGCAGTCGGTAAAGAATGAGATTAACAAAACAGAAATAATTTCAAGCGTTATACGTCAGTGGTGCATTCAAAACATTTAAGCAAAACAGTGGTGTCAATATATAAATCGCCCCTCTTTATTTTTTGTTTTGTTTTGTTTTGTTTTTGCTTAATGCCCTTAAACCTGGTTAACCATATCGGACGATGAATGAAATAGGTGAAATAATGCTCAAATAATCTCGGGGTCCATGGAGCTTAAAGTTACTCGACATTCGTCTATATTAAAAGGAATAATTCTTATTGGAGGTCATAAATCAATATCAATAGCACGAGCAAGACTTCTATGATAACATGTTCCAAAGAATGATACAGAGAAAAATACTTCTGAAACAAAAAAGAGAATTATTCCTCGTCGTAATCCTGTCACAGGATAAAGGAAAGCTCCCCCAAAATATAATCCGGGTAACTCACCCTAAGTGAGATTCAACATCATGAATGTGAGCCAGACATGCTACCCCCACCCTACCGAGGTGGGCACCGCATTCTGTTTGTATTCCCTTGTAGTGTTTTTGCCTTACTTGTAGGTATGCCATTTGAAAACATGCTGCCACTAACTTTCTATTTGCAGTTCAGTCTTGATTTCAGTTTTTCAATATCTTTGACGGACTTTCACCAGGATAGCGTTAATTAGTCAGGAGATAATTGCACTTTCAAAACCTCTTCTCCTTGAACATCTGTCTGCTAAAAAAAGTTTTGCTTCCCATTTGCAGTAATTATCATGTTTTTGTCTTTCTACTGGTATTTTACCTGACTTGATACTGAAAACTCTATTACAATGAACAGATAAATCATTCTTGCAGAATGTAGACTGCTTTTCAGTTTTGTTTTCTATTTGCAGTTCCTATTCTGTCTTTTGCTTTCATCTGTCTTTGATTGAAGTGTTTCACAAGGAGCAGATAATAACACTTGCAGAACTCTTTCTATTTGAAGATCCTGTTCATTCGTATATATTAGAAGAACTCTATAACATAGGAATCAGGTAATGTAATTGATTTAATTGTTTTTTCACACAAGCCGTGTGTAGGATAGGAGTTGGATAGGAAGAGTCAGACTGAAAAACTCAATGCCATAGCCGGGATTTGAACCACGGATCTCCCGGTCTCTAGTCGGTTGCTCTACCACTGAGTTAATATGGCAACATGCCTTCATCTTTAAAAGGCTATATGAGTGCTAAAGGTATCATTAGATAATAAGGTTAGTACTAGGGATCACTCATAATAGGGAAACTGTCTGATTTATACATCTCAGTTCCAAATAATTTCTTCTAATGGCATTTCACCTCATAAAAAGCACTGCACTAGCTGGATTATAATAACGCGAATTAGATTTCGCTAGCAATTAGCAGCTTAATGGCAGCTTTGCATCTGCTAGCTTGTATAGAAGACACCTCTTACCACGTATTTTCTCCAAGTCATCATCACATGCAAGGTGATAAAAGCCTCGCTTTAGGGTAAGGCTTATAATTAGCGGCAGCTTAAAACGATAGTTAAATTGATGTAAAGTTCACAAATGAAGAACCCAAAAACTACATAGTTCACTATTACACACAGATAAAATGTACATCAGTATTACAAAAAGAAAACGTTTGGTATTTGCTTGTTATTACAAAGGATGTTCTCGAATTTAAATACTTCTTTCAGTTTTTAAAAAGAACACTGTTCTTTCCGGCGGACATAGCTCTAAAATTCAGTTTTTAAGTCCAGGGAATTGGACCGGTGCCCACTCAGCATGTGTAGAAAAATGAGGAATACGACCCCGGCCATGATACCCGACATTCTCTCTGGGGAATAGTAGCGTCTCATAAGCATGCGTTCAGGGTGTTTAACAAAACTTAACTTTGCGAGTCGGACAGTCTTGGAAATGCGAATAGCATATGCTCCACAATAGTTATGATTACTAACAAGCTGATACAACCGCAGCCGCTCACAACAATGATGATGATACTTGTTTATAAGTTGTTCTTACGAAAGAAAGGGTAGTTTTGAAGCTGTTTGTTGCGTACTTCATTAAGCACAGCGTTCTCAGGCAAAAACGAAGTAATGTGGTAATTAAATTGCAGTTGAAAATATTGACAGTCTGAAATATTAAGTTACGCACGCATTTACATTATCTACTTCCGTCAAAGTCAAAAGATGGCAGGATTAATACAGTATTACAGCCTCAGCGCTGTATGAAGAAGTTCATTGTAGTTCCCTAGCGACTTTGAACGCAGAAATAAAATCGTAGTCATTTGAACACGCTTTTCAGTGTGCACGCCACATATGTATTTTGCCTGTAGGGCAATTGCATCATACCAGTCATGCTGCGTAAAAGCTACTCAAAACATGCACAGCTCATACCATGCTACCGACATTGATCCCATATTTCATCGAGTTTAGAGTAGCGCGGTAAATGTAAACACCGTATATTTTAAATGTACGTTACATTTAATAGCAACCAAAGCGAAAATAAATAAAAAAGGTGTCAAAAGTTCACGCATTCTTGTGCTTTTATACAGCAGCTGCTACTACTGGGGAAGCGTGATACTGACCACATCAACTCCCCATATCGGTTGATGTTGGTTCATCTCAAGTATGTAAGTGGGTAGACGCGTTGGTACCCCCAGGCTAAAAGCGGTACGGGATTATTATTATTATTATTATTTTTTTAATCATCACCATCATCATTATCATCGTCGTCGTTGTCATCATCTAAATGTATAATTACAATTCTGCACAGTTCATAGCACCTGCTCACTTTCCCTCCCAAACATGGAGGGCATACAAGTGCTGTCTTGCTTATCGCTTCAACACGCTAGGTGATATCTAACAAATGAATCAAAGGGAGAGAATATAAGGTCTCATAAAAAGAAAGACGCTGCTGTTTAAATTACTATGAACATTGAAGTGTTTTATGACTTATTTCATACAATTTATAATACTAAGATTGCATAATATTAAGTTGTATCCAATGTATAATCTTAATTATCAAGATTATGGATCCATTTATGTTTCATTTATATTAAATTAATGTTATTTTATACTTAGTTTTTACTACAAATTAAGTTTCAACAGACTGCATACATTGGAATTTCTTCTGCTAGGTTTTAAGTAGATATAATTACAGCTCCTTACATAACCATTTGAAACAGAGTCGGATAGGAGATGTAATATGCAATAGCATTCATAAGTGTCAGGATTTTCATATTAATTGTAAACATTGAATCTCTATCATCTAATGTTTATAAAACAAACTTGCTTAAAGCAACCTGTTGACGGTATTGTGGCGAAAGGTTTGCTAAAGTATGAAAGTAGGTCTCAGTTTTGCACGCGGCTCCTCGGGCAGCAGTTATACCGAACATCCATAAATCCAGTCAGTTGTTAATTACAATTTAGCTTTTATTGGTCCGCTCAGATTTATTATTGACAGATACATGGTCCAGTGGAAAGTGCAGGGTGTAGAAAGCGTGATTTTCGAATTAAACTATTTCTGGCAAGAGAAGGGGAAGAGGGAGTGGAGAAAACGTTACACAGTGAAAGTGTATCACCCTATGTACGGCAACAAGGAGGATCACATACACATAAACATTATGTAAGAGAGGTGCGGACAGTATCATAAAATATATTATGTGTTCTGTTAAAACATGACTTTCTCTACCTATTCTGTATCAAACTATTCTTACAAAACATAATTTCCATTATACAGATACTTCATTGTAATCAAACAAAGATATGAGGAGATCAAATTTAGCAACGACAATGAGATAAATTGGCTGGAGAAATAGTAATTAATACGGTTCTCCAAAAGGAGAAAACATATAAAAGGTTAGGATATTTATTAGGTAAAGTAAGAGAGAAATGAAAAAATTGCAACAAGAAGATGGAAGAGGAAAGAGATTTAGAAAATAAGAAAAAGGAGGAAAGAATAGTGTTATGATATATATATATATATATATATATATATATATATATATATATATATATATATATAAAACCAAAGTGTTAAGGCGTATGGCGGAAAAATAAAAATAGGAAGTCTAAGGAACATATTAGAAAAATATAAGAATATATGTACAGTATTATGGTTAATAAAGACATTCATTCATACAAAACATAAAACTTCTATGCTAAGTGATCTTAATACTTAGAATAGTTTTTTCTGGGTTCGAGAGAAATATGACAATACTCTAAGCTAAAGCGATAATCAAATCTTTTAGAAACTATCGTTATGCGAGGACTTTAGAAATTCGGTTCTCTTTGTTTGGCCATGAGTGAAACAAAAGAACAACAATGAACAATTTATCGTTTTAGATAAGTATAAGTAGTTTAAAATTGGAACCAATAACAAGGAATATCTCGGAAATGGCTGTCCCATAAAGCAAAAAATGTGTTTCAACTAGACTTCATTTTTTGTGTAGCAAGATTCTCTCTAATCCTTACGTTAACCGGTTATGCAAAAGTCGTCCAGAATGAATAGGACTTTAAGTGCTATTCCCATAAAATTTAAGATATACATTTTATTTGCCATGTAAGTATCTGTAACCAAAATCGTTAGTTATTTTGAGAAAATCTAAATGTCGAAAAATGTTTCATTTAAAGAGTAGATAAAGAGTGGAGCATTTTGCTGAAAATCTCCGAGTAAATCCTTAAAAAATGTTAACTTGAATATCAAGTTTTGTAGTTAATCGATGTTTTTGAATTATTATGTTCACAGGCACACATAAAACTCGCGTACACTCCATTTTTTAAGAATGTTTTTTCAAATTTTCTACCCGTATTATGTAGTATACAGAGGGTATCGTATCCCACCCAAAATTTTCATATCGAGATTTTACCTGAAATATATGTTTTCAGGTGTCCTGCGTCCAAAAAAGAAAGAAAAAAAATCTTAGAAAAAGGAACATGTGTGTGTGTGTGTGTGTGTGTGTGTGTGTGTGTGTGTGTGTGTGTGTTTCTGGACAACATAGCTCAAACCGTTAAATACCAAACTTGATTTTTAAGTTCAAGTCCAAACTTGATATTTATCTTCCAAGGATGTGACATGAAGATTTTCAAGAAAACCCCCACCCCAACTACTTTAATTTTCTCAAAAATGGTAATACCGATTTTTATTAAAATACTTATATTAAAGATGTTGTGGAATTTGTGGTGCACGTCTTGGCGAGTTTTCTCCGAGTTCTCGATTTCCCCCGCCATTTATTTCACCAATTGATCCATCATTACCTATCCTATCCATTTCGCTATCATTTCATATCATCCACTTCCCCATGCTCAGATCTGGATATGGGCGTTCCAGATCCCCATTCTGAGATTTCTTGCCGTTGGCTCCCCGATTGGCTTCTGACCCCAAGGCATCCGCTTGTAAGTCCTAGGGGAGGGGGTGTCGGTCCTAAGTACGGGGAGGAGGGTAAACCGAGTACGAAGCGAAATATTAAATATATTTACTGACAAATAAAATATATATTTGGAATTTTCTGATAATAGCTCTGAAGATCTCTTCATTGTGGATGACCTCTGTATAACTGATAAAGTGCAAGGGATAGACAAAACCTCACCAAAAAATGCATTGATATTCCCTGTTTTTGGTTTCAAATTAAAATGCTTAAACTTTTCTCATACGGGAACTTGTCATCTCCTGGCCATGCAAAGAATCGGATTTCAATCTCATAGCAGTCAACTTGTAAAACATTTGACTATCGCTTTAACTTAGTGTATTCCCTTAATTCCCTTCTATTTACAAGAAAGTATGTAATAAGACCATTTCTGCTAAGATATCTCAATTGACATGAAGTAGATAGAAGAATAAGATTTTTAACAATAATGTGTTACAGAGATGTAGAGAAAGTCATGTGAATGGAACACAGGATTTTTTATTTAGATGACCTCAAAACGTTTATTTTCTGCGAAACATCGGTAACCTTTTGTACATATGTGCTAAAGAAAGTTTCATTTGTCAACAAGTTCTACATTTTATAAATCGTATATTTAGTCCTGCTAGTGCAACAAACTCATAGTATTAATATAAGGCTTGTAGCAATATGAAAAAATTGGGATATAATCCAAAACTTTTCATTCCTCATTATCAGAGCAAGGAAGTACGTACCAATTTCTTCATGCAGACTTGACAATACCATGCGGTGCTACTTGCGCGAACAAAGGTCAACGTATAGTGCAACCCAATACTGCAAAACTGCCATCATGCATAACACAATACCACGTCGGTAAGAAGAAGGTGTTCGAATAACTTCTTTGTTCTGCTCAAATGTGAGCAAAATTAATTTGTTTTATATCCATAGTAAGTTTTATAGCAGTGCACTTATGCATGTACTTATTCAGAAACCAATAGCAGTTCTAGTAAACAAACTGTCAAACGTCTAGTAACAGAACAGCTTCACAGAAACATATTATTGATTGCAAATTTGTTCAGAAAGTTACCCAAAACTATCACACTGTAACAGTCCAGAGGTATGGAGCTATACTGAATCTGTGCGGCATGTAGAAGAACTATCTGAAATAAAGACGAAAATGGAAAGTGTAAATGAAAAGAATGCAGGGTTCAGTGAGATGTATCACATACTAACATGGAAATGATAAAATACTTCAAATATGCCTTAATGACATGATGCGAAGTGGAACGAACTTTTCCCATCACAAATCCTGTTTGTCGGAGATGTGGAAAGGTTTAGTTTAATTACTGTTTTAGTTTTTATCTAGTAAGAATCTGAAGATATACAGGAAATCAATTTTATTATTTGGCTATTATTCTATATTCGTTCAGTAAATATTACAGTTCGTGTTATAATTGCTTGGGTGTTTTCATATTGTACATATTTAAAGAAGGAAATCAGTCAGATTCAGCCTTGTATAAGTAACAATTTGTATGTTGTACATAATGATCTGCTTTTAGAACGTCTCATAACTCATTTTTGTTCTCTGGAAACAGTACTGTTTACTTGACAAAAGGTTTGTTTACCTCTCCCCCTCTATGTTTATATCAATTACTTGTTTTGATGCAGCAAGATGGTCGGTCGCAACCTAAATACTTAACGGCTTACGGTACGCACTTCCTAGCTCTGCTCATTACACTACAATAAAAACTGGTATCCATAGTCAAATTTGATTTATTATTGCGCTTAACTTTTGACTTCAGGCGAACGTAGCTTATTAACGCGCAGTTCAATGGGTTAAACATTTTTTGGAAGGAAGATCGCAAAGGGTAAAAGTAGGCAAGGAGCTATCTGAGAGGTGTTATGGTAAGCTCGGGCGTACCCCAAGACTCAGTATTGGGGCCGCTACTTTTTCTTATTTTTGTAAATGACATAACTGTTAATATAAAATGCCAGATAAGATTGTTTGCAGACGATAGTATTATTTACAATAAAATTAGAAATGTTGAAGATCAGACTGCTCTTCAGGGTGATTTAAATGAAATTAGTGATTGGGCTGCTGCAAACAAAATGAAAATTAACGCTGGCAAAAGTAAGTCAATTGCATTTAATAGATCTAGGGAAAATATTCTGCAAAACTATTACATGGGTGGGGAAAAAATTCCACAGGTGGACAGCTGCAAATACTTGGGAGTTTACTTGGCGAGTAACGCTGGATGGGACGAGCAGGTAAATTCTGTATCTAAGAAAGCGTGGAAAACACTGCACTTCCTAATGAGGATTTTAAAAAGGGGAGTGCAAAGTCCAGGGAAATCGCGTACAAGTCCTTAGTGCGGCCGGTCATGGAATTTGGAGTAACTTGTTGGGACCCGTATAGAGTAAATCAAATTGATTCGTTAGAAAAGATCCAGAAAAGGGCTATAAAATTCATAAAAAGGGGTAAATATTTTGGGCCTACAAACACTGAGGAGATAAAATGGGAGCCGTTGAAAGTTAGGCGTGAGAAACAGAGGTTGTGCGCTTTATTTAAATCTTACGCTGGCTTACACGCATGGGAGGACGTTACTGACAAACTGGGAAACCCAACTTACTATGCACGAAACGACCATCCGTTCAAAATTAAGGGTAGAAGATACAGAACTGACGTGGGAAAGTTCTCCTTTATAAATAGAACCATAAAAGACTGGAATGAATTGCCTGGAGCAGCCTTTCGGGGTTGTCCTCTGTCTCTGAAGAAATTTAGGAAAAATCTTGATATTAATGTTGGATAATTTTTGTAAATATTCCTTAAATGAACTGCTTGTGATTTTATATTGCTGTAAATACAAATGTTAAATTGGTTGGTGATTCTAATTATGAAATTAATTAATCTGAATTGAGAGAAAAATTAACGTTTTCAGATTTGTCGTAAATAACTATTATATCTAGCTTACAGAGCCATAAACTGGCAGCTGTAATTTATTGTTTATATATCTTGTATACATATATAACTCTGCCACCGGGTGATACCCACTTGCAGAGAAATACATACATACGTACATACATACATACATACATACATACATACATACATACATACATACATACATACATACATACATACATACATACATACATACATACATACATACATACATACATACATACATCATACATACATACATACATACATACATACATACATACATACATACATACATACATACATACATACATACATACATACATACGTACATACGTACATACATACATACATACATACATACATACATACATACATACATACATACATACATACATACATACATACATACGTACATACGTACATACGTACATACATATAAATGAAAGTTGAAGTACCTTGGTGTTCAGCTGTCACTCTTGCAGTCATCAAGTTAAGACTTCTCTTCTTCTACGCATATCATATGCACACCTAATATTTGTCCGACATGTACAGCTTTTCAAGCATATATGATAATAGCAATAAAGCCTCTAGATTTAAACAACCAAGCAATAAAGCAAAGAAATCTGACGTAACACTTTATTATTAGATATCACTATTCCTCTTTTATGCCCAAAAACCTAAAATGTAAGGTGGCATTATAAATGCTGGATTCTCTACACCAGTTTATTTGCTTTAGCAACTTACTCCTCCGTTTTTTGTTTTTTTGTTTTTTGTTTTTTACACAGACAGGGTGACCTAACGCAGGAATACACGACAAACACCCATGCTCAATGCGGGAATCATCGAACTCGCAGCCAGGAGCCAGGAGCCAGGAGGAGGAACTAGTCGCCCGAGTGTACTCGGGCGGGGGCAAATCACCGCGGTACCTATCCGCTTTTCTCGCGGATTTACCCGTGTGATATAAAAGATGTAGTCTTGTGCAAGCGTTTATGTCTGTGTCGAAGTAATGTGGGAAGGGTGTTTCCCTCTGTGCAGCCGGCGCGGGCTGGCTTACCTACCTGAGTGGTCACCCATCCAGAGAGGGACCAGGCCCGATGCTGCTTACTTGGCCAGCCGCTTGCGGGCTGTCACCGCGATTCCCTGCTCTACGAAGCACCAAGCGAGCTAGTCCCTGCGGACCGGCAACCTCCGTTTTTACAGAGGGAGATGGCTTTGCGGTAACTTTGAAACTCGCATTCGGGAGGCTCTGTTTCGCATTTCCGAAATAAAACTCTGCCGCCAACTGTGAACAACGTGGTTCATCTGGTTAGCAAGACGAATGCAGGGGATCGTGTATTCTGCCACGGATTTCCTTGCTCATTCCGTTTCTCTCATTCATGTTTCAGGTAACTTCTAGGCAGAGTGACAGTCGGTGTCGGGCAGATGGCGCAGCGGCTTACGACTTGGAACTTATTTTCGGCCCTGTAGCCTTTTGAGCCTCTACTGCTGCGTCGAGTTTTTCCCAGTTTCACGCCTCTGAGCAGTGGGCTCCTGTAGTCGGGTTATCAGGCCTGGGGTACTTTGCACGACTCTGTCTCTTGCAGCTACTTCACTTCATCTCTTCCAGAGCTGAATGCACAAAAGATCCATTGGGATCGACTGCTAGACTGATTGTTGTGACCCCTCTGTTTAGTCAATAACCTCATTGAGGTTTCCTGCTAGTTTTGACAATGGCTAGTGTGAAAGCATCCCGTTCTTTTTACTTTCCGTACACGTACTATGTACATAGTATATAGAGAAGATATTGCATTCCAGCCAAAAATTCGATTCCGAGATTTCACCGGAAATAAATACATGTTTTGGGTCCCCCAGAAACCCCCCCAAAAAAAATGCATTTTTATAAAAATGTCCGTGTATGTGTCTGTGTGTGTGTCTGTGCGTACCTGTGAGTGTCTGGACAGCTTAGTTCAAAAACGAAAGGTCCGTTATACACCAAACTTGCTATTTAAATTCAGTATCTTCCAAGGATGCAACACGAAGATTTACAAGAAAATCTCCCCACCCCAAACTACCCTTTACATGGAAAATATTTCGAAAACTTTTATTTTCTCAAAAATGGCTCTAACAATTTTGATTAAAATATCTCTATATTACTTTCCATGTTTTTTTGACTGTTTACCTATATATTAATTCTTAAACTCTTCTCTTGATATTCTAAGCATTACCTTAAAACATTGGGTTTTCTAAATGTATTTCATTGCTATTTAAATACATAGTTACGTTATATATTATTTCCAGTGATGAGTCAAATTGTATTTGTATTGATTATTCTCAGGTTAGAATTTTCATTTTTTACTTTCTCTGTATGCCTTGTCTATACACCAGGGTCGTCCAAACAATAGCCTGCCAATACTGTTTGTGTGGCTCGCCTGATCCACTGGACGAATATCAACGAGACATAAAAGCGAGCAAAATTACTCAAAACGCTTTTATCTCATATGTTCATAAAGAATAACTAAAACATATTTTGAGGAGCATCTGGAAATTTTGTACATCCTATTAGTGTTAGTTTCGTTCTCAAATAATATACTTGCTTAGTGTGTTGCAAGAAGTAAAAATTCTTTTGAAAAAGCGCAAAATTGATCACGAGCGCAGGAAATAAAATGAGTTTTGGCTCGGTAACTACTTTGTAAAGCAGCATGTGAACTAAGTAATATGTGTCATTTATCAAGATGTAACCGCAGTTATGAAGGAATATAATATACAAAACATTACCATACAAAACATTTTCAAAAGTGAACCTCCAGACAGAAGTGAACCTCTCAGCTTTAAGATCTAGCTTGAGTGATGTGCTTCTCGCATCTGAGCAAAAACCAGACATTAGCAACTTATTAAGCTCAACATTCACCCGAATCTGATAAGTTTAATGGTCATGAGTATTACGAGGGCAAAGGAACTCTGCAACAAAATTACTTACCAATAGCAATTTCTAATTCTGGGCTGAAATTTAAAATAAACAAAAAAATGTTACGAAAGCAACTTATGAGGTTTCAAAACTTATGGTTGAGCATGTAAAGCCATTTATGAAAAAGTGTCTTGTGGTTGTTGCTGAAATATTGTGTCCCGAAAAAAACAGATTTGTTCAAATGTGTTTCTCTATCAAGAAACACTACGTAAGAAATGATGTTGAAGAACTAGCGGCTAGTATTAGACATCAACTGATTGAGAAGGGAAAATGTTCGAGTGTTTTTCTATTGCGTGTGATGAGAGAATAGACGCGACGGATACTGCTCAATTACTGATGTTTGTTAGGAACGTGGACACAGTCCTTACAATTACAGAAAAACTTATAGGAGTGAGAATTATGCACGGAACCACAAAAGGTATTTGATGAGGTTGCAAACTGCGGATAGTATGGGTCTTAAATGGGGAAGTTTGTGCAGTGTAACTGCAGATGATATATGTCGCCTCGGTGCCACAAGTAGTAAAAGAGGGCGTTTCACACTACCAAAAATAAATAAATAAAAAAACTACAGATGGTACACCCAACATGGCAGGAGTTACGGACCATTCACATTGAAAATTAACCGTAGAAAATAGATGCAGACATCAGCGTTAAGATCTAGCTTGAGTGATTGCTTCTCGAAGATGTGTTGCTCCTGAACACATCTAAGCAAAAACCAGACATTACCAACTTACTAAGCTCATCACCAGTTTCACACTTCTCATTCGGTCGAAATATTAATTGTAGTTTTATACTTATAGAACAAAGTTCTGCTTGTGTCCAAGACACCATACAAATATATTCAAAATCATTATTTATAATTTTACACTCTATCTGTTGGATTTTACATCCCATTAAATGTTACATTTATATAAATTTGCTATATGGCCGCGACTAATCGTTTTATTTAGTGGCCCTGCATGTAAAGACTTTTGGGCGGCCCTGCTATAACACTGTGTACATAGTACGTGTAGAGAAATAAAAATACGATACATTTTATTAAAGTTTAGAGTTCTTTTTATCTTGTTTTACTCAATCGATTTACCCTACCAGTACGTAGGACTGACATCCCCTAGACTTACAAGCGGGTGCTTACGATAAGAAGCCTGGTGGGGAGCCAATGGCATGTAACCACAACTGGATGAGTGGTCGGCCCATAGGAAGTGAAATAAATTATATGAGATGGAGGCGAAATGGATGATAGGAAAGGTGATGATGGAGCAATTACTGGAATGAGTGGCGTGGGAAACCAAATGACCCGCAGAAAACTCACACAGACGCCTTTCGTCCAAAATAAATCCCACATGAGGGCGCTTGAAGTCGCAGTGCTTAGGATCGAAACCGGGCCGCTTAGGGGAGACGAGCTATATAACCGTTCTGCCATGGGGTCTCCTTGTGTTTTAAAAAATACTTTTTCAATTTATCACAATTTTTGGTCAAATTTCACATATGCCTTAACCGTAATGTCTAAATTAAGTCCAGATGATAACTAAATTTTTACTATAAATAAAACTAAAAATAAAACTACTAAATGTTAAAATCTAATACACATAAAAGCTACATTTGTGCTTAATTCTTCCATCTTTACTTTATTATGAAATTTGGACGAACAATTCCGATTTTGGGTTCACTGCGGTCCACTACACTGGGGCATTTCAAATACACAACATAGTATTCATATACATTATTCTGAGCGTATGACGATGGTGTAGGAGAGCGGTTCAATAGATACTTATGTTTCAAAATACATGGTGTTGCTAACGGAAGCTGGTGTTACTATCGTACACTATCTATTGTTACACAAAACAAAGATGGCACTAATTCATAGGTTTGTATGCATTTAGTAGGCATTTTAGTTGTTCAACGTGTTTTCGCTAAATTGGAAAAAGTGCAATATCATTCAGTGATTCATTTTTTACTTTTGGATGGGAAAACTTGCAAGGAGATAAAAGCGAAATTTGATATTATTCATGGGGACCTTTCGTCATCTATGACAACAGATGACTTTAAACGTGTTCATCAATTGTTGATGAGGGGACCCCAGGACACCGGAAAATTTGCTTACCGAGAAAATTATTGAAAAAGTCCACGGAATGATTCTAGCTGATCGTCGAAAGAAAGGTCTCGAAGTGTCAGAGGCTAGGCAGGACAATGGGTGTGGCAATTCATATTTTGTTTAATAAAATGGAGATGAAAAAGTCGATAGATGCCGCGATTGTTTGAGCGAAATCCGAAGGACCTTTTGCTTGAAGTTGTCACGGTCGATGAGACCTGAGGTCATCATTATACCCTGAAAATCAAACAGCTATCAAAATAAGGATTGCTTCCGGTGCATCTGCTCCAAATAAGACGGTCCCATCGGCCGAAAAAGTGATGGCGATGATTATATGGAATGCGAAGGGTGTCACACCATTGGCCTCCTAGAAAAAGGAAAAAGAGCTACTGGACAATACGGCAGTGAGATATTAGCCCAATGCGACAGAAGTTGAAAGAGACACGACCCCTTTTGGTGAATAAGAAAACCATTTTTCATCACAACAAGGCACCAGCAAAATCTTCCGGAGTTGTCACCGGCAAAATGCCTGAATTGCTTTAGCAGAACTTGATAATTCCTATTTTCGGAGAGGTTATAAAATGACAGGAAAGTTGGGAGAAGTGACTATGACTATCCCTAAAATAGGAGTATGCAGAAGAATAAATAATTTTTGTTTCAAAAAAATTGATTCCTAATATGGTATTTTTTCCTAATTCCCTTGTTCAATCATAACACAACAATACAAGAATAAAATATAGCGACTAATCTTCTTAATATGTACAAATAAAAAGAGAAAGACGATTACATTTCGTGGGCGGCGGCGTGGACCGCTCGCCTCTCACTAAGGTTCGATCCTAAAGACTTGTGGCAAATAAAGCAGCATCTGGACGGGTTTTCTCCGGCTTCTCCGGCTTTCCTCACCCTTCATTTCAGCGTCAACTCCACTATCACCTTTGTTTTCATCCATTTCACCGTCATCTCATATTCTCCATACCAGGCATCTATCCTGTGTACTTTCTCTGATCCAGAATACGTCAGCTCAACAAACATCTGACACCTGGCGCTCGCTTGTGTGTTCTTTAGACGAAGTCGTCCTTACGAAGAGGGTAAATTGCGAAAGAAGATTATTTCTTTTCGAATGATAAGAGTAAAAAGTAACGTTTAAAAAATATTGTACAATTATGTCACTATAATTCAAGGAATTTTAATAATGATGCAGTTAAACTGTTTTCTTAACTGTCTTCTGTTAAACTTGATCGTTCAGGTTAGTTGCTTTGAGAAAGATGATTGATTATAATAAATAAATAAATAAATAAATAAATAATAATATAATAATAAATAAATAATTATAATAAATATTCATTGTGTGATACATGAAGATTTGTTGGAATTCCGAAATATCTGCCCTGCTGTTTGAATATATTCTACTAAATAAAGTTTTCCTTTATCCCGGAATGAGCAAATTTTAGAAGGGCTTTTTTACATTTAAAATTACTCGATATCCTAAAGTCCATTCAGGCCAATTTTACATCGTTTATTTAGATGCAACGGTCTTCCCTTTGTCGCCCATACTATTTTTCTATTTTTACAAATATCTGAGACAGTTCATAATATAAGCATCAGACTTAAATTCCAGAAATTTGGGCAGCTTATTCTCCAAACTTTCTTGTATAATAATAACAATAATAATAATAACAATAAAAATATTATAATAATAATGTCTGTTTAATGTGAAGATATTTTTTTACTTTTTACTTTTTAAAGAAAACTACATTCTCAAAAAGATACTCACATTAAAACTCTAAAAAGTGTATGCGTTCCATTCACATGACTTTCTCTACATATCTGTAACAAATTATTGTTAAAAATCTTATTCTTCTATCTACTTCATTCTAATCGAAATTAGCAGAAAGGCTGTTATTATTTTCTTCCTTGTAAGTAGAGGGGAAATAAGGGAATACACTAGGTTAAATTGACAGTAAAATATTTTAAAAACTGGTTGCTGTGTGATTGTAATTCCTTTCTTTGTATGAACTATAAGTTGACAAACTCCCGTATGAGAAAAGTGTAAGTACTTTAAAGCTGAAACCCATAAAATGGAATATCTCAGAGATACTCAGCTCTACAAAAACAGCAAAGTATGTGATATAAATAATGTGCTTTAACGATATCTATATTTTTTGTGTAATACGTTTTTGTTTATTTCTTACGGTTTACCAGTTAAGCAAAATTCAGCAAAATTCTTCCAGAAGCTATTCCTAGAAAATGCAATATATACAATTTATTTCGGTATAAATAGCTTTAATATACGGAATTTTAATCAAACTCGTTACAGCAATTTTTAAGAAAATCAAAATTTTCGAAAATTTTTCATCAAAAGGGTACTTATTGATGGGGGAATTTTCTTGAAAAGCTTCGTATTGCATCCTTGGAAGATACTAAACCTAAATAACAATTTTGGTATTTAACGGTCTTATCGTTTTTTAGCTATGCTGTCCACAGACACACACACAGACGCACACACATACACAGACAGACACACACAGACACATATACACGTACACACACAAACACGGACCTCTTCTTAAAAATGCTTTTTTCGGACTCAGGGAATTCCAAAACATAATAATAATAATAATAATAATAATAATAATAATAGTAATAATAATAGCAATAATAATAACAATAATAATAATATTAATAATAATAATAATAATAATAATAATTCCAAAACACATATTTCCGGTGAAATCGCAACTTCGAATTTTGTGAAACTTGGTATTTAAGTTCAGAATCTTGAAGGATGTCACACGAAACTACCATTTACTTGGAATATTCTTCGAAAATTTTTCTTTTTTATAATAGCCCTATTTTAATTAAAATACCGTATGTTTAAAATATTTTCATGACAAACGAAATATATAGCTTGGATTTTCTGGAAATAGCCCCTGAACACCTCTTCATTCTGGATGACTTTTGTATAACTAGTAAACCGTAAGAGATACACAAAAAACTACCACACGAAATATAGATCTCGTTCGAGCTTGTTTGTGGAACAAATAGAGAAAGTCATGCAGTAAATGGAGCACATCAGATTTTAGGAGAACTGTAGTTTTAAGAAATATTCCATGAGCCCTCCTCGTGAATAATTGCATTTATCTCGACGAAACAGCTCAGTAATTGTTGTTTACCTTTAAGATCAGAGTGAAAGTATGCAACCTTGCTTCAAACTCATCAACTTTTATGTAGTAATTAAAAATATGAAATTAATTTTAAGCTATAAATTCTAGAGTTAATAATTACATGGAGGATTGCTAATTGAGAAAAGTAAATAATGACACAATATACCATAAAGGGAATAGAAGTGGTCGCTAGATTACATTAAAAATATAATGCTAGTGTCTAGGAAAGAAAATCTGAAGTGTTCCATTCACATATCTTTCTCTTGCTGTTCCAAATACAAACTTTTCTTCCAAATCTTTTACCCACATCATACTAATCGAGATCAACAATTTTGTTTCATTGTAAGTAGAAGGTAAACAAGGTAATACATTGGGCTAAAGCGACAATCTAATCTTTTAAAAGGTGATCGTTATATAAAACAATTGAGGTCCGGTTTGCTTTGCATGGTCTCTTTCGAGGAAAGTAGTTTAAAACTGAAACCAATAATAAGGAATATCTGAAAATGAGTCAACTCTAGAAGAAAAACGTATATGAAATAAATTATGTTGTAACGAGATCTACATTTCTTGTGTAGTAGTTTTGGCTATCTGTTACGGTTTAACTGTTATACAATATTCTGTAAGACTCATACAGAATAAAGGGTTCTTCAAAGGATATTCCCAGACTTTCAAAATATATGTTTTATTCTTCATTTAAAAATCTTTAACATAACACATTTTAATCAATATCGTTAGACCTATTTTTGAGAAACACGAATTTTTAAAAAAAAATCTGTGTAAAAGGTTGTTTGTGGTGGGGGATTTTTTTTCTTGCAAATCTTAGTGTCGTATCCTTGAAAGATAAAACATAAAAACATAAATATCAAGTTTGGTTTTCAACAGTCTTTTCGTTTTTGAGCTATGCTGTCCACTCTTCGTGTTGCATCCTTGGAAAATACTGAACTTAAATACCAAAGTTTTCGTTTTCGAATTAAGCTATCCACAAACTCACACATACACACACGTACGTGCTCACACACACAAACACACACATAGGGACATACATACGTGCACAACCAATCATTTTTATAAAACTGCTTTTTTGGATTCAGAGGTTCACAAAACATGTATTTCCGGTGAGATTTGATATAAAATTTTGGCTGAAATTCAATACCCTCTCTAATCATTGTTTACAGCAGAGCAATCAGATATTACAATCTATAGTACCCGTGGTAATGGAATAAACATAAGAAAACATTATTAATACACATATTTTATTTAACATTATCAGCATCATCATTATCATCCTTGTCTGCTGCCTAAAAACTAATTTACATAACTATACAGTGCAAATTACATTCTGTAATAATTAATAATAAAATGTGTATCTTCTCCTAAGGTGCAAGTGGAATTGCGAAGTATTTACACATAATTCTGAATTATATTTTAAGTATTTGAGTATACAAGAGTAAAATAAAAAGATAGATATGAATTGAATAATTCTAACTTCACACATTTTCCACAATTTAATGTACACAATTATTAAAATAATGCAGATTCCCCTAAGCATACATGTTGTAACGTTATTTTTGGCCAATCTCCAACAGTGTTTTTCACTTTTCCTTCTACTTTAACGAGTGATTGGAAATAACGGTCAGACAGTTTTTCTAACCTTTAAAAAAATTCATATTCTACAGAAAGCTAATAATTCACACCTCCTGTGTTTTAATTATCAATTATGCGTTTAAATAATGCTTGATTTGTTAATGTGAAGGATATTCCAGGTGTTAGATTAACGAGCTGTTCAGGTTGTTTATTATTGACAGCTCTAATCCGTTAAACAGCAGCGATCCTCTCTCTCTCTCTCTCTCTCTCTCTCTCTCTCTCTCTCTCTCACTCTCTCTGCCCTCCAGCTTTTATTCATCTCTAGCCCATCCCTTCTTTTTCATAATGATCGATTTTATGTCCATAACTGAAGAAATGGAATGTAAAATTTTTGATGTGTTCCATTTACCTGTTCTACAAATAAACTTCTTTCAAAAGATTATTTTCCTTTCTACTCAATGCTAGTCAAAATAATCGTTAGAGAATGGTCTTATTACTTGTTCCTTATAAATAAAAGGGAACTAAAGGAAGACACTAGGATAAAGCGAGAGTCAAATGTTTTAAAAACAGTCCCTATATGATCAATGTGACTGAAAGCCGCTTCTTTGCATGCCCAGGAGTAAAATAAAAGAAACACGGAAGAGAAAAGTACAGGAATTATAAAATTGAAACTAATAATAACAAACATCAAGGAAATGGTCAACTCTACGAAAACAAATATATATGACATAAATTGTGTGTCTTTGTGCAGTAAAGATTCGTCTATCTCTTACGGTTTACCAGTAATGCAAAAGTCATCCAAAATGAAGTGGTCTTCAGAGGCTATTCCCCTCAAATTTAAGATACACATTTTATTTGTGATGTAAAATATTTAATGTACGGCATTTTAATCAAATCCGTAAGAGCCTTTTTTGAGAAAAATAACATTCTCAAAAGCTGTTCCACGTAAAGGGTAGTTGGGGAGGGGGGATTTTCTTGAGAATCCTTGGAAGATACTGCACATAAACACCAAATCTGGTATTTAACCAACTTTACGTTTTTGAGCTAAGCTGTTCACAGATATATACACAAGGATCTTTTTCTAAAAATGTTTTTTCTAGGATCAGGGGCCCTCAAAACATATATTTCCGATAAAATCTCAGTATAGAATTTTTAGGCGGAATATACCTGCTCTATTCACTATGTACATTGTACACACGAGCTGGAGAAAGTAATAACCTCAAATATAACTTTAAACCAGAGTCCAATAAGTGCTGGTGTCAATTGACTTATGAATACTAGGCACTACAGTTTCCCAACTGACTACCCTGCGCTAGGCAAAACAAGTCTAACGAATACTGCTGAATACTGCCGGCACAATATTTTGACATTGTTGTTCGTGTGTGTCGCCTCTCTCACGTTCGCTACGGTATACGGCGGTGGAGTTGAAATGTGAGCTGGGACGTGTAAACAACACTGAAGATGATGTAACAAGAACCTTCGGGAACGCCACTCTCGATTCTTCTCCAAGCTTTGGCTTCTAATATTTTCGACAAGCTTCCTGAGAATTTGTGACGTCATTTTCTAGTTATAAAAGCAAGAAAGATTGCAGTTATGTTGTGAATTGTACTGAGTCGTGAGTGACTCGAGAGTTAGCGCGCAGTGCTACGCGAGCCATGGATGTCGTATAGCCGTCAACTGTCTAACGTCGAGTGAACTATTTGTAGCACTGAATTTAAACTTTAATTGTAAATAATTTGTAAGTCAATAAAGACATTTGTTACACTAGTGTTAGAAGTGGGATTTTTTATGCAGAGATGGAGATGATGAAAGTCTTGATGGCCGAAATTAAAGAAATGAAGACCAAAGTGAAGGGTATAAAAAAGAAATGAAACCCAGAATGGAAACTGGAGTGGAGAAGATGGAAGAGAAAATGGAAGAAATGCAACTCGGCTTGGAGAAAGCGTATTTTGAGTCAATAAAGACATTTGTTACAAAATTTTCAAGAAAACTTATTTTACTAACTAATTTATTCTATTAAAATAAACTTTTACAGATTGTTGAATTACATATTTCGTTGAAGTACAAGCAGGAGTAACCCGAATCGATAATTAGATGTTTAGAAGTGTGTTGTTATATGCTGGTTAGAAATCCCATACTCTTTCTATGACTTCACGTGAAACAATAATTGAATAGCGATAGCAATTAAGAAAGACAAACATACAAAGACAAAAAAGACAAACAATAATTTAAACCAACAACAATGTCTACTCAAATATATCTGATGACTTAAATAATTTTTCTTAGATTGTGTTTAATTTTTAGTTCTATATTTTTATCTGACATCTCTTTTTAGTTTATACTTACGGTTAGAACATCTACAGAAATATTAAAAATTCCATCCCAATTCACAGGGAATCCTACACAATTCAGTATATGCACGTGATGTAAATATATTATACATATCTATGGCATTTTAATCAAACTTTAGCGCCATTTTTGACAAAATCAAATATTTCACGAATATTTCACATAACGGTTAGTTTTGGGTGAGGAAACTTTCTTGAAAATCTTCGTCTTGCATCTTTGGAAGATTATGAACTTAAATACCTTGGGTTTTATTTACCTATCGGACTTTCGTATAGGGATTATGCTATTCATACCTACCTACCTATCTACCGGCCCTCCATCCATCCATTCATCCATCCATTCATCCATTCAAACTGTTATATGCACTATCTGCCTTGTTTATAGTTCTCTTTTTTTTACTTTCTCTACACGTACTATGTACATAGTGTATAGGGATTTCACCGGAAATATATGTTTTAGGGTCCCCTGTATCCAAAAATAGCATTTGTAGAAACAGATATGTGTGTGTCCGTGTGTCTGTGTGTGAACACGATAACTCAAAAACGAAAAGTCCGTTAAATATCTTACTTTAATGGCAATAAAATGTACATCTTGAATTTTCTGGGAATAGCCTCGGAAGACCTTATTCCGAATGAATTTTGCTGAATTTAGCGTAGCTGGTAATACGTAAGAGATAGGCAAAAACTTATTATACAACAAATGTAGATCACGTTAAAACACACAATTTATGTCATACTTTTTTTTTCTGGAATTGACCATTTCTGGGATATTTCTTTTTACTTTTTCAGCTTTAAAAGCTTATACTTTTCTAATACGGGAATTTGTCAACTCCGGTCCATACAAACAAAGGAACTTCAGTCACATAGCAACCAGCTCCTAACTAATAGTTTAGGCTATGCCATTCCCTTATTTCCCTTCTGCTTGAAAGGAAGTAAGTAATAAGAGAATTTGTGCTAATTTTTTGCTCGACCAGCATGAAATAAATAGAAGCATAGGCCTTTTAACAATAATTTATTGCAGAGATGTAGAGAAAGTAATGTGAATGGATAACATCAGATTTTTTTCTTTCTTTTCGTTTAAACACATATTGGCCTTCAATTGTGGCTTAATTGGCCATCAAGGGAGAGAGAATGACTTAGAATACAAACACCCATGGTCAAGGCGGGCCTCGAACTCTCAATCTCCTGCGTTGCGGAGCACCAAAACTAGACAGTTTAGCGAGCGCAACCTTGGGGACCGGCTGTACTTTCTTTCATTCCTTCTAAGGCAGATAATCACCTCTTAGAGCTGTTCTCAAAATTAAAGTAAATTCAAGAAGGGAATGATCGCGATCAGCAGATACTTTCCGAGAACAGGATTTAACTGAAACCAGGCTTAAACGGAAATGGAAATAGATTGTGTAACTGTAACCAACCGATTCGCAATTGTCATAAAACAGACTCTTTTTGCCCAATTAAGTAAAATGAACGCATGTAAAAAGGGTTTGGTTATCGTTAGTGGATATGGCGGAATAACAACGTCATTATACTGACATTTATTACCGAGACTCAAATAATTTGCGAACAACTAGCGTCCATTCCTGCGGCATTAGAATTTTTATTCCTTACTCTGTTTTTGTTGCGTAATAAAGTTTCTCGTGCAAGAAGAATATAAATGAAGTCCACAACTCTGGGAAACTCTACATGCAGGAGAACCTTCCTATCGTAAGTTTAAACACAAACCTACATCAGTTTCAAAATGACCAATAAGTCGCATTGATAGAGATTAAGTATGTTTTTTTGATATCGTATAGAGAATCAGACAGATTGTTTCCGAATCTTTCTTGATTTTTGGAGAGGAGGAAAAGACCGATACTGCAGTTGATAACATATTAATAAATATATTTAATATACCATTCTTAAAGCATTTCAACATCTTTTCCATGCCAGTTTAACTTGAGTCGTACAATCAAATATAGGGTCTTTCAAAAGTCACTTCAAAATTAAAACCGTTATAAATACAATAATATTTGAGTAGGATGAAAACAAAAGAAGTCATGTAAAGGGAAAAATGTTTTTTTTTTATAAAACTTTGGGAAGATATCCTTCATTTTCATGTTCAACGTACACCATTCTTTTGTGACTCCGTGCACTGTATTTTGCAGACATATATTGGATTCCTTGTTAGAGAGAATCTTTCACTTGCTGTCGGATTGTTGGTTGCCAGGAAAACTCGTTTTTTAAGGTAACCCCACAACCACAAGTAGGTCGGATTAAGATATGGCGATCACGGCGGTCACTTTAATGGGAAAGCGTCTTTGGATGACTCGCTAGCCAAAGATCTGGGTAATTAATTGTTTTACAGAGGTGCAAATATGGGGTGGAGCGCTATCTTGCATGAAAATATAATGTATTCCATATCGCGATTTTTCGTCTAGGGATGGCGAAGTTTTGTAGTACGCCATTATTTATAGAAACGGTCTTCTTATTTCATGTCTTCTTTGAAGAACTGCGGACCAATAATGATGTGAATTGTAGTCACACCACACAGCAACTTTTAAATCATTAAGACCTTCTTATTTAGTGACTTGTAGGTTAAAAAGTCTTATAAAATTACTAATGTTTTATTCAAAAAAACGGTATCCATTGTAACGGTGAACCGACAAAAACAAAAGAATATGTAACCCCATTGCTGCCCAGTATGTAACCTCTTTTTTATTATTATTATCCTATCTGAAATAATATAATATTTATAGCAGTTAAAATTTTAAGGTGACTTTTGAAAGATCCTATATTTTAACCATCTTTGAAAATTCAACACTTTGCAATTCCTCCTGTAAAATGTTTGAAGGTTGCCTAGTAGTTCAGAAATAAAATACAATATTTTTCTGAACCCTCTATCTTCATTTCTTGTTGAGAAATAATAGTAGTTTGTTTCTCTGTAAGGTTTTGACTTTAAAAAATATAAATTTTATGTTGGTTTTCATCTGCATCATTTAAAACTGTAGTGCTTTTTATCAAGTTTAGCTTAAGAGAGTTGTTGCTTTTCTTGTTTGGAAGAAAAATATCCCGGGAATCTTAAAATTCAAAATTTCTAAAAATTGTTAACATTTTCCTTATAAGTATGAAATACAATGTTTGTATACAGGAAGTAATTTACTTTCCAACATTTTTATCATTATAGGTTACAACTATGCATGTAAGGTTTTAATGTACATAGTTAATATTAAAAACGTTTGCTTCAATGACTCGTTTGAATATCCCGATACATTAGAAAATCATGATGTTTTAAACACTTTAGAACTAAATATATATTTGCTAAGAAGTGGCCTGTATCAATATCTATGGATACCAAGTAAATGAAAGCTATTTGTTTAGACTTAATTAAGCAATAAGGTAATACAAATATAAAACGTTGTAATTTTAAACTATTTTTCACAACCATAATAAGCCCCATGAACCCAGGAAAATGGAAGAAAATATGTTCTTGGAACCCTTAGGGTCAAATATGTTTTAATCACTGATCACTGGTTTGCTGTGTAATGGCGTTGACTTTAAAATCATACTCCATTGTGAACACTGCGGGAGACATAACCTAAAGTGACTTCATTATTTGGATATCCCGGTAATCTACTTCCCCCAACGCCGAAATATGTTATGACGGTGCGTTCTTGAGAGAAATAACCTCCTTGGGATATTTTCTCTACCACCAGACCACCGGCGCTGACTCTGCTTAGGAGATGGTCATAGGATTCGTTTGACCCTAAGGCCTAATGTGTGATGATGAAGAGATCAAGTTTATGAGTGTTGTTTACTCCGATAGGCACGTTACTTAATGGTTACATCAGGTTGATGATAGACCCGCCCTCAGCAGATGCAAGTCCTGGTGTTCAACAGAGCGGAAAACTCCCTGCTATAGACATCTTTATTGAATTCATTGCCACAGTACCACCAAAAGGAACAAGAGAAGAGAAAGGGAACACGCTTGGGAGTGTCATAACTTTCCTTGTCACCCAAGTGTTCTTTATGCACAGCTCTGCTACAAACTGGAGGCTTAAGTCACTGCACACGCAGAAGTAGGTATGCCGTCTACAGAAGCGACTGGATCAGTGCTTCCCCAGCAAGAGAAGTCCCAGGGAAAGTGCTCAATAAAAATTGGTTTTCCCAACACCTAATGCTTCATTTGGGTCAGTCACTAAAATATACGGATATGAGACAGTTTTGTAGGAGGATCAAATTTTCAAACGCGAGGGTCAGTCAAAAACTAATGCCTCCTATTATTTTTTCTCTTTTAATTTGTAAGAAGATTAAACTTTGATTACACTGCATGAAAGCCACAACATTGAAGATTAAATTGTCACTTTTCAATGTAATCCCCATCTTTTGCACGGTTTTGGTCCACCTTTTAACAAGGGCATATATTTCAGAATGGTAAAATGCACGGTCTTGCTTCCGAAGTCATTGACACACAGATGTTTTCACGGCCTATTCATCTTCAAAGTGAATCCCTCGATGAGTTTCCTTTAGCGTCCAAACAGATGGTAGTTTGATGCTGCTAGGTCAGGGCTGTATGAGGGATGAGGCGAGACTTCCCATCCAATTTTCACAATCGCTTCAGTGGTGTGATGACTAGTGTCTGGTTTTGTATTGTCATGCAAAAGAAGAACACCCGCCATGGTTTTTGTTGGGCAAACTCGCCGAAGACGTGCTTTAAGTTTTTTGAGGGTGCTGACGCATCGGACAGAATTTATTGTGCATCCCTGCTCCAAAAATTCCACCGGAATCACACCCTGTGCATCCCAGAACACTGTCGCCATCACTTTCCCTGCAGATGACACAATTTTGAATGTGTTCTTCTTCGGTGAGGTTGAGCGATGCCATTCCATTGACTGTCTTTTTGATTAGGTTAAAAAAAAATCTGATGTGTTACACTCACATGACTTTCTCTAGCTGTTCTACAAACTTCTTACATAAGATTATTCTTCTTTCTGCTCCTTGCTAATCGAGGTATTCATTAGCACAATGTTATTATTACTTAGTTCCTTATCAGTAGGAAGAAAATAAGGGAATACACTAGGCTAAACTGATAGCCACATGTTTTAAAAGCTGTCATTATGCGATTGTCATTACAAATTGCTTCTTTTCTTGGCCAGGAGTAGATCAAAGGAAAAAAGGACACTCCCGTCTGAGAAAAGTAAGTACTTCACAACTGAAGCTAATAACAATGAATATCACGAAAATGGTAAGCTCCACGAACAAAACGTATATGGAATAACTTGTGTATTATAACAAGACCTACATATTTTGTATAGTAAGTTTTTGTCTATCTCTTAGGGTTTACTAGTTATGCCAAATTAAGCAAAAGTCATCCAGAATAAACAGGTCTTTAGAAGCTATTCCCATAAAATTCAAGATATACATTTTATTTGTCAGGCAAATATCATTAATATATGGTATTTTAATCAAAATCGTTAGAGCCATTTTTAAGAAAATCAAAATTTTCGAAAAAAGTTTCCATGTAAAAGGTAGTTTGTGTGGGGGGATTTTTCTCAAAATCTTCGTGTTACATCCCTGGAAGATACTAAACTTAAATACCAAGTTTGGTATTTTAGCTAGTTTTCGTTTTTGAACTATCGTGTTCACAGACACACGGACACACACACACGGACCTTTTTCTGAAAATGCTTTTTTTGGATACAGGAGGTCCTAAAACATGTATTTCAGGTGAAATCTCGGTATCGAATTTTTGGGTGGAATACACTGCTTCTCTATCCCTATGTACATACGGGGCTAGAGAAAGTAAAAATGAACCCATGTTTCATCTCCAGTCACAATGTTTTCCAGAAACTCCTCCCTCCAAATTGAAGCGCTGCAAGAGTTTGGCGGCTATTGCTTTTCTTGTCTCCTTATTCTCGTCAGTTAACATTCTTTGTGCCCACCGTGAACAAACTTTTGTGTACCCAGTTGTTCAATAATCGTCATCACACTGCGTCTGCTGAGGGACATAATGCAACACAATTCATCCATTGCTAACCGGCGGTCAGTACGAATGATCTCATCTACTCGCTCAATGTTGATTGGAGCCACTGCAGTCACCGGTCTACCGCTCCGAATTTCATCAGCCAACGGTGTTTGCCCTTCTGATTCGTTATAGCGACAGACACATCTTCTAATAGTACTGACGTCCATTGTTGCATCACACTACACATTTTTCATCCTTTCATAAATGCGAATGGGCGTTTCACCTTCCGCATGCAAGAATTCAATTACGGAACGCTGTCTAATGCGCACATCGATGTCAGCCATTTTGCAGAAGGCAGCTTTACTGCCACCTGTTGGCTTAGGAAGATGCTACTGTAGTGGATTAGAGAAGAACGTTTGAGGAATTGCGCCAAATTCAAATTGTTCACATTGCTAACTTAGTTGAAGAAATGAAAAAAAAAAAAAGAAAAAAAGAAAAGAAACAGGGAGGTGTTAGTTATTGACTGACCCTCGTAATGTAAACTCTAATCACAAAAATCTTTCTTTGAAGTCCTCAGCCATTATGGTGAACCGGCTATCTAATTTACCACGAGCTAGCTGAATTATTGAACGAAATACAACGCACGAGCTTGTGCGTGTGAACTCTGAGATCTACGGATAGAATGAAACCTTAGCATTGAAGCACTATATGTCAGGCAGCGTGTATAACATACTCCATGTCTCAATGTTGCTCTGCTTTTAAAATTGTGCTAAATGTGCCGAATGAAGACTTTGGATCCCAGACCCCAAGAAAATGTGCGCGCATAGTAGGTCCTTTTAGTTGACAATATTTCTTTCAATGGCGGTGCTTCGTTTTAAATTTTCTCAACTTTCGTCCTCTTAGTAGTTTTCCGTTCTTCCTCATTTGTTACTGGACTTTAAAACACTTTAGAAAATAATGTGCAAATATAAATGAAACAGTTTCACAAAAATACAGCCTTCTTTTTATTTTCATTCTAAGAGACCCGTTGATGTTTTTGGTTCTCAATTAAAAGCTCTCAATCCATCTTGTTCCATCTTGTGCTTGAACCTACTATTTAGCGGTATCTTCTAGGAATATGATTTAATAAAATTCTTGCCTACGTTCTTCTTTCATTCCATTAATTTTTATTTTCGTTAATCTTTTTTATTTTCTTTAAAGGATATACTATGTATTGTATTCCACCCAAAATTCAATACAGAGAGTTCATCGGAAATATACGTTTTTTGAGATCCCCTGAATTAAAAACGCAATTTTTAGAAATATTTCAGCGCGCGCCTGTATGTGTGTGTCTGTGTCGGTGGGCAGCATGGCTCAAAAAACAAAATGTAACGTTAAAACGAAAAGTCCGATAAATACCAAACTTGACATTTAAGTTCAGCAACAAAACAGATGCGACACGAAGATTTCAATCCCCCAACCCCAACTAACCTTTACATGGAACATTTTTCGAACATTTTCAATTTCTCAAAAATAGCTCTAACGACTTTTATAGCAATACCATATTTATAAGATATTTTATGACAAACGAGATGTATATCTTGATTTTTCTGGGAATAGTCTCTGAAGAGCTCTCATTCTGGATGGCTTTTGTGTAACTGGTAAACCATAAGAGATAAACAAGAACTAACTACACAAAAAGTGTAGATCTTATTAAAACACACAATTTATTTCATATACATATTTTTTGTAGAGTTAACTGTATATCTCTCTCTCTCACTCTCTCTCTCTCTCTCTCTCTCTCTCTCTCTCTCTCTTTTTTTTTTTTTTTTTTTTTTTACTTCTGGCCTTGTAAAGAGAACAGAATTTCAATTGTTCCACATAGCTACTTGCTTTTAAGAGATTTCCAATCCCTCTAGTCTACGTATTTCCTTATTTCCCTCCTACTTACAAGGAAGTAAGTGGGAAGATCAATTTTTCAAATGCATATATCGATAATGTATGATGTAGTTAAAAGAATAATCTTTTATAAGAATGGTTTGTTTGTGGAACAGTTAGAGAATGGAACACATCAGATTTTTCATTTTATTTGTATATATTTAATTGTGTAACAGTTTATTTATTTCATTGTTTGTTAAAAGCGTAAATTCTGCTACTGTTCTTAGAAATCTCATCTCAGCTATTTATTTTCTTTTTCTGTTTGTCCTATTTTATGTCCAGTTTTCAGTATGTTCTTATTGGTGCTGTTATTAATTGAATCTGTGTTGCGTTATTGTCTTTTTCTTTAATGTTCTCCATACTGTTCCATTCATATATGAGAAATCATTTCGGTTTATTTGAGGAAACTTAGTAGGAATAATGACCCCTGAACACGCTACACGCTTTGTTGCGTTGGGGTGGGAAAGGGGATTCAGGGATTTTACCCTTAGTTGCTTCAGGGATTTGGATTAGGTGAGAAGGGTGGCAGGTTCCTTTTTCTATTTATTTATTTATTTATATATTTATGTATTTAACCATATATTTTGGTTTACATAGTTATTTTACAATTAGGTGGGTGTGGGGCCTCCACCAATAAGGAGACCCCGAAATGATAACAGTGATTTTATAAAGTGATAAAGCTAGATCTTTAATTTCCTGTACACATTACCGATAACAAAATTAGTACTCACTTCAAGTTTCATTCGAACATTTTTTTTTATTCTGGATGTATTAATTTATTCGATTTTATGAACTAAAGGAAAAATCTACTCCATGCACCACATTATTAAATTACATTGCGTAATATCTTTGTAACAAATTGTCTGGTTGTTGTTTTTCTATACCGGATAGTCTTTTTTTAAAATTAATTAATTAATTTTGTATCCCAAATTGAAAAATGGGGGCACTGGAAATACACGTATTTAGGTCCCCTTAATCCAAAAAAGAACAAGAAAATCAGTTTAGAAAACGTTCCGTGTCGATTAAACACCAAACTTAGTATTTAAGTCTGGTATCTTTCAGATGTGACACGAACATTTTCGGGAAACCCCCCCCCCCCCCACTCTCAACTACCCTTTACATAAAACGTTTTTAAAAACGATCAACTCTACAAAAAAAATTATGTGACATAAATGATGTGTTTTAAGAGATCTACATTTTCGAGTAGTAAGTTTTTGTCTGTCTATTACAGTTTAACTTTTATGCAAAATTCTGCAAAATTCATGTAGAATAAAGAGATCTTCAGAAGTTATTCCGATAAAAGTTACAATATACATTTTATTTGTTATGTGAATATATCCAATATAGGTATTTTAATCAAAATCATTAGAGCAAATTTGAGAAAAACACAATTTTAAAAAAGTTTTATCGTGTAAATGGTAGTTTGTGGTGGAGAGAATTTTCTTGAAAATCTTCGTGTCGTGTCTTTGGACAAATACCAAGTTTAGAATTTAACGGTCTTTTCGTTTTTTGAGCTATGACGATGAATGAAATCGGTAAAACAGGTGTTCAAATGATCTCGGGCTCCTTGGAGCTCTAAGTTACTCGACATTCGTTTTCTCAGAATTAGGGCAAACCCCTAAAAAGCTTTATCCGTGTAACTCAACCTAAACGAGATTCGAACTCACGAACTCTTGACCTCTCGCCTCAGACACCGAGGTGGGCTGTTAACAACATTCTTGTGCTATTAGGACATAAGTATTCAATATGCTGTAAACAGAAATAAAAAAATTTGATCAGTTCCATTCACATGACTTTCTCTACATCTCTGCAACAAATTGTTAAAACGCTGATGCTTCAGTTTACTTTATGCTAATTGAGAAACAAATTAGCAGAAATAATCTTATTACTTGCTTCCTTGTAAGTAAATGCGTAATACGAGGTTAAAGTGATAGTCAAAAAGTTGGTTACTATGTGACTAAACTTCCTTTGTTTCTATGGACAGGAATTGACAAATTCCTGTATGAGAAAGCTTTCTTTTAAAGCTGAAACCAAAAACAAGAAATATCTCAAAAGCGATCAACTTCACGAAAAAAAATGTATACAGCATAAATTGTGTGTTTTAACGTGCTCTACATTTTTTGTGTAGTAAGTTTTTGTCCATATCTTATGATTTAGCAGTTATGCAAAATTCCGTAAAATTCATCCAGAATAAAGTAGTATTCAGAGACTATTCCCGGAAAGTTTAAGATATACATTTTATTTCTTAGGTAAATACCTTTAATATACGATATTTTAATCAAAATCGTTAAAGCCATTTTTGAGAAAATCAAAATTTTCGAAATTTTGTCCATGTAAAAGGTAGTTTGGGGAGGGGGGAATTTTTCTCAAAATCTTCGTGTCGTATTCCTTGAAAATATTAAACTTAAACACCAAGTTTGGTATTTTACCAACTTTTCGTTTTTGAGTTATCGTGTTCACAAACACAGGGATACACGGACATACACGGACCTCTTTATAAAATACCTTTGTTTGGATACAGGGGACCCTAAAACATTTATTTCCAGAAAATGTCGGTATCGAATTTTTGGGTGGAGTGCAATACCTTCTCTATACGATATGTACATCGGACGTGTAGAGAAAGTAATTAAATAGGAAAGCAGTTTTAAGAATATCCACTGTATTTTTATTATTTGATTTATGTTTAATTAGCATAATATGCATTCATTAATATCGTTTAAAGTGATATATATCACTATATATATATGCTGTAATATAGTTTAAACCATTCATTAAGATGCTCATTTATGATAATTTTCATTAGAGTGATTCATTTTCTTGTTTTATTTTTCAGATTGCACGTTTCCTGTTTTTTCTCAGTTATTTGTGAAATTTCCCGAGTAAAACAAATGGGTGCTGAAAGCAATTCTAAATTCTAGTAAATTAGTGTCAAAATTAATGTCAACTCTCATTCAGTACCTGCTTAAAGACGGCAATATAGCCCTATAGATCCAGGCTCATTCCTACTAGCACGGTCCACCGTGTTTGGCAGTACCACTTAGTTCTTTGTGCTGTTCCGTTCCAGTAAAACCTTCTAATTTCTGGACTAATAAATGAAAGCTGTTGTAGCCCAAGGTATAGTATTAAATGAAACTGGTGTACAGTAATGCAAGTGAAGCTCATATGCAACACAGTATCAACCTTCCTGGCAGTGCAAGGAACTGGATGACTGTCCAGTACACACGTTCATCTTCCTTATTTGAGGAACCAAGGCACTCACTAACGAGTAGGTATTGTCTTTTGTGCTCCATACTTTTCAAAATACTATTTTGGTATGCGTTGTTTAGCTGGTTTTATGTACTCACTTATTTACTTTGAATTTTGTTGCTATTCATATAGCCTTCACAAAAATATAATTTTAAAATAATATTTTGCAACAAATGATCAGTAAAACATGAAATTAAAGTATTATTATTATCATCATTATTATACAAAATTGTCGAAACCGAGAAAGACATTTGGAAAAAGACATGAAGAGAATATAATGCTTAACAAAGCTGAAAAGAAATTAGGAAGTAAATAAGGATTAAAATGCTGTGCATATTTAATATACATAATTACATCTTATCATAAATAAAAAGGGAGATACGAAAGGATGCTCTGAATATAGAATATTAAGTACCTATGATTTCACAAACAGCTAAAATATTGCTAATTATAATGAAAAGCAAGATTAAAATTAACATTGGTAAGCAATTAATGAGGATAAATTTAGATTCAGAGCAGGTCAAGGAACAATAATGACCTTGAGAACTATTCAAGACAAGTTTATAAGTAAACAGTAGCGCATATATTAGGTTTGTTGACTTATAAAAAATGTTTGATTGTATAAGTTGTTAAAGCTGTAGAAGACAAATGTAGATTGTATTATATTTCATAATTTTGTTTATTGTAAGGTGCCTCAAGGACAAAGCTAAACAAATACAAACATTGATAAGAACACACATAATGGGTGAATACTGCAATAAGAAATATAGCAATATACAATAAGCAGTATCAAAATTCGAGTTATAAATTAACAAGTGAAATAGTGGAAGAACATAAGATACTCATTAAATAACAATGTTGTTGATAATGTTGATTATAAAGTAATACATAAGTTAATGTAAACCAAAATAAAATTACAGAAATTAACAACAATCAGAGGAAATCTAAAACAAAAAGGTGTTAATAAGCATGTCCATGATCGCTTTACTTATTTAATGCAGTTGAAGAATAAGAATTCAATAAAATGAAATCCAAAGAACTCTGATGTGCTCCATTCACAAGTATTTATAATGAATTTCCGTAAATAACTAACATTTCACTATCATGTTTTCTGAAAGGTTACCTCTTCTACTATTGCTCATAAGCGAATGTAGGCTAAGGTAGCGAAAGTAAACTCCCCCCCCCCCCCATTAGACACTTTCGAGCATCGGATGTCCTCAGGCGGTCGTAATCCACGTCCTATGTTTTATCTGTCCCTCGTTAATTGTTTAGCTTCCCTGATGGTCTTTCCTTTTTTATTCACTGATTTTCCATGTAACTATCCCAATTTATTGTTGGTCGTCCTCGCCCTCTGCTTCCTTCCACCCTGCATTCCATACCTACTTTTGTTTTCTGCTTTCGTTCATCCAATTTATCTATCAAATCCTGCATTTGTCTCTATTCTTTTATTGTTGACTCTTAGTTATGAATATTTCTTTTTTAAGAGTTCTTTGTCCTGCTCCTTCTAGTTATATGTCTTCAAGGATCCTTTTCAAAGGAAAAACTTTATGATTTAATCAAGAATGATAAACCCAACAAAACATACTACACTCAAGACTTCCTATCACCCAGATTTAAATCCTGTGAAGTGATCTAGGGAAGTTTAAATAAAACATTGAGTAGGGAGACAAAATACAACTTTCAAGAGGAAAGAGGCGGAAAATCTGTGCCATTAAAAGTATTGGTGAAAATGGTCCCGTGGAAAAAATTGAGCAACATTAATCTATAGAAGTTGGCAGAGTGAAAAATACGATAGATGGAATATTTATTCAGGATACTGGAGCTGAAAACAGTGACAGCAGCAAGGATGAGGTGGCAAGTATTTCCGGCAAAGAAGATCGTAGTTTATCAGGAGTTAAAGAACTGCAAGACTGTATTTTTTTTACGTGAAAATTGATAAATAATGCAAGCTGATGAATTTAATACCATGTCGGTATGTTCCCATGGTAGTTCAGCGGTTGTAGCAACCGGCTGGAGGCCGGGAAATCCGTGGTTTAAAACCCGGCTATTCATAGAATTTTTCAGTCTATCTGCCTAACTCCTGTATTATGCCCGGCTTGTTTGGGGAAAGATTAACACTAAATAAACAGTTTCATTATTAATGTACCTATATGGATATCCGTAGGTCGTACAATGTTTTATTATGATTGTACACTGCCAACTCCATTGCGATGTGTGTGTGAGTGTGTGTGTAGGTGTACGTGTGTACATCTCCATTCATTAGGAAGTCACATAGCTCATGCGTTTCGTCTGAGACTGGTATTTGGGGGGTCGTGGGATCGGTACCCCGCGGCCGACATTCTGGTCCATGGGATTTTCGGGGGTTTTCAGGATCACTAGGCGAATGCTGGGGAGGATTCTTCATTCCGGTCCCTTCATTTCATCCCAACCGATCTCTTTCAGGGTTTTAAGTGTCGACGAGGACTGGCACAGAGGTGCCATTTCGTGGAGGTGACTGCATTCTGGAAACAAATCTCTCGGCGGGGGGTGGCGTTAGTGGTTGTCTGCGGACTCATTTGTTCTATCCGAAATTGAGACAAGAGCTCCTGGCACTCCCCGAGTCGAGATGAACTGCTTGTGAACTGTTAAGGACCCTCCACTTCGGCTGTCTCCCTGTCCGGATGTCGGCCGCCCTCTGCCGGGTTTTCATCCACAACCTTGGGAACCAGTAGCCATCATGTTACCCTACACCAAGGAGTACGATACCGACAAAGTGAAGGTGAACGAAAGCTAACCATCCGGTCGAAAGACGTGTTGAACTTATAAAACATCAACATCTACAATCACAATTTGCTTTTCGGCTATTTTTTAACATTTCCTAGCTCGTGATAGTAATCAGGATGATAATTATGGAGTCAACATACGCAAAGAAGGTGACAAAACCTGATGAAACAGCTCTCTGATTGGTTAGTTTCTTATGTTTTATGTAGCATATATAATTTGTATAAAATTTAGGGTAGAAGGTACAGAACCGACATAGGAAGAATTTCTTTTGTTAATAGGACAATTGAAAAATGGAATGAATTTGCGTGTAGCAGCTTTTCAGGGCTGCCCGATTACCTTAAAGAAGTCTAAGGATAATTTAAAGAGAATAAAGTTACATATTAATTGAAATAAATATTGTGAAGCAATTAAGGATCTCAAAAACTGTTCTATAGTATTAATGTTGAGGCCATAGTAACTGTTTATAAACATACTGGAAATTGACATAGTATTGCTATACTGAATAATAAGTAGATATTAAAAAAAATGTATATATAATATGTTAGCAGTGTTATACTATTCTTAATTTAACTGTAAGATAATTATTGTGAGAGAATTTTGTATATTTAACTCTGCCAGCTGGTACCTACTTACCTACCGGCCTGCCTGCCCGCCTACCTGCCTACCTACCCACCTACCTACTACCTACCTACAAGGTTATAAGGCTTATAAACCTTGCAAGTGTCTATATATACGTTTAATCCAATGTTAACTTATACGAGTTTACGCGATTCATTGCGAATGATTCCATTACAATGTGCACATATCATTTAGTTTTCAAGTTTATGTTATGCTTAGGCTAATTTTCATTGTGAATGGACCTAATACTTAACCTGTAATAGAGGTTGCTGGCACTTGTAATTATTCCCAAGAATATATCGCAATTAGAGCAGTTTATGTTTATTATCCGCCTTCATCTCTACCTAGTTCAATATCTGACTGATATTTTCAAAACTCAGAAACTTTTTTGGAACCAACAATAATTTATTGGTATTGCTTTTTAACTTTCTTTATGTTGCTGTTTTACAAACACAAAACTGACAGTCAATTAGTGAAACAGCAGTGAATTACTAGCTATTAATGTATTAATAGGAAATCTCAACTATCAGCTAATACTTTTGCTGATTGAACCGCACCCGTTTATTGAATTCTACACTCTAAAACAAAGCATTGCCACCTTCTTTGTTCTCAGATTTGAACTCCAACATTAAGCTTGTAAAGGGCGAGCGGCAATTTCTTTGTAAGCACGAGAAGAGAGCACGCCCAAATTTATCTCACACCCCTCAAAGGCGCGTTAATTTCACGATATTTTAACTCCCAACTTAATGTATCTTCTGTATTTTTATGGAAATTTTTAAGGTTTTGTAGCAGAAATGTTATACTTTAGATTGTAACTCGCTAAGTCTAATCCCATTTTAAAGTGGAATATGAATCAATGGAGTCGTCTTAAAAGTTTTACTTTAAATCATTCTTAAAAATATTAAATATCGTGTCTGTTGTACGCAATTCACTTAATATTTTGCAAATGATTTAGAAAAATCTCTACATTGATTTAGTTTCAAAATAACTATCTGTCTTCAAATGCAATTCATACTTATTTTTAATTTCCTTATTGCAATAATTAAATTCCTTATTGTAACCTTAAAAAGTTATAATGTTGTACATTAACATGATTTTCTCTACTCATTCTTGTCAAGAAAATATCTGATGTGCTCTATTCACATGACTCTCTCTACATCTCTGCAATCAAATATAGCTAAAAAGCTTATTCTTCTATTTACTTAAAACTAATTGAAAAAAATAGCAGGATGGGTTTTATTACTTGCTTCCTTATAAGTAGACGCGAGTAACATCGGCTTAAATAATAGTCAAAATCTGCTTGCTATGCGATTGAAGTTCTTTTGTTTGTATGCACATGAGTTGACAAATTCCCGTATGAGAAAAGTAAAACATTTTAAAACCGAAATCAATTCGGAATATCTTAAAAACAGTCAACTCCACAAAAAACTGTATATGACATAAATTGTGTGTTTTAACGAGCTCAACATTTTTTGTGGAATAACTTTTTGTCTACCTCCTACGGTTTACCATTTATGCAAAATTCCGTAAAATTTATCCAGAACAAATGTCTTATGATGCTATTCCCAGAAAATTTAAGATATTCATTTTATTTGTCATGTAAACATCTTTAATATACATACGATATTTTAATCAAAATCCTTATACCCATTTTTGAGAAAATCAAAATGTTCGAAAATTTTGCCACGTAAAGGGTAATTGGGGGTGGGGTATTTTCTTGAAAATCTTCGTGTCTCATCCTTGGTATTTAACTTGGTATTTAACGGACTTTTCGTTTTTGAGCTATGCTGAACACACACACACACATACACACACAGACACACACACTCACATACACAAAGACACACACAGAGAAATTTTTCTAAAAAGTTTTTTTTGGGGGGGGGATCCATGTATTTCCGGTGAAATCTCGGTATCGAATTTGTTGGGTGCAATACTATATCTTCTCTATGTACTATGTGTATAGTACTTGTAGAGAAAGTAAAAACCTAATAGTGATTTACAATTTCAAAAAAGAGCGAACAGCTGAAAATTCAAGCAGATAACAATGAATTTATGTAAAACAGTTCACGCAACAAAACAATTCTCTTCTTCTGTAGCGCTAAAGCCCAAAATTGGGTCCTTGGTTCTCTCTGAGGCTGCTTCCATTCTTTCCTATTTAAATATTTCTTTTCAAGTCTAGTCTCCAGAGTAGTTCTTTCATCTTTTCGGTGTTATCCAACCATCTGTCACTACTTCTATCCACTCATCTTTATAATATGTCCAGTTGACATAAAGAGCGATCTAATGAAATCTACATTTTTACTTTCTCTACACGTACTATGTACATAGTGTATAGAGGAAGGATTGTATTACCTCAAAAATTCGATACCGAAAATGCACCGGAAATATGTTTTGAGATCCGCTGAGTCCGAAAAAAAGCATTTTTAGAAAAAGGTCCGTGTCTGTGTTTGTGTGTGTCTGGGCAGCATAGCTCAAAAATTAAAAGTTGTTTAAATACCAAACTTGGTGTTATTATCTTCCAAGGGTGCGATACGAAGATTTTCAAGAAAATTCCCCCATCCGCAACTAACCTTTTACAAGAACATTTTTCGAAAATTGTGTTTTTCTTAAAGAAGACTAACGAGTTTGATTAAAATGCCGCATATTAAAACTATTTACATCACAATATTCTGGAAATAGCTTCTGAAGACCCGTTAATTCTGGATGAATTTTGCTGAACTTTACTTAATTTATAAACCATAAGAGCTAGACAAAGATTTACTGCACAAAAAATTTCGATCTCGTTAAAACACACGTTATTTCAAAAACTTTTTTTTCGTGAAGTTGGCCGTTTTCGGGATGTTCCATGTTATTGATTTCAGTTTTAAAATACGAGAGCAGTTTTTTTTTCAACCTCTGATCGGCTATAAACAAAAGACAAGAAAACATTTATTTTATTGCTAAAAGTTTTGTACAGTTATGGTTACTTTTCAACATAATCACCGAAAATATTGAGACATTTATCGTACTAGCGCATAAGCTTTGCAATACCCGCTTCAAATAATGTTGCCGCCAATGATGCAGCCCGGAACCACTATCAATGCAGCTGTGAAACTTTACGACGTTTGCGGAGAGCCATTCATTGCAAACGAAGAGGAATGTTGATCCATGACAACGCTCGTCCATACAGCCCAAACCATCGGCTCCTTGAACAATTTCAATGGGACATTTTCGATCATCCGCCGTACAGTCCTGACCTGGTACCCAGTGACTTTTACCTTCTCCCTGATCTGAAGACGTGGCTAGGAGGGCAGCACTTTCAAACCAATGAAGATCTTCAAAACAACGTCAATGCTCATTTGAGATCATTGGTGGCAACATTTTTTGAAGTGGGTATTGCAAAGTTTGTGCAGAGGTACGATAAATGTCTCAATTTTTTCGGTGATTATGTTGAAAAGTAACCATAAGTTTACAAAAATTTAGTAATAAAATAATTGCTTTCTACGAACTTGTATTTTATTTATAGCCTATCGGAGGTTTAAAAAAAAAACTTCCCTCGTACTTAAACTTTTCTCATACTTAAACTTTGTTACCACTTGGTCACATAAAGAAACGAATTTCAATCCCATAGCAACCACATTTTAAAACATGTTACTGTCGATTTGGCTTAGTGTATTCTCTTATTTCCCTTCTATATATATGGAACTAAGTAATAAGACCATTTTTGCTAATGTTTATCTCGATTAGCATGACATAGAAGAATAAGCTTATTAAATATTATTTGTTACAGAGATGCAGAGAAACTCCTGTGAACGGAAAACATCAGATTTTTCAGTTAGTATTACTTTGTGTGTCTTATGGTTAGATTAGAATTGTACGAAGGCAATTTTTGAGAAAATAAAAAAGAAGGAATTTTGTTTATGAAAAATGTAGTTTTGTCACATAAGACATTGAACTAAAATGCAAGTTTGATATTTAAGCGACCTTTAGTTTTTAGTTATGCTGTTCACACACACACACACACACACACACACATACACACACGATCGCGCGCATTTAACACATAGACCTTCTTATAATCGTTTTATTCAGAGGAGTTAAAATTATGTTTTCGATAACATAAATAGATTCTAACACAGATGTGCATCTGACACAATCGCGCGATTTGCTTGAACTTCTTGAATAGTGTCAAGTGAATCCCAGATTTGCTATAGCAAAATAACATATTTTCAACAAAATTACATAACATTTAAGTTTTGAATCTCATAAAACAAAGTTCCTTGAAGTTAATCCAACTTAGAGAATACATAGCAGCTTCTGCATTTAATCGACGTATGTAACTTTTTTTTATTTATCATTAATTGATGGTTAGCCCATTTTTCAAGCTCCAATTGAATTATGCTCAAGCCAAGCTCTAACAGATAGCAGCAAGTTTTAAAGGTTGTCAGGACTTAGCTCAAAAGGATACTAATAGGATAGATGGTTGAACGATTAATCCATAGTAATTTTCCTTAATCTACTTAAAATGTATTATTAAGAGATTCCAAAAGATTGCGGTCCTTCAATGCATTATAGGTACTCAATTATTATTAGCTGTTGTACAGTTCTAAGTCTGTGTCCGAAACTTAAGCATTTATGAATTATGGATTAATTTCTTAGGTTCTTAATCTTAAAAAGTAATATTGGACCATTAGCCAACTGCAACATTGGTCTTCGTTATCATTAAAATCACATATCAGCGATACTTAAGGAATAATTCGGAAATTGCATTAAAAATGTATATGCCATAAACATGTGTTTTAACGAGATTTAATGTTTTCTTTTTTGCGCAGTAAGAATTTGTGTATCCGTTACTCTCTTATGCAAAAGCCAGTTCAATGACTGATTATTTCAGAAATTTCTGAAATATATTTTATTTGTAATGCACGTGCTTTAACACGTGTTATTTTATTCAATATAGTTATAGACATTTATGATAGAATCTAAATAAACTTAAATATTGAGTTTGGTGCTTAAGCGACTTTTCGTTTCTAAATTTTCGTTGCTCACAGAAACAGACCACAGCGACCTTTTTCTAAAAATTCTTTTTTGGAAGATTCAAATAATCTCAAATGATTTTCTGTAAAATCCAGGTATCGAATTTTTGTTTAGAATACAATAGTCATCTTACTTACTACATACTAAAGAAAGTAAAAGTTCTTCATGAATTCACAGACCTTTCCAGAAAATTCAAAATATACATTTTATTTGTGAAGTACATCAATACCTTAAATATACGGACGGTATTATAATCAACATTATGAAAGATTTTCCATGAAAAGGTTTTGTATTTTTTTTTTTTTTGTATTTTTTTTAATTATGAGTAAGGGGATTGTCTGAAAATATTCTTATGACATTTTTAGAATATACTGTACTTAAATACCAACTTTGGTTTTAATCTTACATTTTGAGTTCCGTTCATAGACACAGGTATACACGCGCATACACACACGAACATGTGCGAGTGCGTTTGCTTGAAAATACCTTTTCATGAGACTAATTAATATGATCGGGAATATTGTTAAGTTCCCGATGACGTCTCAACATCTAAAATTTGAATGGAATAGAATACTGCTACGTACTAGGTATGTGGAAGAGAAAGTAAATATTATAAACATTAATTTTATTTTGCGCAAATGGATGGCAGGCTCAAAATGGTGTGCAGGTGCTCGGAGGGTGGGCCATGACTAGACACACTTGCCACAACCAATGACGTAGGCGGAATTCACTTTCACTCCATTGTTGTCGACATATTGTTGTAACACCATGGCTGGATGAACCATTGCAAGTGACAGACGTATTTAGGTCCTCAAGCTCATGCTACGTCAATGTACTGACCAACGCTGATATTGTAGGTATGTACCTCGCGATAAATCTCAAGTTTATCTGGATCAAAATTACACTTGAGCCTCTAGCATTGGTAGTTTAATATGACTCTTAACAGGTCTTCACTGTGGTATGCCGGCTTTCTGCGCCAGAGGGCGCTTCTTTGAGCCCATACTGGGTCATGAAGGCTAGCCGAGGCATTGTCTTCACCAAGTTTCTATTGTCCTTCAGAAAAGAATATGAGAGAGCTTCAATCTCGTTTGTCAGTTTCGAGAACCAGTATAACCGGAAATTGATTGATCGATCTGTGGATTTTCCAAAGCCTGAAGTACTAAGCTCAGATTCAAATGTTTACATTTTACAACTACACACGCACACATATTACATATAAGCATGCATATGTTTCCGGCGAAATCTCGATATCAATTAATGTGTACATTACACATATGTGCTAGAGAAAGATATAATTCAGCCTTACATGATAAGTGATTTGTAATCAAGTATCTATCCATAACAAAACTGTAACTTGTTTGGGAATTATCGTTTTTGGTTGAATTTTATATAGGTCGGAAGTGAGCTGCGACAGATTGGAGTGTCACGAAGCAGTAGCTCATATACCGCGAGAGAATTAAAATAAAGTTATAACTCCATGGCACGACAGCTCACAAGGAATCTTGGCCGCTGCGTCCCCCATCTCAGTCCATGACAGACGTCATGGATGGGGTTCTGTATTGGAGGCTGAGGCGCCTCAATCTCTCACGGCCGGTTAATGCGGTCCTCTTGACCTGGAGCCGCTACTTTTCCATCAAGTAGCTCCTCAATTAGCCACCCCCCCCCCGCAGAGACCGCAAGAGGCTGAGTGCCCTTGGGCCAGGTCTCCCAGCGGGGGGAAATCCCCACCGATATTGGCAATCGAACCCAGGGCTCCCGCTTGGCTGCGCTACCACCGCGCTAAGGAGACAACCTAAAATAAAGTTATCAATCCTTAATTAACACACAAGTCCTAAATAAAACAATCACACTAGAAAAGAGAACATTTTTGCTGCAGTAAAAACACATTACTGTTTCGTTTCATACTATTTTAAAGAACTTATCTTCTTTGTGAAGAAAGTGATGATTGTTGCTTCAATAATGTTTCTTTTCTTGCCAACATGTTCCATCAATAAATTCACTGAACAAAAGCAGGCAGGAAAAATGAGAATACCTTCATTTCAAATATTATTTAGTTTGGTTAGCCAGATATACGAAATGTTAAGCTTACCAACTACTGAAAAATTGATACAAATGCCTCAACACTCATTTCAGACAGTTTGTGTACAAATGTTTAAAAGTATTTCCCCGTGATTCAGTTGGCTTCATTCGATTGGGCAAGGACCCTTTTGTCCCTTCTGTTTTTCAGATAGCAAAATGAAATGTCCACGAAGGAAATGAATTGGTAGAGGTAACAGGTTATGAAGCTCCAGCACTCAACGAAAGATATCGTATCTTTCTAAATTTGTCTTCGGGAAGAATATCCAACTATCCCTGCAAAGGCTGTGAAAGTTCTTCCCTTTCCTATATCCTGTTTAATTAAAGAATCAAGTCACGACACTTAATAAACATATCCTTAAAAGCGGATCGCTTTAATTGAAATAAATTGTGACATTGAACATTTCATTATAAATCCTCGTAAAGGTATTAATCGATAGTTTTAATATTTCAAAATATTCATTAAATATTGGATTTAAATTCCATACTCCTTCCATAACATCCACAGCATTTAAAATTAGAAAATTATTGAAAACTTCAAACCAACAACAACGCCATATCAGAAATTGTTGGCACAACAATGTTTTTGAAAGAAAATTTTAAAAAGATATACATATGTTGTGAAGTGGATGCAATACTTTCTGAGCCCAAAGTTTTTTCCAATTTCAATCGATTGATCTGTGGACCTTTACACTTAAGGATAATTTTGATTGTCAAACATTGTTTTATTCTGTTCGAGTTAGTTACTGTTTGTTTATAGCCTTAATCTTTTCACGCTCTTCTAACGTTATAAATGACGCAAGCATCCACAATATACCAGGTGGCCTAACTGCCCCGTATTTGACGTGTGCAGTATCTCTTCGCGCGATAGAAGTGTTGCGGAACTCAACATGGCTATTTCAAGTTAAAACCCGCCAGAACTAGCGAGATTGACATTGATTTCAGCGGAAAAGGTGACCGGGCGGCGCTCATTGTCAGAGATAAAATAAAGGTCGGTCTCTCTAGTTCCTCACTTCCGAGTTTTAACTTGAAATTGCCCCGCTGACTTTTCAACTATTTCAAGGCACCAAGGGATATCTGCACACGTCACCGTATAGTGTGAAAAGCTAAAATGCTATACTTTGGAAAGTTTTGAAAAAATCAATTCCATGACCTAACATGGGCCAAAGAACTTCGGATTTCTATGCAGGTGCGCTACTATTGATCTAGAATCATCGGACACTAAACGGATCTTATCTGATTCACGTATTCACCGAATCTCCAACACAATTTCAATTACTCCGAGATATGATACCTAAATAAGGGACTTGCAATATCGCAAGTACTTTCTGATTCCTAGGCGTTTGATTAGCGTTAGATTAGATCTGATAATTTAATATTTCTTCTCATTCAACTTTCCAAATATAGCGTTTGCGTTGCCACGTGAAAGAACAGAACTATCGTCAGATATTCCATCATTTTTTTTCACACTGTTAATCGCATATAAGTATTAGAAGCTAAACAACTGACTCATACTTGAAAAATGCAATTAACTATAAAGACCGGAAATGAAAGGTAGTTGCAACATTGCTATTTGCCTTTAAGCTATATAATGGTTTACCAGGTTACTTGATGCAGATGGGAAAGTTTAATACATGTACGTGCATCTCGCCATGGAGCGTGGCGACATTAAGAACCCGTGTCACTCAATTTGTACTTTCTCTGCACGTACTATGTACTTAGAAATGGTTTTGTACTCTACCCAAAAATTCTGTCTTTTTTTTTTTACCGGAAACACGTGTTTTGAGATCCCCTGAATCCAAAAAAGCATTTAAGGAAAATATGTGTAATTGTGTGTGTGTGCGTCTGCGTGTCTGTGAACAACATAATTCAAGAACGAAATGTACCAAAATTAAAAATTAAGATGCGACACGAAGATTTTCAAGAAAATTCTCCCACACCAAACTCGCCAGTTTCAAAAGTTTTTATTTCCTCAAAAATAATGACTCTAAAGTAATGACTTTGATTAAAACACCTTACATTAAAGGCATTTCTGAAAAATAAAACGTATATATTGAATTTTCTGGGAAAGATCTCTAAAGACCTCTTTATTCTAAATGAATTTTGCATAACGGTTCCGTAAGAGATAGACGGAATCCTACTCCACAAAAGATATAAATCTCGTTAAAATACACAATTTATGCGTATATAATTTTTGTGTGGAATTAACAATTTCCGATATATTCCTTGTTAGGAATAACTTGGAATTAAATGGGTTGATATATGGCGAACAGGGAAAATATTGGGAATAATTTCTGGAATGTGGAAAGGAAAACGTTTGTATATATAGAGATACAAAAATATTTAGTGAGGTAGCCGAAAAGAGATCGTTAGTCTCCTATTTGCTGATGAAAGATTCATGGGAAAGAAAAAATGTATAGACCCGACAAACAAAAGGCCGCGCCGAGGCCGAGTGGTTAGACCGCATGTGAGATTTGTGGTGGACAAAGCGGTTTCCTCCAGGTTCTCCGGTTTCCCCCGCCATCACATTCCACCGGTGCGCCATCTTCATTCAAGTATCACCAGTGTCATCGCCTGCGGTGCCACAAGTAGCAAAAGCGGGTGTTAAACACTACAAAAAAAAACGATGAACAAATAGAAGCGGGAAGGCATTGCATGGGTGAGAACAAAAGTATGGATGCTAAAAAGGTCTAAGAATGCTAAGAGGGCCATTTAATTCCAAGTTATGCCTAAGGAAATTTGCCCATCTTCAAACTTTTCTCTTGATATTCTAGTCATTTGTTTTAACAAATTTGTTGCTTCTAAGTTTAAGATTTATACCAAAATTTCAACTACCTTTCTTGCCACTCTGCCCAATTCTATTTGGTAACCCAAGCATTCTACAAAACATCCTGTGCATTTCAGTGGCAATTTCCCATTTCCTTCTCATCCTCATAATTCTATCCCATATAACAGTTTTGCCTCAACATGAAGTGGCAATGAAGATGTGGAACATGTAGTATTTAAATATAAAGGAATGCCATTTGAAATCAATAATCTATCAATCCAATCAAATAGAAATGGCTTAGGGTAGATAGAAATATTGCCTCATAAAGATTACAATTTTTAAACAAAGTAAGGAACAAATGGATATGGGCAGTAAATAGCGTTAAGGAACAAAATAGAAATGGTATACCCAACTAAAATTAAGGAACTATTGTGAAACATAAGCACGGCTGGTAAAGAACTGAACACCGATCATGCCTAGCTTAGAATGGACTACTATTAATATTCGTATTATACAAAGAAATCATGTTTCCCTTTGAGCATTTCCATAGCTACAGCGGCAGTATCAATTCTCCGAAGTTTTTATTGCCGTTGGATTTTTCTTTCATTTGTCTTCTTTACACGTTTTTATTCTGTATATACCTAGATGTACAGATATTAGGATGGGCGAGGAATCAGCGATATAAAAATGATATTACAAGATAGATAATATTATAATATTAATTCAGCAGATATTTGTCAATAACTTTGATAGAACAAATGTATTTGATAATATAATTAAATGTTATCACATTCTGTATTCAATGTAGTAAGTACAGCTGCTTCTGATTTGCATTTTTAAGCGTACTCTAATTTGCATTCTAAAATAGATTACGTCACCGATGAGGTAAGTGGTTTGTTCTGATGATGGGAACCTGAGATATAAATGAGCCAAGTAATCCTGTGATCTCATTTTGAAAACCTAAATTGCTTGGACCTACTAATGCCAGTTATGCTTTGCAGGTCATCATGGAGCTTACATAAGTTGCAAAACTGACCTCTGTAGTGATTGGGCATTCTTTAACTTTGGTATAATATATACATCCCAATTAGGGGGCACAAATATCGCCAAGAGCTACATTGTTTGGTATTCAGAACAATATAAATTAATTTCCTACACATTCTCCTGAAGTAGTAACTGAAATGTGAACAAAACCATCTGTTTTTTCTGAGTGTAGGACGGTTGCCAAAATCTAAGAGGAATTTCGGTTTATCCAATTAAAAGTGCTTCTTTTCGCTAGATGGTGAGAGGATGAGAAAGATGCAAACAATTTTAACTGTTCTTACTTTCTCTAGCCCGTATGTACACTGTACATAGGGATAGAGAAGCTATTGTTTTCCGCCCAGAAATTCTATGTCGAGATTTCACCGGAAATATATGTTTGGGGGTCACCAGAGTGCGAAAAATGCATTTTTAGAAAAAGGTCGGTGTGTATCTGTGGATAGCATAGCTCAGAAAGGAAATAAACGTTAAATACCAAACTTGCTATTTAGGTTTGGTATCTTCCAAGGATGCTACACGAAGATTTTAAAGAAAATCCCCCACTACAAACTACCTTTTAAATGAAAAAAAAAAGTCGAAAATGTTGATATTCTAAAAAGTGGCTCTAACGATTTCATGCTAATCGAGACATGGTCTTATACTTGCTTCCTTATAACTAAAAGGGAAATAAGGCAATACACAAGACTAAAGCGATAGTCAACAATTTTAAAACCTTGTTGCTATGGGACTAAAGATATTTACATCTCAAATAAAATGTATATTTTGAGTTTTCTGGGAATAACCTCTGAAGACCTCTTTATTCTGGATAAATTTTGCCGAATTTTGTTTAACTGCCAAACCGTAAAAGATAGACAAAAACGTACTACACAAAAAAATGTATATATCGTCAAGACATCCAATTTATGTCCTTTACGTTTTTGTTGCTGTGGGGGTAACCGTTTCCGAGATATTCCTTGTTTAATTCACTGTTTGGAACTTTCGCGTGCTGGAATCATTTCTCTCTTCAATCATTTATTATGTGTATCATCCTTGGTTCTACAACCCTATGTGGGCTCTGATCTTCCTAAGAAGTATTTTCCAAACATCTCTATTTTGTGTAAACTTCTTCCATTTCTTTTCCCCAAAGTTTTACATCCTCTTCTATTCCATCACCCATCTTGATCTCGATCTTTATCTTCCTCCGAATTAATTCTCTAGGCTTAGAGAGAACAATTTTCTTGTCAGACGAACCCATTGATTGACATCATGACGGCCCATCTTACCGTTACAGTTTTATATTATATCTTACTATACTCGGTTCCTTACACAAGCAGTATACATCATAATTTTATCTGCCTCTCCATATTTCCTTATTTTATACTTATTTATCCAAAAATTTCACTTGAGGTTCTTCTCTCAAATATGCCGTCTGTCTTTATCTATTTTATTCAGCATCCATATTCTTGAGGTGCATCAAACCGGTATTATAAGAATTTATAATCTATATTTTTCTGTAATAATGTTTTGTATATCTCTTACAGTTTACCAGTTATGTAAAAGTCATCCAGAATGAATAGATCTTCAGAAGCTATTCCCATAAAATTCTAGACCTAGTTTATTTGCTATGTAAATATCTTTAATATGCGGCATTTTAACCAAACTCGTAAGAACCATTTTGAGAAAATCGAAAATTTCGAAATTCGTTCTATGTAAATAAGAAAGTAAATGGCGTGTTATTTATGGCCGCTCTTTAACTGCTTTGGTTCTCAGCGTCCCATTCTATATTGGGCGTGAAAGATCACTTAATTTTGCTCAGAGGCCTCTCTTATCAGGCTTGAGGTTCTTTTACGTGCCGTAAATCTACGACACGGGACCCACAGCTTTACTTCCCTTCCGAAGGAAGCCATGCTAAATTCCATCGTCCTCCGCCGGGTTTGAACCCGCGACCTTGGGTATATGAAGTTAGCATGGTAACCATTACACCACGGAGGGCGACTTCGTTCTATGTGAAGGGCATTTTGGGTTAAGGGGAGTTTCTTCAAAATCTTCGTGTCGCATGCTTGGAACATACTTAAATTACATACCAAATTAGGTATTTTAACAACTTATTGATTTTGAGCTATCGTTTTCACAGACACACTGAATCACGGACACACACGGATGTTTTTCTAAAAATGTTTTTTGATACAGGGGACCCTAAAAATCTATTTCTGATGAAATCTCGGTGTCGAATTTTTGGATGGAGAGCAATGCCTTCTCCAACCTACCATGTACTATGTAGAGAAAGTAAAAAAAAATCTCATGTTTCCTATTCATATGATTTTCTTTGCATATATTACAAACTATTGTAAGAAGCTTATTCTCCTATTATTTCGTCCTAATTGAGATCAAATTAGCAGAAATAGTCAAATTACTTGCTTCGTTGTAAGAAAAAGGAAAATAAGGGCGTACCATATTTTAAAACGATACTCAAATATTTTAAAATCGATTAGTATGTAATTAAAATTACTTTGTTTGTACGGCTAGGAGTTGAAAAAATCCATATGTAAAAAGTGTGGATTTTAAAGCTTAAAGTAATAACAAGAAAATCTCAGAAATGGCTAACTGTACCAAAAAAACCGTAGGTTTATAACATAAGTTAGGAGTTTTAACGAAATCTACATATTTTGTGTAGTAAATATTTGTCTAACTCTTACGGTTTACCAGTTATGCAAAATACAGCAAACTTCATCCAGAATAAAGAGATCTTCAGATGCTATTCCCAGAAAATTCTAGATATACATACATTTTATTTGTCATGTATATATTTTTAATATACAAATTTTAATCAAAATCAATTGAGTCATATTTGAGAAAATCAAAATTTTCGAAAATTTTTCTATCTAAAGGGAATTTGGGATGAGAATTTTCTTGAAAATCTTTGCGTTGCATCCTTGGGAGATACTAAGCTTAAATACCAAGTTTGGTATTAACGGACTTTTCGTTTTTGAACTATGCTGTCCACAGACACACGCTCAGAAAGATACAGACACACTCACACACACGCACGCACACACACAAACACACACTCAGACCTTTTTTTAAAATGCTTACTTTTTATTTTTATTCATGAGTTCTCAAAACAGGCGTTTCCGTGAAATTTCGGCTACGAATTTTTGGATGGATAACAATACATAATCTATACTTATGTACATAGTACGTGTAGAGAAAGTAATTACAAAAAATAAATGTGTGTGTCTGTCTGCCTGTGTGAATGTGTCTATGGTCAGCATATCTCAAAGTCCGTTAAATGCCAAACTTAGTATTGTTGATTGGTTTGTTCACTTTGAATTTCGATTACTAAGTATAGATGTTCGTTTGCTTGAATTCTAGCTTTGCGTTTACTATACCATCTGCATGGATTTAGGTTGAATGTTAAGTTTGCTGCAGACAGTCGATGTATACCTACAATTGTGTCCTGAAAGGCTTGGAGATGATTTGGTTCATCTTCGTGCAGGTCTCTTCTTGAATGGATGATGTATATTGTGCCAATAATAGCACCTTTTAGAGTAGTTGATCTAAAGTCTAGATGAAGCTTCCAGCCCAACAATGTTCCAGAATCGGGCACTGTCCGTAGTTTAATACAATGGTATCGATCTGTTAAAAATTGTTGTCTATTGCATGCGTTATTGTGTCAATATTTCTCCGTGTGTTATAATAACATATCTTCCAGGGATACGACACAAGATTATGAAGGAAACCTCCCACCCCAAATTAATCGCCACATGGAAAACTTTTCGAAAATTTTGATCTGCTCAAGAAGGGCTTTAACGGTTTTGATTAGAATACCGTATATTAAAGCTATTTACATCACAAGTAAAGTATATATCTTTAATTTTCTGGGAATAGCTTATGAACATCTGTTCATTCTGGATGAATTTTTATGAATTTTGCATACCCAGTAAACCATGAAAGGTAGACAAAAACGTACAATACAAAAATTTCTAAAAAACACAATTATACCATGTAGATAATTTTTGTTGTTGAGCTAACCGTTTCCGAGATATGCTTTAGTAGTAGTTTCAGTTTTTAACTTGGTATCTTCTTAGACGGGGTCACCTTTCCTTTCATCTCTCTTTTGTTTTTTTAGAAATTCAAAGCGAAAGAAGGAAATTCAATTGTTCACATAGCGATGGGCTTTCAAAAGATTTGACTATCGCTTTGGCCTAATATATTCTCTTATTTTACTTCCACTTACAAAGAAGCAAGTAATCAGGCAATTTAAGATTTAATTCAATTAGCATGATGCAAATAAATGAATAATCTTTTGTAAGAACAGATTGTTTGAAAAACAGATAGAGAAATTCATGTGAATGAAACACATCAGATTTGCTACGGTGTGTCATGCAAAGAAGTGAATTTCAATGAAAATATAGCGACAGTTGTTAAAAGAGTAACTATCGCTTCCGTCTAGTATGTTCTCTTAGTTACCTTCTACTTATAAGGAACTATGTAATAAGAACATTCTGCTAACGTTTATCTCTTGGTCCGTGTTTCAGGAAACACTGGACCAAGATAATTTTAATATTGGCCGTGGAAGTTTACGAAAACTTATAATGTTTATCTCGTTTAGCATTGTGTAGAAAGAAGAAGAATCTTTTGTAAGAAGTTTGTTTGTAGAACAGGTAGAGAAAATTATGTGAATGGTAGACATCAGGTATGTGAATTGCGACATTGCAGATTTTATTCAGCTTTAGAATTAACTCTGCCATTGGTCGATTGACCAACACCCATGCACAAGCAGACAGAACGAACGGAAGACTGTGCATTTCACACTGGAAAAAAATCTGATGTGTACCATTCACATGACTTTCTCCATATCCCTGCAACAAATAATTCTTAAAAAGCTTATACTTCTATTTACTTTATGCTCATCAGAAAAAATTAGCAGAAATAGTCTTATTACTCGCTTCCTTGTAAGTAAAAGCGAAATAAGGGACAACCGTAGGTTAAAGTGATAGTCAAAAGCTGGTTGCTATGTCAATGAAGTTCCTTTGTTTATATGGATAGGAGTTGACAAGTTCCTGTATGAGAAAAGTATACGTTTTTCATAGCAGAAACCAAAAATAAGGAATGTCACAAAAACGACGAACTCCACGAAAAAATGTATATAACATAAATTGTGTGTTTTAATGTGCTCTACACTTTTTGTGTAGTACTTTTTTGTCCATCTCTTACGGTTTAGCAGTTATTCAAAATTTAGTAAAATTCATCCAGAATAAACTACTCTTCAGAGGCTATTCCCAGAAAATTCAAGATATACATTTCATTTGTCAGGTAAATATGTTTAATATCCGAAATTTTAATCAAAATCGTTAGAGCCATTTTTGAGAAAATCAAAATTTTCGAAAAAAGTTCCATGTAAAGGGTAGTTGGGGGTGGGGGGATTTTTCTCAAAATCTTCGTGTCGCATCCCTGGAAGATACTAAACTTAAATACCAAGTTTGGTGTTTTATCGACTTTTCGTTTTTGAGTTATCGTGTTCACAGGCACACGGACACACGGACACTCGGACACACGGACACACGGACACACACACACACACACGGACCTTTTTGTGAAAATACTTTTTTTGGATATTGGGGCTCTAAAACATATTTCCGGTGAAATCTCGGTATCGAATTTTTGGTGGAGTGCAATACTTTCTCTATACACTATGTACATAGTGCGTATGGAGAAAGTAAAAAGAACAGCTTTTTCAGAAAGTCCATTTTACCCTTTATTTCGATTCAATTTATTTACATATATCTAACCTAACCTCGACGAAATCTCGAAACTTGTTCATCTGTCATGTAGCCATATTGTCTCCGTAACCAAAAGGAGAGGTTCAGGAAAGAGCCTTATTCTAAAATTGAACTAGGATCTCCAATCTAGCTTAGCACATAAAGTTTTTTTGAAGTGATGCCACCATTCTCTTGTTTCTCGTGGTGCCTTATAAAAGTATGGCATGTTAAAGCCAGCTTTTAAAGATTTCCTCAGTGTTTTCCAATTTAACTTGGGGGAAATAGCGATAAAATCATTTTTACAGCTATTTATTTCCATTAACATGAGTTAGATAGAAATTTTAAATTCTTACCAAGGGAGTAGTGAAAATAATGTAAATGTTATTAAGGCTTTCGGCAAATCTCCATACATGAACGTTTGTCATGCTGTGATGGACTATTTCTGTTGTGTCGATAATCTAAACACTCAAAATGTATAATATTTTTATTTTTCTAACCCGTATGTACAATGTACATAGTGGATAGAGAAATTATTATATTGCACCCAAAAATTTGACACTAAGATTTCACCGGAAATATATGTTTTGGGAACTTCTGAATGCAAAAGAAGGCATTTTTGGAAAAATGTCCGCGTGTGTGTCTGTCTGCGTGTTTACCTGTCTGTCTGTCTGTCTGTCTGTCAGTGTGTGTGTCTGTGGGTGGGATAGCTCAAACACAAAAAGATTTTCAAAACAATTCCCCCAGCCCAACTATCGTAAAAAGATTTCACTGGAACTGAGTTGCCTGAATCCAAAAAAGAAGGTTTATTTAAGTGTGCATACGTTGTGTGTGCACATGTATATGTGTTTAATGTGTGTTCCTTCTGAATATTCTCGCACCCCAAACTACCTAAGGAAAAAGTTTCCTGACTTTTGTTTGCTCTTTAATTGCTGATTATTACTTTTTCTACACGTACTTTGTACATAGTGTATAAAGAAAGTATTGTAATGCACCCAAAAATTCGATACCGAGATATCACCAGAAATATATGTTTTGAGACCCTCTGAATCCAAATTAAGCATTTTTAGAAAAATATTCGTATTTATGTTGCCACTATGACAGTGTATGTTTGTGCGTGCGTGCGTGTGTGTGTGTGTGTGTGTGTGTGTGTGTGTGTGTGTGTGTGTGTGTGAGTGAGTCTGTGTGTTTGCCTGTGGACAACTTAGCTGAAAAACAAAAGACCCGTTAAATACCAAACTTGGTATTTAAGTTCAACATCTTCCAAGGATGCAACACGGACATTTTCAAGAAAATCCCCTCACTCACAACTACCCTTTACATTGAAAAAATTTAGAAAATGTTGATTTTTCAAATATTCCACTAATGATTTTGATTAAAATATCATATATTAAAGATATTTAGGTGTCAAATAAAATATATATAATGGATTTTCTGGAGTAGACCCTAAAGACTTTATACTGAATGAGTTTTGCTGAATTCCGTTAAACCGTAAGAGATAGACAAAAACTTAGTACACAAAAATGCAGATCATGTTAAAACACACAATTTATGCAATATACTTTTTACTTTCTCTATACGTGCTATGTACGTAGTGTATAGAGAAGGTATTTAATGCACCCAAAAATTCGACACCGAGATTTTACCGGAAATACATGTTTTGAGACCTCCTGAATCTAAAAAAACATTTTTAGGAAAATGTCCGTGTGTGTGTGTGTGTGTGTGTCGGTGGGCAGCATAGCTCAAAAACGAAAAGTCCGTTAAAAACCAAACTTGGTATTTAGGTTTGGTATCTTCCAAAGATGCGACACGAAGATTTTTCAAGAAAATCCCCCCAATCCCAACTACCCTTTACATGGAACTTTTTCAAAAATTTTGATTTTCTAAAAAAAGGTTCTAACGATTATGATTAAAATATCGTATATTAAATATATTTACCTGACAAATAAAATGTATATCTTGAATTTTCTGGGAATAGCGTCTGAAGTCTACTTTATTCTGGATGAATTTTGCATAACTACTAAACCGTAAGAGATGGACAAAAGCTTTACACACACAAAATATAGAGCACGTTAAAACACACAATTTTTTAGATTTTCCTTTTTTTAGTTTTAATTTTAAAATAGCTTAGAACTGTGTACTGACTATATACCTTAAAAGAAGAATGATATCTTTCAGCAGAGAATAAAATTCAAATGGAAGACCTGATTGTTCTTGTGAGAATCATGCTCCCGATATTAAGCTGTCTGTAAGGGTGTTTATATCTTCTGATTTACTGCCATTATTAGGCTCGCTGCATCTTGCTTTGCATATCATGTGCTGTGAATATGAAGAGGTCTTTGTCAAGGCTAGTTTCCGTCGTAAAACCACATTACAAGAGGCAGATGTGTAATACCCACACCGCAGGTATCATTATACGTATATACTGTTTATATCTATGAGATATTATTCTTGTGCCGCGCATATGCTAGTCACGCAAATCGTTTTAATTAAATAGTAATTTTAACATTAATAACGAGAGAAAACACTTACCAAGGGTGTCACACGAAAGAAGTAACAACAGGATTACGATGAGGAATAGTTTCTTTTTACTTCCTCTAGTACGTATGTACACATAATGTACATGGTAGCTAGAGAAGGTATTGTATTTCACCACAAAATTTGATGTCGAGATTTCACTAGAAATATATGTCTTCAGGTCCCCTGAGTCAGAAAAAAAGCATTGTTAGGAAAAGGTCCGATTCTGTGTATGTGTCTGTGGCCACATAGCTCAAAAACGAAAGCACCGTTAAATACCAAACTTCAAGGATGCTGCATGAATACTTTAGGAAAATCCCCTCCCACCAAACTACCCTTTACATGAAAAATGTTATGAACATTTTGTTGTTCTCAAAAATGGCTCTAACGATTTTTTTTAAACGCTGTATATTTAAGATATGTAAATCAAAAATAAAATTTATGGTTTGAATATTCAGGCCTCTAAACCCTCTAAACCCTCTTTATTCTAAATGAGTTTTGCAGAATTCTGTATAACGGTTAAACCTCAACAGATAGACAAAAACTTGCTGCACAAAAAATGCACACTTCGTTAAAACACATCATTTATGTCATATACGCTTTTCTTGTAGAATTGGGAGTTTTCGAGGTATTCCTCGTTGTTGATTTCAATTTCAAGCTGACTTATTTTTCTCAAACGACACCATGCAAACCTAACCAAACCTGAACTGTTTCACATAGCGATCAGTTTTTAAAAGTTTTGACTATTGAATCTTATTTCTCTTCTACTTACAAAGAACTAAGTCGTTAGACCAATTCTGCTAATTAATAAGACAATTTTTAATTAGCATAATGTAGTTAAAACATTATAAGAAAAGTATGTATATGGAACAGATAGTGAAAGCTATGTAAATGGAACACATCAAATTTGTATTAATTATTATTATTATTATTATTATTATTATTCCATTTTCTGTGTAATAAACAATTTTTTATCTGGTCAGTCATATCGCACAATGAATGAAATCGGTGAAATGATGCTGAAATGATTTTGGATTTCAACAGCATAAAGTTACTCGACATTATGTTTCTTAGGATAAGGGAGAAATCCGATCCAGGTAACTCACCCTAAGTGCTATTCGAACAATGGCCTCTTGAATGTGAAGCAGATATGCTACCCCCATCCTAGAGGCGGACTCCTTTTTATGTTTTAGGAGTTTTCTTTTTCCTATCTTTCTTCTGTCATAGAAGACTTGTCAAATACGGATATTGAAGTCATATATAAGATGACCTAGCGAGTGATATATGAGATGACCTAGCGAATCATATATAAGATGACCTAGCGTGTCATATATAAGATGACCTAGCGAGTCATATATAAATTGACCTAGCGAGTTATACATCAGATGACCTAGCGAGTGATATATGAGATGACCTAGCGAATCATATATCAGATGACTTGGCGAGTCATATATAAGATGACCTAGCGAGTGATATATGAGATGACCTAGCGAATCATATATAAGATGACCTAGCGTGTCATATATAAGATGACCTAGCGAGTCATATATAAATTGACCTAGCGAGTTATACATCAGATGACCTAGCGAGTGATATATGAGATGACCTAGCGAATCATATATCAGATGACTTGGCGAGTCATATATAAGATGACCTAGCGAGTTATATATGAGATGAACTAGCGAGTGATATATGAGATGACCTAGCGAGTGATATATGAGATGACCTGGCGAGTCATATATAAGATGACCTAGCGAGTCATATATAAGATGACCTAGCGAGTGATATATGAGATGACCTAGCGAATCATATATCAGATGACCTGGCGAGTCATATATAAGATGACCTAGCGAGTTATATATCAGATGACCTAGCGAGTCATACATAAGATGTCTCAGTCGGTAAAATCCGTAAAGCTTCTTCTAGATGTTTACTAAATTTATTATTAGTAATTTATGTTTTGATAATATTTATATCAGAATTAGGGCTATTTTCGAATATGATTTAAAGAAAAATATTGCTTTATTAATATTAAGACATTTAGATTTAATAATAAGAATTTTTATTAATATCATTTTCTGATTTTTTTTTCTTTTTCAATATTTTAAAGCATGCTTCTTTTAAAATCATTGTTATTTATATATGCATGAATTGCATTACATAAGGAAAATTTTGTTTTATAGCAAATTTATCAATTCTTATACCGTTGACTTCTGCATGTTTTACAGTATCAAACTTTGCCTTATATATTATACTCTTTTAGGTTTTTATTCTAAAGATTTAATTTTGGAAGTGATTTATTTAAGAAATTTAAATCTACCTGCGGTCTCAAGCGAAAGTTCGCCGGCTTTATTCCCGGTGATAGCCCACTTTGCTCCATGAGTCTTTTGCGATTTCCCCGGTTCGGCAGGCCAATGTTGGATGCTTTAACCGCATTTCCTCTACAAACACTTTCTTGTTATCTATTTTAGTACCAACAAGGATTCAGTTGCTGTAGGAAGCGCCAGGGGTCGTCGGATTCATTATATCTGGAAACTTTAGGGACCGCATTTATGTTTGCATCCTGTGTTACTCGGTTCTTTCCCTCATTCTTCCCAGCATGAGCCATAATTATGCGTGTGCAGTTCTGTGCCTCATTGGCTGTTTTACAGTACAAATAATAGGGTAACTAATCCTAGTTTACATTGTTAAATTCGTGGGTCCTACCCGCGATAGTCGTAATCCTAATTCACATGCCAGATGCACAAACTGTTAATGCATTTATAACTAACGAGTTCACGGGGAAAAACTGAGAGAAATTATTCACATAATTATTGTGAATTTAATGTGCTCCTCTACCTATTCTGCAACAAATTATCCTACAAAAGTTAATTCGTCTATCTATTCCATGCAAATCACAATAAAAATGAACACTTATTTATTTATAGGCACAAGTAAACTTATGTATTACATTATGTTAAAATGTGCCACATCGTTTAAAAGTTGGTCGTTATGTAATAATACAACATTCATTTTTCATTGCTTGGATAGAAAAAAAGAAAAATAAAAACGAATGAGGACTTCCCATTTGATAGATTTGAGAATCTAAACTAATAAAAAGAAAGATCTCCGAAATGGTTAACTACACAAAAAATGTATTTGACTTAAATTATATGATTTGACGAGATGTACCTTTTTTTGGGGAGATTTTTTTTTTTATCTATTTCTTATAGTTAACCGGTTGTACAAAATTTCCAAAATGAGTAGCGCTTCAAATTCTATTGTAGTAAATTCAGGATACAATTTTATTTTTTATGAAAATATAATAAATATACATATAACATATTAATAAAATGGTTACTCTGGATGAATTTCACGGAAGTTTGCATGAATGCTAAACCGTAAGAGATGGACAAAACTTACCACACACAAAATGTAGAGCACGTTAAAAATCACAATTTATGTTATATATTTTTTTTCGTGGAGTTGATCATTTTTAAATATTACTTGTTATTGGTTTCAGCTTTAAAAAACTTATACTTTTCTCATACGGGAGTTTGTCAACCCCTTTCCATAGAAACAAAGGAACTTCAGTCACATAGCAACTAGGTTTTGACTAATACTTAGGCACTCCCTTATTTCGCTTCTACATGCATGGAAGCAAGTAACAAGACTATTTCTGTTATTTTTTTTTTTTCTCGATTAGTATGAAGTAAACAGAAACATAAGCTTGTTAACAATAATTTGTTACAGAGATGTAGAGAAAAGCATGTGAATGGAGCACATAAGATTTTTACATTTTGCACTGAAACATTCACTCTCATATTCACATTTGTGCAGGAATAGCCTGTGAAGACCTCTTTATCCAGAATGTCTTTTGTTTTATTATCGGCAACCTATAAGAAATGGACAAAATCTGATTTTAAAAACGTAGATGTGGTTTAAGGACACATTTTATGTAAAACAGTTTGCAGCAAAACCATTCAGGTATTCTTTGTTATTGGTTTGAATTTTGAGATAATGTTATACTTTTCTTAACTGCGAATAGTCTAGATTTTTATTCTTTCTTTCCTTATCGTGTTTACAAAAGAAGAACAGAAGTCCAAACACATGATATAATAACCGGCTTTATTTGAGTAACGTTTTATTTTTCTGTTTTCTTATTTCTTATAGCTATAGGAAAACATGTAAATGAGTAATGAGATTTATCTTCCAAATTCATAGATTCCGACCGAGTTCGGAATGGGAATGGGAATGTTTCCTTTGTGGGGATCATTTCTTACTAGTGTCAGGAGGTATGTGTGAGTGTAAATGTCTTTATGTTTGCAAATTTAATAGAAATATGACTTCCTAACGACTTACTGATGGAAACTTCCCTCCTAAAAGAAAAAAAAAAAAATACAAAATACTGCAGAATCACGTGCATTAACCAGAAGTAGAAAGAATAATAAACAGTTGTAATAATTTATAGAAGAGTAATTACAGATGATATGGATGCTACATATAAGCTTTTTTGATGTTATTCTGTTTTCTCACTTCCCTCTTGTTCATGCTCACATCTTTCCCATTCACTTTCCTCATATCCGTCTTTTATCTCTGTTAAAGCTTTTTATACACGGAATCGCAAGTCTTTCCGGTGAAATAGCGATATTTAATCTTTAAAAGGTACATTTCAGCTATAATCTTGCCTGTTTATTCATCTGTATTTACCCTATTTCTCAAGATTTTCAGCGTAAGCTTTGTTGTGAATATTTAACGCAAAAGGCATATCCATTACGATTTGAGTTTCTTATTCTTCCTTTCAGTCCTCCATTAGCGCGAAGGTGGCGCAGCGGCTTTCCAAGAGGGAAGCCCAAGTTAGTTTCCCGGTACCGGCGTGGCGTGGGGATTTTCTCTTGCTGGGAGACCTGGCTACTTGAGGGAAAATAGTGAACGGTTCCGGGTCGCGTGGACCGCATTAAATGGTTGGGAGGAAATCGGGGCGCTAACCATGCCCCACCTTTCAGTACTGTGCCAAACCCATGACGCCTTTAACTGACAGAGGTGGAAGAAGCAACGGTTGGACGGTAAGTCTTGACCTGATTTCTCAAATTTACCTGACATTCACCTTTACGGATTAAGGGAACCACGGAAAAACCTTATCCGGGTAACTCACCCTAACTGAGATTTGAATATGACACAAGCGGCACCCCCACACGAGATATAAATATTTGGTGTGCTTAATATCTTGAGGATAACTAAGACCATACTTCAAACCTGAAAATTACTTTTCATGAAATATTTATAGTGATAAAGACAAAGCAGATAGAATTAACTTTCTTGTCTCCTGGATACCTCTGAAATGCTAATGGGTAGAGGAAGCCATATTCGTATACAGTATCGTATTTTAATTTCTCTGCTCGTTAGCTGAGCAACTGATCGCTAATTCCGTTCTCTTTGCTTGACCAGAAGAAATACTATTAAATAGCGATTATTAAAGTTGAGAAAAGTATAAGTACTTTAAAATTGAAACCAATCACTATAAATATCATTGTTATCTCCAATATATATATATATTGGAGATAACAATGATATCGTTGACATAAATAATTGGGTGTTTAATCAGGAGATGTACATCTCCATCTCTTATACTTTAACAGTAAAAGATATGTAGTCATCCAGAATGAATAGACCATCAGAGGCTAGTTCCAGAAAATCTAAGATATGTGCTTCATTCAGCATAAGAATACACAGATGTGATATTGTTAGCGCTGTTTTCGAAATATGTTTCATGTAAGGTGTATATGGTAAGAATTTCCTTTCTAAATCTTCTTGGGGCATCCTTGAAAGATGCTGAACTTAAAAGACAAATTTGGTATTTACCTGACTTTTCGAACCTATTTGAGTTATGCTGTTAACATGCGCATAGATGCGATACATGGCTTTGTTCTAAAGATTTGTGATTCAGGGATTTCAAAAACACGTATTTTTGGCCTTCACTGCCTATTTACGTTGTATGTACATGATATAGAAGGTAAAAGGAAAAGAAAATTATTTCGGTGCTCTTACTTCAGTAGTTCATGTTTTAAGGCCTTCTGAACCAAAAAACAATTTTTAGTAAACGGTTCGTGTGTCTGTGTGTATGAGCTCAAAAATATAAGTGTGATAACTACCATAAGTGGAAATCAGTTCTGTGTCTTCCAAAATGCGACATCGAGATTTTCTTGAAATCTGTGCGTTCGGAATGAATTTTGTATAACAGGTTATCCATAAAATAGACTAAAGTTTACCAAACAAGAATATAAATTGTTAAAACCACACAATTTATTTCAAGTAAGTTTTTCTGTAATCAACCATTTCCATATTCTACCTATATATTTGGTTTTAATTACGCAAAATGTTTACTTTACTTTATCAGTTGATTGATACCGAGATTACACTCGAAAATCACGTTGTGAGGTATCCTGAATTGACGAAAAATAATAGAAAAGGATCTATGGTGTGTGTTTGGGGGCGGGTGAGTGGCTGGGTGTGTTTTTTTCTGTGTTCCTGAGTCAGTGGGTCTGCGAGACATCATGACTCAAAAGAAAAATCGCTTAAGTTCAGCATTTTGCAAAGATATAGCACGAAGAATATCTACCTCAAACTAACCTTTACATGTAAAGGGTTACAAAAATTTAGACTATCTCAAAATGACTGTAACGATTTTGACTAAAATTCCGTATGTTTAAGATATTGGCAGAACAAACAAAATCTACATCTCGAAGAATCCGTGAAATCCTCTTCATTCTGAATGACTTGAATAACTCGTAGATCATAAAAGGTACTCAAAATCCTACTACACTAAAAATGTTGACCTATCAAAGCATACACTTTCTGATAAATATATTTTGTAGAATTATCTGTTTCAGAGATATTTACTGTTATTTGTTTGACTTATTAATGATTTACGCCTCTATTCATTTTTTCTGGATATCATGCGAAAATAGCAGCTCAAATTCATCACATGGTAATCCGCTATTAAAAGATTTGACTATCGCTTAACTTATTCCCTTTTATATACAAGGTAATGCATATTAAATAATTTACAAATGTTTATATCGATTAACATAAACTAGGTAGATGAATAAACTTTTGTAAGAATAATATTTGAAAAATGCACGAGGTCAGTTTTTTTCATAGCACTGTTGCCATTTATTTATTTCTTGACATGTCTTGTAAAGACTATTTGAAAAGCTTTTTGTTTATTTCCATACCATTACCAACAAGATATATAAATTCATTTTTGTGACACTAAATATCAAAAGAGAGAAAATAAAAATAGACGGTATAGAAAGACTTGTGAATACAATATATTTTGGGTATTTTCCCACGTGGAAACAATGCAGCAATTACGCATCCACAAACGAATATTCGGTTAGAAGGAATATGTACACGAAACGGAAACCAGCCTGAGTTTCTCCTAACTTTATTTCTGTTTTCGTAACACCACGTATTTACTGCTGATTGAACCAGAATTCTCTGCGCTATCTTTCTCGCACATCTGCGTGTATCTGTTGCAGGTCTCAATTTACGATTCGCGATAATCATACCCCAGCTAGTAATGACATCAGATAGTTGGAACCTCATCAACATGGTGGAAACAGCTAGCCCAGCAGGCAATTGTTTCAGGATGTTACGACAACTGTCTGCGCTCCATACTTTATTGACCCTGAGGGAGTTTTAAGATATGTAAAGCCGCTTGCTCCGGAGAAGCCAGAGTTAGAGAAGGTACAGAACTGGAAATTACAGGCTCTGAAGTTAAAGTTTAACTAACTGATAGTTTTCCGGAACTCTTCATACATACGAGTACATTTGATTTCGGAGGGGGGGTGAGTTCTTGTCGTTATGCAGATTCATTTCTTGCGACACTATTGAGGTTTCGGCCAGAAACGATTAAATACTCACTTCTAATGCCCGCTGCATTTCAATAAGTGGTTGAGCACTAATGAAAGCAAGAATGTATATTACAATCTAACAACTTATATGTTTCATCAGTGATGAATAAATAATCAGCTTGTCTGTAATTTGCTATAATTGATGCACAAACTCCTACGAATTAATGAATTCCACGAATTAACCTCCTAATCACCTTAATTTAAACTGCAGTAAAGTATACTATGATAATAAATATACTATGTAAATAAGTGTGAATAGAATACCGTTTTTATAACTTTCTCTACACGTACTATGTACATAGCTTTCTATAGAGAAGGTATTGCACTCCACCCAAAAATTCGATACCGAGATTTCATCACCGGAAATATGCTTTGGGGTCCCCTGTATCCAAAGAAAGAATTTTCAGAAAAAGTCCGTGTGTTTGTGTGTGTGTTAGTGTGTGTGTGTGTGTGTGTGTGTGAGTGTGCCCGTGTGTCTGTAAACATGATATCTTAAAACGAAATGTCGGTAAAATGCCAAACTTGGTATTTAATTGTATTATCTTCCACGGATGCGAAACGAAGATGTTGAGAAAAATTCTCCCACTCCAAACTACCCTTTACATGCAACTTTTTTTCGAAAATTTTGATTTTCACAGAAATGGCTCTAACGATTTTGATTAAAGATATTTACCTGATAAATAAAATGTATATCTTGAATTTTCTGCGAATAGCCTCTGAATACTACTTTATTCTGGATGAATTTTACGGAATTTTGCATAACTGCTAAACTTTAAGATATGGACAAAAATATACCACACAAAATGTAGCGCATGGTAGAGCACACAATTTATGTTATAGATATACCTTTTTTTCGTGGAGTGGGTCGTTTATGAGATATTCCTTGTTTTGGTTTCAGCTTTAAAACACTGATATTCTCATACAGGAATTTGTCAACTCCTGTCCAAACAAACAAAGGAACTTCAGGCACATAGCAACCAGCTTTTGCCTATCACTTTAACCTATGGTACTCCCTTATATCGCTTCTACTTACAAGGAAGCAGGTAATAAGATTATTTCTGCTACTTTTTTCTCGATTAGCATGAAGTAAATAGAAGCATAAGGTTTCTAACAAAATTAAACCTCCTAAATAATTCAATTTATTAACTTGCTCAGTTATATATCCATTTAATTCTATTTTCGTTCTAATCGGGTACTTTCCTTTAAAGGCTATAACTTTGGATTTAGCTTAGGATATGTTTAAATTATAGTTTACTGTTACTTGTTGCAATTTATATACAGCGTTTTGTAAACCTTCTTGAGAATCTGAGAGAATAACCTGGTCGTCAGCAAATGAAACTGTGTCTAAGTTAAAATAGTCTAATATAAAATGTTTATCTATTTGTCTTTGCCATTGATCTATGGCTGCATCAATATAAGTATTAGAAAAAGAAACCGTTGACAGAGGGCACACTTGTCTAACTCCTTGATTTACTATTTTTTTTCCTTGATGAGTTATTTATATAAATTGATGTGCTTTCCTATATCATTTCTAAAGTTCTTGTTAAGTGTAATGGGTATATTTTCCTCCTATATGTATTTGTTGATAAAAGGTACTCGTACATTAGATGCATTAGTTCTTGTTACATAAAACATTAGATTCGTCGATTTTGAAAATGTGCATTTGACAACTATCTTCAGATATAGTAACGTAAATCATATTATATTAAGGAAATACTTTGTATCGCACAACTGCCTATTACACCACAGCAGCCAATGAGAGCTGACAAGTCATGTGATAGTTAAGAGGTACGAGGCAATGTTACCTTGGTGTACGTGCGATATTGCTCCTCGCTGACTGCCTCGTAACTCCTAACATAACTTCGTTTTTCCTCTTCAAGCTTTATCTAACTCTCTCACGCCCTCTTTTACTCTCCTATCTCTATCAGTAACTCTTCCTAACCTCCCTATCCCTTCCTTCTTCCTCTCCATATCTCTCCCTCTCTCTTAACGCTCTTTCACTTCCCCTCTTGTGTACCTTTCTCCATTCTCTCCTCTTAGTCCGTTTTACATGCCAAAACATTTTGAAAACTGTTGAGGATATAAGAATTAAAACATAGGAGAATGTTTTAACACTACACGAAATTGTGCATATTCTTTTTACTTGTTTTATGAGGTCAGTTATACAGTTATACTGGTAATCGGGTTGCATATATCTACAAATGGTCAAGAAAAATTATTACAAATTCTTAAATATTCAGTTGTTGAATTTCGTAAATTGAAAAAAAATTCCGTTAAAAACATTGTGCGGAACTTTTCTGTTAGACGGAACTTTCCCGAAATAAATGGTAATTTAATTCTTAATTGTGGAACATAAAATTAATTATACTATTAACTTTTAAAAAGAGTTTCTTTTACCCTTTAATCACCCTATTAATTACACTTTACGAGTACCTGTTCACTAAAATAATTCACACATATACAAAACATGATAATATACTATTTTTATTTTCTCTTCATGTACTACATACATAGTGTATATACAGAAGGTATTGTATTACACTCAAAAATTCGATACCAAGATTTCACCGGAAACCCCTGGAATAAAAAGGATGCTTTTAGAAAAAGTGGGTGTGTGTATCCTTGTGTGTTTGTGAGTGAGTGAGTGAGTGAGTGAGTGTGTGTGTGTGTCTGTGTCTGTGGATAGCGCAGATCAAACACGAAAAGTTGGTTAAATACCAAACTTGATATTTATCAAACACGAAGAAGATTTTCAGGAAAATCCCCCCACCCTTAACTACACCTTACATTGAATAACTTCAACAATTTTGATTTTCTCAAAAATGGCTGTAACGATTTTGATTAAAGTATCATATATTTAAAGATATCTATTGACAAAATGTTTATCTTAAATTTTCTGGGAATAGCCTCTGAAGACTTCTTTATTTTGGATGAATTTTGCTAAATATTGCATAACTAGTAAACCGTAAAAGATAGACAAAAACTTACCACACAAAAAATGTAGATCTCAGTAAAACACATAATTTATGCAATTATGCTTTTGGGTTTGTTTTTTTTTTTTTTAGAGTTACGCATTTCTGAGAGACTCGTTATTGGTTTCAGCTTTAAAATACTGATTACTTTTCTCATACGGGAAACTGTTAATTCCAAGTCATACAAGCAAATATATTTCAATGACATAGCAACCGGCTTTTAAAAGATTTATGTGTCGCTTCAGCATGCTTATTTCCCTTATTTCCAATAGGGAGCCCTGGGTTCGATTTCCATTACCGGCGTGGGGATTTTTCCGCTGCTGGGAGGCCTGGACGGGGTGCACTCAGCCTCGTGAGGTCCCTGGAGGGACCAACTGAGGAGCTACTTGATGGAGAAGTAGCGGCTCCAGGTCATGAGAACAGCATTAACCGGCCGGGAGGTTCGAGGCGGAAATGGGGGACGCAGCGGCCGGGCCAAGGTTCCTTATCAGCTGTCGTGCCATGGAGTTACTTCCTTATTTCGCTTCTACTTGCAAGGAAATAAGTGATAAAACAATTTCTGCTAATTTTATATCGAATAGCATGAAGAAGATAGAGGGATATGCTTTTTAACAATAATTTTAACAGACATGTGGAGAAAGTCATGTGAATGGAACACAAGATTTTTTTAAATTTTTGCTTTATTTCGTGTCCATTGGGATTGTCTCTGCAGTTTCTTCTAAGTAACGTAATTAAGTTACTATATAGTACACGTTATATAACAAGTTTCATAATAACAGTCTGGAAAGTTTTGCGTTACATACACACACACACACACACACACACACACACCTCTACACAGTGACAGAGAGAGAGAGAGAGAGAGAGAGAGAGAGAGAGAGAGAGAGAGATAGAGTTTATTAAAATATAATATCTGGCTTCCGTGTAGGCCACTATACAAAGGGATCAAAAAATACTTTTACAACGTTTGGGGTTGTATTCCTTACATTGAAAGAGGAAAACACATTTATATAAACATATGCTCCAAAATCCTTCATTTTCGTGTTATCAGTTTATTAATGAGAGTTTAGTTCAACAGTTTTGCTGTTCCAAACCAAAACCTTTATTTATCTATGCACTCATTCATGGAAGGCTTGGCCAATTTTACCCTGCGGAGTTTGCACTGTGTTGCTATGGCTGCTTGTTTACTGTCGTCATCTGCCAGTTGAGTAATATATTCTCCCAGCACCCCTTGCAGTCTACAGAGACTCTTTCAGACACTAGCAGAAACACGTGAATAAATGAATAATGAAGTTCTAGCACATTTTAGTCTCGTTCGAGATACACTGGTTGGCGTCTATCATGACTAATGTATAAGCAGATGAGGACCAGTCCCATGGTCTGCACGTTCCTTCGGCCACAGTTCTTCGGATTTTTATCTTTGGGGGCACCTTAAGCAATGGCGGCTTTAGGCAGCAGAACATCCCGAATGAAGAAACTCTTAATCTACGTGTCATGAGACCGACAAGGAGTATTGACAATCCATGAATCCTGGGTCTAAAGTACTTACAACATTGTAAGTCGCCATTGGGGTTGTCATCTCAAAATAATTGGAGATCACCTTGTGGTTTACCGGGAAACATACGAGTCAGTTGAGAAATTCAATTTAATGCTATGCCGGCATGTTGCCATGGTTGCTCAGAGGCAGAGCAACCGGCTAGAGGTCGGGAGATCCGTGGTTCAAATCCCGGCTATGGCATTGAATTTTTCAGTCAAATTCTACCTATCCAACTCTGTTCTACACACGGCTTGTGTGAAAAAACAATTAATCCAATATTCTCATGAAATTCAAGATATACGTTTTATTTGTTATGTAAACATCTTTAATGCACGGTATTTTAATCAAAATCATTTGAGCCATTTGTGAGAAAATCAAAACTTTCGAATTTTTTTCCATGTAAAGGTTAGTTGCGGGTGGGGGGGGGTTTCTCTTGAGAATCTTTGTGTCGCATCCTTGGAAGACACTAAACTTAAATACCAAGTTTGGTGTTTTATGATTTTTTGTTTTTGAGATATGCTGTCCAAAGACGGACCTTTTTCTAAAATTGCTTTTTTGGGATTCAGGGGACTCCAAAACGTATATTTCCAGTGAAATCTCGACATCAAATGTAATGGGTGGAATACAGTTCCTTCTGTAGCCCCTATTTACGTTATATTACACATGTCTACAGAAAGTAAAAATGCTGGAGTCATAACATATTTTTCCGGTGAAATCTCTACATCGAATTTTGGGTGGAATAAAATACCTTCTCTATTTACTATGCACATTTTATATATGGGCTAGAGAAACTAAAAAGTGGACGATATACGCTGCCGTTAACGCTCCATAATGAAATTACTGAAAGTCGACAGGACTGAAAATAGTGCGTATTGAACAAATCGAACAATTAATATCGGATATCTCGAAAATGATATAGTTATGCCACAAAAAGTTATTGGAAATAAAATGTGCGTTCTAAAGATATTTAAATTTTATCTCTAATTAAGTTTCGGTCTATACAAACAGGCGTTAAAGCCAGTTTGGACCTATGGGATACAGCTTTAGGGCTGTTCTAAGTTGACCATAATAAAACATATATAGACATTTCAAAATAAAGCTTTAAGAGCAATAGTTAATGCACCTTGGAATGTGCGCAATGATCACATACATAGAGATCTCAAGATCTACACTGTTTCAGAAGAAATAAAAAAGACCGCAACGAAACATCAAGCCAGATGACTTAATGTGTAACCGCAAGAATTGGTGTAAGCTATGGGGGCCTTCAGTGGAAGACTCGCCTATATATGTATGTACCTTGTGAATTTATTTATGAAGGAAATAATAATGAATAGTTGTAATAATAATGAAATTAAATAAAAAAATGTTTCGGTCTTACACTGAATTTTATATATGTATATACTCCTGTGATATATATATATATATATATATATATATATATATATATATATATAAATTCCTTCTGGATGATGAGAACTTTACAGGCTATTACCAGAAAATTCAAGATATACATTTTATTTTCATAAAGTTAATAATCTATTTTAAACAAAATCATTTGAGCTAAGTTTAGAAAGTGTTAAATTAAATAAAAAATATCTTTGTGAAAGGTGGTGTTTTGTTGGGTTGAAGAATTTTCTGGAACATCTTATTGTTACATCTTTGAAAACCATTAAATACAAAGTTTGGTATTTATCTCACATTTTCAGTTTTGAACTAGCTATTCAAAGAAACAACACACACACACAAACACACACACACACACACACACACACACACACACACACGGAGTACGCGCGGATCTTTTTCTACATTTTCAGGGTACCTCAAATCATATTTCCGACAAAATGTCGGTATAGAATTTTTGATGGAGTGGAGTACCTTCTACGTAATTGGTAGATAAAATAAAAATAAGAAATGATAAGAAGTATCTCAGAAATCTCTAGCGTCATAAAAAATCAATTATTTTTCAAAGAAACCTATAAATTTTTGTGTGATACATTTAATAGTTTACTAGTTATATAAAAGTATACAAAGTTCCTTCCGAATGAAAAGAGCTTGGACAGAATTCTAGCTATACAGTTTTTCGTGATGTAAACATTTTAAGATGTGCTGTTTTAACCATAATCATTATGATTTTTGTGAAAACCAAAAGTTCCGAAAAATCTATTCATTGCTTGCTACTTTAACTGCCTATGAATGCTAGAATTTTAAATAGAACCCAGGGTTTCGTAATATGGCATTCAAATGTTGTAACGAAGTAACTAATGATGCTATTTAAAATGGAAAACACTAAAACTACGGCTTGGTCTTCAGCAACGTGGGTTGCACATAATAAACCCTAAAAACAATGATTACTTTGAGACCCGATAAGGTGATTGTACATTCTTTAAAAGACATCTAACAGTGAAGTGGCTAGGTTGGCAACGCGTCCTGAGCCAGATTCAAGATTACCATATGCATGGCCACCTTCAGATTTATTTGGCAGCGTTGTTATGCAGGACGTATTTTATGCTCCCCACTGAATTTCCATTAAACCCTAACAGTCGATACTAGCAAATTTGGCAAATGGATAACGTTAGCTTGGTCGTCGTAAGTTATCGTGGAGAATGAGAACTTGACAGTCAAAAGGGCGTTTCGATGGGTCGAAGCGTGACGTCACGAGGGTCGTAGTTGTACAATGTTTTATGCCAACCTTTCGACCTCGCCACAACCACAACATGGTGATATCTCACACTGTCGACGTTTGTGGACCGAGGGTCACTAGAGTCCATTTAAACAAAGTTAAGAGTGCCCATAAACAATGTGTAATGTTGTTATGGCATACAGTGTAACAATGAGAATATTTTATGTTGGCGTATTACACTTTTCTAATCATTCGGTGTTGTTATGAAAATCATCTCGCCTACAAACACTCTTTATGACGAAGTAATGGAGCGCAATAAAGAAAACTAGAGGCAGACTTAAAGGTAGCATAGATGGATTTCTTGTTATGACTTCAGAGAAATCAGTATAACTACATGCAGTTATTACTTTCTCTACATTTACTATATACATAGTGTATAGAGAAGGTATTGAATTCCACCCAAAAATTCGATACCGAGATTTCACCGGAAATGCATGTTTAGGTCCCCCTGAATCCAAAAAGAAGCATTTCTACAAAAAGGTCTATGTGTGTGTGCGCGCGTGTGTGTTTCTGTGTGTATGTGTCTGTGTGTCTGTGGACAGCATAGCTCAAGAACGAAAAGACCGTTAAATACCAAACTTGATATTTAAGTTTGGTATCTTCCAAGAATGTGGCACGAAGATTTCAAGAAAATGCCCCACCTGCAACTACCCTTTACATGGACTTTTTTCGGAAATTTTGATTTTCTCAAAAATGGCACTATCGATTTTGATTAAAATACCGTATATGAAAGATATTTATATGACAAATAAAATGTATGTCTTGAATTTTCTGGGAATAGCCTCTGAAGATTACTTTATTCTGGATGAATTTTACAGAGTGTTTCATAACTGTTAAACCGTAAGAGATGAGCAAAAACTTACCGCACAAAAAATGTAGATCACGATAAAACACACAATTTATGCCATATACATTCTTTTCGTGGAGTTGACCGTTTTTGAGATATTCCTTTTTTATTGGTTTCAGCTTTACAAAATTTATACTTTTCTCATACAGGAATTTGTCAAATCCTGTCCATACAAACAAATGAACTTCAGTCACATAGCAATCAGCTTTAGACTATCACTTTAACGTATGGTGCTCCCTTATTTCCCTTCTACTTACAAGGAAGCAAATAATAAGACTATTTCTGCTAATTTTTTCTCAATTTGCATGAAGTAAATAGAAGCATAAGCTTTTTAACAATTTGTTGCAGAGATGTGGTGAAAGCCATGTGAATGGAGCACATCAGATTTTTTTTTCCGCTACCACTTAGCTATAGTAAGAAGAGGCAATTCAACTTCACCGGGGGAATCTAATTTTGAGATAACCGAAAGATAAAGTAAAATGTAAAAAGTTCCTGTGACATTCAAATTGGTCTGGCATTGCCAGCTCTGGAGAGCTGGTAAACGGAGGGCAGTAATATGTCTCTACATTCCACCTGGAGTTGTTAATAAAGAATGTTATTCGGCATGTAAAATACAGCAGTGGCGTACCTAGTCAAATTTAAAGGCGAGTGGCCTGGTATTAAAAATGTCTTGCAGTTTTTTTTTTTTTTTTTTTTTTCCTCAAATGAGTTTTACAAACCTTTTTATCCATGAATAGGAGAACGCTAAATCCTTTTCTCGATACAAATTTGTCAATGTCAGGCTAAATGGTAGACACAGGGAGATGCAGTATTATAGAAGGGCAGCTTCATAAAAACTGGACCGTCATCTCTCTTAGTACAGTTCCATTTTTTAAAATCAATCTTGAAAGTTTAGCTTTTCTATACTGATTAGTATATGCAGAATTAAAATGTTGTCTGATATTATTTTTACTAGAACAGCTATTTAGAATACACTAAGCATTCAGCTATTTTACCATTTCTAATAAATTTCTCATTCCACGCGAAAATTTACCTAGTGTTTCCGTGAGCCGCCCTCAATAGAACGTCACTGTCTGTTGTTATTCGTCATATACAAATACGGTAGATAGCACACGGAGGGGTTGGCAATGTTTGCGCACAAATGTGAGCAAATTCCCTAGGCCTGGGAAATGCCAAAGCATGTTGGTTAAACTCAGTGCCTGTTGTTGGGTCTCTGGGTATGCGGGCATTAGAGATAACAAAACGGGGACATGCTAGCAAAGAGGACCCTTTCAAAAATATTAAGTATGAGCTAACTCAGATGAGGGATCATCTTGAATTGTGGAGAAGACAAGCTATTTATTCCTGGGCCTGGCAGTAAACTAAGTAACTAAGTATTGGGCCTACAGGCTTATTCTAATTGGCCATCAGTGGAGAGAGAATGACACACAGAAACACACAACACTAAGCATCCATTGCAGGATTGCAACCCGCGGCCTTTTCGCAGCAGTGCGTCAATACCAAAAGCGCCAACGACCGCGGCTGCTGAGACCTTAGTTAAGTTTATTTTGAGCCTAACTGATCCAGGCTCAGAAGTGTTGTTGGCCACCTAACTGGACATAACACTCGGAGAAGGCAAAATCTATGCCTAATGGGGCTTACACAAGACCGGCTAACTATGTAGGTAATGCGGGAAGGATTCTGAAACCACTCAGCCTATTTTATGTGAATGTTATTCACAGATATGTGACCCTTTAGGGAGCCCGGGTACATTAAAAGGGCAAATGTCCAGGACGTGGTCGTTTGTTTAGGATCATTGGACTTGACTGTGAAGCACAAAGGACTAAAAGAGTCTGCGAACAAGTCCTCGTGTGTGACTACTCAGGTCACCTCATCATCATCAAAAAGTAATAACTCAAAACCGAAATTTCAGATCAACACCGAACTTATCATTTAAGTTAAGAATTTATTAAAGATGAGAACGAAAGAAAATAAAACCTTTAATTGAAAAAGAAATAGTTATTTATAATTTTCTAAAAATGACCATAACGATTTTGATTAAAATATGTTTAAGATATTTTCGCACCAAACGAAATGTGTATTTTGAATTTTCTAGAGATAACTTTGAAGACTTCTCGATTATGGATGACTTCTGTCTAAATAGTAAACTGTGGATCCCCTTACAGAATTTATGGTATATATATTTTTTTTTTGTAGAATTGACCGTTTTCAAGATATTCTTTGTTGTTGGTTTCAGTTTTAACTTACTTAAACTTTTCTCATCTTCTTTTCAACTCTCTTTTGATTTACTGCTGGCCTTGTAAAGAATTTAAATTGTCACATAGTGATCAGCTTTTAAAATATTCCAGTACTGCTTAGCTTAGTATATTCCTTTATTTCCCTTATATTTATAACGGGACAAGTAATAAGACCAATTCTGCTGATGTATATCTCAAATTCATTTCTGCATTTTTTCTTTCGTGTAAAAAAAGACTTTATTCGTTGGAATAAGTTTTACATTTTGTGTAATTGTTACTTAAGTTTTATTAATTTAAGTATAAAAATGTACATTCGTAAGGGTTTATACATATTAGCACGATGTAGATACATAAGAACATTTGATTATGAAACAGCTAGAGAGAGTCACATGAATAGAACACATCAGATTAGCTTTTTACTTCCTCTACACGTACTATGTACATAATGTATAGAGAAGGTATATTGCATTGCACCCAAAAATTCGATACTTAGATTTTCACCGGAAATAGACGATTTAGCGTCCCCTGTATAAAAAAACGTATTTTGAGAAAAAAGGCAGTGCGTGTGTCCGTTTGTAAGTGTATTTGTGTGTCCGTTATCTGTAAACACGATAACTCAAAAATGAAAAATCGGTAAAATACCAATCTTTTTATTTAAGTTTAGTATCTTCCAGAGATGCAACACGAAGCTTTAGAGAGAAAAATCCCCCCACCCCAAACTAACATTTACATGGAACCTATGTTTCTTTTCTCGAAAATGACTCTGGTGATTTTGATTAAAATATCGAATATTAAAGATACTTACCTCACAAATAAAATGTATATCTTGAATTTTCTGGGAATAGCCTACTTTATTCTGGATGAATTTTACGCAATTTTGCATAACTGCTAAATCGTAAGAGATGAAAAAAATTTACCTACTATACAAAAAATGTAGATCACGTGAAAACACATAATTTATGTGTTTTATGTATACATGTTTTAGTTGAATTGGCCATTTCTGAGATATTCCTTATTTATTTCAGAATTAAAATAGTTACTTTTCTCACACTGAAAATTGTAAACTCCTGGCCATGGATAGAAACGGATTTCAACAACATGGCAACCAGTTTTTAAAAGATTTGACAATCGTTTTAGCCTAGTGTATTCCATTATTTCCCTCCTACTTACAAAGAGGCAAGTAAATAAGAACATTTTTGCTAATGTTTATCTCGATTATCATAAAGTAGATAGAAGAATATGATGTTAACAATAATTGGTTACAGCGATGTAGAGAAACTCATGTGAATGGGACACGTCAGGTTTTTTTTTTCTGGAACTTTAAATGTTGATTCATTTATTTAGTTTTTGCGAGGATCAGATATCCCACAATGGAGCGTGACGTAGACCAGTAAATGATAATGACAGTCGGTAAGGAAAACAATCACAAAGTAAGCTCATTAAGACCACATTCCAACTTGTGGATATCCACACTTTTTTGCGAAGTTCCCCTTTCTCCACTTAACCACAAAGCGAGGCTACATTGTAGCAACATGGGCAGGAAGGACGGTAGCTAGGGTTGACATGACCGCTTGAATTATTCATGTTCACGACTGGGCCTCGGAGATTTTCGTGAATTCCCAGCACGCCCATGTGTATTTCCTAATGGGGTCACATGGCGGTCTTTAAAATAGCGGTACACTCTCTCATTGTTAAGGTATCTGATTTTTCGCCGTTTTTGTACTTCAAATAATTACTCCATATATGGCAACATGTGCTTCGTAACTCAGTCGGTCTCTTGCAATTAAGAAGCTGAAAGTCACCGATAGAGGCAAATAAATTCAAGAAATTAAATGAAATCATTAACAAGCGTAACAGCTCAGGCGGATTGGTCTATGGGCCGCATTCGGGAGGTACCGTGTTCGATCACGGTGGCTGTTCACTTTGACCCATGGGTTTTTCGTGGTTTCCCCAGGTTGGGAGGCATTCCTGTTCATCTCTTACATCTTTCTGTCCATCATTGCATATACCCACAATCTCCTTGTTCTGTTTCAGGCGACGGTATTCGATTGGACATGATTGCACTTTCTGTAAGGGTTTCTTCCCTGGCGTCGTTGCGGAACCACTCAACACCCGCTTTCGAATGCTTTCGGGTGGGGGCCCTTTCGGAAGAAAAGTATTATTTCTACACTCTATGTATGTATGTATGTATGTATGTATGTATGTATGTATGTATGCATGTATGCATGTATGCATGTATGCATGTATGCATGTATGTATGTATGTATGTATGTATGCATGTATGTATGTATGCATGTATGCATGTATGCATGTATGTATGTATGTATGTATGTATGTATGTATGTATGTATGTATGTATGTATGTATGTATGTATGTATGAATGTATGTATGTATGTATGTATGTATGTATGTATGTATGTATGTATGCATGCATGTATGTATGCATGTATGCATGTATCTATGTATGTATGTATGTATGTATGTATGTATGTATGTATGTATGTATGTATGTATGTATGTATGTATGTATGTATGTATGTATATATGTATGTATGTATGAGTTTTTACTTTAAGCAGCTTCCTTTAGGAATAACTTTTTTCAAGAACGCTTGAAGATGCCTAAATTACATTTTGATTCGACAAAAAAATATATCACGATTTAGCTTAGATACTAATAAAGTTATTTATATTAAAGTGATTAGTGATATATATCATTAAAAGTATAACTAAGCAAAATTGTATCTTCCTTGACAAACTACAGTATATATGAAAGTAGATAAGTGAACTTGGAAGTCGTTCCGTTAACTTCTTTCTGATATCTACGTAAGTAGTTTATGTGAAAATGGATATGAAGTTAGAAAATGTAAATTTGGGGAGATAAGTCTTTTAACCGCTCATTAATTAAGAAAATTACACACCTATTTTAAAAGACAGATATGTAAACTACTTTGAAACACTCTTTCTTTCTCGTTAATAAATTATCTTGGCATGTTTTGACTACTTTAATGTCTTCCATTTTTTAAGTATCTTTTAATTGGTAAGTTATTTCGGACGACGAATGAATGAAATTGGCGAAAATATGCTCAATTGAGTCTGCGGTCCATAGATTTTATTACCTTATCAATGTAACTCATCCTATAGGTATTCGAACTGGGACCTCTTGAATGTGAAGTAGTACAATATTGAAAGATATTTGCACGAAAATAATAAACACATCTTGAATTATCTGGACGTAGCCTATGAATCCACTACTATCGACAGGAATTTTGTATAATCTTTATAATTAAGTGAATGTTAAAAAGCAGACGAAAACGTACTACACAATACCTACATCTAGATCTCTTTAAAACGCGGAATTTATTTCAAATATCATCCTTTAATGACATAAGCCATTTAAAAGATAGTCATCATTAATTGTTCAAATTTTCAATACATGTACAAGTCCTATCGATTTTCATTTCTGTTGTTGCACGCAATTGCATGGAAAGCGACTGAAAGTATAAGGCCAATACATACCGTGCCGCTCTTAAACATTCGACTGTAACATTCTCTTCGTATGTGTAACGAAATGTGTATTGTAGCTGTATTTGCAAAGTTTTATCTCGATTAAAATAAGTTAGATACAAAAATAAGTCATCTAACAATAATCGAAAGAGAATGGAGAAAGGTATGTGATGTAACAATAACATTAGTATACATAGGTATATATATATATATATATATATATTCTTTGAGTTTCTGCAAAAAACTTTAAGAGGAAATAAATTGGTTAGGGTTAAATACTGCGATTTATGGAGATGTTTAATGTGTACAAGTGTAAGATTAAAATAAAAATAGCATGTGTTACATTCACATGAATTTCTCTATATCTCTGCAACAAATTATTGTTAAAAAGCTTGTGCTTCTATTTACTTCATGCCAATCGAGAAAAAACTAGCACCAACAGTCTTATTACTTGCTTCCTTTTAAGTAGAAGCGAAATAAGGGAGTACCATAGGTTAAAGTGATAATCAAAAGCTGGTTATTATGTGACTGATGTTCCTTTGTTTGTATGGACAGGAGTTGACAAATTCCTGAATGAGAAAATTGTGTTTTCTAAAACTGAAACAAATTACAAGGAATATCTCAAAAATGACCAACTGCGCGAAAAAAAAGTGTATAACATAAATTGTGTGTTTTAATGTGGTCTACATTTTTTATGTGGTAAGTTTTTTTGTCCATTTCTTATAGTTTAGTAGTTATAGAAAATTCCGTAAAATTCATGCAGAATAAAATAGTCTTCAGATATTATTCCCAGACAAATCAAAATATACATTTTATTTTTCAGATATATATCTTTAATATACGATATTTTAATCAAAATTGTTGGAGCCATTTTTGAGAAAAACAAAATCTTCGAAATTGTTTCCATGTAAAGGGTAGTTTAGAGTGGGGGGATTTTCTCAAAATCTACTTGTCACATCCCTGGAAGATACTAAACATAAGTACCAAGTTTGGTTTTTTGCCGACTTTTCATTTTTGAGATATCGTGATCACAGACACACAGACCTTTTTCTGAAAATAATATTGACTTTCTCTATACGCACTATGTACAGTGTATAGAGAAGGTATTGTAATACACCCACAAAATCGATACCGAGTTTTCACCGGAAATACATGTTTTGGTTCCTCCTGAATCCAAAAGAAGCATTTTTAAAAAAATGTCCGTGTGTGTGTCTGTCTCTCTGTGTGTATGTATGTGTGTGTATGTGTGTGTCTGTGGGCAGCATAGCTCAAAAGCGAAAACACCGTTTAATACCAAACTTGGTATTTAAGTTTGGTATCTTCCAGGGATGCGACACGAAGATTTTCAAAAAAATCCCCCCACCCCAAACTACCCTTTACATGGAACTTTTTTCGAACATTTTGATATTCTAAGAAATGGCTGTAAGGATTTTGATTAAAGTATTGTATATTAAAGATATTTACCTGACAAATAAAATGTATGTCTTACATTTATTTTGGGTGAATTTTACGGAATTTTGCATCACTTCTAAACCGTAAGAGATGGACAAAAACTTAGACACAAATATTTTAGAGCACATTAAAATACACAATTTATGTTACATACATTTTTTTTACGTGAAGTTGATAGTTTTTTAGGTATTCCTTGTTTTTGGTTTCAGCTTTGAAAAACATACTTTTCTCATACAGGAATGGATCAACTCCTGTCCACAGAAACAAAGGAATTTCAGTCACATAGCAACCAGGTTTTGACTATTACGTTAGCCTATGCTACTCGCTTATTTCGCTTCTGCTTACAAGGAAGCAAGCAATAAGGCTATTTGTGCTAATTTTTTCTCAAATGGTATGAAGTAAATAGAAGCGCAAGCTTTTTAACAATAATTTTGGTGCAGAGAGGTAGAAAAAGACATGTGAATGTTACACATCAGTTTTTTTTAAAGCGTCTATTTTCGGTGAAATCTCGGTATCGAATTTTTGGGTGGAATGCAATACCTTCTCTATACACTATATACGTGTATTTACTACATAGTACGTATAGAGAAAGTAAAATTCTGATGTGTTTCATTCACACGAATTTCTCTACATCTCTGCAACAAGTTATTGTTAAAAAGATTATGATTCTATTTACTTTATGCTAATCGAGAAAAAATTAGTAGAAATAGTCTTCTTACTTGCTTCCTTGTAAGTAGAAACGAAATAAGGAAATGCCATAGGTTAAAGTGATAGCCAGGAGCTGGTTGCTATGTGACTGAAGTTCCTTTGTATGGACAGGAATTGACATATTTCTATATGAGAAAAGTGTAAGTTTTTTAATGCTGAAACCAAAAACAAGGAATATCTGAAAAACGATCAACTCCACGAAAAAAACGTATATAACATAAATTGTGTGTGTTACTTTGCTCTATATTTTTTGTGTGGTAAGTTTTCGTCCATCTCTTACGGTTAAGCAGTTATGCAAAAGTATGTAAAATTAATCCAGGATAAAGTAGTCTTCACAGGCTATTCCCAGAAAATTCTAAACATATATTTTATTTGTCGTATAAATACTTTTATTATACGATATTTTAATCAAAATGTTAGAGCCAATTTTCAGAAAATCACAATTTTTGAAAATTGTTCAACGTAAAGGATAGTTTGAGGTAGGAGAATGTTATAGATATCTTCCTGTAGCATCCTCGGAAGATACGTAACTTAAATATCAAAGTTTGATATTTTACCGACTTTTGATTTCTGAGTTGTGACATACAGACACTCACATACACATGGACCTTTTTCTAAAAATGCTAATTTGGATACAGATGGCCCTAAAATGTGTATTTCCGTTGAAATTTCGGTATCAAATTGTTGTGTGGAGTGGAATATCTTTTCTACCTACGTACCATGTACCATGTAGAGGAAGAAAAAATATGCGGATTGCAACCATATGGCAACCAGCTTTTAAAAGATTTGCCAATCGCCTAGGCTAGTTTCCCTTATTTCCCCTTTGCTCACAAGAGTGCACGTAATAAGATAATTTCTGGACTGCTTCCGTGGTCGAGTGGTCAGCGAGCTGACTTCTCACCCAGAGGTCCCAGATTCGATTCCTGGCTGGGGCGGAGAGTTTTTCTTTAACCAGAATTATTACCTATCCGCCACAGAGTCTTGAAGTGTGTGTGTGTGTGTGTGTGTGTGTGTGATTGAGGAAAATAAAACGATTTAAACCCAACGTAAAGAATCTCCAGACGAGTTGTTTTCTAACGCAAAGCCTCCGATATAACTTTAGATGTTAAAGGGGGGATATATAAATGAAACAATAATAATAATAATAATAATAATAATAATAATAATAATAAAAAAAAAATTATTTCTGCCAATTTTCATCTCAACTATCATAAAGTAGTTAGAAGAATACACTTTTAACAAGTTCTGACGATTCAGTGTTGTTTTAATTGTTATTTTATACCCCATTTAATTGTGCGTCGGGGATCGTCTACCTTCGACGCTCAGTTGTTTCTAGTGATTGCATGGATGTCCATTCTTAAAAATTTGTTCATTTCAAACCTCTTTGTATATATAGTGAAGTATAATGTTATTTCTGCAAATATTCATCTCCATTAAAAGAAGTATAAGCTTTCGTAAGAATACCTTTCATATGCACTAATAAACAATAGAGGATAGAAAAAGACATGTGAATACAACACATCAAATGTTTTATTCCGTTGGTAACACAACACTATAATAATAATAATAATAATAATAATAATAATAATAATAATAATTAATAATCTAATGTGTTCTATTCAGATAACTCCCTACATTTCTGTAAAAATTGTTGTCGCTACTAGATTAGAACAATTATGACGACTTGCTTGACAACCAGCTGGTGTCTTTATTAATCTAATGTTTTTAAGTTTGTTATTGTTTTGTGTCAGAATTAGAGAAAAATGCCAAAATCAGAGGTGCGTCTCTAGCCCGTGTGACCTTGAGGAGAGCTGGATGCGATTTTCAATGCAGTAATATGGCATTTAATACATATACCTTTTAGCTTTAAGGGTCTATTTGTCTTTATGACGAATTACTTATAAATAAGAACCTATTATATACTTATATTATCCCAGCTTATTCACCGAAAAGTTCTGATTCCCCTTGCAAATACATTGTTAGTGTGCACCTTTTCCCAGTATTGCTCCATGTTTTATCTCCTGTGGGCCTGCAGTTGTTTTCATGTTTATGCGTGGATACACGATTTTCATTATTTTAAACATAAGTTGGTATTATATGTCGTTAGTGTAGTATTTCCTTGTATGTTTTACTAAGCTATTTGATTGTAAAAACAGTAGAATGTGGTGTTCTATCCGCGTGGTCGATAGAGGCATATGCTGCTGTAAAACCGGCATCTTTGGGATATGACTGTAAAATGTTCTATGCTTTCATCATCTTCTACTGACAGAGCGGGAAGACATTTACTGCCATATTGCAATTGATGTATAACATCGATAGCCTGGATTCTTTTTTAGCAGAGAAGAGGTTAGTTACCAAACAGCAGAGTACATATTTCCATTGTAGTCACGAAATGCATTTTACTTAACTTTTTTGCGGAAAGTCGTACAAAGGATGGAAGACCTGCAGGTATGGAATTGCAACATGTGGCGTTCAATTAGGTAAGTCAGTTGGTTCGCCAGGTCCAAGTTATGTTGATTGTCTTTGTCACATCACTGTGTTGAGTATGTTCCTTTTCTCGTGAACTGTGAACCAGTTTTGTCAGCACTTTCTTGGGATGGTAGTGCGCATAAATGGGCTTTGTTTTCAAACGCGATGTGGACTATCTTCCTTTCTCAGGCATGCGATTTGTTAGCTCTAGGTTAGTGTGTGTCTGTGTGCGTGTGTGTGCGTGTGTGTGTGTGCGTGTGTGTGTAAATAAACGGATTTTTCAGAACTTACTTTAATAACTTCCACTACCATTTCTGAGAAGGTCAAAATTTTCAAAACATTTTCCATGTAAACAGTGGCTTGTGGTGAGGGGGATTTTCTTGAAAATCTTCATCCTTGGAAGATACTAAACCTAAACATCAAGTTTGTTATTTAACGGTCTTCTCGGTTTTGAGCTATGCTGTCCACAGACACAAACACAGACACATGGATATTTTTCTAAAAATCTAATATGTTCCATTCACATTACTTTCTCTACATCTCTGCAACAAATTATTGTTAAAAAGCTTATACTTCTATTTACTTCATACTAATCTAGAAAAAATTAGCAGAAATAGTTTATTACTAATTTCCTTGTAAATAGAAGCGAAATAAGGTGATACCCTAGGTTAAAGTGATTGTCAAAAGCTGTGATTGAAGTTGCTTTGTTTGTAAGGACATAGATTGACAAATTCCAGAATGAGAAATGTATAACTTTTTCAAAGCTGAAACCAAAAATAAGGACTATCTCAAAAACAACTCCAGGAAAAAAATGTATATAACATAAATTGTGTGCTTTAACGTTCTCTACATTTATTATGTCGTAAGTTTTTGTCCATCTCTTATGGTTAAGCAGTTATGCAAAATTCCGTAAAATACAGCCAGAATAAAGCAGTCTTCAGAGGTTATTCCCAGAAAATTCAAGATATACATTTTATTTGGCATGTAAATATCTTAAATATGCGATATTTTAATCAAACCCGTTACACCCATTTTTAAGGAAATCAACATTTTCGAAAAAGGTTCCATGTAAAGGGTAGTTAGGGTGCGGGATTTTCTTGAACATCTTCGTGTCGCATCCTTGCAAGATACCAAACTTAAATACCAAGTTGGTATTTAACGGCCTTTTTGTTTGTGAGCTATGCTGTCCACACACACACACACACACACACACACACACACACACACATACACACACATACACATGGTTTCAAGGGGATCTAAATGGCCGCGCCGTGGCCGAGTGGTTAGACCACTGGCCTCTCACATAGACGGGGTTCGATCCCAAGCGATGGCATGTGAGATTTATGGTGGACAAAGCGACGCTGGGGCGGGTTTTCTCCGGGTTCTCCTGTTTCCCCATCGCTTTCCACTGGTGCTCCATCTTCATTCATGTATCATCAGTGTCACCGCCTACGGTGTCATAAGCAGTTAAAGCGGGCGTTTAAACACTACCAAAAAAAAGAGGGATAGAATTAAAATGATTCAAGCCCAATTTCTCATAGGTATCAGTGACTAATAAAGCTTATTTGCAATTATATATTTATGATAAAGCTTTCTATAGCGCAAAATGGTTACTCTATTTTATACAAGGAGCTTTTGTATTAAAACTTAATATAAAATTCTCGGGTGCAATACAATGCTTTCTCTACCTACTAGATACATGATAGAGAAAGTAAGAGGTATACACATTTGAAAATTCAAACCAATAGATAATTAAGAATACCTCCAAATAGCTAACGCCTTCAAAGAAACATAGCTAGTGAGAAATGTACATATTTCTGTACGGTTTACCAATAACAAAACTGTTATAGAATACGCAAGGCTTCAAATTCTAATCGAGATATGCATTTATTTTGTCATGAAATGTCTTAAACGTAATATAATGGTTTAACCATAAAGGTATTGCCATTTCTGTAAATGCTAAAATATTTTAACATTTTTACTTTCTCTACACGTTTTATGTACATAGTGTACATAGAAGATATTGTATTACACTCAAAAATTCGATTACGAGATTTCATCGGAAATATATGTTTTGAGACTTCCTGAATCCAAAATAAGCATTTTTAAAAAAAAATGTCCACTCACGCGCGCGCGTGTGTGCGAGCAGGATAGCTCAAAAACGAAAAGACCGATAAACACCTAACTAGGTATCTTCCAAGGATGTCACACGAAGATTTTCAAGAAAATCCTCCACCCCAAACTACCCTTTACATGGAACATTTTTCGAAAATTTTGATTTCCTCAAAAATGGCTCTAACGATTTTGATTAAAATACGTTATGGTTAAGATATTTTTATGACATACGAAATGTGTATCTTGAATGTTCTGGGAATAACCTCTTCATTCTGGGCGACTTTTATATTACTGGCAAACCGTAAGCTATATACAAAAAATCACTACTCAAAACATTTAGATATCATTAAAACACACAATTTATGTTATATATATATATTTTTTTTTGTAGAGGTAACCTTTTTCGAGATATTCCGGATTAGTAGTTTCAATTTTAGCCAGTTAAACTTGTCTCAAACGGGAAGACATCCTGCTGCTTGTTTCTCATTTGTTTACTCCTGGAAAGCAAAGAGATTGGAATTTCATTGCTTCACATAGCGACCGGCTTTTAAAGGACGAGACTATTGCTTTAGTCTGTACATGATCTTATTTCCCTTCTATTTATAATAAGGCATTTCTGCTGATGTTTATCTCGATTAGCATGAAGTAGATAGAAGAATAAGCTTAATGGAAATAACTAGTTACAGAGATGTAGAGAAAGTCTATGAATGGAACACATCAGCTTTTTGAATTAGGTGGTTGTAGACACACGCATACGTACACACACTTTATTTTACTAAAATGTTTTTCCCCTTTTATTCTATTTATTTGGATTCAGAGTTACCACAAAACTGATATTTCCAGGGGAATCTCGTGAAACAATTGTTTTTAAACATTGGCCCAGGTGCAGGACAAGAGTTGGAAAAATTACTTAATAGTTGAAAACTACGAAGCCCAGACTTATGGCACGTGAGTCGCCATTGGGGTGTCATCTAAAAATAATTTTAGATTTCCTTGTTTGGTTTACAGGGGAAAAAAAAAAAAAAAAAGAAACACTAGTCAATTGCGGAATTTAATGCTGTATCGGTACGTTGCCATGGTAGTTGAGTGGTTAGAGCAGCTGGGCGGAAATCAGGTGATCTATGGTTAAAATCCCGGCAATGGTATTGCATTTATCATTTCGAGTTTACTTTTTCAACTCGGTACTGACTTTTTTTTTTTTTTTTTTTTTGTGAATAATAAGATAGTAAAATCTTACGTTTTTCTTCAGGCAAAAATTCATAAGTCAAGCATGTAAATGTAGAACAAAGAAAACAGCACTTCTTTATAATTTAAAAGAAAATAAACGTGTTTATTGATGCACCTGCTCGGTTTTGGCAAGAAGTACACTGCAGCTTGCCTTCTTCCGCCCCACACACAGTTTACAGATCGATGCCATGCTGCTTGAGAGATGGGCAGAGGAAAAGCAATTCGTTAGATTCCTAATTTGTTCAGCGCATTTAGGCTGTTTTAAACTGTTGCATTTGCATATATCAGCTGAAATACAAAATTGGGAAAACGTAATCAACATAAAACAATTTATCAGTAAAACCACGATGCATTTAATGTTTATAGTGACCCAACTCTGCATAATAATACTGTAACCGCCAGCAAAAGGTTTACGTAGCTATGTATTTAATATATTTTACTTTCTCTACACGTACTATGTACATAGAGTATAGAGAAGGTATTGCATTCCACCCAAAATTTGATTCCGAGATTTCATCGGAAATAGAAGTTATTGGGGTTCCCAGTTTCAAAAATAAAAAACACATTTTTATAAAAAGGTCCGTACGTGTGTGTCCGTGTGCCTGTGAACACGATAACTCAAAAACGAGAAGTCGATAAAATACCAAACTTGGTATATAAGTTTAGTATATTCCAAGGATACGACAAGAAGATTTTGAGGAAAATCACCCACCCCAAACTTTACTTGGAAACATTATCGAAAATTTTGATTTTCTTAAAAATGGCTCTATCGTTTTTGATTAAAATACCGTATATTAAAGATATTTACATGATAAATAAAATGTATATCTTGAATTTTCCGGGGAATAGGCTTTGAGCCGTCTTTATTCTGGATGAATTTTTCTGGAGTTTGCATAAATAGTAAATCGTAAGAGATAGACATAAACTTATTACATAAAATATGTAGATCTCGTTGAAACACACAATGTATGTCATATACATTTTTTCGTAGAGTTGACCTTTCTTTAGATATTCCTAGTTATTGGTTATAGTTTTAAACTACTTAAACTTTTCACATATGGGAATTTTTCAACTCCTTGCAATGCAAAAAATGGATTTCATCCACATGGCAATCAGCTTTTAAAATATTTGACTATCGTTTTAGCCTATTGTATTCCATTATTTCCCTTCTACTTACAAGAAAGCATTTCTGATAACGTTTATCTCGATTAGCACGAAGTAGATAGAAGAATAAGCTTTTCCAAAATAATTTGCTAGAGATGTAGAGAATGTCATATGAATGGAACACATCAGATTTTTTTTTAAATATTCTTAGTTGAAACAGCAAAGATTCTACATACTCGTGTTTTTATTATTTGTAAGATAAACTTTATATGTTTAAATAGCCATCTTCTATGTGGGTCTGGGTAATTCAGCGTGCTTATAAGCGACAGTCCTATGGTATAAGATGTAAAAAAAAAAAAAAAAAAAAAAAAAAAAAAAAAAAAAAAAAAAAAAAAAAAAAAAAAAAAAAAAAAAAAAAAAAACAAAACAAACTCTACGGGACGAAATTCACGCATGCCGGCGGCGCTAATATCATCCTGCAATTGACAGCGTCGTTAACATTTATTTGGAGGGGGGGTTGTTAAACAGGTTTCAGGTTTTATAGGTAAGCGCCATATTTAAGACAGCTTTGAGATGTGCATGTGCTATAAACGCATACGTAAAGTAATAGTAAAGTCATCATGAATAAGCATTTTACTTTTATTGAAGATTAACTTATAGGATAGATTAGATCTTTTCTTCATAATATTTATTTTGATTTACAGAAAACACTCCCATTTTAGGAAGATTTTCATATTGAAATGTAGTTACTGTAGTGAGATAAAAAGCAGTTCTGAGTCTGATATTCCATTTTGTTTACACTTGATGATGATGATGATGAGTGATGTTAAAGCGCGATCAACTAAAACGTAATTATCGCTCCGTTTAAACTTGGAACGCTTCTATTTATCAATCAATATTTTGACTTTTCTACATTTTTACTTTCTCTACACTGCTATGTACATAGTGTATAGAGATGGTATTGCATTCCACCCAAAAATTTGATACCGAGATTTCAACGGAAATATACGTAATTAAAAAAAGTATTTTCAGAAAAAGGTCCTCGCGCGCGGGTGTGTGTCAGTATGTCCGTGTGTCTGTAAACGCGATAACTTGAAAACGAAAAATCAGTAAAATACCAAACCTGGTATTTAAGATTAGTATCTTCCAGGGTTGCGACATGTAGATTTTGAGAAAAATCCCTCCATCCCAAACTACCCTTTACATGGAAGAAATTTAGTAAATTTTGATATTCTCAAAAATGGATTTAACGATTTTGATTAAAATACGACATATTAAAAATATTTATATGGCAAATACAATGTATATCTTGGATTTTGTGGAAACAGCCTCTGAAGAACTCTTTATTGTGAATGAACTTTGCGTAACTAGCAATCCTTAAAAGATAGACAAAAACTTTACTACACAAAAATGTAGATGACGTTATAATACACAATTTATGCCATATACGTTTTTTCGTGGAATTGACCATTTCTTAGATCTTCCTTGTTATTTGTTTCAGATTCAAAATACTTAAAACTTTTCTCACACAGAAAGCTATAAACTAACCCTGCATAGAAGCGTATGTCAAGCACATGGCAACCAGCTTTTAAGAGATTTGACTATCCTTTTAGCTTTATTTTCCTTCTTTCTTACAAGAAACCAAGTAATTAAGACCATTTCTGCTAATGTTTATCTCGATTATCGTAAGTAGGCAGAAGAATAATTTTTACAATAATTTGTAACAGCGATGTAGAGAAAGTCATATGAATGGAACACACCAGATGATGCACTTAATTTTGCCTATTGCCACTTATGCATATAGCTACGCAATATAGCGTAAGACTAGAAAGTACTTTTAGACGACATATTTGGTTGATTTAACCTTGGACATAAGTGCGTTAAAAAACTGTTTTGTAACTGAAGATCTGAATTAAAAGTATAAACGTTAAGTAAGATTTATCCTACTCAACTGTGCCTGACGTGTCGGAATCGTATGATTTAGTACTGTTTCAGAATGCATAGTAAAGGGGTGTGTATATTATAAGTTATAACCAATTGGTGCGCAGTTCAACAGCATAGTCCTTCACTGAAAATAACTAACCTTTCCTTTATATTAGTGCCCCATATTTTTCACCGAACTCATATGTAGACAAGAGCCGAGGGCAAGAAGGGTGTCTGGGAGCATTCAAATGTTAACGCTGACTTAAATCGTCATATAGCAGGCACTTTGTTGTTGCGCATTATATTGAAATTGGGTTATCATCCATGGTCCAAGAGTTACATGCTAGCCTCTACTGTCCAGGGTCGCGGGTTTAAACCTAGCGGGCATGACTTCGTTCGGAAGGGAAATAAAGCCGTTGGTCCCTGTCATAGATTTACGGCACGTAAGATAAGCTCAAGCCGGATAAAGAGGCCTCTGAGCAAAATTAAGCGGTCTTTCACGTCCAATATAGAATGGGACGCTGAGAACCACAACATTTAAAGTGCGTCCATAAATAAAGCTCACTTTCGTTTCTGAAATTGGGTTAGCCTTGAATGGCTTGTTTAATCAATATAATTATTACTTATTATTCACAGTGTCTGATATAGTTAAAACAATTATTAATATAAATACGATGTGAATCGAGCATCCAAAAATATAAACATTTTAGAAAAACGCCCGTGTGTCTATGAACACGATAATATAAAACGAAAAGCCGATAAAACTTGGTATTTAAGTTTCGTATCTTCCAAATTTTCACATAAATTGGTCAGCTCCTGGCAATGCAAACAATCGGATTTCAATCACATGGCAACCAGATCATTTATCTTGATTGGCAAGAATTAGAAAAATAAGCTTTTTAAAAATAATTTGTTACCGAGATGTAAAGAAAGTCATGTGAATAGAACTCATCAGATTTTTACTTTCTTTGCAAGTACCTTGTACATAGTGTGCAGAGGAAGTATTGAATTCCACCCAAAAATTCGTTACCGAGATTTCACCGAAAATACATATTTTGTGGCCGCTGAATCCAAAGAAAAGCATTTTTAGAAAAAATATCTGAGTCTGTGGGTAGCATTGCTCAAAAATGAAAAATACTTGAATATCAAGCTTGGTATTTAAGTTTAGTATCTCTCAAGGATACGACACGAAGATTTTTGAGAAAGACTAATTTTTTTTTTCCAATTAATAATTTGAATTCTTCAACTATCCTTTACATGGAAACATTTTAGAATATTTTGATTTTCTCATAAATGGCTCTAACGATTTGGATTAAAATAGTGTACTTTAAATATACTTATGTGCCAAATAAAACGTTTATCTTGAATTTCCTGGAAATATCCTCTAAAGACATCTTTGTTCTGGATTAATTTTGCTGAATTTTACATAACTGGTAAATCCTTAAAGATAGACAAAGACTTTCTTCATAAAAATATAGATCTCCTGTAAATACATAATTTGTCATATACATACACTTTTATGTAGAGTTAACCACTTCCGAGATATTCCTATTATTACTTTCAATTTTAAATTATGTATGTTCTAAAATGGTGTCACCTTTAGTTTCATCTCTCTTTTGTTTTACTGACAGTACAAAGGGAACGGAACTTAAGTTGTTCACATATCAACCAGATTTTTAAGGATTTGACTATATCTTTACTATAGTATTTACTCTTGCTAATGTTAATCTCGATTAGCATGATGTAGATAAAAGAATAGTCTTTTGTAACAAGAGTTTGTTTGCAGAACAGGTAGAGAAAACACAATTGGAAAACATGGCTCTGTATTTTAAGGAATGCAATTATGCTCCCAATTGTCATTTACTCTAAAAGTACAAATTGTATAAATTTTAATATGTATGCATAACTGCTATTATGACATTCTTGAGTGAAATGGAGGTTCACTCTCTTAATCATAAAAAGATTAGCGGTAAAAGTTATTTTTACTTATCTACTCTACACGTGCCATGTACATAGTGTATAGAGAAGGTATTGTACTCCACTCAAAAATTAGATACCGAAATTTCACCGAAATATATGTTTTAGGGTCCCCTGTAACCAAAAAAGCATTTTCAGAAAAGTCCGTGTTTGTGTCTTTGTGTGTGTTTTTTGTGTTTGTGTGTGTCCGTGTGTCTGTGAACACGATTACTCAAAAACGAAAAGTTGATAAAATACCAAACTTGGTATTTAAGTTTATTATTTTCCAGGGATAATACACAGATTTTGAGAAAAATTCCCCCACCCTGAACTACACTTTACATGAACTTTTTTCGACAATTTTGGTTTACTAAAAATGCCTCTGACGATTTTAATTAAAATACATTAAAAGATATTTACCTGACAAATAAAATGTATAACTTGAATTTTCTTGGAATAACCTCTGAAGACTACTTTGTTCTGGACGAATTTTACGGAATTTGGCATAACTGCTAAACCGTAAGAGATGGACAAATGCTTACCACACAAAAGATGTAGAGCACAGTTTATATTTATATTATATACATTTGCTTTATGTACATTTTTTCGTGGAGTTTATCGTTTTTTAAATATTCCTTGTTTTTGATTTCACGTGTGAATGGAACACATCAGATCCTTTAATTTATAATACGAATTATACTTATGCGTTATTTAACCAAATAGAAACTAAAAAGATACTGATCTTTATTATATCACATTTTCGTATGCCTTAATAGTACGAAATAAGCTTCATTATATTATAATATTTAGCTAACCTAATAATTATTACGGATTATGCATTCCAAGTCTTTCAGGAGAAGAATATTGAGTAAACCTTATATTAAAGTTCCGGAACCGGAGATTATAAGTGAAGTTCTAGCCTCCTTGTACTTAAGCTCGGAATTTTGGATAAGTACCAGTTTCCCTTGAGGGCCCGTTTTCTTACTTTCTAACCACAGACGACTAATATGAGGCTGCCATCCGCTACATGTGTATCAGTGTGTGAGCGGTTAAAAATTGCATACTGCCACGCCCTCGCATATCATTGACCTCTTCCGAGTTCGAACCCACTACTTTCTCGCCACGGTGACGGTGACCACGCGCAGGTGCACTGTTTTTTGTAAAGTAGCAATTTGGGGCTTGGATGGCCGCTATTTATCACGGTCAATTAGTGGCTACAGGAACCTTGTACCTCTCTATCGCTCACACAAATCACTGTGACACGGGTTTCCTTGTTCTCCATCGCAACACAAAGACTCCTCCACTTATTTTACCTACAGATCATTCACAGTAAATTAACGCTTGTGGTAAAAAATTACATGGCATTTCGAATAGAACTCGTGACCATTCGCTTCTGACACGCCACCGTTAGCCGTAGGGGCGTGCAAGGGATGTACATAAGTAACTGAACATGAGAAATGCAACAAATACTAGCGTATCAGAAACTGATACTCAGCATTCCTGTTTCTGGTCAGCTGTTTCACTTTTTTACTTTCTCTACACGTACCATGTACACAGTGTATAGAGAAGGTATTGTAATGCACCCGAAAATTTGATACCAAGATTTCACCGGAAATAATATATGTTTTAGGGTCCCCAGTATCCAAAAAAAGCATTTTCAGAAAAATACCCGTGTGTTTGTGTCCGTGTGTGCAAACACATGACTCAAAAACGAAAAGTCGGTAAAATATCAAAGTAAGTTTAGTGTCTTTCAGGGATGCGACATGAAGATTTTGAGAAATATCCCACCACCACAAACAACTCTTTACATGGATCTTTTTTCGAAAATTTCGATTTTCTCAAAATGTCTCTAACGCTTTTGATTAAAATTCGTATATTAAAGATATTCACGCGAAAAAGAAAATGTAGGTATATCTCGAATTTTCTGGGAATTGCTTCTGAAGACTATTTTATTCTGGATGAATTTTACGATATTTTGCATAACTCTTGAACCGTTAGAGATGGACAAAAAATTACCACACAAAAAATGTAGAGCACGTTAAAACACACCATTTACATTATACATATTTTTTTCGTGGAGTTGATCGTTTTTGAGATATTCCTTGATTTTGGTTTCAGCTTTAAAAAACTTATACTTTTCTCATACAGGAATTTGTCAACTCCTGTCCATAGAAACAAAGGAACTTCAGTCACATAGCAAACATCTTTCTACTATCACTTTAACCTATGGTACTGCCTTCATTCTCTTCTACTTAGAAGGACACAAGTAATAAGACTGTTTCAGCTAATTTTTTCTCGGTTAGCATGAAGCAAATAGAAGCATAAGGTTTTTAACAATACTTTGTTGCAGAGATGATGAGAAAACTATGTGAATGGAACACATCAGATTTTTTCTATCAATAAAATGCTCAGTTTTATCCAATTTTCTATAGCTATGTGAATACAAATACTTGCAGTGATACAACGGCAGTGCAGCACTGTTTAGAGGCTTGAATTATGCTTTCATCAACTATGTGCTTTAGTAATTTACGGAATAAGTGGATAATCATCATGGTTATGGCACGAGCAAATGTGTGTCATAATCATTAGCACTTGTGTTACAATTCTCACGAATGTCCTGTGAGATTTGGAAAACCCACAGTATACAAGATAATTTATGGAAACTTATACCAATCATTATACATAATAATGATAGTAATAATAATAATAATAATAATAATAATAATGATAATGATAATAATAATGATATTTTTGCGGTGTAACAAAACTTTAGCGTGCTTAGTAATTTAAACGAATATTATTTGTTGGCTAAATTCATTGTTGTAATAAAAATTGGCCATGTGATGCAATTTTATATATATTCGCATTCAAAATGCAAGTTTTACAATAAATAAGTTTAGAATTAGCTCCACCTTTTCGCATTTTATATTAAACCTAATTATTAGAGAAAAATATTATTTTCCTTGTTTTTCAAACCCTTATTCTCAAAATGTAATAATTTATTTCTCACAATTGAGGCAATATTTAAAAATTGTATGAATATATTAATGCACTTTTGAGAGGCAGTATAAACATTCTGAAACAAATTGGTAAAACATTGCAACGAGCGAAGGATTTTGATCATGGAAAAGTGGTAGAAAAAAATTGATGTTTTCTACTCACATAAATTTCTCTAGCTGTACCATGTAAAAGGTATTCTTACAAAATATTATTATTTTATCTACATCATGCTAATCCAGATAAATATTAACAGAATTACTTTATTATTTTCTTTCTTGCAAGTAGAAGAGAAATAAAGAAATATCCTAGACTAAAGCGATAGTTAAACCTTTTAAAAGCTGGTCACCCTGCGTGATACAGTGGTTACCATGCCATATACCCATGGTCGCGGTTTCAAACTCAGCGGAGGACGATGGATTTTTTTGGGGGTAAAAATCCTTAGTATGGCTTCCTTTGGAAGGGAAGTGAAGTCGTTGGTTCCGCGTCGTAAAACAACCTCAAGCCTGATTAAGACACTTCTGAGCAAAATTAAGCGTTCACTTACGCCCAATATAGAATGGGATGCTCGTCACTATCTGAAACAATTGAGGTTTAGTTTGCTTTGGATGGTCCCGTTTGAGAAAAGTTAGATAGTTTAAAATTGAAACTAATAACAAGGAATATCTCAAAAAACTCTACAAGAAAAACGTATATGGCCTAAAATATGTGTGTTAACAAGATCTATATCTTTCGTGGAGTAATTTTCGGTCTATCTTTTACGGTTTAACCGTTATACAACATTCTGTAAAACTTATTCAAAATAAAGAGATACTCAGAGGCTATTATCAGAAAATTCAAAATATACATAAATATTTTAATATATGGTATTTTAATCAAAATCGTTATAGCCATTTTTGAGAAAAACAATTTAGAGAAGTTTTACATGTGGGGGCGGGGGGGGGAGATTTTCTTGAAGGAAATAGCCTTTGAAGACCTCTTCATTCTGGACGAAATTTTGGTAACCGACAAACTATAAGAAGTAGACAAAAATTATTACACAAAAATGCACATCTCGTTTTATCACACATATGCATTATTTTTTGGAGTTGACCATTTCCGAGATATTCTTTGTAATTCTTTTCACTTTTAAAATGTTTATACTTTTCTCATATGGGAATCTGTCAAAGAAACGAACACTTGCATACTGTAACCCTAAAGTTATTACATATATTACACATTCTAAATATGTGCGCCCTTTGTTACTCAACACTCATCTATGCGATTGACTGCCCATCTCTTCCCGAAGACACCGCAACAAGCAGCGACCAGGTTTACGAAGGCGCCTCGTATAAGCTGTGTGCATCGTTTGCTCCTATTTGCTTATGCTAATTTAGTTCTATTCCTAATAAATTAGTTGCAGAATACGTGATCTTTAACGTATTCCCAAATAGTGTCAGGTCTGGTGAACGTAGTGTCAAGCGTAGAAGCATCTTGTCATCATCTCATTACAGCTTAGCGCTATTTTGTTAGCAATTCTATAATTACTAACTGGCGGTATGTGAGCCAACTATAGTAGCTGAGAACAAAAATATCGAGACTTTGCTTATTCATCGCTGCAATGTTTTCCATTGCCTTCCATTATATTGAATACCTGATATATTTACCAAACCACAAAAAAAAAACCAAAATACTGTAGCAAAAACTCTTTTTTTTTTATCCAATAACAACTCTTTATTTCTTTCACAAACTGATTGTAATCAGAATCTGCTCACAAATAGCTTTCTTCAATACTTTCGTAAGAATTCTGCTGTATAACTTCCTTTCGGTGTTCGCTGCGGCGACGATTACTGCTGTTCGATACGTGCTCCCAGTTGAAACTAAACGCTGAGCATAGCGGTCAACCGCAGGAACTACATCGCCTCGCCATGCACATGCTGGTTAATGTCTAAGAACACGCGCAAGGTGCTCATGTTAGTGAAGAGTTTTCTAGCAAGACAAATGTCAAAATAAGACGGGTTCCGCATGAGCACCTTGGTTAGTAGTATTGGTATCGCATGCGAGTGTGGCAGAGGGATTGCTGGGCGTCAGGGCAGGTTTACTTTGCCCTTTTTAAAGTTCTCGGTCACGTGGCTGGAAACTTCTAAAAGCAGTCGCATGTACCAACCACTACATATTTCACAAACTCACTCAACTGTAACAATTCTTCAAAGAACCTTCCGATAACACAGGTGTTCACTCGCGCAGATGTAACAATCGCAGCTTCGACGTTAAAAGAACTTGCCGTCGTCACTCGTGTCCACTACTGTACTTATAATTATGGATGACAATAACCAGCTATGACTTACAAGCAAGCACGTATGTGTGCATACGTTCGGTGATTAAGGCGGCAGGGCGTAATCACAATACGAAAACAAAACACCAAACAGAATAAATACTTCAAAACACGTGTCCAACATAGAATTTTGAAAATGTTCTAGATTTACGAAAAGCCTCCTTTGTGATAAATTTTCTATTTTAACTTTAACTGCCTTTAATTTCTATTTGAGTAACTTCAGTTATGCAAATTTATTCAGTATGAAAAGAATGAACTTTTATAGAAAATTCTATACTATTAATTCGTTATGCCCATATCTCAAACTTCTAATGACTACTCAAATTGGATGTATCCATATAAAAAAATAAAAGAATATTCGTTTTTCCGCTCATAAAAGCAAATTATCTAAAATTCTGTCCATATGAATTAGATAAGAAGTTTACAAATGATGTGACTTGTTTTTGAGATGTACTATTTACTCAGGCGCATGTTTTTATATTTTTGGTTTCGCCTTGGTTCTGGAAACCTCAAAACCCTTATTTGCGATAAAATCACACTAACGAGTCTTAACCGCGTTCGGTTGTAAGTAGAAGGGAAATAAGGGAATGCACAAGCCTAAAGGGTAGTCAAATATTTTAAAAGCTCACCTCTATGAAAAAAAATTGAAATTCAGTTCTCTTTCGCATCCGCAGGAGTAAAACAAAATGAAACGAAAGTTAACTTTCCGCTTGAGACAAGTTTAACTAGTTTAAAATTAAACCATAGATAAAAGAAATATCTCTAAAACTGCTAACTATACAAAAAAAGTAAATGAGTACTTAAATTGTGCGTTTAAAACGATGTATATTTTTTGTGTAGTAAGTTTTTGTCTAAGTTATACAAACGTTATAAGAATGAAGAGGTATTCAGACGCTATTTCCAGAAAATTTAATGTGTAAAGTTTGTTTCTCATAAAAATATTTAAAAATGTGACATTTTAATCAAAATGTTAAGAGTCACTTTTGAGAAAATCAAAATTTTCGAAAAATGTTCCATGCAAAAGGTAGTTCGGGGTGCAGCATTTCCTGAAAATCCTTGTGTCACATCCTTGGCAGATGCTGAACTTAAATGCCAAGTTTGGTGTTTGACTTTTTGTTTTTTAGTTATGCTGTACACAGATATATGACTAGTAATTCTGAGAAATGAATATAATTCATTTTTAATATTCTGAATCATTCCTATTATAAACTATTTGTTAAAATATCTATTTTTGAAATGCCAATGCAATATATGTTGTTATTATTATTATTATTATTATTATTACTATTATTATTATTACTATAATTATTACATACTTGTTTTTAATTTAAAGTGAAAGTTTCATAACGTTACACACAAAATATTGTCTGTATCACCTTGGCCTTGTGACAAATCTCTAATGGAGAAAGTATTTTCACATTAATTTAAAATCAGTCACAGGTTGATGACCCTATTGATTTGCCAGATGTGTTTATATTTTAGTTTACGATTAAAGAAGGTACAGTTAATGGTTGGATTTGTTGATGCATAAAATTGAATTAATATGTTTCTATTTATTTAAGCCGGAAAGAAAATAATTCCTAATCCTGGCATTTAAATCACCAAGAATTACTATAGCTTCTTCGGCTCGATTTACATCATTTTGGAATGATTCATATAATTTTTCTTTTTCGAGTATTGGTTTACTTTTCTTTGGTATATATATATATATATATACTGAAGATATGAAACAATACTTTTGTAAATATATGCGTTGCATTAAAATTGCAAGTGCGTTAATTTCATATGGGAGTTAATATGACAGCACTGTAATACTTATCAATAGGTTTTTAAAAAAAGAATAATCCTAAAATCCTACGACTTTTAGGAGACTCACTGCCAGGTGGCTAGGGTTATATGTTTAAGTGAAATACAGCGCTGTATTTCATTTAAGCATATAGCTCTTAGTGCATTATAAAATTGCAGATCTCCACGGGGTAAATCCAAGCATACGTCGATCAGTGGCGTTGTAAGCGAGAGTAACCTTCATTCTTCTCCTCTTGTATATCAGCGTAAACTGTGAAGGAATCACGCTCATTGAGAGGCGGATCCCACTTGTAGTAGGGTTTGTGATGATGTAAAGAGCAGTGCAAAGCCACGAATAAACTTAATATAATTTCCACTTCAATTACAGAGCTTTTATTTTTTAGAGAATAAAGTCACCTTTACAAGTAATTAAAGAGTATATTTCACCTGTCTATATCCCCCAATAACTAGTTTTGTAATTGTGTAATTCGCTGTTCTTATTTAACATTAGAGACTAGACCCACTTAGGGTTAAATAAAAACTTTAAGGCGCCGTAACGAAACAAGCCTGGGGACCAGCTTTCAATGAGCGCTGATAGCAAAGTTCGCTCTCGCTTGCACAACGTCACTGACCGGCGTATGCTTGGATTTATCCCGGAGAGTTCTGCAATATTTGTAACGCGCGAAGGGATATCTGCACACCAAAATAGGCGCTGTTGCGCCACCTGGTATGTAAACTACCCTATTTTATATGCTTCATCTCCATGTTTGGAGCAACGGCTCTGTAACTTTTAGAATTGTTTTATGACTTCGAGTTTAACATATGTTAAAAAATGATAATGATAAGATAATGATAATTTATTTCACTATTTGGCATACATAACAATGCAACAGGTTTCGTCAGAAGTCATTAAAATGCATGTTTATTTGAATATTCTTGTATGTTGCAACACTAATTTTAAAATAATTCCATTTTTCCAGATTTGTCTTATATTTAGAGGTAGTTTATTATATAATTTCACTCCAAGATACAGATGAGTGTTAAGAGATTTCTGTAATCGAAACTTAGGAGGTACCATGTTAATTCTACCCCTTGTATTCATGGGTGTGTGTGTCAGAGAAAAGTAACTCATCTGTTTTCTGGAGATGGACAAAATCCAAGCATGTAAATACATGTAAAGATGCCACAGTTAAAATTCCAAATTCTTTAAAAATAGGTCCACAATGTTGACGAGAATCGCACATTTTTATTATTCTAAGAGCTTTCTTCTGGAGCAAAATGCCATAGTTTAAATGGCAATGAAATAAACTATAATAGACAGTCAATCGAAACACACCTGTTTCTTATACTCGAGTAGATCCCCAGTGGTTCTCCTAAAAGTCGTGTATCTTTACGTGACTCATCATGAATCAAATGAATATTTATACCGGTTTTAAACAAATACCTTAATAAGAGTTATTCAAATGCTATAACAATTTCGACTCTATAACGATTGAGGAGCTCTTTCTTGATCATAGACAAAAAATTGCACAAATATGCATTCTGTAATCGCGAATACACCTAAATATTATCCTAAACAGAACCGTGACTGCGCTGCTTTTTAATTTGAGCCTTCTTTTAGTTCAACGTCCATTCCCAGTGTACTGAACAACTGTAAATAGGCCAACGGTCATATCATTCAAAAGCCAAATGAATTTTGAGAAAGAAAAATGAAGATTTGAAGGTGAATCGCGGAGGATTAGTGGGTACTGAGCTGCAGGTTACGCCTGACCGATGTTGAGAGTGTCCAGTAAGCTACTAAATGCCAGTTCCAGTGGCTATTCTCATAAGATTCTTAAATCAGATAAGCAACTTGCCTTAGTAACTATTAATATGTGTATTAATTCTAGGGGTTCTGTAGACCGGTTTGAGGTTAATGTTCAACAGCTTCTTCCTGAATACTGGAGCTATCTAAAACGAAACTATAACACCTTGCGTTAGTGTTAGTCTTTTATTAAGCAATGTCTTAATCAAAGTAGCTGCTGCAGTTGACAGATTTGACGTACCGTTTCCGTAAGTTATTAGTAACTGATATTTGTGATTGCGATTGGGTCTGTACATCTTTATTACCTCTAATAACATCGCAAGCTAGCTTTTATACGCTCTCCACTGTCTCTAGAACTGCTGAGAAATGTTAAATATAGGACTCAATAGGTTGTTCCTTAACCCTTTTAGTGACAGTCCGAATAGCAAAATAGTCTGAAAAGTGCCAAGCAATTTTAGAGCAGAATGCAGGACTTTAAATTATTAGTAATAAAATGAGTACTAAATGCCATAGAGAGCTGAATCTGTTTTCAGTTTGCTACCCTATAATTTGCATTATATGTATGGAAAGTCTCTTCAATATTTTTAAAAAATTGAAAACAAAAGACATTTTTGAAAATAAAATTAAAAATCCCAAAATAATCAATAATTAGGCATACAAAATTACTACACAGAAAGTTGAGGTTAATTAGTTGAAAGTATGGATATTTCTTTTCTAAAACAACTGGTGTTTCTTTGGTTTGGTGTTTTATTTAAATTCACCTGACCTAAAACTGAAAAAAAAGTTATCAACACACACTCACCTAAGAGTGATGTCATTATTAATGAAAATGGCATGGCTACATTCGCATCCTGCAATACGTAATCTACGTTACTGCACAATTTAGCACTTGTGTTGTTTGGTTGAATAGTTGATTCACATTGTATTCGTCGTCTGGTTACACCTCCGTAAATCTATTTTGATAAGTACAGCGATTATTTGTACGCATATGAGAGCCGCTGTTATCGAATGCATTTTCATCGCTGAAGCTAGAATATATATCTTCCTCTCTTACGTCAATGTCAGAAAATCTTTCAACAACTCTGAAGGTCTGAAGATTCAAAATCACTCGCTTTCTTCTAATGCATAGCGAGGTAAAGCTCTTATGTTCTCTTCGGTTCGTAACCTTCGGCTAGACGACGCCATGTTTCAACCACGATAAACGAACACTGGCAGGAGAAATTAAATTTGGAGGTAATTTAACACTTTGGAGTGAGGATAAGCTCTGGAAACACTCCAGAAAAGCTTTCTCTATGACGTAGAAAATACACATACTTTCCCGCTGGAAAGAGTTAAAACATATGAAAACGGCGTCGTGATTGTTAATGTTCGCAGAATTTTCGGATCACGATTAGATCGTAATTGGTACCCAAAGGGTTAAGGTAGTGTAAAATGACAAAAATGACATTTTCTGCTGTTAACGAAAAAAAAACCTGATTCTTTCTGATTCAAAATATATATGATTTACTGACCATTTAACGTTTTCACAGCTAACATATTTTTAGGCGAGAAACACCTCCTTGCTGAGTTAGAGGAACACTGACAAAAATCCGAAATTTGGTTTTGACCAACAACAATTGGCCATAATTTTATATACTTCAAGTTGAAAATGCAATAATATGCACTAATTGATTTAAATATTGCTGCGGGAGAATATGAAATTCTACAATGACTCATACATCCAGTAGAGCTAACTGCCATTTTCTTCAAGTGCTATTTTCTCAAAAATATATTTTTGAAACATATGTTCCTCCTTCTTAAAAAGTATAAAAGCTATATAGCTCAAATTTTGCACACTTGTGTGAGATGATCTATCACATACACTGAACTAGAGGTATATTTTTAAGTGTAATACATTTTTTAAAAATTGAGTATATTGCTTCAAAAATGTAGATATAACTTTTATTACAGACAATAACATTTTTCAAATCAGAAATATCACAGGTAGTTTAATTTCCCTCGTTCAGTGATATAAAATAGAATGTCTTTATATGTAGTAAAAGTTATAGCTTTCTGCTACTACTCATTTTTCAGAAAAAACATTCCAATTTTTTGCCATTTATTTAGCAAAAAATTTTTGGAAGTTAAACATTTTTTTAGACAAACTACAAAATATATTATCATAAAAATTTAAAGACATACACATGCATATACCCAGAGTAATCAGTTACTTTTTTACATTGATCTATAAATTACAGCCAGAGAAATTCACATATCTTGGGTTTGCTGTATGTCCATATAATGCTCACAACCCACTCCCCATAAGAAAAAATCTGATGTGTACCATTCACATGACTTTCTCCATATCCCTGCAACAAAGTATTCTTAAAAAGCTTATACTTTTATTTAATTTATGCTAATCAGAAAAAAATAGCAGAAATAGTCTAATTACTCGCTTCCTTGTAAGTAGAAGCGAAATAAGGGACAACTGTAGGTTAAAGTGACAGTCGAAAGCTGGTTGCTATGTCAATGAAGTTCCTTTGTCTATATGGATAGGAGTTGACAAGTTCCTGTATGAGAAAAGTATGCGTTTTTCATAGCAGAAACCAAAAATAGGGAATGTCACAAAAACGACGAACTCCACGAAAAAAATGTATATAACATAAATTGTGTGTTTTAATGTGCCCTACATGTTTTTGTCCATCTCTTACGGTTTAGCAGTTATTCACAATTTAGTAAAATTCATCCAGAATAAACTACTCTTCAGAGGCTATTCCCAGAAAATTCAAGATATACATTTTATTTGTCAGGTAAATATGTTTAATATACGAAATTTTAATCAAAATCGTTAGAGCCATTTTTGAGAAAATCAAAATTTTCGAAAAAAGTTCCATGTAAAGGGTAGTTGGGGGTAGGGGGATTTTTCTCAAAATCTTCGTGTCGCATACCTGGAAGATACTAAACTTAAATACCAAGTTTGGTATTTTACCGACTTTTCGTTTTTGAGCTGTCGTGTTCACAGACACACGGACACACGGACACACACACACACACACACACACACACACACACACACACACACACATACACGGACCTTTTTGTGAAAATGCTTTTTTTGGATATTGGGGACCCTAAAACATATATTTCCGATGAAATCTTGGTTTCGAATTTTTGGTGGAGTGCAATACTTTCTCTATACACTATGTACATAGTGCGTATGGAGAAAGTAAAAATAGTGATTATAAAAATCCAGTTACTTGAAAGTAAATCTTACACTGGGAGTAGAGAGAATATATTCATGACAGCAAACAAATCTGTGCTATAGTCACATGCACGATAAGCCGTATCCATAAAGAGTGCTGTTTCCGTAACGAACATCTCGGTCAGACATGAATTACATAATGGCTCTAAGACAAGTGTTTTGGTTACACTTAATATCAATACATTAGCAGAACCGGTAACTCCGCTTTCTTTATTAACGCGGAAATTATTTTCTCTCACTGTTTCTTCCTCTACTACCAGTCACCTTTTCTCTCGCTCTCTTCTCTCTCTCTCTCTCTCTCTCTCTCTCTTCCCCTCTCATTTTTAATGGCTGCTCTACACCTTAGTTTTCTTTCTGTACAGCACAAATGCTCTTAAGATGTTTTCTAACCACCGACAAAATATATATAGAAAGTTTATTGATACAGAAACTTGTGCCTGTATCTTATAGTTCTATTACTACTAGGGACCTATTTGGATGAACTAAAACGTTTAAAAATGACCACAACAATTTATGTAAAATGACATAATTAGGTAATTAGAACATTAACATCTGATGTTTTCTATTCACATGACTTTCTATACACCTCTGCAACACATTATTGTTAATAAGCTTATGCTTCTTTTTACTTCATGCTAATCGAGAAAAAAATAGCAGAAATAGTCTTATTACTTGCTTCCTTGTAAGTAGAAGCAATATAAGAGAGTACTATAGGTTAAAGTGCTAATCAAAAGCTGGTTGCTATGTGACTGAAGATCCTTTGTTTGTATGGAAAGGAGTGGGCAAATTCCCGTATGAGAAAAGTATACGTTTTTAAAGGCTGAAACCAAAAAACAAGAAATATCTCAAAAAGCTAACCACTTCACGAAAAAAATATGTATATAGTATAAATTGGATGTTTTAACGACCTCTACATTTTCTCTTAAGTAAGTTTTTGTCTATCTCTTACGGTAGGCCAGTTATGCAAAATTTCGTAAAATTAAACCAGAATAAAAATGTCTTCAAAGGCTATTCCCAGGAAATTCAAGATATACTTTTATTTGACAGGTAAATATCTTTAATGCACGACATTTTAATCAAAATCGTTAGAACTATTTTTGAGAAAAGCAAAATTTTCGAAAAAATTTCCATGTAAAGGGTAGTTGGAGGTGCGGGGATTTTCTTGAAAAATCTTTGTGTCGCATTCTTGGAAAATACTAAACTTAAATACGAAGTTTGGTATTTAACGGATTTTCGTTTATGAGCTAGCAGTTCACAGACACACACTGAACTTTTTCTAATTTTTTTTTTTTTAATTGAGGGGTACATCTCAGTATAGAATGTTGGGTGGAATACAATACCTTCTCTATACACAATGTAGATAGTACGTGTAGAGAAAATAAAACGGAAACTGTCCTGTTTCATCTGGTTTGACTGAATTGGTAGCAGTAATTATACCTCCTCTGTTGACAATAGCCACCTACAAACAATCTTTTCTGAACTTAAACCGTGATTCCCCTCTTGAATGAGAGTGAAGATTATGTAAAAGTCTATTTTCAAAAACTTACTTAATGTAAATGCAGAAAAATTACTAAATAAAGACGCCAGGTCAAAAATATGGCAAAATAAGTATATAAGATCGAAAAAGGTCCTAAAATATAAACTTTCATAATATAAACAAAATTACATAATAAATCTGTATAATCTGAAACTCGTGATAAGGATTTCTGCACTCTTAGCAATGTCTATGATGTAAGAATTAAATGATGACGTGTCAGAACCAGGGCCCTCTCGTAATTCGTGCTTCCAGTATGGTGAAGGAGGAGTAGTGTGTCTGTCTCCTAATCTGGAGGGTTTTAGTCGCAGTTCGGGTAAAGACCTGGATACTTTTTTTTTTTTCAGCTATAAGCCAAATTTCATGCATCACTGTACTCCAGGCTCATTTGAGCATCCTTATACTTCCTGTTCTGCTCATAACCGGACATAACACTTACACAACTTTTCTCCTGGCACCAGAAACAGATCCATATTTATAATGTTAAGGTATAGTATAGCTATATAAAGTAATATTAGCTAAAATTAGCATAACTTATTTAACTCTAATGCCCATCGAACTAATATTTGAAGCTTATTAACAGAATGGTTTTAAGCGTTTGTTATAAAACACTAAAAACTATCTGATATGTTATATTCATATGCCTTTTTCTGCCCATTCTGCGACAAACTATTCTTACAGAAACTTATCTCCTAGTTCATATTATTCAAGATAAAATTTGGCTGCGCCGTGGCCGAATGGTTATCCCTCTTGCCTCTCACGAAGGCGGCCCTGGTTCGATCCCAGGCGACTCTATATTTTTGGTGGACAAAGCAGTGCAGGTTTTTCTCCGGGTTCTACGGTTTCCCCCGCCAGCGCATTCCACCGATGCTCCATCTCCATTCCATGTATAATCAGTGTCATCGCCTGCGGAGCCATAGTAGTAAAAGTGGACGTTAAACGCTATAAAAAGATAAACATTAACAAAAATGTTCTTAGTTCCCTTTAAGTAGAAGGGTAGTAAGGACATGTTCTAGGCTAAAGCGATAGTCAAGTATGTTTAATCTACGTGATGAAATTCGTTGTCTTTGCGTGACCGGTGATAAAACAAAAGAAAGAAAAAAATGATGACTCCCCGTTTCAGAGAAGTATAAGTATTTTTAAAGTGAAACCAATAACAAGGAATATCTCGGAAATTGTTAACCTCACAATTTTTATAGGTAGTAAGATTTTATCACGCTTAATCAAAATCCTTAGAACCAATTTTGAGAAAATCGAAAATTTCGAAAAATGTTCCAAGTAATCGTTAGTTTAGAGGTGGAGGATTTTCCTGAAAGTATTCGTGTCGCAAACTTGGAAAATAATTGTATGTTTGATGCTTAATAAATCGCAGCCGTATTTAACATTAATAACCATTTGTAGAGCAAAACTTCTGTTGAAAATGTTCTCAAGTTTACCAGTCTACTCCAAAGTGTACAGGAATTATGCTTATTTTTTCTGTGAAGTGGTGCAAAATTACACTACGAAAGGCAACTGTGGAAGAAACATTTTAAAATTATATTTATATATATATATATATATATATATATATATATATATAGTATCTACAGTGCTTGTCTCCTTAGAGCAGTGGCAGTAGCATTGCTGCTTGCCAAGCGGGAGACCTGAGTTCGATTACCAGTACCGGCGTAGGGATTTTTCCCCCGCTGGGAGACCTGACCGGGGTGAAGTGTGTACTCAGCCTCGTGAGGTCCCTGTGGGGCCAATTGAGCTACTTGATTGAGAAGTAGCGGTTCCAGGTCATGAGACATTAACCGGCCGGGGGGGGGGTTCGAGGCGATGACCACGTCTCACCCTCCAGTACTGCCCCCATCCATGAAGTCTGTCATGAAACGAGATGGGGGACGCAGCAGCCGGGCGGTAGGCCAAGGTTCCTTGTGAGCTGTCATACCATGGAGTTATTATTATAGTATAGTGCCTACAGTGGTAATATATATATATATATATATATATATATATATATATAAAATTAAAGAAGAAGTTCCAATTTATAAGGCCACGAAAAGCTAATAATTTAATTTTAAAAAAGTTCCCGCCATTAAATGAAAAGACATTATACCAGATTACTTAGTATATGCACATATTAGTTTCCGAATACATGAATACTTGCTCCATATTAGGTACTTGTCCAAAATTGAGAACAATTTTTGAGAACAAATTGATTGTAATTTATATACATATATAATCGTTCAATGATGACATAGTTTTTATATATATATCTGTCTCTCTCTCTCTTTTTCGTTAGTTTAATCTTGAACCACTATTTAATAAAACGAGCTCTACATTTTGAAAATAATAAATACGTTTCAGTTATTTTAGGTTTTCATTAAAATTCAAGGAAGGTTCTTTTTCCTGAGTTTGGAGTTGAAATTTGAGACTAACTGCAGAGACGTGCGACGGCAGCCGAAACAATACCTGTCTCGCTAACGAGGTATCCCACCCAGACGCGATCGGCGAAATTTATTCCGAAGTTTCGTCGGGGAAGAAAAAATAAAATGGCGGTTAGAATAAAAGAAAACTGGCAACATGTCCTTGAGGTCACGGGGGTCGTTGGCTTCTTCCGAGCTTCCCCCCTCCAGGAAGATCCAGCACAGCATCTTTCTCGTCTAGCTATGCGTAATCTCAGCCGAAAATCTTCAGGTGATGATGACGGGGATGACCTGCAAAGAATGCGGCGTGTTACATTAAGAGCGGTCATGTACGTCCATTCATGGACCTCCACGCTCGGGTATTGGCATACTAACCGACATGAACCCAATCTGTAGTGCTGAACCCAATCTATGCAGTGTGTACATTAGACCCCTAGCAAGTATGCAGTCCTCCATGGTGATGCTCGCCCTCCATACCACAACGAGTAGAATGGGAATTATTTAATACCAAGCCTCGTCAACGAATTGAGGGTATCTGCAGGGTACTACGAATCTCAAGGAATTATTTTTAAAAATCTAATGTGTTCCATTCACATGGCATTCTCTACATCTATATAAAGCTTATTGTTCTTCTGTCTACTGCATGCTAATCTAGATAAAAATTAGCAGAAATGCTCTTATTACTTAGCTCTTTGTAAGTAGGAACGAAATAAAGGAATTCACTAGGTCAAAGTTATAGTTAAATCTTTTAAAACTAGTTGCTATGTGATTGAAATTCGTTTCTTTTCACGGTTAGGAATTGATATATCTCCATATGAGGAAAATTTAAGTATTTTAAAACTGAAACCAATATCGAGGAATGTCTCAGAAACGGTCAATTTTACAAAATAAAAACGCGCATAAATTGTGTGTTTTAAGTAAATGTGCATTTTTGTGTAGCAAATTATTGTCTATATCTTACTATGGTTTACCAGTTATACAAAAGTCAGCCAGAATGAAGTGATTTTTAGAGGCTATTGCCAGAAAATTCAAGATATACATTTTTTTTTGTGATGTACCTGTCGATATTTTAATCAAAATCATTAAAGCCATTTTTGAGAAAAACATTTTCGAAACACTTTCCATTTAAAGAATAGTTTGGAATGGGGGATTTACTTGAATATCTTCATGTTGCATCCTTGCAAGATAGTAAACATAAATACCAAGTTTTTCGTTTCTGAGTAATGCTGTCGACGGACACACAGTCAGATGCATGGATCTTTTCGTAAAAATTCTTTTTTTCTTTACTCACTGACCCTCAAAACATATTTCCCGTGCAATCTCGATTATGAATATTTGGTCTATACACTGTGTACATAGTACGTGTAGAAAAAATAAAAACCTGTTGTAATCCACAAGACTTTCTCTACCTGAAAACAAAGTATTCTTACAAAAATTGTTCTTCTATCTGCATCATGCTGAAATGGTCTTATTACTTACAAGGAATTTAACCACTATACTAATACCGCAAATACCTCAAAATTTTCCTGTGTCGTCTATACGATCATCTATATATCCTGAAATTAATTGCAAATCTCTTGGAACATATAGGAAACATGACATAACATTGTTAACATATGAAGAACACTGTACACATGACGCGGCTCTTTATTGTGCATAGTACTAAACAAACCTGTGTTTTAATCAGCACCTACAGCTTCTGTTTCGCTTTAGTCCCTGCAAGATGCCAATCAGGGCGGTCTTCACCCATCTTCCGACATTTTCCAGGATCGATGTTGGGTTCTTCAATTTGAAAACAGCATCTTATATTTAGAGCATAGACTTCTTACACCATATAGATGACACAGGAAAACTTTTGAGGTATATGTTTTATGAGTATAGTGATAGGCTTATTTTTAGTTCCTTGTTAAGTAGAATGGAAGTAAAAGAACACCCTAGACTAAAGCGGGGATCATCTTTTAAATGCTGCCACTATCCGATAACAATGAAGTACGGTTGGCTCTGTTTACATGGCCAGGAGTAAAATAGAGAAAAACGTACGACTTCTTGCCTGAGAAAATATTTTAAATTTGAAGGCAATAAGGAGGAATATCTGTAAAATTGTTAGTTAAAGTAAAAACATATTTATAGTTTATCTAAACTATGTGTTTTAAACGAGATTTACATTTTTGTAAGATTTTGTCTATTTCTTACGGTTTACCGGTTATGCAAAAATCTTCCAGAATGAAGAGGGCTTTAAGGCTATTTCCAGAAAACACAAGATATACATTTTATTTGCCATATAAATACCTTAAACACATGCACTCTATTTAAAAATCGTTAGCAAAATTTTGGGGAAAAGCTAATACTTCGAAAAATGTTCAATGTATGTAATAGTTTGGGGTGGTAGGGTTTTCCTGAAAAACCTTTGTGCCGAATCTTCGTAAAATGTTAAACTTAAATACGAAGTTTGGTATTTAACCTACTTTTAGTTTTTGAGTCATTCTATTCCAGGCACATACACAGACGCACACAAACACATTCCTCAGCAAGCAAAAATACGAATACTGCTAATGTTTATCTCGATTAACATGTCGTAGATAAAAGAATAATCTTTTGAAGGAAAGTTTGTAGGACAGCTAGAGAAAGTTATGTAAATGGGACACATTAGATTAGACATTACACTTGTATAATACAGATTTAGTATACCATTGTACCTGTTAAAGAAGAAGTAAATTAAACCTTATACTCGTATGTGTTTAAACATAAGTATTGGGAACGAATTTAATACTCCGATGGTGGTTAGTTCGCCTCTCAACGATACGACCCGAATAGGAAATTAGAAGATTTGGTATTTGTGGTGAATGAAGCGGCATCTGGGTGAGTTTTCTCCGGGTTCTCCATTTTGCTCTACCAATTGGTCTATATAATATTTTCCTTCATAAATTTTACTGTCATTTCATAATCATCCGCTTTCTCACTTTCATACCAGGCATCGGTCTGATCATCCATTTTGGTTTCTCTCTGAACCAGAGTCTCTGCTTCTCAGAATGCATCTGACTCCAGGAGCTAGCTTGTAAGTCTTGGAGGTATAAGACCTATATGCGGGTAATACAAAGAAAGAGAGAGGATTTAGTACGTTCTTTTGAAAAAAAAAATCTGATGTGTTCCATTCACATGACTTTCTCTACATCTCTGCGACAAATTGTTCTATTTACTTCATCTAATCGAGAAAAAATGAGCAGAAAGAGTCTTATTACCTTCTTCCTTGTTTGTAGAAGCGAAATAAAGGTGTACCATAGCTTAAATTGACAGCCAAAATCTGTTTGCTATGTGACTGAAGTTCCTTTCTTTGTATGGACAGGAGTTGACAAATTCCTCTATGAGAAACGGATGTTTTTGAAAGCTGAAACCAAAACAAAAAAAAACAACAACAAAAAACAAAAAACAAGGAATGTCTCAAAAACGATAAACTCCACGGAAAAAAGTTAAATTGTGTGTTTTAACGCGCTTTACATTTTTTGAGTGGTAAATTTTTGTCCAATTCTTACGGTTTAGCAGTTATGCAAAATTCCGTAAAATTTATCCAGAATATAGTAGTCTTCAGAAGTTATTCCCAGAAAATTCAAGATATACGCTTTAATTATCAGGTAAATAGCTTTAATATACGATATTTTAATCAAAATCGTTAGAGCCAGTTTGGAGAAAATAAAAAATTTCGAAAAAAGTTCCATGTAAAGGGTAGTTGGGGGTGTGGGGATTTTTCTCAAAATATTTGTGTCGTATCCCTGGAAGATACTATACTTAAACACCAAGTTTGGTATTTTAGCGACTTTTCGTTTTTGAGTTATCGTGTTCACAGACACACGGACACACGCACACACACACACACACACACACACACACACAGATACACGCACATACACACACAGACCTTTTTCCGAAAATGCTTTTTTTTAGATAAAGGGGATCCTAAAACATATATTTCAGGTGAAATCTCGGTATCGAATTTTTGGGTGGAGTGCAATACCTTTTCAATACACTATGTACATAGTGCGTATAGAGAAAGTCCATGGTTAGCTGTGTAGAACCAACATGTGGAATTACCTATATGTTGTTCATTAATTCAGGGGACTTTCACGGCATGGTTACTGGATTTGTTTCCGGAAATTCTTAGCCATTCTTGTATTTCGTAGAATAGTTACCAGGAAGTGGTGAGTGAGTGTTGACATTTCAAAACTGAGTATAGCAATTATTATGTTCGTGACTTGCTACATGTTGGTTGTGCATCTGCTTTGTCCACGACACGTTTGCTCTCTGGTACTCTCAGAGATGATCCTGGTGAAGAGTGTTTCTTAAAGCAACCTCTTCCATGCTAATTTAGTGAGAAGATACAACAGGAGTTCAAACACCACAACTGGAATAATTTAGCGCAAATAAAAATTGACTTCCATTTTCTCACTTACAAAGTGACCAAAACCATCCGCATACCAACAACTGGCCCAGTGTAATTTTTAAACATATTAAACATTCACGATGTAATCCACATAAATGACTTCCTCTATTTGTTTTGAAAACAAACTTTTCTTACAAAAATTATTCTTCTATCTGCATATGCCGGAATGCGCAATTGCCTCCTGCTTTAGACACAAGCCTCCTGTGTTCCTCACAGAGCGTACGCCAGATATACAGATGGTAGTATACATTATTGAGGCTGCGTTGTTGTCAATATATTATTATTTTCCTTCCTTATTGCTCATACAGCCTACTCTTCGTTGCTCCCTAACTAAACATTGGAGAAACTGATTAAGACCTGGTGACCATTGGAGGTCATCCCGATAGCGTGGTCGTTGGCGCGATGGCTATAACGTTCTGCCAAGAAAGGGTCACGGACTCGAATCCCGCTATGGGATATGTGTGTGTATATATACACATGCACACATACACAATATACCAAAAGCGACCGAATAGGATATGACTGTGCAATTATGCTGTTCTTGCGGAAGAAAGCTTGATGTTAAACGTTTGTTAAAGTACTTGGCTCTTCTTCAAAGTTTCGTTGTGACCAAATTAAGGTTTGAAAACAGAGTTCTCTCAATTCGATATTCGGTATAATACTCAGCATCTTGTCGATCTTTTTTAATCTCCTGTATTTCTAATCACTAATGCTGAAAGCAGGGCTTTGCTTTTCTGGAGATGATTAGCTATTCGCATTTTGTTCATACCTTGTATTATGCATATATTTTACGTATATAATAACTATGTAATATCCCCATTTATTTCGCGAAAATACATAATGCATAACGTGTATAGAGATTAATAATAATTCCGCATCAATGACACTAATAACGCTGAGACAACTGCAGCGTTTGACGGTTACTGCTCAGGAGAAAGAAGAATTATCACCGCGTCCTGTATAAATCCTCTTACCTCGCGCATTAGGAGGCAATTTGTTTTCTATACAGAAAAGTTTAAACGCCGTGCCTCCATGGAATATCTACTTTGATGGAATACAAATAAGGGTAGGGAATTTATGTAATGACTTGAAGCTATAAAAATATTCTGTGTACGTCCACTGCTCGGTACTCGATGTCATAGTAATGGGATTGGTCGCGCCACGTGCTTGCAGTACTTTCTCCTCATCTGCATATCTAAACGGCAAAAGGGCTGCCCCATTCATTTGCTGTAGGTGGGAGGGCGGCACGCACGAGGTGAGTCGCCTACAGTTAGCTTACGGAAGGTTAGGATACTCAAACTGAGATGCTAATGGACAATTTAGCTCAACTATTAAAGCGCCAATGCAATGGCCGAGATTAGGCAATTTCAATCAATCGCGGTCATCTGATTGGAGCGACATTTTCGAAACATCTTATCACAGCTGATGTTCATTTCTTTGAAATCTTGCCGCACCTGACGTTCGTTTGTTTAATCTACTGTCTTGGTTGTTGGTAACAAGGTGATAATCCAGTCTGCCAACATTCACTTTTAATAACTGTCAGTTCCACAACTGTACTTTCAATTAATTCACTTTCAATGTTTATTTAAAGTTTTATCCAGTTCATAATATATTTGGTTCAAAACAGGAGTGAAAATAGTTTTATTTGTATGTCTTATGTGCGAGATGAATGCAATAACCTCAAATAAAATAATGTTTTTATTTCATGTATTAGTCATTAAAAGCTGAAATAAAATAATTGTTCGTTATTTCTATTGTTGCTATATATTTGTACATTGGATGCAGGCACGATCGGCCATATCATAATTCAGTAGGTAATTAAGAAAGAAAAAAAATTGCTAAATAAACATGATGGAATGCATCATCTACCATTTGAGTACTATGTAAGTATTACAATCATAACCTGATAAAATCTCCCTTCCTATATATTATAAATTATTAATATTCTATGTCGCTAAATTGTCTCATCAAATACAACTCATCGCTTAGCTCCGGTCGTGAATTATCGACAAGATGAAAACACTCGTCGTGTTACTTTACATGATAGTGGTAATATTGTCGATGAAAGCCGTTTTTCCGCTTTGGTGAACTTGTTTTCTCATTCCGATACAAATTCCTTGCATCTTGTGAATAAATTTATGTTCCACATCAGTCGTGGACAGAAGCACAGAAGCTAGAGAGGTAGAGTCAGACTGAAAAGCTCAATGACATAATTAAAACGTTTCTTATACGCAAACTTGTCAGCTCCTGGCCACGCAAAGAATCGGATTTCAATCCTATAGCAACCACACTTTAAAACATTTGACTGTCGGTTTTGCCTAGTTTATTTCCTTATCTCACTTCTACTTATAAGGAACTACTTAAGTAATAAGACCGTTTTGCTAATGTTAATCCCGATTAGTATGAAGTACATAAATAGAAGAATAACAAAGCTTACTAACAATAATTTGTTACAGTAATGTAAACAAACTCATGTAAATGACACAAATAGATTTTTTTACTCCCGCTATAAGGAAGTATGTTGTGAAAGTATTTCTGCAAATGTTTATATTGATATACGTAAAGTGAATCGAAAAATTAATGCTTGTAAGAATAGTTTGTGGCAGAATAGTAGACACATATTTTTATTCATTTGTACTGTTTCTCTCAAGTCGTAAGGTGTTTAGTTTTACTCTGCTATTTAAAGGATTGGTTATAAACCGTACCTAGAAAGAGGTCTTCGCGAAGACTGTGGTGCCAATCTCTTTACTTCCATCCTCTCTTCCAACAGATTTAAAAGCTATAGCTGTGCATTGGACCTTGAAGTTCTGTTTCCTTTGCATTGCCAGAGTAAAACGAAAGTGATGAGAAAACCCGGACCTTTAAGAAAAGTTTAAGTATTTTAAAATTGAAACCAATAACAGATAATATTTCGGAAATGGTTAACTCTACAAACAATATTTATATGGCAAACATTTTGCATTTAAACGATATCTACATTTTTTATGTGTAAGTTTTTGTCTCTTATGGTTTACCAGTTATACAAAAGTCTTTCAGAGTGAAGAAGTATTCTGAGACTATTCCCAAAAAATGCAAGATATACATTTCATTTGTCATGAAAATATCTTAAACATATGGTATTTTAATCAAAATTGCTGAAACCATTTTTGAGAAAATCAACATTTTCCAAAAATACTTAATGTAAAGGTAATTGGGGAAGAATTTCCCTGAATATTTTCGTGTCGCCTCATTGGATGATGCTTGACTTAAATAGCAACTTTGGTATTTCGGTCTTTTCGTTTTTGAGTTATACTACTCACACACACACACACACACACACACACACAGACACACACATATGGGCACTTTTCTAAAAAAAATTTTTTTATTCAGGGGGTTTCCAAATATTTCTTTTTGGTGAAATATCTATATCGAATTTTCATGTGAAATATAGTACCTTGTCTACCTACTATGTACAGTGTACATACGTGGTCTAGAATGTAAAAATTAGATCTCTTTAGAGCATAGAACTTTTGTCACAGACTTTCTTTTGGAGTTAACCATTTCTTATATACTCTTTGTTATTATTTTTCTGTACTTCTATTTTTCTTAAATGCTATATTCATTTTTCGTTGTTCAATTTTCTTTCTCCTGGTCAAGCAAAAAGAACGAATTTTAAAGCCAAATTTTAAAAGATTTGACTATCTCTTTAGCTTAGTGAAATCCTCCGTTCCCCTCATATCTACAAGAAAATATGCAATAAAAGTATTTCTACAAATGTTTATCTCAATTAAGCAAAATAGATAGAAGAATAAGAATTAAAGAATACTTTGTTGAAGATGGTTAGAGAAAGTCACGTGAATGTAAGAGATTGAATTTTCTCACTAGTGCTGTCACTGATTAACATAGTCTCATTTTTCAAAACAAGAGATTCCTCATAAGCAAGCTGAAGTACAAAGAATGTGTTTATATAAATGTTAAACAATATTAAAGTAAATTAACATTTAACATAAATATAATCTGCCATGTCGTTAATTTAAACCGAAGAAACTCATTTTTCACAAATCCTTTAAAAACAAAGGGTTTGCTAAAATATAGTTAAATTGCTAATACATTTAAACTGTATAAAAGGTATCCATTTTGTTTGTCTATAATGCCGTTAATTGTGTCTTTTATTTATTTAAACATTTTGAATTTCTGCCTTCATTTCATACCTTTTATCGTTTTTATAAACTATTGTAAAATTACTACTATGATTTTATATTGCAGTTCTTAAAATTTAGGTTCAGAAACAAGTTAAGTCAGATCGTTTACTTTTACAATAAAATCATAAAACTAGAATTAACGTTTATTGTGATTTTTGTGTATATTAGTTTTATGAACATTATAATGCATGACGACAAGTTGTAATGATAATCAATAGATATTAAGCCATGTTTTAATTAACCTGTGATGTCTACTATTATGAATATCGTAATCGTAGTGCAAAAGAACTCACTATTCCAAAATGTCGAATTGGGAACAACGAAAAAGATGCCAGACGAAACCTATTGCATGTGTTTGTTCCCAAACCCATTTTGTAGGTCGGTGAACTTTTGGGACTGTCAATGGCAGGACGGAGCTGATTTTAATGCCAAACTTCCGCAAATACTTCGCTTTTATAACCCAGTTCTCACAAGCGCCCAAGTTGTGGGACAATAAACATGTACTAATACATTTTCGCCCAGATTAAATCAAAGTTTTCTAAAATTCGGCTCCATTTTTGAAATATTATCTGCAAATAAAGAAAAAAGTAAATTTGAAAAGCTATCCAATAGAGTTTGTTCCTTCTATGAAAGTCTACGCAACAGCGTGAGTTTATTGATGCTCATTTTACCGCTTTGTGAGTTTCAGTGCTCAGAGTACAAAGCGTTTCATAAATGTATATGTTAATACAAAATATGGTGCTAAAACGTGGTCGGCTGATTGATCCCTTCGATTTAAAAGTATAGGAAAAGCACTAAACCAGTGGAAACTTCATTCTCACGGGGAGAACTTAAAAATCTGATGTGTTATGGCCACATGAGTTTCTCCACCTATTCTGTAACAAGCTATACTTGGAAATGTTCTTTCTTCTATTTACTCCAAACTAATAAAGATAAAACAAAACTAGCAGAAATGGTGTTATTACTTAATTTCTTATAAGTAGGAGGGAAATACGGGAACATACCAGGCTAAAACGATAATCAAATATTTCTCTTTGCATGGCCAGGAGTAAAACAAAAGAAACAGGCATACGAAATTCCCGTTTCAGAAAAGTAAGTATTTTCAAATTTAAACTAGCAACAACGAATATCTCGGAAAACGTTAACTACACAAAAAAAATCTAGAAGACAAATTGTGTGCTTTAATGAGAGCTACAGTTTTCAAGTATTAACCTTTGGTCTATTTATTGCCGTTTACCAGTTATGCAAAATTCATTCAGAATGAAGAAAATTTAGAGGCTCTTTCCAGAGAATTCAAGATATTTTATTTATTATATTTATAAGATTTATGAAATGTTATATTTATTTGTCATATAAATATATTTAATGTACGATATTTTAATTAAAAATCTTAGAGCTATTTTTGAGGAAATCATAATTTTAATTTTTTTCATATAAAGGGTAGTTTGGTGTCGGGGAATTTACTTGAAAATTCTGTGTTGCATCCTTGGAAAATGATGAGCTTAACTGTCAAGTTCGTTTATTTAACAGACATTTCGTTTTTGAGTTATCGTGTTCACAGACACACGGGCACACGTGGGCGCGCCTGCACACACACACACACACACGCACACATACACATACACGCACGCGCGCGCGGACCTCTTCCTAAAACTGCTGTTTTGGATACAACGGACTCCAAAATGTGTATTTCCAGTTAAATCTAGGTATCAAATTTTTGAGTGGAATACAATACATTCTCTTGTACTACCAGGTGCCCCAACTACCCCATATTTGATTTGTACAGATATCCCTTGGTGCGTTAAAACAGTTGCAGAATTTCACAGGGCTATTTCAAGATAAAACCTGCCAATGAAGTATTGCTATTGCCATTAGTGGAGCCTGAGTGGGTCGCGTTCATTAAGAGGGGCAAAACAAAGGTCGCTCTCCCCACGTCGATTTTAATTTGAAATGGCCCCGTTGAGTTCAGCAGCTCTTTTATCGCATACACCATTCGTGCATACCAGGTTGGGGCACCCGATATGCACGAAATAGAGAAAGTAAAAAATTACTAATTCGCTTTTTATTAAATGTAGTGTATTTGGCGAACAAGCTGGACTGTCACACGATGAACTTGCTTAATTAATATCCTGTATAAAAGTATCTCCGCAATTTAAAAACAGTAGGTGTTCTTTATGATCCTCAAGTATTGCAATCGAGAGGATTAATATTTAATATAACATAATATATGAAATTAATCACGTCATAGGTGATTAGTGCTTACATAAATGAAAACGATAAACATTTGATACATTCCAAATGGCTTTTAGAAGCGTTCTAAAAATGCCCAAGTAAAAATACTGAAAATGAATTTTCGGTGTCAGCAAAACTATTCCTGGTTAATTACCACATAAAGTAGGACACATTTTGTATTTCATTAGAGATGTAATACTAAAAATCTGATGTCACATTCACATGACTTTCTCTAGCTGCTCTACAAATAAACTTTTGCTAAAAAGTATTCTTCTTTCTCCAACATGCTAATCGAGATAAACATAAGCAACACGTTCTTATTACTTAGTTCCTTATAAGTAGAAGGGAACTAAGGGAATTCATTGAGCTAAGGAGATAGTCAAATGTTTTAAAAGTTGTAGTTGTGCGATTGTCATTGCAAATCGCTTCTTTGCATGGCCAGGAGTAGAACAAAAGAAAACGGACACTTCCTATCTGAGAAAAACTTACAAACAACAATTGAAACCAATAATAAGGAATATCTTGGAAACGGTTACTTCTACAACAAAAACGCAAAGGACATGTATTATGTGTTTTGACATTATCCAAAAAAAAATTTTATTCCTCTTCTTTTTTTTTTTTTTTTTTTGCAGTAACTTTTTGTCTATCTCTTACGGTGTAGCAGTTAAGCAAAACTCGGCAAAATTCATCCAGAATAAAGTAGTCTTTAGAGGATATTCCCTTAAAATTCAAGATATACGTTTTATTTGGGATGCGAATATATTTAATACGCGGTATTTTATCAAAATCGCTACGGCCATTTTTGAGAAAATCGAAATTTTCGAAAAATTTTCTTTGTAAAGGGTAGTTTGTGGTGGGGAAATTTTCTTGAAAATCTTCATGTCGCTTCCTTGGACGATACTATACCTAAATACTAAGTTTGGTATTTAACAGTCTTTTAATTTTTGAGCTTTGCTGTCCACAGACACACAAACAACACACACCACACATGCGGATCCTTTTCTAAAGATGCTTTTATGGACTCAGAGGACCCCAAAGCATATATTTTCGGTGAAATCTCGACATCGAATTTTTAGTGGAATACAATACCTTCTTTATCCACTATGTGCATTGTACATGCGTGCGAGAGAAATTAAAAATTAATAGTTGTATTAATATAAGGAAAAAAAAGTAATATATGATATAAGCAGTTTAGGCTAGGTAAGATCCATAACGTGGCTGATATATCATTCTCTGTTCATCCGTGCAGGATATAATGAACATGGAGTGTAAAAATGAAATGTGTGTTATTTATGTACGCTCTTTAACTGCTGTGGTTCTCAGCGTCCCATTCTATACTGGGCGTGAAAGACCGTTTAATTTTGCTCAGAGGCCTTCTATCAGGCTTGAGGTTCCTTTACGCGCCGTTAATCTACGACACGGGACCAACGGCTTCACTTCCGCTCCGAAGGAAGCTATCTAAGGATTTTTACGCCCGAAATAAATTCATCGTCCTCCGCCGGGTTTGAACCCGCGACTTTGGGTATATGAAGTCAGCATGGTAACCATTACACCACGAAGGGTGACTAGAACTACAAAGGGCAGTACTGAGATTGGGCAAGTAGTTTCTGGAATTTTGGAAATTAAAAGTTTCGATCTGCCATCGATGTTTGCAACATTATTTATTATTACTGTGAAACAAGCAGTCTATTAGAAACATTTGTAGTCAAGTTGTCTAAGAATTTTAACTTTTTAAAGATACTTAGGCAGAATATATTTGTTGGTATTTGAAAGTTAACAGTAATCTTTATTGTTGCTATTGTTAAATGTACAATATACACATTCCTATAAATACTTATAATTTTAAGCATCTACATAATTATATGTATTATAAATTATTTGCAATTTTCAGTTTTAATGACTTGAAACCTTGGACACTTTGTTGTGATAACACTTAAACCAGATCCAGCTCCGTCTAGAACATTAATCTTCAAACACTTCCATCAAGAACTGTTTACACCGAGCGAAGCGGCACCTCGGTAACGTGAACGACTCGCATATAGGAGGTATCGGGTTCAACCCCCGGGGACCGACCAACCTGATCGAATGTTTTTATCACTATTTTCCTCGTCCAGTGGACTTATGTTGGGTGGTTAATTTTTTTCCGCGAATTTTCCTATCATTCCTTTCATTACAATATTTCATTTTCTATTTTAACACCAGACATTGGAGTGATACTCTTCTGCTATGATCTACAGTTTCCTTGCTCCTCGACAGGCCACGTGCCCAAGTCCTACAAAGAGAAAGGTAAGCTGTAGAAAAAAAAATATAATATTCATATATTTAAATAAAGGAAAAGATAAAGTTTCATCATATCCTGTCCTCCTTAGAAAGAGGTACAAGTCGAGCATGACGACAAATAAGTAGTTAGACCACGTGGTGGCGAAATTCGAGGCGGTGATGAAATTTAGTATACAACATACCGTTGATCCCTCCTAGACAAATTCCCGAGATAGCGGGTTCAAACCCTCCGGAGGGGAAGAACTTTTTCGGGCATAAACATCCTTAGCATGGCTTCCTTCAGAAGGGAAGTTAAGCAGGTAGTTCCGTGTGATAGATTTACGGCATTTAAAAGAACCTCAAGCCGAATAGCTGAGCAAAATTAAACGGTCTTCAGGCCCAAATATGGAATATGTATCCATAAATAAACCTCCATTTTCATTTTTTCACTTAGGAGAACCTATATAGCTGCGCTATTTTTCACGTAATTGTTAAAGAAATAAAAGTATATTTAAATATGTCATTTTATTGAGATTTTTGAAAAATGACAATTACTTAGACAATTTCTATAGGATGAAGTCGCCTACTGTGGTGTAATGGCTACCATGCTAACTTCATATACCCAAGGTCGCGGGTTCAAACCCGGCGGAAGACGATGGATTTTTTCGGGTGTAAAATCCTTCGTAAGGGAAGAAAAGCCGTTGGTCCCGTGTCATAGATTCACGGCACATAAAAGAACCTCAATCCTGATAAAAGAGGTCTCTGAGCAAAATTAAGCGGTCTCTCACGCCCAATATAGAATGGGACGCCCAGAACCACAACAGATAAAGAGCGTCTATAATTAAAACGCCATTTCATTTTTTCTAAAGAATGAATATTTAAGAACTTAAATCGATAATTTCTTCGTAGCTATTATTGGTGTTCGTAATCGAATTAACACGAGAAAAGGTAGAGTCTCCATCTCTATACAGGAAAAGAAATGGGTACAGGTTTGTATGTCATTAAATCTTTGCTTAGTTTTAATTTTTATCGTCACCTCAGAGGAAGCATTCCTAGAGTCGCTTTCCAAAATATTACATTGCAACTAAATTGCACAGAGTTGGTTAAAATGCGGGCAATTAGGCCAAATGAAGCTGGGAAAGAGCGTGGCAAGGCATAGACAATTTTTTTTTTTTTTTATTTTAAATACAGTTCCGGAGTCTAGTCGGGACTCCGGCGCTGTGTACTCTACTTTTTATTTACCTAATTTGTTTACTTTGATTACTGCATTTCTGTTTTACTTTTTACTCACACATACACAAACATATAAAACCCATGCCCAAGGCGGGACTCGAACCCACGATCCCCTGCGCTGCGAAACACCAAAGCGAGACACTTTGGTGAGTGCGGCCATGGGGACCGGTGTTATAGAAGGGGGAAAATATGCAAAGATAGGAAATTGATAGAGAGAAAGAGAGAATGAGCGTTATAGAGAGAGAGAGAGAGAGCTAGAGAAAGAGAGAGAGAAAGAGAAAGAGAGAGAGAGGGAGAGAGAGAGGGAGAGAGAGAGGGAGAGAGAGAGCGGAAATGGTTAAGGGATACTGCGAGTGAAATTTTGACTAAAGTTGATCAACAAATTAAAATCGCTTTTTATAGCAAATAATTGTTGGAACCTTTGAGCATCCAAAGAGAAGCACCATTTAGCTTTGGGTCCTATAGACATTTAAAAATCGTTTAAAAGAAAACTGTCTTCTATTTTATAAAACAAGAGTTTTCTCAAAACTACATTTTGACACTTTCAAAATGTAGCACGTGTTTCGATTATTGTTTAAGGTGATGCATCTGTGAAATTTGACCAAAAATAGTTGAAAACTAAAACATGATTTTGCTTGATAATAAAATAATGCGACTTCTAAGCTTTAAGAAAAGATATTATTTTTCCCACTAAGCGCACCCAGACTACCAATTAACTGAAGATAAATCAATAGGCGCATGCTTATTAATAGCCACTCCCAGCTTAAAACCTTATTTTAAGCAAACTTTTTTCCAACACTTTTCCATACAAAAAATGATCCACACGATGCAATTGTTCACTAATTTGTTTCATACTTCTCATCCGACCTCTCAAAAGCAAATTAAACAAAGTGGTTAGATTACTTTTTCGAAATAATGCTCCAATTGTTATTATAAATTATCAGATGTTTTAAAATTATGATTTTTTGAATGTACGAAAAGTAATCATTTTTCTCCACTAATTAGGGATAATATTAAAAATATAATATAACAGATCTATTTGTAAACTCACTTACTATAAAACTGGATGTATGTATGTGAATATTTTTAAAAATGCGTCACGTGGCTTATTTTTAGTAGAATAATGAATTTAGACAGTAAACAGTTATTACTTAACTAACCATTTAAGTTATAATGTTGATATATGAGGAAAATATCACTATTGTTATGCATAATAACTGGTATAATTTTAATAAGATATATTACATACTGTGAATATTCCAAATGTCACAGAAGCATTACCATAAGTACAACTAAAATTTCTCAGAATGTATAGGAGTAGTGTATTATTACAGGTGACAAATGTTGTAATATTTTTAATTACGAACAAAATGGTTAATTTTATAGATTAAAATGTCTAGGTTTTTTTTCTTTCTTTCTTTCTTTCTTTTTTTTTTTTTTTTTTTTTTGAAATCATCATAGTGCAATAAACAAAGTTATTTTAATATCACAGCATGTGGTTTAAAGCTTCAATTTAAAAATTGCCGACTAATTTGTTCAACTTTTGAACCCGTGGAGCATTTTAACTATGCAATATATTTTACATAATAAAAGTTATGAAATAATTTATATCTCGTAAAATATGAATGAAATTTGGTATTCATATTAACACAACAGCAATGCAATCACAGAAAAAAAGAAAATAAGTATGCATAGAAATACAGACATTTTAAATTTCACTCCCAGAGTCTCTTAGGGGGGAGAGAGAGAGGAATAAAAATATTATCTTCTTTACCTACTTAATTAGGCCAATGTACTAAACTAAATCACAAAGACACACGAGAGTGATGTTTTTCGCTGGTTGGAAAGTAGGTTGGAAAGTTTGAATATGGGCCGCACCTTCGCGATATAATGCTACAACAAGTGGACTGGTCAAGTTGACTTGCAGATTCAGGAAGCCGTCGCATATCCTTATCGGCACGATCATCTCATTAGATACACCGCCCATGGTTTTCTCTCAGCACCCAGACATAAATAATTCTACCCCACTTTCCAAAATCCTATGTCACGAGCGTCGTATATAAATGATTTCAAATGTCTTTTACTTCGCACTGTCGTGCACGGCCTTCATGACGTAACTCATTGCAGATCTCGATATAACTTTGGCCCACTTCTGCAATTTTTCGATTGGGGCGCAATTAAAATTCCTTTTAGTTCACACGTTCTGCCCAAATGGAAACAATATAATAAAAATCTGATGTGTTCCATTCACATGACTTTCACTACATCTCTGCAACAAATTTTAATGACTTTCACTACATCTCTGCAACAAATTTTAGTTAAAACGCTTATGCTTCTATTTACTTCCATGCTAATCGAGAAACATTAGCAGAAATAGTCTTTTTATTTGCTTCCTTGTAAGTAGAAGTGAAATGAGGGAGTACCATAGGTTAAAATGATAGCCAAAAGCTGGTTGCTATGTAACTGAAGTTCCTTGGTTTGTATGGACAGGAGTTTACAAATTCCTGTATGAGAAAAGTATGTTTTAGTCCATCTGTTACGATTTAGCAGCTATGCACAATTCCGTAAAATTCTTCCGAAATAAAGTAGTCTTCAGATGCTATTCCCAAAAAATTCAAGATATACATTTTATTTGTCAGGTAAATATCTTTAATACCTATACGATATTTTAATCAAAATCGTTAGAGCAATTTTTAAGGAAATCAAAATTTTCGAAGTTTTTTTCATGTAAAGGGTAGTTTGGGATGGGAGCATTTTCTTGAAAATCTTCGTCTCGCATCCTTGGAAGATACCAAACTTAAATACCAAATTTGGGTTTTACGGTCCTTTCGTTTTTGCACTATGCTGTCCATAGGCACGCACACACAGATACACACAGACAGACAGATACACACACGGACATTTGTCTAAAAATGCTTTTTTGGATTCAGGGAGTCTCAAAACATGTATTTCCGGTGAAATCTCGGTATCGAAATTTTAGATACAATACAATACCTTCTCTATACACTATGTACATAGTTCATATAGAGAACGTAATAATAAAACAAAACTGTATTTTTATAACAGTAATGGTCCGATAATTAAACTTAACTTCTTGGGTTATTTATGATATGGCTATGACCTAATAGAATTTTGCTTAGAGTAAACAATGTTGTACACTGTGTAATGATGAATATGCACTGTGGAATGTATTTTAAATGGATAGTGTCACAAATAATGTATATATATGAATTAAGCCGTGAAGTTTAATGAACACACATTTTTCCAGTAGTAAATTTTGTGGCTGTTGTGGTTACCCAGAAGACAGAACGATAATAAATTCAGATAGCGTGATGACAATCTCACAGGTTATTCCCCCAAAATATGTAAAACATTAAATTTGTCTTATCCCGAATTTCATGTATACAGACAGATGACCCTTCGTCCGTTAAAAAGTTGCAGAACTCAACAATAAACTCCGTGAACAACCTTCGTTCTACTCCTCTTGCATATCGGCGGAAACGGCGACGGAATCCGCTCATTGAGAGGCAGTTTCCAGGCTTGTACTAGAGCCCGTGATTATATACTACAAGAACGATGTAAACATATAGAAAAGATTGTCAATGTTTTCCATTTCAGTTATATAGATTTCATTTTTGAGAGAATAGCGTCCCTTTTAAATTGACAAGTATCTAAAAAGCGTTTCTATTTCTACTATCAACATCCGCCCATAGCTAGTTTTGTAACTGTGTGTACAATGCTCTTATTAAGCACAGAGCGTTTCACAGTATTTTTATTATTTATTTATTACTCAGTGTACATATAAGTAAAGCAAATCAAAACATTTAGGCGTAAAATAAAAGACATCCCAGCACAAGAACCCGCAAGTTTCATTATATTATTATTATTATTATTGCTTAGCAGAATAGAAATAAACCATGAAAGCGTCTAACAAAAAGTATAAACACGAGAGCATGTAAAAGTTGATTTGAAATTAAATAGAGAATACTTAAAATAAAATTCAACTTTAATCTGCAACTGCATACCATCCGGAACAGAGAGATCCTTTCATGATCATCCTCTCTGTCAATAATTATATTCACTTTAATTCTCTTCAGAAACCACAATGATAGTAATAATTTACGCATGTGTCTTGCTTCTAGAAAGATAACGTAAAGGCATTTTGGAGCAAATTTAAGATTTTGCTTAATGTTGGCTGTTCGCTATTAAAGAAAAACTCGTGCGCTTTTCTACGTATAGACCGTTTGATAAAGTCGTCTGCTTTTACTTTATTTACACGGACTATGTCTATAGTAGGTAGAGGAGGTATTTTATTCCACCCAAAAATTCTATGTCGAGATTTCACCGCAAATATAGGTCCGCTAACTCCAAAAAAAAAAAAAAAAATTAGAAAAAGGTTCAAGTTTGTATATCTGTGAACATGATAACTCAAACTTGATATTTAAGTTCAGCATTTTACAAGGATGGGATACGAATATTTCGAAAATGTTTACTTTCTTTTGATTAAATATCCTACATGACAAATAAAATGTAAATATTGCTTTTTCTGAGAATAGCTGCTGAAGTCCTTTACATTCTGAATTAATTTTGCCTAACTGGTAAACTGTAAGAGATAGACAAAGAGTTACTATACAATAAACGAAGGTTTCGTTACAACACAAACTTATTTCATGTACAAATTTTTGTGGAATTAACAATTTGCGAGATATTCCCTTTTATTGGTTTTAGTTTTAAAGTACTTGAAGCTTTCTCATATAGGAAGTTCTCGTGTGCTTCTTAACTCTTTTGTTTTACTCCTGGCTATGAAAGAGAACCAGATTTGAATGACAATCGCATAGCGACAGCTTTTAAAATATATTTTCAATCTACTCTTATTCCCCTTCTACTTTCAAGGAAGCAAGTAATAAGATCATAATAAGATCACTGCTGTTAAGGGTTGCCTGGATTAACATGATGTAGATAAAAGAATAATCTTTTATAAGAATAGTTTTTGGAGGAATAATTGATGTGAATGGAACACATCAGTTTTTTTTTTTTTTTTTTTTCTAATTCTGGTTTACAACTGTTTCTTTTCTTTCTCGGAGTTCCCATTGTTCCTTATATCCACAACGAAACACCGGCAGTTTAGCAATGTTATTCACAACGATTGTTGGTTTTTCCTGCATTTATTTAAGCACAGTCTACGTAATTCATTTGTTGCTGTTTTTAACATCTTAGCTTTAGAATGCTACACTATATCACTTTTATTGTTACATACCAAGCTAACTGCACTACTTCTGTTGTACTTTAATATTTACCCTGGTAGCTATATGGGAGGTGAATGAATTACCTAGATAAAATGTGCTCAAATGAGCGCGTGGTTGACCGACAGTCGTCTTCTCAGGATAAGGGAAAAACGGGACAAATAATGTATCCGGGAATTCCCTTAACTGAGATACCGACTCAATACCTTTTGAATATGAAGCACACTCATTATCCCCACATCACGTAACTAACAATGCTTTTTGAAGCAGCCATGTTTATTATTCCTCCTGACTGCAGGAGTAGGGAGTGGTACACTTCCTTAGTTTTGCCATTCATATTATTTATTATAGCTTATGATTCAGTATTAATTAATAACTTCTTAAAAATCAACAAATAATCTCGCGTACTGAGAGTACTATATGTTATAGTGTGCTTTGATTCTCCGCCAATCGTAGGCTAGTTAGTGGCGGTGTATGTAAACAATGCCCCATATACAGAATGAATTAAAACTATATAACTTTTAAATGAACCAATAAAGTTAAGTTTGTCTTTTTTATTCTTATAAGAGGTTAACTATCTTATCGTAGCATAAGGGGCAGAATCTCATGGGCCTCAAGTGTGGTGAGGGGGTTTACATCATAATTTAAATAGAACTATTATATAACTTTGAAATATTGTACATCATTAAAAAAAAATTTGTCTTAAACATTTTTTTCTAAAATAAAAACTTGAGAATTTGTAGGGTATCGAAATTGTATTTAATGTATACCTTCACTCGTAGGTGATTTTGGTTTCTGGATTTAGTCTTATTTTTCACACTTCTTGTGCCGCATTTATTGCTCTTCCCAGCGCCATAATCAATCATCATTAATATTTGTATTCCTTCCTGTCAGTGAGATTTGCCATATTGTGTAAACCCTCCATGAAGAATGTTTTGTTAGAAAATAGATCAATCATTGTGGATTCTCGACTAATTACAAGCAATAAAACTAATTAAATAAGCCAAATAACATGTTAACACTCAATAAATTCTAAATGTTTCATTTAAAGATGTTTAAAACAAAAACTTATTACTTTCTCTGCACGTACTGTGTACGTAATGTAAAGAGTAGGGATTGCATTCCACCCAAAAATTCGATACCGAGATTTCACCGGAAATATCTATTTTAGGATCCCCTGAACCCCCCCCCAAAAAAAAAAACATTTCTAGTAAACAGTTCATTGTATGTGTGTGTGTATGTGTATCAGTGTGTCCGTGTGTCTGTGAGCACGATAACTCAAAAATGAATAGTCCGTAAAGTACCAAACTGGTACTTAAGTTCAGTACCTTCCAAGGATGTGACAAGGATTTTGCACAAACCCCCTTCCCTCCATAAGACAACCCGTTAGTGCATGGAACAATTTTCGAAATTATTTATTTTCTCAAAAATGGCTCTACAGATTTTGATAAAAGTATCTTATATATAAGATATTAATATGGCAAATAAAATGAATGTCTTGAATTTTCTGGAAATAGCTTCTGAAGACTTCTTTATTCTGGGTGATTTTACTGGAGTTTGCATAACTAGTAAACCGTAAGAGATGGACAAAAACTTAGCACACAAAAAATGTAGAGCTCCTTATAATACACAGTTTACGTCATATACATTTCTTTTCGTGGTGTTGGCTGTTTCCGAGATATTTATTGTTATTTGTTTCAGTTTTAAAATACTTTAAGCTTTTCTCATACGGGAACTTGTCAACTCCTGGCCACGCAAACAATCGGATTTCAATCCCATAGCAACCACATTTTAAAACCTTTGAGTGTTGGTTTTGCAGTGTATTCCCTTATCTCCGTTCTACGTATAAGGAACTAAGAAATAAGACCATTTCTGCTAAGGTTTATCTCGATTAGCATGAAGTGAATAGAAGAATAAGCTTATTAACAATATTTTTTCAGAGATGTAGAGAAAGTCGTGTAAATGGAACACATCAGATTTTTTAATTTACATTGAATTTACAACCTATGGTTTCCCTTTTGCATGTCACAGGATAGTTACATTATTTATACATTTATTTTTACAGACTATACAGAAACTGTTCTTGAAACTTGTGGCTCAATGCTTATGTGGGTCATCATTGTCTGGAAGGGCTCTTGCTTTAACAATACTGTACACCGGTGTCTTAAGAACGATGTGCATCCCGTCTGTGTTGCTTTTTCGTGGCAGCTGCATAATGGAGAGAGTGATTTGTCAATCTCCTATATAGATGATCTGAAGCATCTATGGCTGGTCAGCAATTGTGAGGATGTAATTTGGCCTTAATATGAAGAGCCTCTAAGTGGATGAATGTTCCGTTCCAGGCGTTTGTGTAGTAGTTTAGTAGAAGTTACTTAACTAGGGACTTGGGGATAGAAATGTAATCTGTGATGTTATATGCTTGGCTAGATCGTCTCTTAGATTCTGACATTAATGGAAACGAAAGAGCCGTTTATCTTAATTTATTAAAGATTATCGGAATATTTCAAAATATACCATAGTGCTACTTAAAACTCTGAACTGTCCGACACCCCACTTGGGGCCCATTGGAGCAGTGTCGCTTATGCTGTCTGGAGGGCTCTTACTCCTTTGTCGCCCTCCGTGGTGTAGCGGTTACCATGGTAGTTTCATGTAACCAACGTCGCGAGTTCAAACCCGGCCGAGGACGATGCTTTTTTTCCGACGTAAAAATCCTTAGCATGGCTTCCTTCGGAAGGAACGTAAAGCGGTTGGTCCCGTGTCGTAAATTTACGGCACGTCAAAGTACCTCAAGCCTGATAAAAGAGGTCTTTCACGCCCAACATAGAATGGGACACTGAGAACCACAGTAGTAAAAGAGCGTCCATATATTAAACTCCATTTATATTTTTTCTTACCTCCTATGAGAATCTAAAATTTCAAAATTTATTTTTATGGAACCATTTAAAGGTAATGGCAAATATTTCATAGATTTTATTCACCCTGTTTATATAATAGGTGGACCATTATTTATTGGATTTTTGTGGTTATTTTTGCTTTTGCTTTAACGCTGTGGTTATTTCCTTGTAGATACATAACTGAAAGTGTTACTGCTTTTATTGAAATTAGTGTTTAGTATTCAATGGGCCACAATCAGCGAAATATGAACTTTATCCGTAACCGGTTCGTTTCCTGATGCATATTTACTTAGCATTTATTTTACTATTTTGGACCACAGCTTTGTGTGACCATATATTCCTTGCTGTTAGCACATATTGGCCTTCAGGTGTGATCTAGTTGGTTATTATGGGTGTTTGTGTCTAAGAAGCGACTCGAACCTGTGCCACAAAGCATCAAAGCTGGACAGTTTAGCGAGCCCGACCGTGGTGACCTGCAGTGTTATTCAGAATGAAGGAAAGTGTTTATAACTTAGATGCACATCACTGGATAGAGAGAAGTACAAAGGTTTCAAGCCTAGACTTAGAACTGCTATACGGGGCATAACAGTAACGTGTTTTGGTTGGCGGTAGAGAAATCGTGAGCACAGGAAAAATAAAGTGGTGTGTATATATGACTTGTCTACCTATTCTGCAACAAAAATATTCTTACATAAGCTTATTTTTCTCTCTTCATCATCCTAATCTTATTGTCTTGAATCCTTGTAACTAGGAATGCACTAGGATTAAGCGATAATCTTAACTTTTAGCAACTGACGACTTGAAATTGAGTTTTCTTTCCATGGGCAGGAGTTAAACAAAAGAAAAACGAATGACGAATTTCCGTTTGAGAATGGTTTAAGTACTCAAAGCCAGGATTAAACCAAAAACCAGGATTATCATGGAAGCCATTAGCTCCAAAAGAATGTGTTTGACCTAAATGCTGTGCTTTAACGAGATCTGCATTTTTTATTTTTTTGGTTTGTTTCTTGTAACAAATTTGTATATCTCTTACGGTTTAACAGCTATGCAAAAGTAATACAGAATGAAGAGGACTTCAATGAGGCTATTCCAAAAAAAAATATATGTTTTATTTGTCATAAAATATCTAAAAGATCTACCATTTTCATCAAAATCGTAAGAGCCATTTCTGAGAAAATACACATTTTCGAAAACAATTCAATATAAAGGATATTTTCTTTAGTATTTTCGTGTCACAGTTTTCAAAGATCAAATCCAGCTCTGTTTGAAACTTAACGAAGATGAAAACTACGAGCTAACATCTTTCCCTTCAATAAAGTGAAAAAATACTTGAACTTTAATATCAATTTTTGCCATTTAATGGCTGTTTCGTTTTTTAGTTAATCATGCTATCCACACAATTACACACACGGACCTCAAATCGATTTTCCGCTTTTAGGTGGAATACAGTACCTTCTCTATCTTCTATGTACATGGTATGTAGCAGAGAAATTGTAATCTGCGTACAGGAGTTTGTTGTGACTCTATTGTGCAAGTGCTACAGACCACTGCAGCAGCATATTCAAACATTGTCACCTCGTCATAAGTAAATTTACAGATGGCGTAAACCTTTTGATACACACAGACTAGGTACAGCTTTGAGTTTTCGTGTTAGCAAATCGTAGGTATTTTTAAAACACTTTTAACCTCAACAGCGTTTCTCTAACAAACAGTAGATGTCATAAATAACGCATTTCCTAGTTTTTATAGCTTGATATAAAAGTTTGAAATCTGCTCCTACTTTTTGAAAATGTTGCATTGTAGAGCAAATATATTGGTGTTGATGATGACCATCCTGTTTAGGTGAGGCAGTTTAAGAAATGGTAATCTGTATTTTCAGAATGCCTGAAACATTTGACATATACTCAAAACCCCTGTTATGTTAAATATTAGTAAAGAGGTAAATCTTTAGATACAGACGTTCATAAATCTGTATTTCGATCTTCTCCAAACTTCGGTACATATACTTCTGTGGTTGGAGAAAAGATGATGCTAAGCAAGAAAGAGGGCGTTTCGCTCCTAGGTTTTTATTATTTCAATAATTTAGTTATTTGCCCAGTAGTTAAAATATGTTCACAGGGAGTTGCAGAATTTAGCGCACTAACTTTCTGAGGTTGAGGAGGTATGGTATAGGAATACCATTTATGATTTATGATGACAAATTTGAAATTACGTAATATTTTTCATGGGAATATTCCTAATAACAAACAATTAAGATTTAATATGGATGCATTGATTCACGCTCTAAAATAATTTATTTCCCTTCCACAACGCAGAATGTGAAGAATACTAACAGAGGCATAATTTAGTAATTTAGTAATAGCACAGTCATTAGTGTGCTCTGCTCTCAATAAAGGATGCTGGCTTTAAACTTCATATAGGCAGTAAATAATTCTTTTCCAAACAAATGAATCGGAGTGAGCCGAATTCTTTATACATGTTACCGAGACATTTACAATAAATATTTGAAATTGAAATGGCGTTTTATTTATGGACGCTCTCAGCGTCCCTTCTATAGCGGGCGTGAAAGACCGCTTAATTTTGCTCACAGGCCTCTCTATCTGGCTTGAGGTTCTTTTACGTGCCATAAATCTACGACACGGGACCAACGGTTTTACTTCCCTTCCGAAGGAAGCTATGCTAAGGATTTTTACGCCCGAAAAAATCCATCGCCCTCCGCCGTGTTTGAACTCGCGACCTTGGGTATAGGAAGTTATCATGGTAACGATTACACCACGAAGGGTGACAAGAAATATTTGAACATAGCACAGCTGCAAATACCTGCGAGTAGCAGCAACTCAGGAAAGTTTTATTAGAGGTGTACTGGCTCTATTGATTTTGGTATATTGCAAAGAACGAGTAACCCAAATACCATAAAGTGCTACTTTGTAGGTCCTGAATTTTTGTCGGTTGAATTCTGTAACTATGTATGTATGCGTGTATGTAATGTACGTAAGGAAGATACTTTTTTGGTTATAAATAAAATGCAGTGAAATAATCCTCTCCATTTTTATTTTCAATGAATTAGGGTGTGTAATTAAACTTTTAGATAAAATGTATTTGTAAAATCAAATTAATATTTTAATAAAGTGAAAATAATAAAATGTCTAGTTTAAAAATGAAATATAGAAGTGAGAATATGAATAAATTCATAAGATGTATAATACTCAAAGAATCTTGTTTCCACCTCGTCATTTTGCATTAATACAAGCTACTTTTCCTATAAATTACAACTGAAAGCGAAAGAAGGAAGGATAGGAATGAATATTGTTGAATGTTATGCTAAAGAAGAGGAATATGTGCAATAGAAAACTGAACTTATTTTTCACAGGTAAAATGTAATGAAAATACGATACATAAATTGTCTTTAGGTTTTCCCAGCTCCTCCTATTTGGAATGGAATTTCCTGTTGCATATACGCTCCACCTTTCAGCTTTCGGTTTTCTGGGTTTGGTGTGGGATGTTAACAGAAGAGTACTACACATCGATAGATGGTTATCTAACCCAACAAAATAACAGTTGTACAGTTGGAGCTATAAGATTATCTATGAGAAGAATTTGCTGTATTTTGCACTCCACCTTTAGGACTGCTTTCGTCCTTATTCTCACTTCCAACATTACAACCCGCCCTTTAAGGTGCGTGAATTGAAAATGTGTCATCCGTCTTCCTTCAGGAGATGAATCAGTTTTGGCAGCAGTAAGAAATCTAAAACATTCACCTCGTGAGAAAAGCTGTATTGAACCCGTTTGTATTGTAAAATGTAAAACAACATCAGCTACTACAAGGCGACCAGAATTTGATCCCAGGCGACTGCAAATGAGAGTTTTGATAGATAAAGCGGCGCAGGGGCAAGTTTTCTCCGGGTTCTCCGGTTTTCCCCGCCATCGCATTTCACCGGTGCTCCGTCTTCATTCTATGTATCATCAGTGTCGTCACCTGTGGGACCAGAGTAGTAAAAGCGGTCATTAAAGACTCTCAAATAAATAATTAATCAACAGATGGTGCTATGTGTTTGTGGTTCAGCGTTTATAGCAGCATTCGTCGCAGTTCTTCAAAAGGTTACATGTGTACAATAATAAATGGATCAATTAATTACTATACATTAAAAAAACAATATAATTTATTATTATTATTGTTATTATGTGTATTATTTATTAACAGGACTTGTAGCTTAAAAGAAACATCTGATGTGTTCCTTTCACATGACTTTCACTACATCTCTGCAAAAATTATTGTTAAAATTCAAGATATACATTTTATTTGTCAGGTAAATATCTTTAATATACGATATTTTAATCAAAATCGTTACAGCCATTTTTGAGAGAATGTGGGGGGATTTTCTTGAAAATCTTCGTGGCGCATCTTTGGAAGATACTGAACACCAAGTTAGATATTTAACGGAATTGTCGTTTCTCAGCTAAGCTGTCTACAGACACACACACACACGCACACACACACACACGGATCTTTTTTCAAAAATGCTTTTTTTGGATTCATATATATTTCCGGTGAAATCTCGGTATCGAATTTCTAAGTGCAATACAATACCTTCTCTATACACTATGTACATGGTGCGTGCAGAGAAAGTAAAGTAATATTAAATAAAGCACTTATTAAACAACTAGAACAATATGATGTATTAAAAAGACGCGCAGATTTTTCTCCCTGTTATCAGTCTAAGGTGTGTTTATATTTAGAGCTAGAATTTTTAGGACGTCATCGAGAAATACCAGTTTGTTGCAACGCGACGTAAGTGAACAACACACTCAGGAACGCTGCCGTTATTGGCATGCTGATGTGTTTTGCTGTGTAGCAATTCCAATAGCTACGTTGAAGTAGACAGTTTAATAGCAAACACAAAATATATTTTTGAAAGGTCCAAGCAGAAAATAAAAATGTAAAGAAATGCCACCTGATATCCTTCACCTCCTCAACCTGTTACAACTCTTGTTAAAGTGGTTCTGTATTATGCAGATCTTTACAATATAGTTATCGAAATTCTTAGCGTTTAGCAAAAGATCATACTTCTGCATTACGAGTTGATGAGCTCAAACACACTACATGAACATTTGCTGTTCATTAACAACTTTTTAGACTAGTCTAAAGCAATAATACGTGTAGAAAAGTCAGGTTATTAAATGTTCGATAGAGCTCGTAGAAGAACTCCCCAAACAGGCAAATTGAGCGGTTTGTTATGGATAAAGTAAAACATAAAATTAAAAGCCTCTATGAGAGAAATTATGGTTTATTTGAAGAAGATAAATATTAAGTGTGTTACAAGCCCATCATGAAATAACGCTACAATGCAAATAACAACTTAAAAATATTGTTTGCTCCTAGAGTATCATATGAAGTGGCGAGAAGGTTTTCAAACTACAAACATTATGTAAGTAACAGAAGAAGGTACTTCAAATTTGAAAGGTTTAAAATTGCTATAAATTGTAGTAAGTTCGAAAATTAAACAGACGTTGATCATATAAACATACACTTTTGTGCTGCATAAATTTATTTTGAGAAGTTTATTGTACAATATTAATTATTTTATGTATCCAGGTCTACAGATCTTTAACAATCTACACACGATAAAACAGTTTGTTAGCACGTTTGTATACCCCTGTGACGTCTGTTCGTGTTCACATACGCTCCTCTTCCTATGCTCACAGGGTGCCAAGACCTGAAAGTCCTATCTCCGGTCATGTTATTAGTAGACTCCATAGTTACCAGATGTCCGCTTTCTCCCCTTCCCTATCTCACTGTTTACCTCTCACCTTTTTCTCTTCCGCATTTCCTTCTTTCTCCCTCCTTCATTTTCCATCCTCCCTTCTCCCCTCCGCGTTAATCTCTTCCTTTTTACTTTCTCCATACGCACTATGTACATAGTGTATAGAGAAAGTATTGCACTCCACCCAAAAATTCGATACCGAGATTTCACCGGAAATATATGTTTTAGGGTCCCCAATATCCAAAAAAAGCATTTTCAGAAAAAGGTCCGTGTGTGTGTCCGTGTGTCCGTGTGTCTGATAACTCAAAAACGAAAAGTCGGTAAAACACCAAACTTGGTACTTAAGTTTAGTATCTTCCAGGGATGCGACACGAAGATCCCCCCACCCCCAACTATCCTTTACATGGAACTTTTTTCGAAAATTTTGATTTTCTCAAAAATGGCTCTAACGATTTTGATTAAAATTTCGTATATTAAACATATTTACGTGACAAATAAAATGTATATCTTGAATTTTCTGGGAATAGCCTCTGAAGAGTAGTTTATTCTGGATGAATTTTACTAAATTTTGAATAACTGCTAAACCGTAAGAGATGGAAAAAAACTTACCTACTACACAAAAAATGTAGAGCACATTAAAACACACAATTTATGTTATATACATTTTTTTCGTGGAGTTCGTCGTTTTTTAGACATTCCTTATTTTTGGTTTCTGCTATGAAAAACATACTTTTCTCATACAGGAACTTGTCAACTCCTATCCATATAAAGAAAGGAACTTCATTGACATAGCAACCAGCTTTTGACTATCACTTTAACCTACGGTTGTCCTTTATTTCGCTTCTACTTACAAGGAAGCGAGTAATTAGACTTTTTCTGCTATTTTTTTCTGATTAGCATAAAGTAAATAGAAGTATAAGCTTTTTAAGAATTATTTGTTGCAGGGATATGGAGAAAGTCATGTGAATGGTACACATCAGATTTTTTTTCTCTCGGTTCAACTTATATGTGATGTTTCGTTTCGTAATCGGCTTACCCTCCCCGTATTTGTGAGACCGACACCCCGCTAGGGCTTACAAGTAAATGCCTAGACGTCAGAAGGCACGAAACCACAGAATGGAGAACCTGTTTCGAGGGGTCGGTCCATAGCTAGGCATGAACATGAGGAAATGGATGACATGAAATGTAAGCGAAATTGATGATTGGAAAGGTGATAATGGAGAAATTGGTGGAATGAGTGGCGGGGGAAACACCGGTGCGGAAATATGAAGAAGAAAAAAAAAAACTGGTCATTCATTTCTCAGTAGTCCGTTTATGGTTGTTCATTATTACATTAATCTATATGTACATTTTTTTTTTTTTTTTACTTTTACCTTGTACAGGCGCGCTTTTTCTGAACACAGACACATAATACATGCATGCATACCTACATACATACATACGCATACACATACACACATACATACATACACACATGCATACATACATACATACATACATACGTACATACGTACATACATGCATACATACATACATATCACACAAATTGCTGATCACAATATCTTTATTCCAATATTGCAGATCAATTTTTTTTCGGGGTGAAAATCCTTAGCATACCTTATTTGGAAGGAAAGTAAAGCCTTGGTCCTGTGTCGTAGATTTATGTCACGTAAAAGAATAGTTCTGACGTACAGGTCTCTGAGCAAAATTAAGCGATTTTTCACGTCCAATATAAAATGGACGCTGATAACCATAGCAGCTAAAGGGCGCCCATAAATAAAACTCAATTTCAATGTGCAGAAAAATACTATTTTACGTCGCTTCAACGCTCCTGCACAGTTCACGACTGTTTCCTCTCTCTCTCTCTCTCTCTCTCTCTCTCTCTCTCTAATGCAACAGAACTCTTAGAGCTGTTTGTCGCAACTGACTCCCTGCATGCTACGGCACATGCTTTTTTATTCCCGGAACCATTATTGAATGTATGCATTACACGCAGGTGTGACAATGTTACGCGCAAATATGAAAATACAGGGCTTTGATGAAAGCAGTCTGCGCCGACTGTGTGCTCAACTGCAACAATGCAATGGAGCTATGGAAAGCAATCCGCTCGTGCAGGTGCAACAATTCAGGTTGGTAGAGTCTAGGTGCGTGCATTTGGTGCTTAGTCGCAATAAGTAAAAAGGGATAGAGGGAGAGGGGAGGGAGAGAGAGTAGGTGAGTGATTGATAGGCTGTGCAGAAAGTGCCAATTAAACCAGAAAGATCAGTACTTCTGATTTCTTAATGTGATTGTTTAATACATTTTTATCACTCCCGTAATGTTAAAAACAGATCATACTACATGATTTAAAAGTAAGGTTTATATGTATATTTACAGGAACAATTCAGATTGTTTGAATATATGAACCCAAGAATAATACTTCTGATCGATATTTTTTTTTTTTTTTTTTTTTTTTTTGTCCTTTAGTCTGGCAGCCCGACATTTGTCTTCTGAGTGCGGGAAAACCCCAAATTAAAAAAAAATGTATCCGGGCAGCTCACTCTAACTCGGGACTTTTCCAATTTGAAGTAAATCCGCTACCCTCACACTGCAGAGGCGGGTCTATCATACTTCTGCTTCGTATTAAAGTTCATCTATCAGAATTTTTAAACAACTGAGTAATCTGCATGTAATACGTTTTGAAATTATTACGTGCTCATTAGGGTGTAAATATCAATCCACAGAGCAGGACAAAATCGTAGCTAATTCCCTGCTGTTCACAAGCAAAATTGCAGTAACCTCTGACAAAACGCTATTTGTGCAAGAAAGAATGGATAGATGTAAACTTCTGTAAACAAATTGATATTCATTACAGAATAGCTGAAATGAAATTAAATGCAGTCTGTGCGGTATCGTACGGTATGTTGACCATAAAGAAGAAATGAAGCATCATAACATTTTTAATAGGTACTAATCCTTAATTAACAATAAAATGTTATGACCAAAGATGAGAATATTTTCAAAATTATAAAATAGTACATTTCTATGTATAAGCAAATGTTTAAATTTTAGGTGCATTCGTTTGTGGTGAAAATAATGTAACAGTATTTTAATATGTATCATCTACGAGGGTGGGTGGAGAATAATTTTAAAATTTGTGAGACTCTTTTTAAAAATGTAAACCTAAAGTTTCGATGAGCGGAGAGAATAAACTTTTAGAAGGCTCCCAATTAACACTTTTAAATATTTACTGATTTCAACCAAATTGGGAATTAAGGTGTAGCTGATATTAAATTTAACTTCGATCCACACAAGTATTAGTGGTGAAATTGTTGATGCGCACAGCCGGACCGATGGGTGACTAAATACAACCAATAGTGAAACTGCACATTCCTCTTGTGTATAGGAAGATAAAACAAATAGGTTTGGGTGTCAGATGAAATTGTAATTTACGGGAACAGGAAAGATTTCTTTGTTTTGTCTGCCTTTCATATTTTTGCTACAGTGCTGCACGTTTTTAGTACGCTCTTTAGAACGGCACACTTGTTTATAACACTTATATTTTCAAGGCTTAAAGTTTTTGCCTTGTTTTACCTTGTGAAATGATGCAGTTCACAAACAAGCCAAGTGCTGAGAACTCCCCATTGTTATAGAACATTTTCATTTTGAATATATCGTATTCCAAGCTATTGTTCTTAAACTAAACAAAGAGAAAGAAGGAAGGAAGAAAACTACAAGTTCCGCTAGCAGAACTCTTTTAAACATTTAGTGTGCTAAACGTGAGCCTATAATTGTGGTAACGGTTAACTAATCTTGACTATTTAATGGCTCACTTACAACTATTTTGATAAAGCGCAAGTGCACCTTACGTTCTGTAGCCTATACCTATTGTGAATACGCGTTTCACATATACCAAGATTTCATCAGAAATATCGTTTTGAGAACCCTGAATAATGTGTGTTCATAACTGTGTCTGTGAACAGCGTAACTCAAAGCGAAAAGTTAGTTGAATACAAAGACCTTGGTATTTAAGCTTGAAATTTTCCAAGATAGAACCCAAATATTTTAAAGAATATCTCACAGCCCGACACTATCCTTCAGAGAAAAAGTTTGATATTTATCTTCTCAAAAATAGCTCTAAAAATTCGATTATAAAGTCATATTTTTAATAAAATTGCATAAATAAAATGTGTGAACTCAGCTTTATTTTAACAAATGTTATATAATGCTGATAACAATGAATTCTGTAAATAATTAAGAAATACAAACTAATCGTACTTTCAGTGGAAAATGTAGAGTTCATTAACAAGATTTCACCGGAAATTCATGTTTTAATGTCTCTAGAATCCGAAAAAGTATTTTAACAAAAAAGTGCCTGTACTTCCATTAACAGGATAATTCAAACCCGGCGGAGGACGATGGATTTTTTCGGATGTGAAAATCCTTAGCATGGCTTCCTTCAGAAGGGAAGTAAAGCCGCTGGTCCCATTTCGTAGATTTACGGCACGTAAAAGAACCTCAAACCTGATAGAGAGGCCTCTGAGCAAAATTAAGCGGTCTTTCACGCCTAATTTAGAATGGGACGCTGAGAATCTCAGTAGTTAAAGAGCGTCCATAAATAACACCCCATTTCATTTTTCAAAAATGAAAAGTAGGCTATATATCACTTTTGATGTTAAGTTCTAAATCTTCCAAGGTTTTCAAGAAAATCCTCACATTTGAAAATGCTACATATTTAAGATATTTATAATCTTTTTAATGTTAAAAGGGGTTTATAATTTCTAGAATTAAGCAAACAAGACGAATGAGAAGCAGAGTAATAAAAATGTCTCTTTCAGGGAGCCTCAAAACATATATTTCCGGTGAATGGGATAGAAATTGTGAGTAGAATACAATTACTTCTCTACCAACTATGCATAGGGCACGTGCACCTCTGAAGTGATACCAGCGACATCTTAGCGCATTACTTTGGAGGGCCCGAGTTCGAATTTTGATAGGATAGAATTGTCTGGATGAGAGCCTCTTTATACAGGAGTTTCCTGCTATTAAATTTGCCGTTATAATCAATCCATTATATCTATTTGAGCGCTTATTTTATCACGTTTTCAAACTTTGTTAGTAATCTAGGCGTGTTTACTGCAGTTTGTCAAATAGAAGATAGACTCACTTAAAGTTGCGTCTTCTCCCTTTCGGCCCCAAAGACCTCTTTTCTGTCCGGAGCCTCCAATGCTGTTTTATTTAAAACTTTAATTGTGTATGATAACGGTTTTAAAAGATGATGGTCACTAGATACGATTTTATTTACACCATTAAACTTCAACCAGTCAGGGGTTTGGCCCATGTGCTAAGGATCCATATCCTTTTACATCCCATACGCATTATTTTTACAAGACAATAACATACTGAAAAAATCTTATGTGTTCCATTCACATAACTTTTTCTACTTCTTAGTAACAAAGTATTGTTAATAAGCTTATTCTTATATTTATTTCATGCTAATCGAGAAAAAATTAGCAGAAATAGTCTTATTACTTACTTCCTTGTAAGTAGAAGCGAAATGTGGGAGTACCGTAGGTTAAAGTGAAGTCAAAAGCTGGTTACTAGGTGACTGAAGTTCCTTTGTATGGACACGGGTTGACAAATTCCCGTATGAGAAAAGTACAAAGTTTTCAAAGCTGAAACCAAAAACAAAGAATATCTCAAAAACGATCAGCTCCTCGAAAAAAATGTATATAACATTAATTGTGTGCTTTAATGTGCTCTACATTTTTGTGTAGTAAGTTTTTGTCCAAATCTTACGGTTTAGCAGTTATGCAAAATTCCTCCAGAATAAAGTAGTCTTCAGAGGCTATTCCCAGAAAATTCAAGATATACATATTAATTCTCAGGTAAATATCTTCAATATACGATATTTTAATCAAAATCGTTAGAGCCATTTTTTGAGAAAATCAAAATTTTCGAAAAAAGTTCCATGTAAAGGATAGTTGGAGGTGGGGAATTTTCTTGAAAATCTTCGTGTCGCATCCTTGGAAGATACCAAACTTAAATAGCAAGTTTGGTATTTAACGGTCTTTTCGTTTTTGAGCTATGCTGTCCACAGACACACAGACACACATACACGCACGCATACTCACGGACCTTTTTCGAAAAATGCTTTTTTCTTGATTCAGGGGGACCCAAAACATGTATTTCCGGTGAAATCCTGGTATCGAATTTTTGGGTGCAATGCAATACTCTATACACTATGTACAAGTATGTGTAGAGAAAGTAAAAAATCCAGATATAGATTTCATATATCATTGTATTTAATGTGAACTTAAGAAATTATCACAAGTAATATCAGAATGTCTAACCTAATCTAATTACTGGAAAGATCAAACCTCGAATGATATATATCCGAACCATTTCATAAATAAAATTATATTTTAAATATTTTATTGCTAACATTTGACCAGAAAATGTGAAATTCTGTAAACTAATCTGTTGGTTCCATTTACATAAGTTTATTTACAAACTATTATAATAAAGATTATTGAGATAATCGAGATAAACGAGTTGGTTGTATTAGTTCCTTCTGCGTAGAATGGAAATGAGGTATGTCACTAGGCTAAAGTGATAGTCAAAGCCGATTGCTGTATGAAAAAAACTGAAACTCGGTTTTCACTTCGCACGACCAAGAGTTAGACAATAGAGAGATCGAAAGATGACCTCCTTTTTTAACAACGTTGAAGTAGCTTAAACTTGAAACTAATAACAAGAAATATCTCGGAAACGGTTAAATCTGTAAAAAACTGTATGTGAAATAAATTGCGTATTTTAACGAGATCTACATATTTTGTGTAGTAAGCTTTTGTCTATCTCTTGCGGTGTGATAATTATGTAAAATTCATCCAGAATGAAGACACTGTCTTCTTTCTCTGTCTCTTCTTTATATAGTTCGGCATGTGTCAGTTTATATCTAACATCGCAAACAGAGAACATTTCAGCGACTCCAACGTGTATGTCTACCTAGAAAGAAAATTTGTTATTTATGGAAAGCGGCACAATAAGTGATTAGTTTGCCCCCACACCCGGTTAATGCGGTGCCGCTACTTCTCCATCAAGTAGCTCCTAAATTGTCCCCCAAGAACCTCACGAGTCTGAGTGCACCCCGATCCAGGGGGAAAATTTCCACTCCGATAATGGGAATCGAAATCAGGTCTCCCTTTGGCAAGCAGCAACTCTACCACCGCGCTAAGGAGACGAGCCTATTATCATCAAACCGTTGAGTAAATAAATAAATAAAAGTATATACAATGTTCATATCCAAAGTATAGATACTAATCCAAGAAATATTATAGAGTAACTGCTCCAACAATCATGAACCTAAAATAGTTGTATTTTAACCTAAGGAATGTGGATTACGTATTTCAAAAGCAAAATTATGCATACTGTCACAGCACTATCGGTTATTTCTCTCCGTGCAGTGCACAGTAGAAGTTTTTCTGGAGCATCGAACAAATATGCTCTCTTTGCTTTACTCAAAGGGCAACCAGTTCGTGACTCTTGAACTAAACTAAAGTTCAAGTAAAATCAATGTATCAGTCAAAAGCCTCCGATAATTCCATAGAAGTTAAAGGGGGCTCTAGAGATGGACACAAAGTTTATCCTCCATAGCATCCGGAGTTAAAATCATTTACAATATTGCAAATCACATTTCGGGTATGACGTCCAGAGAATGAAATCACTTTGAAGGTTTACAAATGCTCGAATGAAATAACAAGAGTTAATGGCCTTGGCACAATAGCAGCAGAACGAGGATTCAGCGTTTCAGTTTCAGCCGTGTTTTTGTTTTCAAGTGTAATTCAGCTTTGCAAGTTATGTCTGCACACGAGTGTAAACACACAATTACCAGGAAATTAAAGGAGCATTTTGAATCTTATCAGTTGGTCTGATTCTATTTGGTTATATTTTGTGGAAATACTGTTTGAGGTATGTTAGTTCGCATCCTGTTGCCAGAGAGACAGATAAAGAATGAGAGAGTGGAGGGGTTAGCCGGCGTTTATTCCGTCATGATGGCGATGATGTTGATGCCACTGAAGAGTCTGCGTTGGCGACCGCTATTCCGATCTAAGGCGCAATCCTTGATGCCAGTAATTACAATCTTTTATTGTTTACAAGAAACAAAAGCATGAAAGAACGAAAAATAAATATTCGTTTAGTTAATGGCTTCCTGGAGCTGTAATAATTGTTATAGTCGGTAAAGACTAGCATCTTGCGGAGATTTTATTACATAATGACAGAGTAGATGGTGTGAGTGCCGTCAGCGAAGGTGGTGTAGACCATGGCCAAATTGCTGATGGTGCTTGCCGAGGTCATAGTTTTTCTTACGGCCACAGCACAGTCTGTTGAACCTTTTTTGTTACACACGAAATTTCAGATTAGTAATTATTAAAGTGAATATTTCTTTCATGATCTGTTCCGCTAAAGCAATAAGAGGCGATCACCCTTTCATTCATTCTTTTTCTTCCTGGTTCCTCTATTCAGAATCAACCTTATTTGTTACCTACAATATCCATACAGACCAGAAGTAAAACTTTTCTAACCCAAATTGCAAATATTTCTGCCCAACGACTCCTTATTACTATCTCTACACGTACTATGTACATCGTGTATAGAGAAGGTATTGCATTCCACCCAAAAATTCCATACCGAGATTTCACCGGAAAAACATGTCCTCCTGAATCCAAAAGAAAGCATTTTTAGAAAAATGTCCGTATGTGTGTCAGTGTGTGTATGTGGACAGCATAGCTGAAAAACGAATAGCCGTTGAATATCAAACTTGGTATTTAAATTTGGTATCTTTCAAGGATGCCATATGAAGATTTTCAAGAACCCCCCCCCCTCAAACTACCCTTTAATGGAAAAGAAATCGAAAATTTTGATTTTCTCAACAATAGCTCTAACGATTTTGATTAAAATATCTTATGTTTAAGAATATTTGTATGACAAACGTAATGTATATCTTGAATTTTCGGGAATAGCATTTGGAGACTACTTTATTCTGAATGAGCTTTACGGAATTTTGCAAAACTGCTAAACCGTAAGAGATGGACAAAACTTACCACACAAAAAATGTAGAGCACTTTAAAACACACAATTTATGTTATATAACTTTTTACGTGAAGTTGATCGTTTTTGAATGTTTCTTGTTTTTGGTTTCAGCTTTAAAAACTTACACTTTTCTCATACGGGAGTTTGTCAACTCCTGTCCATACAAATAAAGAAACTTCAGTCACGTAGCTTTTGACTGTCACTTAAACCTATGCTACTCCCTTATTTCCCTTTTGTTTAAAAGTAAACAAGTAATAAGACTCTTTCTGCTAAGTTTTCTCGATTAGCACGATGTAAATAGAAGCATAAGCTTTTTAACAATAATTTGTTGCAGAGATGTAGAGAAAGTCACGTGGGTGTAACACATCAGATTTTCTTTTTATCTCAAACCTGCAGTCAATGGAAATTCTAATAAAATGCTTTCAAAGAAACATTTAAACATTAAACATTCAGTGAATCAGGGTCCTTATCATTGGTTTCGGCGTGGCTTTACAAGCACTGTATAGAATCACAGTTTAGATTGACCTTTGTGCGAACTAATCACAATGATAAAATGAACTTTCGGGCGTAAAAATCCTTAGCATGGCTTCCTTCGGAAGGGAAGTAAATGCGGTGGTCCTGTGTCGTAGATATACGTCACGTAAAAGAACCTCAATCCTGATAGAGAGGCCTCTGAGCAAAATTAAGCGGTCTTTCACGCCCAATTTAGAATGGGACGCTGAGAACCACAGCAGTTAAAGAACGTACATAAATAACACGCCATTTCCATTTTTAATGATATAAACAGACAGGTTGCGAACGATACTAAGCGTAGACTCCGAGTCAAAAGTTTAACTCTGTGTGATGGCTTTGAGACTATTCTGTTCATGACTTAAAGGGAGAAAAACTAGCGAACTAGGCACTTAAAAAACATGTAAGTTTGAAAATACAAACCAATAACAAAACATCTGATGTATTCCATTCACATGACTTTCTCTACATCTCTGCAACAAATTATTGTTAAAAGCTTATGCTTCTGTTTACTTCATGCTAATCCACAAACAATTAGCAGATATAGTCTTATTACTTGCTACCTTGTAAGCAGAAGGGCAAAAAGGGAGTGCCATAGGTTAAAGTGATAGTCAAAAGCTGGTTGCTATGTGCCTGAAGTTCCTTTGTTTGTATGGACAGGAGCTGACAAATTCATGTATGAGAAAAGTATGTTTTTCAAAGCTGAAACCAAAAGCAAGGAATATCTCAAAAAGGATCAATTCCACGAAAAATGTTTATGTAATATAAATTGCATATTTTAATGTGCTGTACATTTTTTGTGTGGTAAGTATTTGTCCATCTCTTACGGTTTAGCAGTTATGCAAAATTCCGTAAAGTTCATCCAGAATAAAGTAGTCTTCAGAGGCTCCCAGAAAACTCAAGATACACATTTTATTTGCCAAGTAAATATTTTAAATATAAGAGAATTTAATAAAAATCGTTATAGCCATTTTTAAGAAAATCAACATTTTCGAAAAAACTTTCTATTTAAAGGGTAGCTTTCAAATCTTCGTGTCGCATCCTTGGAAGATACCAGACTTAAATATCAAGTTAGGTTTTTAACGGACTTTTCGTTTTTGAGATATGCTGCCCACAGGTACATACACATACACACAGCCAGATAGACAGACAGACACACACACGGACATTTTTCTAAAAAGTCTTTCTTTTTTTGGATTGAGGGGATCTTAAAACATATTATATTACCAGTGAAATCTCAGTATCGAATTTTTGGGTGTAATACAATACCTTCTCTATACATTATGTACATAGTATATACGTATAGAGAAAGTAAAAATCTGAGGTGTTCCATTCACATGACTTTTTCTACATCTCTGCAACAAATTATTGTTAAAAAGCTTATGCTTCATTTTACTTCATACTATCCGAGAAACAATTACAGAAATAAGGGAGTAGCATAAGCTAAAGTATAAGTCAAAAGCTGATTGCTATGTGAATGAAGTTACTTTGTATGGACAGGAGTTGACAAATTCCCGTATGAGAAAAGTATAAGATTTTTAAAGCTGGAACCAAAAACAACGAATATCTCCACGAAAAAAAAATTGTACAACATGAATTATTGTGTGTTTTAGCCAACTGTACATTGTTATACAAAATTCCGTAAAATTCATGCAGTATAAAGTAGTCTTCAAATGATATTTCCAGAAAATTCAAGATATACATTTTATTTGTCAGGTGAATATCTGTAATATACCATATTTTAATCAAAATCGTTAGAGCCATTTTGAGAAAATCAAAATTTTCGAAAATGTTTCCATGCATAGTGGGAATAGGTGAGGGGAGGTTCTTCAAAATCTTCGTGTCGCATCCTTGGAAGATACCCATCTTAAATCCCAAGTTTGGTATTTAACGAACATTTCGTTTTCGAGCTATGCTGTCGACAGACAGTACACACACGCGCGGGCGCGCGCACACACACACACACACACACACACACACACACACACAAACACATACACAACACGCCATGTTGATCTTGTTTTAAAATTTTACTGTTTTACTTTCTCTAAAATTTATTATGTACGTAAATCGTAGAGAAGGTATTACATCCCACCCAAAATTTCGTTACCAAGATTTAACTGGAAATTCATGTTTTGAGGACCCATGAATCCACAGTTAAAGCTCTGTGTGTATACGTGTGTATCTATGAGCAGCATAGCTCAAAAATAAAAAGTCGCTTAAATACCAAACTTGTTATTTAATTTCAGTATCTTCCAAGGATACGATACGAAGATATGATGTGAAAATCCTCACATCCCAACTACCCTTTACATAGAATTTTTTCGAAATTTTTGATTTTCCAATAAATGGATTTAACAATTTTGATTAAAATGTGTATATTAACGATACTTAAATGGCTAATAAAATGTATATTACGAATTTCTTGGGAATAACCCATGAAATCCTCTTCATTCGAATGGGGTGGAGGGATTTTTCTCAAAATCTTCGTGTCGCATCCCTGGAAGACACTAAACTTAAATACCAAGTTTGGTATTTTACCGACTTTTCGTTTTTGAGTTATCGTGTTCACAGGCACACGGCCACACGGACACACGGACACACACATACACACACACACACACACACACACACACACACTCACACGGACCTTTTTTTGAAAATACTTTTTTGGATACAGGGGACCCTAAAACATATATTTCCGGTGAAATCTCGGTATCGAATTTTTTGGTGGAGTGCAATAGATTCTCTATTCACTATGTACATAGTGAGTATAGAGAAAGTAAAAAGGAAAAGACCGTTGAATACCAAACTTAGTATTTAAGTTTGGTATCTTCCAAGGATGCGACACGAAGATTTTCAAGAAAATCCCCCCACCCCCAACTACCCTTTACATGGAACTTTTTCGAAAATTTTCAATTTCTCAAAAATGGCTATAACAATTTTGATTAAAATATCGTATATTAACGATATTTATTCTGGATGAATTTTACATAACTGCTAAACCGTAAAAAAGAGATAAAATCTTAGTACACAAAAAATGTGGAGCACATTAAAACACACAATTTATGTAATATACTTTTTTTTGAGGAGTTGATCGTTTTTTAGATATTCCTTGTTTTTGATTTCAGCTTTGAAAAACTTGTAATTTTTACTTTCTCTATACTCACTATGTACATAGTATATAGAGAATGTATTGCACTCCACCAAAAAATTCGATACCGAGATTTCACCAGAAATGTATGTTTTAGGCTCCTCTGTATCCAAACAAAGTATTTTCAGAAAAAGATCCGTGTGTGTGTGTGTGTGTGTGTGTCCGTGTGTCAATGTGTCCGTGTGTCCATGTGTCTGTGAACACAATAACTCAAAAACGAAAAGTCGGTAAAATACCAAAATTGATATTTAAGTTTAGTATCTTCCAGGGAAGCGACTCGTAGATTTTGAGAAAAATCCCCCCACCCCAAACTAGCCTTTACATGGAACTTTTTTTCTAAAAAATGGCTCTAACGATTTTGATTAAAGTATCGTATATTAAAGTTATTTACCTGACAAATAAAATGTATATTTTGAATTTTCTGGGAATAGCCTCTGAAGACTACTTTATTCTGGATGAATTTTTCATAACTACTAAACCGTAAGAGATGGACAAAAACTTAAACCACAAAAAATGTAGAGCACGTTAAAACACACAAGTTATGTTACATAGGTTTTTTCGTGGAGTTGATCGTTTTTGAAATATTCCTTTTTCTTGGTTTCAGCTTTGAAAAACATACTTTTCTCATACAGGAATTTGTCAACTCCTGTCAATATAAACAAGGGAACATCAGTCACATAGCAACCAGCTTTTGGCTTTCACTTTAATCTATGGTACTCCCTTATTTCGCTTCTACTAACAATAAAGCAAGAAATAAGACTATTTCTGCTAATTTTTGTCGATTAGCATAAAATAAATAAATCATAAGCTTATTAACAATAATAATTTATAGAGATATAGAGAAAGTCATGTGAATGGAACACATCAGATTTTTTCATACAAGAATTTGTCAACTCGTATCCATACAAACAAAGGAGCTTCAGTCTCCTAGTAACCATCTTTTGACTTCGCTTTAACCTATGATACTCTTTTATTTCGCTTCTACTTACAAGGAAGCATGTAATGACTATTTCTGCTAATTTTCTCTCGATTAGCATGAAGTAAATAGAAGAATAAATTTATTAACAATAATTGTTATACAGAAGTAGTTATTGTATTTCACCCAAAAATTCGATATCAACATTTCACCGGAAATACATGTTGTAGGACCCCCTGAGTCCAAAAAAGTCATTTTCAGAAACAGGACCCTGTTTGTGTGTGTCTGTCTATCTGTCGGTCTGTCTGTGTCTGTGGACAGCATAGCTCAAAAACGATAAGATGGTTAAATACCAAACTTGGTATTTAAGTTTGGTATCTTCCAAGGATGCGACATGAAGATGTTGAAGAAAATCCCCCCACTCTCAACTACCCTTTACATGGAACTTTTTTCGAAAATTTTGATTTTCTTAAAAATGGCTCTAACGATTTTGATTAAACTATCGTATATTAAAGATATTTACCTGACAAATAAAATGTATATCTTGAATTTTCTCGGAAAATCTTCTAAAGACCTGTTTATTCTGGATGAATTTGCTTTATTTAGAATAACTGTAAACTGTAAGAGACAGAAAAAAAAATGACTGTACAAAAAATATAGATGTCGTTAAAATACACAAATTATGTCATATACATTATTTTCGTGGAACTTAGAGGTATTCCTTGATATTAGTTTCAGTTGTGAAGTACTTATACTTTTCACAGACGGGAGTGTTCGTTTTTCTTTTGTTCTACACCTGGCCAAGCAAAGAGGCGATTTGCAATGACAATCGCATAACGACAGCTTTTAAAACATTTGACTATCATTTTAGCCTACTGCATTCCCTTAGTTCCAGTCTACCTATAAGGAACCAAGTAACAAAATTCTGCTAATGTTTATTTCGATTAGCGTGGTGTTGAAAGAAGAATTATTTTTTGTAAGACTTTTGTTTGTAGAGTAGCTAGAGAAAGTCATGTGAGTGTAACACATCAGATTTTTCAAAATATTACTGTCGCTTTAGTGTAGTGCATTCCCTTAGTTCCCTTCTGCTTACAAGGAACTTATTAATAAGACCATTTATGTTTATTTATCTTAAACAGCATGATGTAGATAAAGTAAAAATCTTTGTAAAACAGATGGAGAAATTCATGTGAATGGAACTATTCAGAATTTTATTGAGGGGTCCCAGTGATATCCCGATTTTTTGGGTGGAATATCATACAAAAGAAAGTATGCACTTTACATGTTACAACTACAAAATTTTCGTTACCTAGTTATTCTGCAAATTACTTCCAATTTTTGTTTAGATTTGTTTTTAAGTTTAAGGCACTTTAACTATTTAGATCATATGAATGGTTGAGATGAATATTCGCAGCATTCGTTGCTTCAATGAAATAAAGGAAAACCAAAAACTAAAATAAAAAAAATTATTCAGTTAACTTACCTTAACCGAGATTCGAAATTACAACCTCAATAATATGACTTCATCGCTTGGTCGGTGAAAAACATTTTCCGTATGTATCTAGTTTTAGTAAACTCAATAAATGTTTCAAAATTGTCAGTTTCATAGTAATCACGTTGATTTGAAGTTATCATTGTTGGATCTGACGCTGATAAAATATTCGAAAAATGTTTCAATTCCATAATAGTCACCTTGATAATTTGAGTACATGATTATTGAGGACTCGTGTTCTAAACAAGGAGGTCAAGACGTAAGCGAAGAGTTTTGAATGTCAACAAATGCCAACTACTATAACAGAGGCATCTCATTGACTACACGTTGTGTTACCTTGCAGGTTTAACCGAGTCCCAAATTCCGAGCCTTACGTATAACAATTTCAGAGGTCTATTCGCTTTAGGGCCCGAACCTATCTGAGTATCTACTCGTTTTATATTTATATTATACCATCGAAGTGCATCTAAACGTTTAGAAACCTAGGAGCTGCAACTGTGAAACGCTCCCCTTTCAGATCAGGCATTCACCTCGAATCTGTCTAGGCGTCGTTATTTATGTTAGAAGGCTCATATTAGTTGTGTTCTATATTTAGTTTGTTGTGAATTTGTGAAGTGGAAGTAGTTGCTGTTTTAGGTATTCTTTTACCTTCGAAATGAGAAGTATAGATTTAAAAATATCAATAGATGGAAGAAATATCAAGCTAGCAGCATTGAGGTTACAAGCTTTTCAAAGCTAAAACTAAGTAAGCAGGGGATGATATTATTGCTAACGGCATTGAAGAGAACATTATTGAACTTTTTAAAAATATTGCTTGCCAATGTTCTGGTGTGACAAGGTGAAGCTAGTGGATAATAGCAACAGAGTTGGTGTAGTATGTAATTCATATAATTTGTACAAATTGTGGCGTGAACACGCAATTTAAAATATAAAAAAGCAGTAAGTGCTATAAGACCAATGCATAGAATCCAATTAAAATGTTTGTACATATCGCTTCCAGGAAGACAAGATTCTGGTAGTCGAAATACTAAATATTATTTAACAATAATTCCGCATTATTAAAAGCTAACGCAGCTAAAGTTTCATACTTTGTTCGGATTTGGGGTAATTCAAAATTTGTATTTCTGGTGAAAATTCGGTATAAAATGTTTACTTTCTCTATATCTACAATATACAAAGTGTATAGAGATGGTATTGTATTAAAACCAAAAATTCGATACCGAGATTTCACCGGAAATATGATTTGAGATTCCTGGAATAAAAAAAAAAAAAGAGAAATTAGAAAAATATCACTGTGTGTGTATGTGTGAGTGTGTGTGTGTGTGTGTGTGTGTGTGTGTGTGTGTTGTCTGTGGACAACATAGCTCCAAAGTGAAAAGACCGTTTAATACCTAACTTAGTACTTAAGTTAGACATCTTCCAAAGATGTGACACGAAGATTTCTAGAAAAATCCCCTCCCAACACCAACTAACCTTTACATATAAAAACATTTAGAAAATTTGGATTTTTCCAAAAATGACTCGATTTCGATTAAAATACCGCACATTAATTATGTTCACATGCCAATTATAATGTATATCTTGAATTTTCTGTGAATAGCCTCCGAAGATGTCTTATTCTGGATGAATTTTGCTGAATTTTGAATTACTGGTATACCGTAAGAGAGAGAGCGAGAGAGAGAGAGAGACAGAGACAGAGAGGCAGTAAGAGAGAGACAAAAGCTTACTACACAAAATGTAGAGCTGGTTAAAACACACAATTAATGCCATATACATTTTTTCGTGGAGTTGACCATTTCCGAGACATTCCTTGTTATTGGTTTCAATTTTAAAATACGTTTCTCACACGGGAATTTACAAACTCTTGTACACGCGAAGAGACGAATTTCAATCACATAGCAACCAACTTTTAAAATATTTGACAATCGTTTTAGCCTAGTGTAACCCCTCATTTCCCTTCTACTTACAAGGAAGCACGTAATAAGATAGCTTCTGCTAATATTTATTTCGATTAGCGTGAAGCACATAGAAGAATAACCTTTCTACCAAGAATTTATTGCAGAGAAGTTGAGAAATTCTTGTGAATGGAACATATTAATTTTTTTTTTTTTTTTTTTTTTTTTTTTTTTTTTGGAACGCATTACTACCTAAGCTTACTATAAGTACGGGTGGAATAAGTAAAACTGCTCTGAAATTTAATCGCACGGACTTATGCATGCAAATGCTGAACAATACACATGTTTACACAAAGAATATAAAGTAAGAGGAAGCAACATATCCCTTGATTTGTTTAGGATTCAGTGAAGAAATTACGTCAAGACTTCACCACTCCCAGGCCATTATTCCTTACGCTACCCACGACAATTTTGCAGTGATGCTTGCTGTGTACTCTAAAGTTATTAACATAAATGGTGCTTATTTTGCTTGCGTGATGCAGAACAAACGTAACTCAACATAAAATGCATAACTTGCTACACTGTGGACGAAGTGAACCATATTGTAGAATCGGTGGTTACTCCCCAAACACTCCTCGCCTTCTGTTTGTGCATGTAAACCTATTCATTCAGTAACAATAGCAATACTATGTAGGTATAATCCACGCCCTTTCAAGCATGATTATAAGCGATCCTGAATTGACATATTGTTCCCAGCTACCTTCTCGACCATGTACAAAGCGAAGATATTGATTGCATTCTGCCCAAGAATTTGATACTGGAAATACATGTTTTGGGATCTCTGAGTCCAAAAAGGCATTTTAATCAAAGTATGTGTGCATGTGTGTAGAATATTGAAACTATAACTAAAAAAATCTTATGTATTCCATTCACATGACTTTCTCTACATCACTGTAACACATTATTGTTAAAAAGCATATTGTTCTTTATACTATATGATAATAGAGATTAACATTATCTTAATTAATTGCTTCCTTGTAAGTAGAAGGAAAACAAGGGAATATACTACGCTAAAGTAATAGTCAAATCTTTTAAAAGTTGGTTGTCATGTGGTTGAAATCTGTTATGCATGGCCAGGAGAAAATTGTGAGAAAGGTTCAAGTAATTTAGATCTGAAAGAAATAATTTGAAATACCTCAGAATTGGTCAATTCCACGGAAAAAACGCATATGACAAATTGTGTTTTAACGATACCTACATTATTTATATGGTAAGTTTTTGTCCATATCTTTTGTTTACCAATTATGAAAAATTCAATAAAATTCATCTAGAATAAATTCAAGATATAACATTTATTTGTCATGTAATATCTTTAATATACGATATTTTAATGAAAATCGTTAGAGCCATTTTTGAGAAAATCAACGTCTTCGACATTTTATCCATGTAAAGTGTAGTTTCGGGTGGGGGGTTTTTCTCAAAGGCTTCGTGTCGCATTCCTGGAAGATTCCAAACTTAAATATCAAGTTTGTTTTTACCGACCTTTCGTTTTTGGGTTATCGTGATCACAGACACATGGACACACACACATACACACACGGACCTTTTTTGATAAATGCTTTTTTTGGATATAAGGGACCCTAAAACGTACCGTGAAATCTCGGTATCGACTTTTTTGTGGAGTGCAATACCTTCTCTATACACTAAGTACACAGTATGTATAGAGAAAGTAAAATCGAAAAGTCGGGTAGACGCCAAACTTGAAATTTAAATGGTATATTATATCGTAAGTACTGAAATTTAAAGTTCAGCATCTTTCAAGGATTTAATACAAAGGTTTTCAAGAGCATTCCCCCGTGTCAATCCACTTTACTTGGAAAAGTTTTCAAATATTTGTGCTACTCAAAAATTGCTCTAATGGTTTTATTAAAATTTCATATATTTAAGATACTTTCATGAGAAATATAAAGTAGGATATCTGGAATTTTCTAGGAATAACCTCTGAAATGCTCATCAGTTTGGCTGACATTTGCATTTGCGTAAACTGTAAGAAGTGGACAAAATCTTTTTCCTAACTAATTAATATCAATAAAACACGTTTTTTTGTTTTTTTTTTTTTTTTGTTTTTACTCTGGCCAAGCAAAAAGAATGGAATTTTAAAGTAATCACATAGCAACCAGCTTATAAAAGATTTGACTATCACTTTACTCTAGTATGGTTCTTCATTTTCCATTTACCTAAAAGAAAATAACAATAAGACTATATTTGTTATTCATGTTTATCTCAATTAGCATGCATTATATAGAAAAAATAAGCTTTTGTAAGACTAATTTGTCGCAGAATAGGTAGAGAAGGTCATGTAAATGGAGAACATTAGATTTTGTTTTAGTTGTGCTATTCACAATTTATATTACCTACCTAACTTTGAAACTGCAAAAGATTAGAACAGGCTGTTCCAACTATTCGGATTAGTCAGATTAAGCGCACGTATGCAACAACGCTTCTCAGAGCCGGGCTGAAGTAGGAGATTAACAGTCGGTACATCACTGTGTGAAAGTTTTTGCGCTTCCTATCTCTTCATTCCATGACAGTTTGCCCTTAGTTCAGAGCTGTATTGCATATTGCAGGCAGACTTCTTTGACTCGTGAGTAATCTGCTGCTCTCGTATCCAAGTTGGATCATAATCTTTTATAAAATATATCCAGTTTTTAGCAGTGTATTATAATTCAATAAGAATAAAGGAACTTCGCACGACTCTGTAGTGAGTGGTAGCATATTGCCTCACATTCAAGAAGTTTCGAATTAGCATCTCGGATAGGGTTCACCTGGAGAAGGTTTTTTTCCGGATTTTTCCTTTACCCTGAGAAGAGGAATGTTGGTTAACCTTAAGCTCTCTGGACCCCAGACTTAACTGGACATCATTTCACCCACTTCATTCATCCGACATAATCTATCAGGACGTTAAACTTAAAATAAAAAGGCACTTCTCATACATAACAGCACGGTAACCTAGATTCAATCATGGTAAACAATAAACAGTTGACCTCCAATAATATGAAGTAAACGATGTTTTATACTTCTGTATTCAATTTCAAGAAGTTAGACCGGCGTCCGCCACCTGATTATTTGTGTCACGTTTTAAAATTTGTATTTCATTTGTTAACAAAATTGTCAGAATTATATCAGTGCGGCCGGTGTGATGAAATTTCGTCGCGAAGGAGTTGCTTTACATATCAGTAAATCTGACATGGAGCTGCCCTCAATCACTCAAATAACCATCGGTCTGGGCCGGGTTCGCACCCGTGAAAGCTAGCGCCTTGCCAACTGAGCATTCTAGATGGACAGTTTGTGACATAGGAGAATAATATAATCCGTGGCTCTGAGAAAAGAAGCTTAGGAGTTACTACTAGCGAAGGAATAGCCCCCTAAGAGAAATGTAAGTCTGTTTTTGCCTCTCTACATAATATTATCTTTGAATGCCTAGGCATGGGATTGTAATACGTCTTACCTAAAGGAGTTGGTTGCTTATGATGTAGATTGTACTATATTACTTTATATTTTCAATATTTGTATCACAAGTCAACCATCATCATCACTGAAACTGAAAAATAAAAAAAGAATAATACTATATTTATCACAACAGTTTAACCGAGGTAAACTTGAGATATGCAATGAAGAATGTTTAGAAGCCCCCTTGATCCACAAAAGTGACACTACGCACAATATAGTTTAATAATGTCTAAATTTTATCAAATTTGATAAATTGTTGCCTATCTGTTGTGGCTACTAAAAGAAGAGAACGTTGTGCACCGTTAACTAATAATTCAGGATATTACTTAATTTGTCATTTAAAAATTGATACACAAATTCGTTAGATGTATGTTTGAAACAAACTAAAAAACGAAAATTCTCCCGGTGAACTATTGTTTGTATCGACAGGATTGTGTATCTTTAAACAGTAGATACCTTACTTGAAAATGTAATATGTTTTTATTCTAGTTTTGGCCTTCCAGCAATACACTTTGTGCACGTTTTCGTAGATGCGAAGAGCAGTGCAATAATACAAAATGCTTTTTTAATAATCTCCATACTTTACAGAGATTTATATCAAGGACTAGTAAATAAAAAAGCTACTTTAGAGGGATTAATAAACATAATTATCTTCCACTGGGAACATGCGGCCTGACAGTGGGAATCACAGGCTTGTTGTTCACCATCATTCCTCATTGAGTAGTACCAACTTCTTTCCAGAAAGAATGTTGACAATTGCTCACCAACATTATTATGACTATGCCATCAAAGTTCCGAATAGCTGTTAGTGTATTTTATGTCAATCCTTGCAGCGGTTCAAATGTTAAGAAGATACCAATTCCTTCGTCTCTGATTACTGTTTTACTTTTATCTGTACAGGAAGATTATATATCACCACTTCACAAGAACAGCTGAAAAAAGAATAAAAAATACGCCCACAAAATCCGGAAAATCAAATCGGAGCATAGAAGCCAGATGTTGTGGCTGACCAAACAACAATGGACGTCCATGCACCTGGACATTGCCGCATCCCACGCATCTAGACTACGCCTGTAATTTACGTCTTATTTCCCATTCATGCCCAGGTCGGTGACCCTCAGTAGCGATCGCCATGTAGGTGTTGCCAACATTGTGCCCAAAACATTATCTGGGATGATATTCGATTTTGCTCTGAGGTAGACGCCCTCTTTGTTAACGGTTCACATAAATTCTTTTCGCTGTCTGGTAAAAACAAAACAGCTGCGAGGGGGGACAATCGAGAAGATACGATGCAGGATCCAGAGGTACAGTTGACATCAAAAGTACTGTATTTCTGTTTCAAGATGAATAGAGCGTTACTTATTTCTTATACGTAAGGTAGTGATTTTCAAATGATTATGCTACTTTAGCTATTTTATCGCACATGTGTGCATGGACTAAACATACTATATCATCTAAATATTGTAACAAAATCTTTTCATTACTTTAAATACAATAAATGCATTTAATTCAATGCGGTAATAAAATAATATATCTTCGACGCTCGTAGACAGTTGACGACTACTCTCTCTCTCTCTCTCTCTCTCTCTCTCTCCCCTCTCTCTCTCTCCTCTCTCTCTCTGTGTGATTTAACTGCACTTTTAAGAGTTCTCTCTCCGAAACTAAACTTGCGTCCATCGGAATTCACCGGGTAGAGCTTTATCACAGGAATGTTTTTGAATGGTAGTAGCTGTGGTGTTATTGATTTGATGTTGAGAGTATTAAGGAGATAGCGCCACAGTGTAAGCTCCTCAACATTACTTCTTGAGAAGCAGCATCCGTGTCTTGTTTCGAAAACAGTTGGTGTAAACTTTTGATAGCCACTCCCATAAAGCGGGAGGAGTAATTACGTTCAGCTTATTAGCTGCTGACTGGTTTATTGATTTCGTTACCCATGGTGCCCACTATCCATGCGGGAAAACAGAACTACCTGCAGCAGCGTTCAGTGGGTAGCTAATCTCTCAGAGATCTGGTAAGGTCCTGCTCATGATGGGTCAATCTGGCATAGACATTTTGAGCCCGGCGCCTAATTACATTGCCCACATATGGAAGCGCACGAAGCTTCATGAAGTAGCCTCACTGGGAAAACGGCAGACAGAGTAGTTTGGATCGGAGTCCCCTATTCTGAATCCGCTATATTCAGAGAAACCAGGAGTCTGCTGCCATGCCCCACATCGCGTAAGAGAGCATAAGAAAGCTATGCAAGTCTGTTAGATCCACTTATGTACCTCTCGATGAGGTATAGGTCATTATTGCACTGTAAATTACTCGCTGGCGTCACAAAGTTGCACACAGGTGTGACATTGCAGGGCTTTGATGCAGTGCGACCGTCGATCGCACACCCCTTCACTCACACAGGTGTGAAAATGGGAAGAGCATGAAAAGGAAGCCGCCGAAAACAATTCACTACGGTATAGGCACGAAAATTTAGCGCTTGGTTACACTGCTAATGTTATGCAGAAGACACGACATATAATTTAAAAGTCAACAATTAGGCATAGATAAACCATCGCCATTTCACCACCCAAGCTAATGTTGCTATTGGAATCACCATATTCACAGCTGTTAGTAATTTTATTTGCTTGTAACTACTAGTTATACTATTCAATATCGTCGAAAATATTGCAGTGCAAAACGCATGCGAAGTGCATTGGAGAATCTTGAAAGTATAAAATTGAACTCCCTTCCTCAGGCTTCCTCTTTATAAATTGTTGACAATTTAAATGGCATCTGATGCGTGATGACCGCGAAAGTGATTAAGAGTATGTAACAAGGAGGGTAGTTACAAACAATGGCGGGCTGTGTGGTGATTCCAGTATTTTAAAATGAAAGGCCTTTCTTGGTAAATTAACTGGTTTTAAAACATGGGCATACACTTTTGTGGGTGTAGTTTTGATCCGACAGAACAGGTATGGCTTGAACTTAATGAAAAATTAAAATCTAAGAACGCTTTCAGAAAGTTCGTGATTTGATAGGTATTAACTACAGAACATAAAAAATATATCGTGTAAACTGAAATCTATCATAATTTCAAGCATCAGCAAAGAAATTTTGGCATATACCTGACTGATTAAGATATGCCAATCATTAGGAATGAATACTCTATTTTTGCAAAAGCAATCTACTTCTGTACAGGCCTTTTGACTTAATGGCCACTTTCGATCTCTTAGACTTGGACGGCCTCTTTCCTTTTGGGCGTTAAAGTTTCTTTGGACATGACTTTAGATTATGTTAACTTCTAGTATAGTGGTACGTTGTTTACAAGCGTGTGAATAGGGGAGAGGCAGAAGCTTGTGTGATACTGAGTTTGTGCTATAAGAAGTAAGGTTACAGTTTATAGTGAACCTAAGTCTTTATTACAAAGTATAAATAATATGAACAAAATAACAATCTGTCCTGCTGCACTTGAAATAATCAGGTCCATGTGTGATTTGCATGCGTGGGTAACTATTGCAATGGATTACAATATATTTTCTGAATGTTTGAAAAGCAAAACATCCGTATTGGACTTCGTAGTCTCAGAACAGGCCATACCTGCACTGATCTTTTGCTTAGAATGAATGATAGTGCTTGCAGAGGGGGAGTTCGTAGTGAAATATTGTGCGGCCCAAGTTTCCAGGCACAATGCAACCAAACGGCAACCGTGTCTGAAGTCTTGGGATGACGAAGCAAGGCTTTGGTAATTAACCAAAATCATTCGTCGCTAATAATTCATTCAGTTATTATTTTGGTATTCTTATAAGCACTTGATGGTCGACTTTAAGCAGTTCCTTCAACACAGTATCAATGTAACCCTACTTGGTATATGATGCCTTATGAACTTCATTTATTAGAAGTTATCCTGTTCTCCTCTTTTGCGCGTAAGCCTATGCCACGCTGTCATAGTAAAGTGTAGAGCAATAGTAAAAAACAATGTATTGTATTACTTCTATAGTAATTATGTATTTAAAAAAGTAATAGATAGAAAAAAAGAAGGCATACAAAAATATAATTTAATAATTTAATTATTTGCATATTAAATGTCGCAACAAGGTTAGAAATCTGACATTGCCTTGTTTATCATAGTGCGTACGCCAGTCTGCCTGATGCGGAGTCCCACATTCTCTTTAACATTTGTAAGGCAATTCTACATAAAGTATTAGTCATTAGTTACAAATCCTAAAGCTATAAGGGAATGTGTAACAAAAAAACTTGTATTATACCCTTCCTCACGCCTACATCTCATGCGGAGGAATTTGGGAAGATGTTTTATCTCACGGACAGGTTCTGGTCTTGCAACAAGCACCTGTATTATATGATGTTCTTTGCTACTGTTGCAGAAACAGAAGCAGATAGTAAGTCAGTAAATTAGTGAACACTTCCAATCAGTAAGAATCTCACACGTTAATTATGCAAATTTATAAAACTACTTCGATCTAAACAGCTGAACAGGATTTGGTGCTGTCGATGCACGAGCCTATTATCGTAAAACACCAACTTTATCTGAAAGATTGTTCAAATCCTCGAAATGTTCTGAGACTACTTAATTAAGCTCTACAAGGCCCTGAAAAATCACATAAAATTCTCTGCAACAAATTATTGTAAAAAAGCTTATGATTCTATTTTCTTCATCTAATCGAGAACAAAAATAGCAGAAATAGTTATATTACTTGCTTCCTTGTAAGTAGAAGCGAAATAAGGGAGTACCATAAGTTATAATGATAGTCAAAAGCTTTGTATGGACAGGAGTTGACAAATTCCTGTATGAGAAAAGGATAATTGTTTTAAAGCTAAAACCAATAACAATGAATAAATAAAAAAACGATAAACTTCACAAAAAAGATGTATATCACATAAATGGTGCGTTTTATCGTGATCTACAATTTTTTGTAGTAAGTTTTTGCTATCTCTTACGGTTTGCCAGTTATTCAAAATTCAATAAAAATCATCTTAAGATGCTATTTCCAGAAAGTTCAAGATATACATTTTATTTGGCATTTAAATATCTTAAATATAAGAGATTTTAAATCAAATTCATTAGAGCCATTTTTGAGAAAATAAAAATGTTCGAATTTTTTTCCATGTAAAGGGTAGTTTGGGGTGGAGGATTTTCTTGGAAGCCTTTGTGTCGTATCCTTGGAATTTACCAAACTTAAATACCAAGTTTGGCATTTAACTTCCTTTTCGTCCACATTCCTTTTCCAAATATGCTTTCTTTTTTTTTTGGATTAAAGGGAACTCATACATATATTTTCGGTGAAATCTCGGTATCGAATTTTTGTGTGGAATGCAATACTTTCTCTATACACCATGTATATAATATTTGTAGAGAAAGTAAAAATACTTGATAGGCAAGGGCCACAACTCCTTTCCTAAACATTCATTGAGATATAGCTCAATTCTGATACAATACATCCAGGATGTTTATAAAATCAGTTTTAGTTATGTAATGTACAGTGTCTTACACATAGGAATGATAGTTTATTTCTAGATGAATTACACGTAATAACTCTTCGCTTTGCAAACAATGATGAAAACCGTGACGGCTGCAAACAAACTTAGTTACAGGACAAAGACAATTATGTCACTTCTCTGAATGAAGTAAAACGGTTCTCGATACGTCAATCTTATGGTTTCCCAAACAATCGACTTCTATGAGCCTCTTTCTGGCATATGAGGGACCGGTGAGTACCGGCCGCGGGGAAGTCAATACAATGAGTGAAAAACGTTAAATCAGCGAAGTGAACACAGTGAATAAGTGTTCAGTTGACAGTGAGCACAGTGAATAAGTGTTCAGTTAACAATGGACACGGTGAATAAGTGTTTAGTTGACAGTAAGCACGGTGAATAAGTGTTCAGTTGACAGTGAACACGGTGAATAATTGTTCAGTTGACAGTGAACACAGTGAATGTATTCAGTTAACAGTGATCACTGTGAATTAGTGTTCAGTTGACAGTGAACACGGTGAATAAGTGTTCAGTTGACAGTGAACACGGTGAATAATTGTTCAGTTGACAGTGAACACGGTGAATGTATTCAGTTAACAGTGAGCACTGTGAATTAGTGTTCAGTTGACAGTGAACACGGTGAATAAGTGTTCAGTTGACAGTGAGCACGGTGAATAATTGTTCAGTTGACATAAACACGGTGAATAAGAGTTCAGTTGACAGTGAACACGGTGAATAAATGTTCAGTTGACAGTGAAAACGGTGAATAAGTGCTCAGTTGACAGTGAACACGGTGAATACGTTTTCAGTTCACAGTGAACACGGTGAATAAGAGTTCAGCTTACAGTGAACACGGTGAATAAGTGTTCAGTTGACAGTGAACACAGTGAACAAGTGTTCAGTTGACAGTGAACACAGTGAACAAGTGTTCTGTTGTCTGTGAACACAGTGAACAAGTGTTCAGTTGACAGTGAACACAGGGAACAAATGTTCTGTTGGCAGTGAACGCAGTGAACAAGTGTTCTGTTGGCAGTGAACACAGTGAACAAGTGTTCAGTTGGCAGTGAACACAGTGAACAAATGTTCTGTTGGCAGTGAACACAGTGAACAAGTGTTCAGTTGACAGTGAACACAGTGAACAAGTGTTCTGTTGGCTGTGAACACAGTGAACAAGTGTTCAGTTGACAGTGAACACAGTGAACAAGTGTTCAGTTGACAGTGAACACAGGGAACAAATGTTCTGTTGGCAGTGAACACAGTGAACAAGTGTTCTGTTGGCAGTGAACACAATGAACAAGTGTTCAGTTGACAGTGAACACAGTGAACAAGTGTTCAGTTGACAGTGAACACAGTGAACAAGTGTTCAGTTGACAGTGAACACAGTGAACAAGTGTTCAGTTGACAGTGAACACAGTGAATAAGTGTTCGGATGACAGTGAACACAGTGAACAAGTGTTCTGTTGGCAGTGAACACAGTGAACAAGTGTTCTGTTGGCAGTGAACACAGTGAACAAGTGTTCAGTTGACAGTGAACACAGTGAACAAGTGTTCAGTTGACAGTGAACACAGTGAATAAGTGTTCGGATGACAGTGAACACAGTGAACAAGTGTTCAGTTGACAGTGAACACAGTGAACAAGTGTTCAGTTGACAGTGAACACAGTGAATAAGTGTTCGGATGACAGTGAACACAGTGAATAAGTGTTCGGATGACAGTGAACAGTGCATACTGCAGTCAATCAGTGACCATTCGTTTTGTGTACCAAGTGTTACAAGCGTAACGTGTGTTATTATGTCAAGTACCGTAATGGAGAAAAAAGTGAGTTTAGCAGAAACAGGTGATCTCATGTGTCTCGATGGTAGAATCTGCAAATCTCATACTAGCTTAGTGTGAATCGTTTGATTCATTTTTGAGATATTAAAGTGGCAGTTTTACAAATACAGTATTGGTTATGGCTTGTTTCAATTTTCGAAAGCCTTTCATTCCCTTAAAAAAATGGATACAAATAGGATATTGGTTTTGGCTTGTTCAAATTTTCTGAAAATCCCCTAACTGATGTGACTTATTTCTCTCTCTCTCTCTCTCTCTCTCTCTCTCTCTATTTATTTTATGTCCCTTCACGTCATATCTCGTGAGTCGGTGTGTCGCGGACATTTAGCCCTCTAGGTCACATCCCTGTGCTACCATTTAGTGCTAAACAACTGCTTCTATAGGTACATTCTAGGCAGATAACATTAAAATGTCATCAAATCTATCTGCTTACATAATAGCCGTGGGTAGATGGCAGAGCATTCGCAAATACCATGTCTTTTAATGTATACTACTTGTTTATATTCAAGGTAGTATTATCCTATCTGGTATTTATATTGGCGAACAAGAGCACACGAGTCGGATTGTTTGTTTCATGTGGATTTGAAGTCAGGACCTTCAGAATGTGAAACACAGACACTTCCACCTGAGCCATCCCGCTTATTTGATGTGACATAATTAGTCTCTAAATTTCGTTTAACGAGCTGCGAAGACCATTATTCTCACCAATAAATTCTCGTTTCTTGGCAGCATGGGAAGTAGGCGGATAGGCTTAATTAGGTTTGAACTACTCGAACTACCCATGGTTACATATTGAACTACGTAATATATCATGAATATTTTTCTCAAGATGTAATTAGTTATACATATTTCAAAGCAAGCATGCAGATTGCCAGCTTTTATCGTACATTTTAAATTATGTACGATAATTTGATGGCTGCGTCCATTGGGAATTTTAAAAATCTGTTGCTACATTTTAACTTTTTTACTTTCTCTATACGCACTATGTAAATAGTGTATAGAGAAGGTATTGCACTCCACCCAAAAATTCGATACCGAGATTTCAACGGAAATATATGTTTTATGGTCCCCTGTATCCAAAAAAAATCTGATGTGTACCATTCACATGACTTTCTCTATATCCCTGCAACAAATTATTCTTAAAAAGCTTATACTTCTATTTACTTTATGCTAATCAGAAAAAATTAGCAGAAATAGTCTAATTACTCGCTTCTTTGTAAGTAGAAGCGAAATAAAGGACAACCGTAGGTTAAAGTGATAGTCAGAAGCTGGTTGCTATGTCAATGAAGTTCCTTTGTTTATATGGATAGGAGTTGATAAGTTCCTGTATGAGAAAAGTACGTTTTTCATAGCAGAAACCAAAAATAAGGAATGTCTCAAAAACGACAAACTCCACGAAAAAAAATGTATATAACGTAAATTGTGTGTTTTAATGTGCTCTACATTTTTTGTGTAGTAAGTTTTGTCCATCTCTCACGGTTTAGCAGTTATTTAAAATTTAGTAAAATTCTTCCAGAATAAACTACTCTTCAGAGGCTATTCCCAGAAAATTCAAGATATACATTTTATTTGTCAGGTAAATATGTTTAATATACGAAATTTTAATCAAAATCGTTAGAGCCATTTTTGAGAAAATCAAAATTTTCGAAAAAAGTTCCATGTAAAGGGTAGTTGGGGTTGGGGGGATTTTTCTCAAAATCTTCGTGTCGCATTCCTGAAAGATACTAAACTTAAGTACCAAGTTTGGTATTTTACCGACTTTTCGTTTTTGAGTTATCGTGTTCACAGGCACACGGACACACGGACACACACACACACACACACACACACACACACACACACACCCACACGGACCTTTTTGTGAAAATCTTTTTTGGATATTGGGGACCCTAAAACATATATTTCCGGTGAAATCTCGGTATCGAATTTTTTGGTGGAGTGCAACACTTTCTCTATACACTATGTACATAATGCGTATGCAGAAAGTAAAAAGCATTTTCACAAAAAGGTCCGTGTGTGTGTCCGTGTGTCTCTGAACACGATAACTCAAAAACGAAAAGTCGGTAAAATACCAAACTTGGTATTTAAGTTTAGTATCTTCTAGGGATGCGACAGGAAGATTTTGAAAAAAATTCCCCCACCCGAAACTACACTTTACATGGAACTTTTTCGAAAATTTTGATTTTCTTAAAAATGGCTCTAACGATTTTGATTAAAATTTCGTATACTAAAGATATTTACCTGACAAATAAGATGTATATCTTGAATGTTCTGGGAATAGCCTCTGAAGACTACTTTATTCCGGATGAATTTTACGGAATTTTGAATAACTGCTAAACCGTAAGAGGTGGACAAAAACTTACTGCACGAAAAATGTAGAGCAAGTTAAAGCACACAATTTATGTTATACACATTTTTGAGTCATTCCTTGTTTTTACTTTCTGCTATGAATACATATTTTTCTCATATAGGAATTTGTCAACTGCTTCCTTACAAACAAAGGAACTTCAGTGAGATAGAAACCAGAAAGGAACAAAGCAAACATAGCAACAAGGAACCAAGTAATAAGACTATTTCTGCTATTTTAGTCTGATTAACATGAAGTAAATAGCCTTATAAGCTTTTTAAGAGTAATTTGTTGCAGAGATGTAGAGAAAGTCATGTGAATGGTACACATAAGATTTTTCTACCTATACCGCAATAAACTATTCCTACAAAGCTTCCTTATACTTCACGTTTTCAAGATATGTATTAGCAAAATGGCTTAATTGTATATTATGTTCTTTTTCTAGAGGAACAAGGAAATACCTTAAGCCAAAGCGATAGTCAAAAGTTTTAAAAGCGGTTCGATATGAAATGATTTTGAAATGTTTTCATTTTGCTTCACCAGCTCGTGCATTCTATTTGAGAAAAGTATTGCAAAATTGAAACCAATACAAAGGAATATCTCTGAAATGGCTGACTCCACAAAAAATCAAACATAAATTATGTGTTTTAACGAGATCTACATTTTTCGTAGAGAAAGTGTTCGTCTATCTCTTTCAGTTTTTCCTAGCTATGCAAAAGTCATCCAGAATGAAGAGTTGTTCAGAGGCTCCTCCCAAAAAATTTGAGATACGTATTTTATTAGTGATAAAAATATCCTAAATGTACGGTATTTTAATCAAAATTGTGAGTACTCTGTGAAAATGAAAATGTTCGAAAATATTTCCATCAAAGGCTAGTTTGGGGTGGGGTATTTTTTTGAAAATCTTTGAGTTTCATTCTTGAAAAATGGTGACCTTAAGGTGACGCATCTGTAAAATTTGTAAAATGCAAAATATCTTGTTGAAATTTATATGCAATAGTGTTATTTTTGCTTTGTATCAAAATTTTAGCCTTCATGGTTGTTTAAATAATAACGTTTTACTGTCTAAATTCACTGCTCTAATAAAAATGACACACGTGATTCATTTTTAAAAATATTTCTATAACAAATTCCAGTTTTACTGTAAATGAGTTTACAAACAGATCTGTTATATTAACGTATTAAAATTATTAGCGTATTAAAATTATTACCGTATTAAAATTATTAACGTATTAAAATTATTACATTTCGTACTCTCCAAAGCTCTTGGTTCTTCAAAAGTTAATACTTTAATAATTATTTATCAAATAATAATTTATTTATCAAAATTGGAACATTATTTCGAAAAAGTAATAAGACCGTTTTCTTTAATGTGCATTTGATAGGCAGTATAACATTTTTTAAACAAATTAGTGCAAAATTGCATCGTGCGAAACATTTTGAGTGTGGAAAAATTTTGGAAAAAATTGCGAGGAAGTAAGGTTTAAAGCGTGGAGTGCCCATTAATAAACATGGGACTATCCATCTAAAGGTGCAGTTAATTAGTGGTTAAACTTGTGCTAAGTGAGCTAAACGATATTTTTTTAAATGTTAGAATTCATATCACATTATTAAAAAACAAAGTAATTTTTCAGTTTTTCACAAACTTTAATCAACATTTAAAGAACCTTAAATGAAAATAATGTTTAATGAATTTTTATTTTTGAGTTCGTGCACACATACTCACACAGGGTCCTTTTACTGAAAATAATGTTTGAGTTCAGAGGACCTCAAAACATAGTTTCTGTAAAATCTCGATAACGAATTTGTTGGTGGAGTACAATGCCTCTACTCCTCTCTATGTACACAGTATGCAAAACAATAAGCAAACAGTGAATGAGCTTGAATTGATGGAAGTTAATAAACTATCGAGGAGTATGTGCAATGTTCGAGAAATGACAAGTAAAATAATCGCTTGAAGCGTATCCGCGAACAGTAGCTGTTTCAACGTGAACTTTTCGACGAGCGCAGATAGCCCTGCCCAATATTACACCTTGACGTAGAGTAGTAGAATTTTATGCCAGGTTTTATTATACATGACATCACAGACGTTGAACATGATGATACAAGAAACAAAATGATTTTAAGGAAAACAAATTGGGAAGCAAAAGTTCCAGGCCTAAGTTTAGGATCTCTCCCCGATATTTTTCAGTTAAGGGAAATGGGAATATCTGGAAGAAACTTCAGTCAGGGATGACAGTCCTGGCAGGATTTGCATCCAACATCTCCTGTTCACACAACGATGTCGCCTTACAACTTTGGAGGCGAAATAAATTATGTCTTCATCTTTCACTGTTTACCCCGCTCGTATGGAGGACACCCGCCTTCCAGGACCAGCGATTACATGCCTATGAGGAGCAGGTGGACTCTGTATCAGTGAGAGAAAGTAGCCCCGATGGGTGATCAGCTCGATGTCTGGTATGAGAGTGAGAATAATGTGATATGAAATGAAGACAAAATGGATGAGAAAAGGGTGATGAGAGAGTAATCAGTGGCGGGGAAAACCGGAGAACTCTGAAAAAATCCGCCCAGACGCTGCAGTGCTCGCCATAAATCCCACATGGGATCGAACCCTTGATAAGAGGCGACTAGTCCTACCATTGGGCCTCTGCACCACCGTAATTATATTATGTAGATTTGGAAAATCTAGTTCCAGATGTATTTTATACATTATTTGTATGAGTAGTGCCTTTTACGAAACAAATCCCATGTAGAGGTAGAGTTAGACTAAGAATTCAATGCCACAACGCTATCTGAACCAATGATTTCCTGGTTTCCGTCCAATTGCTCTGACCATTGAGCTATCATGTCAACATGCCGGCACGGCACTAAATTCTCCAACTGACTTGCGTTTTTCCAGTAAACCACAACAAAATCTCAAATTATTTTGAGATGTCGTACCTCAATGGTCCGTACGTCTTAAGTCCAGGACTTTATAGTTAACCAACTATTAAACTGTTTAATTTTAAATAAACAATGAATTCAAATTCCATGTAATACTGTAAACGAATAATAATCATGCGAGTGAAGTAGTGTTAAAGCTGGTCTTTAATTCTCTAGTTCTCTATTACAGCCTCTGTCCGCGGGGTCATTTAAACCTGGTGTAATTGACGTGAGTAGAAAGAAAGATGCACCTGGTGTCTCAGCATACTTTCATTTCCTTTAAGAGACATCGTGTGCCCTTTCCAGGAAATAGATGACAGCAATTTGTGTATTCTCTCAGCCAACATAAACGAGATTAACAAACATATAATGTTTCTTTCTCCTATGTGCATAGCAAATGGCATTTTCACTTCCCTCCCCTTTCGTTTAAAGAAAATATCTATTGCAAATGTTTGCGTGCCTCTCTTTTGCAGATGACCAAATAAAACGAATTTTTAGCGGTGAACAATAACAGTGTGTGTATTGAACTAGGAAAACAATCATAGGAAATGGTTGTCCACAACATGCCATGTTATGTTACTTTATTTTATTTTTGAAAGTCTGATATGATACATTCGCATTACTTTCTATACCTATGCTGTGACTAACTATTCTTATACTTTCACTTATAAATGATTTTATCCCAATATTAGTTCCTTACCCAAAGGAAATATGAAAATATAATAAGCTAAATTGATAGTAAATTATTTTAAAAGCCCGTACGAGATAAGAATTATGCATTACAACTTCCCATTTCAAAAGAGAATAAGTATTGGAAAATTGAAAACATGCAATATCTTTGAAATGGTTAACTTCTCAACAAAACTCCATTTGACATAAATTGGGTGTTTTAATGAGATACATTTTTCTGTGTGGTTTGTTTTTGTTTATCTCATGATTTATCAGTTATGCAAAAGGCATTCGAATAAAGAGGATTTCAGACGCTTTTCCTAGAATAAATTTCATTTGTTTTGTAAATATCTTTAAATCATAGTATTTTAATGAAAATATTTGTCATTTTTGAGAAAATAAACATTTTCGAAATTTTTCCCATATAAAGGATAGTTTGGGGTGGGGGATATTCCTAAAAATCTCCGTGTCCATCATTGGGAGATGCTGAACTTACTTAAATATCAAGTTTGGTATCTATCCAATTATGAGTTTGGTTTCGTATTTAGTAGAACCAAGGGGAAAGTTCTTCATAGCTGTCATATGGGCGGGGAACAAATTCCAAGGTGAACAGCTGCAAATATTTGGGAGTGTGCTTCTCAAGTGATGCCGGATGGGAGGATCAGATAAATTCTACATCTAGGAAAGCGTGGAAGAAATTGCACTTCGTAATGAGACTACCGAAAAAGGGGAGCGCAAAGGCCAGAGAAATTGCCTTCAAGTCCTCGGTGAGCCCAGTTTTGGAATACAGAGTAGCATGCTGAGACCTATACCGGGTTAATCAAATTAATTTGCTGGAAAAGATACACAGAAGAGCTGTACAATGTATAAAGAAAAGTAAATATTTTAGGCTTACGAAAGGCGAAGAGGATAAATGGGAGCAGCTAAAAGGCGTAAAAGGCATAGGTTAGTTGCACTTTTTAAAGTTTATGATGATTTAAATGCATGGTGGACGTTAGAAAGAGGTTAGAAACCCCGGTATATGACGGAAGAAACGATCATGTGTATAAAATTAAGGGTAGAAGGTACAGAACCGAGTAGGACAATTTTATTTTGTTAATAGGACCCTGGAAATATAGAATGAATTGCCTGTAGCAGCCTTTCAGGGCTGCCCTCTGACCTTAAAGAAGATTAGGGATAATTTAAAGAGAATAACTGTTAAATAATTAATTAAATTAAATATTGTGAAGTACTTAATGATCTCAAAAACTGTTCTGTAACTATTAATGCTGAAGCTTCATGGTAACTGTTTATAAACATGTTGGTAATTGTGATAAATATTGCCATACTGTTTAATAAGTAGTTAGATATTTCAAAAACCATGTATATAAGTATGCTAGTTGTATTAGTATTATTAATTTATATTACTATTATTAATTGTAAGACTATTATTGTAAGTGAATTTTGTACATTTAACTCTGCCACCGGACAGTACGCAATTGCAGAGGTACCTACCTACCTACCTGCCTACCTACCTACCTGCCTGCCTGCCTGCCTGCCTGCCCACCTACCTACCTACCCACCCACGCACCCACCTACCTACCTACCCACGCACCCACCACCTACCTACCCACCCACGCGCCCACCCACCCTTAACTACCCACGCACGCACACACATACCTACCCACCCACCTACATACCCACCCACGCACCCACCCACCTACTACCTACCCACCCACCCACGCACCCACCTACCCACCCACGCACCCACCTACCCACCCACGCACCCACCCACCTACCTACCTACCCACCTACCCATCCACCCTCCTACCTACCTACCCACCCACCTACCTGCCTACCTACCCACCTACCCACCCATCCACCTATCTACCTGCCTACATTTATCCGACTGCTGGTTTTTGAGTTATGCTAGAAGTACTTTTCTTCGTTTCATTTTTTTGAACATTCTATCACAGAAGACTTGCTCCTGCTATTGATATTGGATCACTTTGACCTCCTATATGAATTATTCCTTTTAATGCCTTATAAAAATTCGACCAGAGGCGCACGTATGTCGCTGTGTGAGGGACTTTTTTTCTAAAATTCCTTTTTTATATTCAGGGGACTCCAAACGGGTATTTCCAAAATCAAATTGTTGAGTGGAACGCGGCGCCTTCTCTATCCATATATGAAATAAGAAAATATAACGTACGTTTTGATCCTTCATTTCTGGAAGAACATTCTGATAGTGTCCTATGCAGATTGTGAAGTGAATGTTGTTGCGTTTCAGGTGAAAGAGTGGTCATTTCGTTACATGTTCTTGTCCTTTAGTTCTTCAAGCCTTTGCAGACAACTGACTTCAGGTATCCTCAGTTAAATACCGGGTGAAATGGCTCCACAATAACGTGTAAGTTGCGCATGCGGAAGGTCCCGGTTTCGATCGGGTGAGCACTTTGGTTTCCTGAAAATGACTGTATTGTTAAACAAATGCTGGCGTGCTTTCCCTTGTACTACAAATTTTCTGCCCATATTATATAGAAAAATTGGATGAAATTATTGGTGTTTAAGTAATTAGCATTTATATTATTATATACTTGGTTTCCCGTCTACCAAGAATTGCTTGCCTTTATCCTATCATCTATTACATCTCGTCTGTTGTAGAACTATAGGAATAGGCGACGGTGGTTGGATATTGTGGCAAGACGTGGAATTTTCGCTTAGGAAATATTTCTCCCTGGCGCTTGTTGGAGGACCCTTCCTTCCTAGGAATATCTCTTATCCCAGGCTCCCCCAGGTTGGGGGTTGACTGGCATCAAGTTATCGTTGGGACTTCTGCATTACTAGCGCACATATTGCCAGGATCTTCGGATCTTCCTTTCATCCCTTCCTCCCAGTGGTCACGCTGAAAACATAAAAGACTTACTATGTCCTGATTATGTGCTCCTATTACTGAAAGCCACTCTGTCTGACTACTCAAATAAAGCAGTAGCACAGATACAAATCTGCGGGTTTGGGAGACCAAGCTATATCCCTTCTTGATTTGCGAATGGCTCACGCGCAGATATCAAAGAAATCCTTGCGAACAGGGGCAGCTCCCGGGGAAGTGTCTCCGTGCCAAGACACTACATTAATAAAAAGAAAAAAATCTTATTTTAAAGCGTTTGTATACTCCATGAGTGCATCTGGAATGCATTTATGGTTATGTTCAAGGCGGAGTGAAATGATTGCCTCACAATAAATAATTATAGAAACTGAAGGAAGCGACGACAAGTTACTGTTTGCTACATTCTTGAATTATTTTATGGGAACGTACAACTTCTGCCCAGCACGATTCATGGCACTCTAGGTTTTGAGACTGGAGTAGAGGAGGATTGGAGTGACAGGAAGATAACCCAAATCCGTGAGAGTGTCTGTTACGGCTTATCGTTGCTAGCAAATGCGAAACACAAGCACAAAGTACACCTATAAGATAAAATAAGAAATATGGCATTAATACTTTGTAGCATAAAAGTTTTCCATGGTTTGCATTTAGCAAGAAATTATTGTTTACTAAAATGCTGCGTGTGATGTCAGCAGGCAAACGACAATGGAAAGAGCAGTGTGCTGGGAACAGTGTGGGGTGCACTGTGCAACGTGTTCACGCATGCGCTGTGCTGTTTTCTTTAGGTAATAAATAGAATTCTGTAATAAGTAGCCTATTTTCTCCATTATCGTTAAAAGATTAGGTAAAAGTGAAATATATGGGAAGATTTATTCCTGAAGTGCACATAAATATAGAAGGCTGCTCTGTAACTGCCTTCTGTGCGAGGGGTCCCGGGTTCTATTCCCGGCTTGGGGTGGGAATTTTTCTCTAGCCAGGATTATTTCCGAATCTCCCCAGAGTCTGAAGTAAAAATGAGGGCCTGAATGTTGTGAGTTACAATGTATAAAACTCAAAGAAACAAGTTAGGAGAAAACTGTACATGAGTTAACATGAGCTGACACCATTGCTGATAGGGAGTATGCTCCAAAGGAAGGGGTCACCATAACGACATAAGACGTCGTATAGATGTAACAGTAAAAAAATGTGTAAATTGACCCCGCCAGGAAATCTAATCCGGATAATTACAATAAATAAATAAATAAAATAAAAAAATTAAAAAAATCTTATGTGTTCCATTCACATAACTTTCTCTACTCTCTGTAACTAATTATTGTCAAAAAGATTATTCTTATATACACTTCATGCTCATTGAGATAAAGATTAGCAGAAATGGACTTATTGCTTCCTTGTAAGTAAACGAGAAATTAGGGATTACACTAAGCTAAAGCGATAATCAATTTTTTAAAACCTGGTTGCTATATGATTGTAATTCTTTCCTATACATGACTAGGAGTTGGCTAATATCTGCATGAAAAAAAGATTAAACTGAAACTAATAACAAGGAATATCTCGGAAATGACCACTCTGCGAAAAAAAAAATGTGTATATACATTTTTTTTTCGTAAAGTTGACATATATATATTTATTTATTTTGAATGTAAATATCTTTACTATGCTGAGTTTTAAACAAAATCGTAGAGCCATTTTTGAGAAAGTCAGAAAACTTCGATTTTTTTTCCATGTAAAGGGAGTTTGAGGAGGGAGGATTTTCATCTTCGTGTTGCATACTTGGAAGATACTAAATACCAAGTTTTGTATGTTAGTGACTTTTCGTTTTTGAGTTATCAGTTCACAGACACATGGACACACACGCACACACACATACACGGAGACTTTTTTTTTTTTGGATTCAGGGGGCCCTGAAACGTATATTTTCGGTGAAATCTCGCTATCAAATTATTGCAATAAATATCTTCTCTATGTCCTATGTACTTGGTAGAGAAAGTAAAAATAAGGGGTTTGCGGAATTGAAGTAAAACATTTATTCTGTTTTCCATGCATTCTGTTTGGTGGCGATAACCACTACTGAAAGAAGAAAGGAAAAATTTAAGTTAAACGCGAACCTTAATTGTTAACAATATATCATAATCTTATTTGTGAAATTTTATGTTTTTGCGGTAGCTTAAAATTTGTCTTCCTTGATAAAAACATCGATGTGGTAGTTTTTTCTTGTGTAGTGTTTAACGCCGATCTTACTTCTTGTGTCACCACAGGCGAGACACTGGTGATATATGAAATGAAGATGGAGCATCAGTGAAATACGATGGCGGGGGAAACCGGAGAATCCAGAGAAAACCCGCCCCTGTGCCGCTTTGTCTACCACAAATCACTTGCGGTCGCTGGCCCGTCTAGGTGAGAGGCAAGTAGTCTAACCACTCGGCCACGGCGCAGCCCGCATTGTGAAAGAATTTCGAAAATAATGCAGGCACTGCCAGTGAATTCATGTAGCTAACATGTTAACATTTCTGAGAATAATAGAAGAAGACTGAAAACTAATTTTTGCGAATAATTTGCACATGAATAGGAGTGCAATGGTAGTGGTTGGAGAAAGTCATACGATTTTACCATTAGACTGGTATTCAATTTATTAAAATTCCAATCGTACTACTTATATTGTGAAAACGGATATCTAGCAGAAGTTTCAAGGCGGCCATAGTCTTGATGGATGATGTGACTGATTTCATTTAACCCTCCGTCCTTCCTCTATGCACTTTATGAAATAGTTGTAAAATTATTTCAATGTTTATGTGCTTTTCCTCCCTTAGAACGTTATTTGTAGTAATACGCAAAATAGCTCATTGAATTTAAGGAAATGGGGGGAAATATCTGTTGATATGATATTGTTTCACAGGACATAACTTTCAAAAGCAGCATTCCAAATTTTGAAAATCCTATAAAGTAAACGAGTGTGAAATTGTTTCGTCCGGAATTGTAAGGAGAATCGGAAAACCGAGGCAACTCTTTACGTCTTTAAGATATGTCACAACCGCAGATAAAACGTCCACTTCTCATGTTTTCATCTCCGGCAACAGAATCCAAGACTCAAAGACATGTTTTGCTTATTGATGACACCGACAGTGAACATCTACCATAGAAATGACACTTTAAGATTTGAGTCATAGCGGAGGGACAACTTTTGCATCTAGACCTGAGAATCAAAATGAAATCGCTTGTAGAGCGAAAAGTACAAGATGTGATACTATTGAGTAATCGTTACGTAAAGTAATACATTCCACCACTGCAGCAGGAAGCTCAGCCGTATGCAAATACTGCGACTGCTGTCTGATTGAATTTCGTTTGTGGTTGCAGCGGTCGGATGTTGCTGTTCGTGTTAGCACCAAGGTGGTTTTGCGAAAGTGTCAAAAAAAAAACTCATCAAAACTACACCTATTAAAATGTTGCGATTTCAGAACATCTATCTCTACCCATTGCCTGCTACATGGATCGCCCACTCCGATGAATGGATTTTTCATGGTTTACCCGGATAGGTAGGCGTATGCTGGGATGGCTTATTTTCTAACACGATTTTCCTCTTCATCATTTCTTGTACCCGTAACTTCCTTTTCACCTATTTCAGGGTCGAAAGTGTTGTGCGAGTTGCGGCAGAGCGGTGTCTGTGTGTTCTATAAGGATTTCTTCCCCAGCGTCGTTGCGGGTCCATTCTGTCAGAACCTGCCTTCGGATGGTTTCGGGCGGAGCCCTGGAAGATCGGGGTTTTATGGTAGGGACAAGGCGGTGTCAGTTTCGCTTATTCTAGAAACGTTAGGGACTCTTGTCATTTGGATCTGGTCGCTCTCCGGGCCTCTTCCCTTATCCTTCCTTCTCAAAGGTCACGTAAGTCTTAAAGGGCCACAATGGCCCACGTGTGGTGCTCTACCCCAGGAACTGGGGGGCTTCTCCGCGATAGTACTAGTTCTATATCTGTTACATGTATTATGTAATGATCACCTAGTACTGTACAGCAGGCATGTTTTATGGCGATGAATCCGTAGCTTAGGTCTGTGACCTCTCTGCCAAACACTGCCAAAGAAATGCGAACCAGCAGCAAGTGAGATCCGACAGTAATAAGGCTTTGATGGCACCAAAAATATGTATGAATTTATGCCGTCAAAATCATTAAAGTATGTTCTATAATTTCAAAAATATGCACTAATCATACACTTAAATTCCTAGTTTTTAAAATCATACATTTTGGATAGTTTCAATTTCATTTGCAGTATATTTCTCGTAATGTAATGCGTAGTTTATGAAATTTATCGGTTAACACAAATTTGTATCCAGAGAAGTTATTTGAAAGCACAAACAATTGCTACATATCTTCACGACTCAATGAGTCTTTAAACATGTCACCCGGGAACTCTTTAGTACAGAAAATGCTGCTGTTGTATAATAAACTAATAGACTGTAATAGAATGTGATACCGGCATGGATACCATCTCACAAAGATATATCCGCCAATGAAAAAACTGCTGAAGAAGCAACAAATTATCCTCCAAACCTGACCGATATCAAAGTTCCGCATCACGACTTTCAAAATGTTCTTACACATGAAATAGGTACCACATCCAATAACAAACTAAACGCCATAAGCTCGAACAATAATTTGTACTTTCTCTACATGTACTATGTACATAGTGTATACAGAAGGTGTTGCACTCCACCCAAAAATTCGATAAGTAAAATTAACGAAATTACATAATTTACATAATAATGTTTATACAATCATGATATTTTCTGAATTAGCTTTTTGTTAATTCTAGAGCTCCTGTTATGTCACATTCTTAAACAAATTACAGCATCCGGTATATCGTAACCCCTTTTGTTTCCCTTCTCCTCCTTCTATATTACATGTTTATTTATGTTTTGTCTTTTTGGCAGACTTTCATAAACACAAATTTTGAGTTATTTTATTCATAATAATGACAAGTTATATTATATTCATAGCCATGTTACTTCCGTTAAGCACGCTATTTAAAGGATTTCTCGTGCGTATCGCAAAACAGTGACGTCGCGTTTTAATTTCTGTACCTACAGTTCCTTTGCTTTTACGTGCCAAATAATATTTTATGAGTTTTAGTGCTGTTTTAGGGCAATATACTCGTAGTTTTGCTTTTAATTGCCTAGCTTGCTTCTAGTTTAAATTCTCTGTCAACATGTAATTATTTTGTACATAAATTGGTGTTTTAAAACAGTTTTCCAAGATAATAGATTTGTGAAAAGTCCAACGTTATGTAAATCGTTTAAAATATTGTGTTTAATTAAGTGTATCAGGCGGCCCAACTGCCCAATATTAGGCATGTTCAGATATTCTTTCGTGCGTTAAAAGAGTTGTAGAACTCAATGGAGCTACTTCAAATTAAAACCGGTCAGTGAGGAATTGACTAAGCGACCTTCGTTTTATCTCTCTTGCTTAGCGCGGAGACGGTGAGGCGGGTCGCGCTCATTGAGAGGAAGAAAAGGAAGATATCTCCAACTAGTTCTTCACTGGCCGGTTTTAACTTGAAATAGCACCGTTGAATTCTGTAACTCCTTTAACGCTCGAAGGAATATGTGCACACGTTCGACCACTTGGTAGAGAGAATTAAAAAAAAAAAAAAAAAAAATTTAGTTTAGGAATTTCTTTCTTTTTCCATGGTATTTCTCTTATTATCTAATTTTATTATACATACCTACATATATAGATAATAAAACTGTGGTGTCTTTAATAAAATACTCATTAAAGTTTAAGCAATCTGTTAAGTAATCCTTAGACTGAAGGATTGAAGCGCTATAGACAACACATGGTACTTAACCGGTATCTGCGCACAATCTGATGCTTATTAAATACAGCAATGTGTTATTTACAGTCCTTGCATGTCTCAAGGTAACGTGGTTTCAGCTTCAAGAACTTGATTGCGCTGTTTTCAGCAAATATAAATTTCCTCACAAGTTAAATCTAACTTTATTTCTTCCTTAATTTTCTTTAAGTTGAGAAGGTATTACATTTGACACCGAGATGTCACGGAACTACACATTTTAAAGTCTCCTAAATTGAAAATGAGTATTTTAAGAAAATATCGTATGCGTCTGTGAACAGTATCAGTAAAAAACAAGAAGATTTTGAAGAAAATCCCCCAACTTGAAGCTAGCCTTTACTTCGAACATTATTCAAAATGCTTAGATTTCTCAAAAATGCCTTACGAATTTTATTAAAATATATTGTATTAAGGATACTTGTAAGACAAATAAAATGTACCTATATGTTGCATTTTCTGAGCATATCCTGCTAGCACCACTTCATTCCGAAGGAATTTTGTACAATCTTGTATACCTGGGTCACCTCTGTGGTGCAGTGGTGACCATGTTAGGCTCTAAAACCCAAGATTGTAGGTTTAGGCCTGGCGGAAAGTGATGGTATTTTAGGCACAAAATCCTTAACGTAGCTTCCTTCGGAAGGGAAGTAAAGCCGGTGGTTCTCATGTAATGTTTATTTGCAGGTAAAAGAAAACGATGCCTTGAAAGAAGGAGGTTCTTGGGCAAAATGTTCGCCATTTCGCGTCCGTAAGTCGTGATTTCCCTCTACAGTGTCATCAGTGGACGATGAGCTGATCCCTCATTACCATAGCGCATAGTGAGGAACTCACAAACTATACATTGAAATCCGATCATGAAAACATCGTAATGATACCTTTTGCTCCACTTAGGAGAAACAGGAATATTAACTAACTTTTATATCTGGCATTTAAGCTATAGACAAAACCTGTTACACAAAAGTATATTTCTCTTTAAAACACACAATTTGTTCCAATTAGTTTTATTTATGACGTAACATATTTCTAGGATATCGGGAACGGTTGTAATCTCGTGATTTTCTCACTGCTGTCGGATCAAATACAACATACATTCGAGTTGAGTATAGCATTGTCGTATGACAGAAGAAAATACTTCCATATTATTACTTTCTCTACACGTACTATGTACATAGTGTATAGAGAAGGTATTGTATTGCACCCAAAAATTCCATACCGAAATTTTACCGGAAATACCTTTTTTGGAACCCCCTGAATCCAAAAAAAAAAAACATTTTTGGAAAAAGGTCCGTGTGTGCGTGTGTGTGTGTCTGTGTGTGTCTGTGGACAGCATGGCTCAAAAACGAAAATACCGTTAAATACCAAACTTGGTATTTAAGTTTGGTATCTTCCAAGGATGCGACACGAAGATTTTCAAGAAAATCCACCACCCCCAACTATCCTTTACATGGAACTTTTTTGATTTTCTCAAAAATGCCTCTAACGATTTTGATTAAACTATCGTATATTGAAGATATTTACCTGACAAATAATATGTATATCTTGAATTTTCTGGGAATAGCCTCTGAAGACTACGTTATTCTGGAGCAATTTTGCATAACTGCTAAACCGTAAGAAATGGACAAAAACCTACCGCACAAAAAATGTAGAGCACATTAAAACATACAATTTATGTTATATAAATATTTTTTCGAGGAGTTGATCGTTTTTTAAATATTCGTTGTTTTTGGTTTCAGCTTTGAAAAACTTGTACTTTTCTCATACAGGAATCTGTCAACTCGTGTCCATACAAACAAAGGAACTTCAGTCCATAGCAGCCAGCTTTTGACTTCACTTTAACCTAAGATACTCCCATATTTCGCTTCTACTTACAAGGAAGTAAGTAATAAGACTATTTCTGCTAATTTTTTCTCGATTAGCATGAAGCTTATTAACAATAATTTGTTACACAGAAGTAGAGAAAGTCATGTGGATGGAACACATCAGATTTTTTTTTGTAAAGAATCACACAAAAGTTTAAAGTTTAATGCTTCCATTTGGCAATAGTAAAATTGCATAATATGTGTTATTTCTAAAAAAAACTGTTAGTTTATCTTAGTTTCTAAATTATTTTAGTACCACCCCGTAGTGGTTCACGTAACATCAGTGGTACCGTATCATAGGTTGAGAAGCCCTAGCTTAGGATAATTACTTCTCTTTCGAATAACTAATGCTAGGCTTGGTTTATTTCAATGTAAATGTGTTTAGCTTCTCAGCCCCTTATTCTTGTCCCTTCCATCCAGAGCAGCCCAGTCCCTTATCTTGTATGTCCCTAGTCTCGCAACTTATGAATGATATAATGGTATTCGTATTGTAGGGCAGGTATCCGTTTCTCCTTTCGTTTAAGGGGAAACATTCCCTTTGTGCTCCTAACCCAGGATATCAAGAAATTAAAACAAATTCTCCATTGTGTATATGTTAAATGATCGGGAGTGCAGAAAAAATATAGCGCTCGTTTAAACAGTGGAAATGCTCAATGAGCATAATAACCTTGTTTGAAACATTCAAACCTTAACCCAAAAATTTTATGAAACATAAAAATAAAATAATGACTAAGGAAGACAGCAATTAACGAAAAGCATGCTCCGGCCATAAGTGGTACACGAGAAAAATTAGAAAGGTGCTCTATCAAAAGATGACGAAATATCCCGCTCATGTGACGATACCATCTTCACTAAAATGTCTGTCTCAACATGCTTTGAGTACAGCTGGATATTCTAGAGAATGCTCCTAACCCTGAACAATTTTCTACGGTGTAAAATATGTTTACTTTCTCTACACGTACTATATACATAGTGTATACAGAAGGTATTGCATGCCACCCAAAAATTCGATATCGAAATTTCACCAGAAATAGACGTTTTAGGGTCCCCTGTACAAAAATAAGCATTTTTAGAAAAAAGTTTCGTATATGTGTGTCCGTGTGTCAGTGTGTCCGTGTTTTAGTGTGTCAGTGTGTCTGTGAACACGATACGTCGGTAAAAAACCAAACTTGAGATATAGGTTTACATCTTCAAAGGATGCGAAGATTTTGAGGAAAGTCCCCCCCATCACAAACTACCCTTTACATGGAACATTTTTAAAAAAAAATTGATTTTCTCAAAAATGCCTCTAACGGTTTTGATTAAAATGCCGTATACTAAAAATATTTATACGACAAATAAAATGAGTATCTTGAATTTTCTAGGAATAGCCTCTGAAGACTTCTTTATTCAGCATTAATTTTGCTGGATTTTGCATATTAAACCGTAAGAGATAGACAAAAACATTCGTACATTTTTTTCGTAATATTGAGCATTTTTGAGATATTCTTTGTTTTTTGTTTCAGTTTTAAAATAGGTATTTAAACTTTTCACATACGGAAATTGTCAGCTCCTGGCAATGCAAAGAAACGGATCTCATCCACATGGCAACCAGCTTTTTAAAAGATTTGACTATCATTTGTCCTAGTGTATTTCATTATTTACTTTCTATTTACAAGAAGGATTTCTGCTAATGTTATTTTGATTAGCATGAAGTATATAGAAGAATAAGTTTTTTAACAATAATTTGTTACTGAGATGTAGAGAAAGTCATGTGAATGGAGCACATCAGATTTTTAAGTTATAGTGTTAAAAGATTTTATTTTGGTATTCTAGGCTTTTAATGCAGGCTATTTTTACTTTCTCTACACGTACCAAAATTTCGATACCGAGATTGCACTGGAAATATATGTTTTGAAACACCCTCAATCCAAAACAAGCATTTTTAAAAAATATTCATGTAGGTGTCTGTCAGTCTGTCTGTCTGCCTGTCTGTCTGTGTGTATGTGTGTGGGGGGTATCTGTGGGCAGCAGCATAACTCAAAAACGAAAAGTCGGTTAAATACTACACTTGGTATTTAAGTTCAGTATCTTCGAAGGATGTGACACGAAGATTTTAGAGAAAATTCCCCCAGCCCCAACTACCCTTTACATGGAAAATGTTTTGAATTTTTTAATTTTCTCAAAAATGGCACTAACGAGTTTTATTAAAATCTGTTATATTTAAGATATTTACATGAAAAATAAAATGTTTAACCTCTAGGCTAATCCGACAGTAAAATATTTTAAAATTTGGTTGCTATGGTATAGAAATCCGGTTTTTTTTTTTTTCGTGGCCGGGTGCTGTCAAGTTCCGGCATGACAAAACAATATGCATTTTAAAACCGAAATATGTTTTAACAAGCTCTACATTATTTCTGAAATAAATTTTTGTCAATCTCTTAATATTTACCAGTTATGCAAAGTTCCGCACTATCGTCCAGTGTAAAGATGGATATTCTCAGAAAATTAAAGATATACATTTTATTTTTCATATATATATTTAGTATTGATACTGGACGCAATAGGCTTGGCTTCAAATTCCATACGCTTTCCATGTAACCGCGAGGAACAAGAGTTTAAAATACTAAGAATTTAACAATTTAATACATTAATAACGAATACCTGCGGTGGCCGAGTGATTAGACCGCTCGTCTCTTACCTAAGTGGCATGGATTCAATCCTAAAGACCTGCATGTGGGATTTGCGGTGTACGAAGCGGCGTCTGGACGGATTTTCCTCGGGGTTTTCGGTTTCCTCCTCTATTCATCCCATCAATAAAATTGTTCCATAAACATTTTTCCTGTCATCATCTATCTTCCTTACTTTCATAACAGGTATTGCGCTGAAAATCCATTCTGACTTCTCTCTGATCCAGAAACTCTCCTCCTCCACAAGCGCTGAACTCTTAAGTCCGTAGACGGTAAACAGTGGAAAAGGAATAATGGATATTTCGGAAATTGCTGATACCACCAACGAGGTAGGTAATTTCATATATTATCTTGGTCCAGAACGACGCGGTCTATACCGGAAATTCTGGACCAAGATAATTTTAATATTGGCCGTGGAAGTTTACGAAAACAAATTTCATATATATATATATGTGTGTGTGTGTGTTTCAAAGAGCTCTACATTATTTGTGTGTAGCCTATCACTTAACGATTATCAGTTTTACAAGATTAGGTAACGTTTCTGAGAATGAAAAGTATCTCAAACTATTCCCAGAAAATTCAAGATATACACTTTATTTGTCATTTGAATATATTTAATGTATAACATTTTAATCAAGACCGTTAGAGCCACTTTTTATAGTCAAATATTTGAAGAAAATAGTTATTTATAGGGTATTTTGGATAGGAGGATTTTCTTCAAAATCTTATTTTAGAAGATACTGAACTTCAATACAAGTTTTTATGTACACATTTCTGGACGGGGAGGTTTATGCTGTTCACACGCACTCACATCACAAGCTATTTTACTTAAAATATTTTTATAAATTTAGGTGCATATATTTAGATCATATCATATATTTTAGCATATATTTTAGATGATATCTCAGATTCAAATTTTTGGGTGGAATGTAATACTTTCTCTACCTACTAAATACGTAGTAGAGAAAGTAAAACTGAAAGCTATATTTTAAAAGAGAATGTAGCAATGAAACAGGTACTAATGAAACATTCGATTACAAGCAAACTTAAAAAAAATCTGATGTGTTCCATTCACATGACTTTCTCTACCTCTTCTATAACAAATTATTATTACAAAAACTTATTCATATACCTACTCTACCTCATGCTGCTCGAAATAAATAAGAGCAGAAAGTTCTTATTGCTTAGTTTCGTATAAGTAGAAGGGAAATAAGGGAATACGCTAGCTTAAAACATATTCACTTTCAAACTTAGAAGAAATGGAAGAAGAAAATGTGAGTGTGGAAAGGAAATGGGAAAATGTTAAAAACATCTATATACAAACAAGCGAGTAAATAATCGGTTACAAGAACTACAAGCAGAAAGATTGGATGTCAGAGGAAGCATGAGATTTGATTGAAAAACAGAAAGAAACAAAGGCTGCAGTAAATCAGAGCAAGACATGATACCAGAAAGGAGAAGCTCAAACAAAATATTCAGAAATAGACAAAAGGGTTAAAAGGAGTACTAGAAGGGATAAAAAGAAATGGGTGGATCAACAGGCACAAATTGCAGAAGAAGATGAAAAGAAGGACGATATGAAGAAACGTACAAGGCAACTTTCAAGAAGGAGGTTTAGGAGTAGTAAATCAGTGAGAAATAAACAATGACAAATCCTGTTTGCCCAAGAGGAACAGTTGAAAAGATGGCACTTTTCAGAAGTCTTAAACAAAGATGAGAGAAATGATGGGGAGATGGAAGTGGAAAGGAGAGCGGGTGTCGAAAATGAAGATACAGGAATAAAAATTGATTCTCCAACAAATCAAGAAATTAGATTAGCGTTGAGATAAACAAAAATGGAAAAACATCAGGAGTTGACAACACTGATCCAGAAATATTAAAAGTGGATGATGAAGTTACTATTAGTTTGCTATTACCACAATTGAAAAAAGTGTGGAGAGAGGAGGAAATACCAACGAAGGAAGAGTTGATTATCAACATTCCCAAAAAAGGAGATTCAACAGTTTGCAACATTGGAGAGGAATAACACTTTTGAGTATACCGAGTAAAATGTTATCCAGAATTATTTCAAACAGAGTGAAGGATGAAATAGAGTGGCGGCTCCGAAAATAACAAGCGGGGTTTCGCAAACACCAAATCTGTGTAGATCTAATAAACACCTTAAGAATAATCCATGAGCAAAGTAATGACACATTGTACTTGACACTTATAGATTTTGAAAGAGCATTTGACTCGGTAAACAGAACGGTGATGTGGGGGACTCTGATGAAATATGGTATACCTTGCAAGATTGTGAACCTGATGCGGGAAATGTATAAAGATTATCGATGTAAAGTAGTACACAAGGGAAAGCTAACGGATTATGTGGATGTCACAAGTGGAGTTCGACAAGGATGCATCCTCTCATCGACGATTTTCTTACTGGTGCTTGTCAATGTGATGAGGAAAATGCTGGGTGGAAGGAAGAGAGGAACACAATGGGAAATGGAAGAGAGACTAGAAGACCTGGAGTTCGCAGACGATATCTGTTTGCTGGCTTCAAGAGTTAGTGATATAAGGAGCAAGTTACAAGCTCTAAAAGAGGAGGCAGAGGTTGCAGGACTAAATATAAATGTTACTAAGACCAAGGAAATGAGAATAAACTCCAATATTGATGAAAAGCTAGTCGTGGCTGGAGAAGAGATAGAGGAGGTCGACACATTTACATATTTGGAAACTTTAGTGACAAGACGAGGGGGCGCAGAAGAAGATGTGAAAACCAGAATTAAAAAAGCAAATGGGGCCTTTATGCAGCTATATGCAATTTGGAGAAATAGGAACATTTCTAGAAAGACAAAAATCAAAATATTTAATAAAAATGTGAAATCCATTCTCCTGTATGTATGTGAAACATGGAACGTTACCCAAAGTATCACTGATTCCTTGCATACCTTCATAAACCGTTGCCTGCTTCGAATCTTAAACATCAAATGGTCTGAAATGATATCAAATAAGAGCTTTGGAAAGCAACAGATCAACTCCAGGTAGAAGTTGAAATCAAGAGATGGAAATGGAAATGGACAGGACACACTTGGAGGAAGCCAGCAGGATCCATAGAACGAACAGCATTAGAATGGAACCCACAAGGCGCACGAGGTCGTCCTAGAAAGACATGGAAGAGGACCATAGAGGAGGAGGCACTAGAAGTGGGGAAGGAAGTTAAGGCGCTGGCAAGTCGGAGAACACAATGGAGAAGTTTCACGGATGCCCTATGTTCCGGAAGGAGCAAGAGGAATTAAGTCAAGTGAAGTAAGTCAAAACATATTCAAATCCTTTAAATGCTGGTTGATATGATATACTTTAGAAATGGGGTCTTAATGTATGACCAAGAGTAAACCAAATTGAGATATGTACCGAATGACGACTTCCCGTTTCAGAAATTATTTTAAAACTGAGAACAATAACCAAAAATATATCAGAAATTGTTAACTGCTCAAAAATGAAAGAATTTATCTATATATATAAATAAATAGTGTGGTTTGATGGCATCTACATATCTTGTGTTGTAAACAGTTTTATTTGACATAAAATGTCTTAAATATATGGTATTATAAGTAAATTCGTCAGAGCCACTTTTATTTTCTCTACACGTATTATATGTACATTGAGTATAGAGAAGCTATTGCATTCCACCCAAAAATCCAATACCGAGAAATCTTCGGCAATACATGTTTTAAGGTCCTCTGTATCCAAAAAAGCATTTTTAGAAAACGTTCCGCGTGAGTGTCCGTGTGTCTGTGAACGGAACGTTTTCTAAAAATGTGTGTCTGTGAACACGATGACACAAAAGCGAAAATTCGGTAAAATAACAAACTCGCTATTGAAGTTTAGTATCTTCCAGGAATGCGACACGAATATTTTGGGAAAAATCCCCCCACTCAAAACTACCCTTTAGATATAAAACTTTTCGAAAACGTTTATTTTCCAAAAATGGCTCTCATGATTTTGATTTTTAACGCATTTATATGGCATAAACATATGCAATGTGTATATCTTGAATTTTCTGGGAATACCCTCTGAAGAATCTTTATTTTGAATGAATTTTGCTGAATTTTGCGTAACTGATAAACAGTAAGAGATAGACTGAAACTTACTATACAAAAAAGTAGACCACGTTAAAACAACAAATTCATGTCCTATACGTTTTTTCGTGGAATTAACCATTTCTGAGATATTTCTTGTTATTTTATTCAGATTCATAGTACTTAAAAAGCTGTCAACACCTGGCCTTGCATAGAAATGGATTTCAAGCTCATGGCAACTAGTTTTTAAAAGATTTAACTATCATTTTAGCCTGGTGTGTTCCCTTATCTTCCTTCTACTTACAAGGAAGCAAGTATTTAAGACAATTTCTGGAAATATTTATCTCGATTTTAATAAAATATGAGAATATGCTTTTTAAAAATAATTTGTTACAGCGATGTAGAGAAAGGCATGTGAATGGAACATATCTGATTTTTACTTTCTCCACACGTACTATGTACATAGTGTATAGAGAGGGTATTGTAATGCACTCAAAAATTCCATACCTAGATTTCATCGGAAATATATGTTTTCAGACCCCTTGAATCCAAAAAAGTATTGTTAGAAACGTGTGTCTCTCTGTGTTTGTGTGAGTGTGTGTGTTTGTGTGTTTATCTGTGGGCAGCAAAGCTCAAAAACGAAAATACCGTTAATAACAAGAACGGTATTTAAGTTTGGTATCCTCCAAGGATGCGACACAAAGATTTACAAAGAAGTTACCTCACCCTAAACTACCCTTTACATTGAAACATTTTTGAAATTTTTATTTTTCTCAAAATGGCCCTAACAATTTTGATTGAAATAGCGTATACTGAAGCTATTTATATCACAAATAAAAACTACATCTTGAATTTTCTGGGATAGCTTATGAAGACCTACTCATTCTGGATGAATTTTGTTAAATTTTGCATTACTGGCAAACCGTAAGAGATACACAAAAATATAGGTATTTATAAAACACAAAAGTTATGTGATATACATTTTTGCTACAGAGTTGATCGTTTTCGAGATATTCCTTGTTATTGGTTATAATTTTAACTCAACTGGTTCACCATTTGTTTCATCTTTCTCTTTTTTCTGGAAATGCAAAGCGAACCGAACTTCAATTGATCGGCTTTTAAAAGATTTGACTATCACTTTAGCCTGGCATGTTCCCTTATTTCCCTTCTACTTATAAGGAACTAAGTAGTAAGACCAACTGTGCTAATGTTTATCTCGATCAGCATGATGTAGATAGAAGAATAGTTTTTTGTAAGAACAGTTTGTTTGCAGAACATGTAGAGAAAGTCATGTGATTTATTTCAATTGACAACTCCTGATTTTATGTCCGTTAGTTAAGTAAAACATCCCTATCTTCAGCAACAAAAATCACCATTCTCGCTCTCTATCTTCAGTAATAAGAATCAGTAGTTTTCCTTTCAACACAAATCGGTTTACTTCGGCAAACCTGGAGACTCGTCGGCTAGGCTTCGTATGACAAGAGAGAAGACCTGCGAGGTTTGTTATTAACGGCTTCCCCCTTCTCGTCTCTTCCCGTTTACATTTATACCATGTCTTTCGTTCATGCTACTCCATCGGAAACACAAGATACAATAAATTTTGAAAATAATCGCTTTTTATCGCAAGTAGCCCATTTTATACATAAACAATAGGCAACAAGCTACCGATTATGAATAATTTCCTTGTTATATATGAATTTGATAGAGATACTTTTTTTCACAAATTTACCGGGATTCGCAGCTAGCTCACAGAATACACTCTTGCTTCTATACGAAGATGGTATGATGGTATAATTTTCAGGAACTGAATTTTCAAGTCAGAATTTGTTGTATTCTTGAGAACTAACTGCAGTCATACAAACATTCTGACAATGGATTCCTGGGTATAACTCTTTATGTATGAATGCACTGAGGTAATAATGTCAATAATTCCTATGACTCTAGGTTTCCAATCCTGCCCTACCACGACAAATGCCCAAGAAACATAATCGAGAGTTGGTATGACAGTTTAGGAATACTACAGGAAATGACCTCTGCTTTCCTCGATCAAAAGGATAGCTCTCTCCGTGAACTTCATTGAGAAGGGGTCGTCAACCTATCAAATTGCTCTAAATTACCGCCTCGCCTCTTTTCTGAGCAACACCTGCGATATTTTTTGGTAATTTTATTTGCTGGGCGTGTGACACGACATCACGTATGGAGTTTACCCATTAGCGTCGCCGCTGCCCGGCTAAATGGCATTTGAAATCATTTGCATGCTGAGAACTTTACTTACATTGCCTCTTATCGATATAGCTTGCTCCTTGTTAGCGAATCGATTGCTTCCATTTTTTCTCTTTTGGACAGATCAGGGGTATACACACACGTACTCAGAGATTAGGATAAAATCTTAACGTATTACACAGAAAGAAAACACATGCTATAAAAAATCTTATATGTTCCATTCACATGACTTTCTTTACACCGCTGTAACAAATTATTGTTAAAAAGCTTAATCCTCTATCTACTTTCTGATAATCGAAATAAACATTAGCAGAAATTAAGTACTTGCTCGCTTATAAGTAGAAGGAAGATAAGGTAATTCACTAGACTAAAACGATAGTCAACTTTTTGAAGCTTTTGTTTTTCCCAAAAGTGGTTCTAACGAATATTATTGAAATACCGCATATTAAAGATATTTACATGGCAAATAAAATATACATATCTTGGATTTCCTGGAACAGGCCTCTGAATTCTTCTTCATTCTGAATGGCATTTGCATAATTAATGAACCGCAAGAGATAGACAATATTTTACTGCACATAAAATGCAGAACTCGTTAAAACACACAATGTATGTCACATGCATTTTTATTTGGAGTTAACGCTAGATATTCCTTGTTATTGGCTTAAATTTTAACCTTCTTAAAACGGACCTTTCTCTAAAACTGCTCCTTTTTATTCAGAAGACCTCAAAACATATATTTCCGATGAAATATCCAGAATTTTTGTGGAATACAATACCTTCTCTGCCTACTACATGCATAGTACGTGTAGAGAAATTAAAAGGAAAATGTAAAATAAAATGAGGCTCAGTAAGACAACAATAAGGGAAAAAGTCCAAGTTTAGTGAATATCATTACCAATGAGCAAATCCTTCCACAGTGAAATCCTTCAATATGACAGATATTATGAACAGCTTTAATGATAATGATGACGATGATGATAATAGTAATAACAATAATAGTAAATAATAAATCCATAATAATAGTAATAATAATAATAAATAAACCCCATGGCACAACAGCTAACAAGGAACCTTGGCCTACCACCCGGCCGCTCGTTCCCCATCTCGGTCCATGACACATCATGGATGGGGTGCAGTATTGGAGGGTGAGACGTGGTCAGCGCCTCAATCTCTCCCGGCCGGTTAATGCGGTCCTCTCAACCTGGAGCCGATACTTCATTAAGTAGTTCCTCAATTTGCCCCCCCCCCCCAGGAACCTCACGAGGCTGAGTGCAACCCGGACCATATCTCCCAGGGGTGGAAAAATCCCCACGCCAGTACCAGTAATCGAAGCCACGTCCCCCACTTGGCAAGCAGCTGCGCTACCCCCGCTTAAAGGAGACATCCAATAATAGTAGTAGTAATAATAATAATAACAATAATACTATACAAGAATAGTAATCGCAATAGTTATTATCGATAGGGTAATAAAAAATAAAATAAAACTTTATACAATTTGATTTTAATGAACCTAATGCTCATAGGACACTTTTTATGTCTATTCGTTAGATCTCGGATTGAAATCCCGTATATTGGCAATCTGATCAAAGGCTGCCAGATTTTCCAAATAAGTAGCGAATTGAATATTCATAATCACGGCCCACGGAACAATAAATAATAATAAAACAGAAACAAAATTGTAGATACAGGATGGGAACTAATAGATATCACACAAATCCAAATCGATTAAATCAACAATAACAAACTAGAAGGCCATTGCACAATTAAGATTATCTGTCTGGCATAGACTCAATCATGTGTATGAAGTAACCTAAAGTATACGTTGTGATGTGAACTAAGATGTAGACATGACATTGAACAGGCGAAAAAAATATTGAGTTAGGAAAGAAAGCATGACATTTTCATTGGAAATGACAAAAATAGCCTTTGGTACGTTCCTGCTTGATAGTTTTGGCGTGCATTGCAGAATATTTCTCTTCATTTTATAGAAAGAATTCCTACTGTGTTATTTACTGAAATATTTTATTTACCGGATTAATGTTTAATTCAAATTTATTAAAAAGTCAATTGTTTAGTGTTTATTAAATTAATGATTATTATATATTAATTTATCATTATATATTTATATAATATTAATTATTATGTTAATGTTTAATTAATTTATCTTATATCTCACAAAACTTTAATTTATTAATCAACATGAAAATAAGGATCTCAATGCGCAATTTTTGTACTTCATTGCTTCTTTAGAGGTGGTAGACGTTCACGCTTAAAGGTTTCCCTTCTCTTTTGTTTAAATAGGTGGAGCTAGACACAAACAAATTCTCCTCTAGAGAAAAAACAACAACAACATATTACTGCTAGTTCTAAGTGAAGTAGATTTTATAAAACAGTGATGCTGAGTGAACGAGTCTTCATAGAGTAACGGAGGATTGCAAAACATGGACTATAGAAGGAAGTAGGGTTGAGTCCGCACATGATGTCAACAAGAGTTGGAGGTCTGGTATAATCGGATGAAGAGAAAAGTATTGTTTTTTTGTTGTTTTTTTTTTTTTGTACGTATAGTATTGTATTACTTTTATTAGGTTGGGAACAAATTCAGAGAGTATTGATTCGTTAATGTAATTCACATGTACTTAAGCATAGACCAATTGTGACTGCAAAACAATCATAACACTTTCACCCACCTGGGTAATGTGATGGTAGTGTCTGCCCCACATTCAAAAGGTCGTGAGTTGGAATCTCGCTTAGGGTGAGTTACCCGGATAAGAATTTTTCGGGGTTTTCCCTTATCCTGAGAAGGCGAATGTCGAGTAACTTTAAGCTTATATATGTATATGTGTGTGTGTGTGTGTGCGTGTGTGGGTAACACTTTCATTTATACATACACATATATTCAATTTCAGCTTCAGAAGGAACTTCTTTGTGTGTATATTCCTCACTGCTCCAAAAATGTTGAGTTAGCTGTTATTTAGTTTAAATGAAATATTACATTTTATTATTTCAACAGATCTTTATAAAATCCAGATTGTCTATTTGCTAGCATGTTGTGTTTTGGTTGCCATTTGTTTTGCATGTTGAATCAGCATTTAGTTTCTCTAGCATGAGTGTACAGTGAACACAGTAGGTACAGAAGCTACTGTATTCCACAAAAATCGATAGCGAGTTTTCACGGAAAATACATGGTTTGAGGACTCCTGTGTCTGGGTATGGTGTGTGTGTGTGTGTGTGTGTGTGTCTGAGTCTGAGTGTGTATATATGTATGTATGAGTATTCGCCGTTGATATCAAAAACTGAAAGAGGTTACCTATCAAATTTGGTACTTAAGCTTAGTATCTTTCAAGGATGCGACACGAAGATTTCATCCCAGAGGTAACTGGAAAATTGTCTCGTAGGTTTCACTACCAAGCCTAATCTCGCAGAACAAATCCAACTTTGACACATTATTGCTTCTTTGAGAGAGCGGTTACGAAACGTTTGTGTCAAAAGTTGAATAGATATTTTCTTTTCCCACAGAATCTTGCAAAAACAATGCCCATTTTATTTTACTGAAAATCTTTTGGAAATAAGCATTGGAGTATTCAGAAACCAAAAACTTAGCTTTGACACATATCGTTCTGAAAGTTAGTGAATTCTACTATACGATAAATATGGATGTTCACTAAACAGTTCCGGTTATAAAGTGTTACACGCTCCGTAATATTTGTGTTAGCAAATCCCTTTTTTGCTATAGATTGCCCATAATTTTGTAAATACAGTATCGTAAATATTTACTTTACTGCACCAAATAGTACGTAGACTATTTATTGCACCCCATTCAAAAATGTTATATTGAGATTTCACCGGAGAGCATGTTTTGAGGTCCATTGAATCCAAGAAAAGTAAAAACGGTCCGGATGTGTCTTGTGTATGAGTGTGTCTGAACAACATAATTGAAAGCAGAAGGTTGGTTAAGCACCAAACTTGGTATGTATTTGTTTGCTACAGAAATGGCCAATAAAACTTTGTTTTAAATTCAGTAACTTCCAAAGATGACATTTCAGAAAAATCCCTCCACCCCAAACTACCCTATACATGGAATATTTCTGAAATTTTCAATTTTCTCAAAAATGGTTCTAAGGATTTTGCTTAAAATGTCATACATTATAGCTATTTAGATAGCAACATGCAGGTATATCTTGATTTTTCTAAGAAGTCTCTGAAGCTCTCTTCGTTGTGGTTGGCCTTTGTATAACTGGAAACCGTAAGAGATAGACAAAAGCGTACTACACAGAAAATTAAACACTCGTTAAAACACACTATTTATGTCAGGTGCAATTTTTTGTGGAGTAAACATTTCTCAGATCTTTACTCCTCTTGTGCAAGGAAATACATAATATTTAATAAAACCGATTAGGCTAATGTTTATCTTGATAAGCGTGAAGTAGAAAGTCTGAATAGTTTGCTGCAGCATAAATAGAGAAAGTTATGTGAATATAGCACATCAGATGTTTATCCATAGTACAGGCTTTTTAAAAAGGTGATTCAGCTAATATCTTCAGACATGATTGAGTTTTCAAAATTTCTAACTGTAATAAACATTCGGTTATTGAGAAGCTATTGGGCAACCTATCATAAATCATAGATACCACTTCTTGAAAGAATCATTTTTACTTTCTCTACCTCATGTGTACAATGTACATAGTGGATAGAGACGGTATTATACTCCACCCAAAATTCCTTATGGAGATTTCACCAGAAATACATGTTTTGAGACCCCCATAATCCAAAACAAAAACTTTAGAAACATGTCGGTGTGTGTGTAAGTGTGTGTGTGTGTGTCTGTGTGTATAAGTATGTGTGTGTCTGTGTTGTAAGTGTGTGTATGTCTGTGTGTGTAAGTGTGTCTGTATGGTCTGTGTGAGTGTATGTGTGTGTTGTAAGTGTGTGTGTATGGTCTGTGTGTGTGTGTGTGTCTGTGTGTATAAGTATGTGTGTGTCTGTGTTGTAAGTGCGTGTGTGTATGTCTGTGTTGTAAGTTTGTCTGTATGGTCTGTGTGTAAGTACCTATGTGTTTGTGTATGTCTGTGTTGTAAGTATTTATGTGTTTGTGTATGTCTGTGTTGTAAGTATTTATGTGTTTGTGTATGTCTGTGTTGTAAGTATCTATGTGTTTGTGTATGTCTGTGTTGTAAGTACCTATGTGTTTGTGTATGTCTGTGTTGTAAGTATTTATGTGTTTGTGTATGTTTGTGTTGTAAGTGTGTGTGTATGGTCTGTGTGTGTGTAAGTGTGAGTGTAAGACTGTGTGTGTAAGTATGTGTGTAAGTATGTCTGTGTGTGTAAGTGTGTGTGTATGTCTGTGTTGTAAATGTGTCTGTATGATCTGTGTGTGTAAGTGTAAGTATGTGTGTGTTTATGTCTGTGTGTGTGTAAGCATGTGTGCCTGTAGGCAGCAAAGCTCAACAACAAAGGGGAGGTTAAATATTAAACTTGCTATTTATGTTTAGTATTTTCTAAGGATGCGACACGAAGATTTTGAAGGAAATCCCCCCACCCCAAACTAAGGTTTACATAGAAATATTTTAAAAACCTTCATTTCTCAAAAATAGCTCGAACGATTTTGATTAAAATACAGTATATTAAATATACATGACAAATAAAATGTATATTTTGAATTTTGTGTGAATATCCTATGAACACCTCTTCATTCTAGATCAATTTTGCAGAATTTTGCATAGCTGGTAAACCGTAACGGATAGACAGCTTCTTACGCCATAAACAATATTAAAACATAGTTTATGTAATATACATTTGCTTGTTATTTGTTTCAGTTTTAAACTACTTAACTTTTCTCAAACGGGACCACACAGCAAACGGAACCTTAATTGTTGTACATAGCGACCAGCTTTTAAAAGATTTTATTATCGCTTTAGGCTAATGTATTCCCTTACTTCCCTTTTAATCCCAGAAGTAATAATACCATTTCTGCTATTGTTTATCTAGATTAGCAATGTGTAGATAAAAGAATAATCCTTTCTATGAATAGTTTGCATATGGACCAGTTAGAGAAAGCCATGTGAATGGAACACATCAGATTTTTTAGAGAAAGAGTGTATGCGTGTGTCGAAAAGTCCGTTGAATATCAAACTTGGTATTTAGGTTTAATATCTCCCAAAGATTTTCGAGATAATCCCCCCAACCCAAACTACCCTTTACTTGCCAACATTTTAAAAAATGCTGATTTTCTCAAAAATAGCTCTAACTAATTTGATAAAAATACCGTATATTAAAGATATTTACATGACAAGTTAATTATTATTTTGAATTTTCTGGCAATAGCCTCTGAAGTCCTCTTCGTTCTAATCACGTTTGCATAGCTAGTAAACTATAATACATAGACAAAAACTTATTATACCCTTATATATGGCTAAAACACGCAGTCTATGTGTCCTTTACATATTGCTGTGGAGCTAACCGTTTCAAAGATATTCCTTATTATTCTTTTCAATTTCTCAAACAGGAAATTGTCCGTTTTACTCCTGGCCTAGCAAAGAAGCGAATTTCAATGACAATCTGATAGCGACAGCTTTTAAAACATTTGACCATCGTTTTAGCCTAGTGTAACCTCTTAGTTACTAAGGAACTAAGTAATAAAAGCATTCTGTAATGATTATTTCAATTAGCATAGCAGAGTACACAATAATAAATAAAAGAAGTTTCGCCATCTCAAGGTGTCACAGAACTGCTCGCTTGTACAAGACCATTTTTTCCTGGAGGCATACCCCCCGGAACATTTGATACACATTCACTCCAGCTATTTATTCTCACTTTTAAAGAGGGACAGATAGGTATAGGCAGATGTAGAAAGAAAATATTAATGTAATAAAAATAAACAAAAAGAGGTTAGATGTTTGTTCTATGTAAGAATGCGCAAAGTATGTAATATTCGCTGAAATATGTACAATTAAGTAAACCGAAACTTCAGTATACCTACACAGGTGCTTCAATTCGTAGACATTTTCTGTTTGCGCATGTCCACTTATAAAGGAATAGAATACCTAATTAAATGAGCATAACGGTACCTATTATAACCATAATGTATATACAACATCATATTGTTGGATGAGAGAATTCATTTAAGGTATACATCTGTGAAATTTTTCCAAGAATTGTAAAAATTGAAACATTGTTATTTTTCTAAATAAAATGATATGATCTCCACGCTTTAGGAAAATATACAGTTTTTTTGTCACTTGGCGCACATTAACTACCAACTAACTGATGCTGTGGATGGGTAGGCACACGCTTATTAAAAGACACTCCCAACTATAAACCCTATTTTCTTGTAATCTTTTTTTCCAACACATTTTCATACTCCAAATTCTCCATAGAATCCAGCTTTTCAGCAATTGGATTTCATATTTTATGCTGTCTCTCTAAAGCACATTAAAGAAAAAGGTCATATTACTTTTTCGAAATTATACCCAATTTTAATAAAATATATTATTATTATTATTAAATTTTGGAAAATTAATAGTTTTGTACAGTACAGTCAGTAGGTAATAATTTTTCAACACTAATTACAGCTAATCGATAAATACTAAATTTGGTATTTAGTTTTAGTATCTTCCAAGGAGACGACATGAAAATTTTTAAGAACATATCCTATCACAAATTTCCCTTTACACGAACATTTTTTTTGAAAATATTGATTTTCTCAAAAATTGCTCAAGCGATTTTGATTAAAATACCGAATATTAACATCGCAAATAAAATTTGTATCTTGACTTTTCTGGGAATATTCCCTGAAAATCTCTTTATTCTGGATGAATTTTGCCAAATTTTGCTTAATTGCTAAAACGTAAGAAATTGACAAAAACTTACTGCACAAAAAATGCAGATCTCATCATAACACAATCTATGTCCTGTAAGTTTATGTTGTGGAGGTAACCATTTCCAAGATATTCCTTGTTATTGGTTTCAGTTGTAAAGTACTTACACTTTTCTCAAACAGGAAGTGCCCGTTTTCCTTTTTTTCTACTCATGGACAAGTAAAGAAGCGAATTCCAATGAATGACAATCGTATAACGACAGCTTTTAAAACATTTGACTATCAGTTTAGCATAGCGCTTCCACTTATAAGAAACTAAGTAATAAGAACATTCTGCTAAGGTTTATCTCGATTAGCATTGTATAGAAAGAAGATTGATCTTTTGTAAGAAGTTTGTTTGTAGAGCAGCTAGAGAAAGTCATGTGAGTGTAACGCATCTGAATGACTTTGATAGTGATGGTTAATTCTTTGATATTTTAAAGCTCAATTGCACGTCTAAGAAGGAAGAGATACATAACTTAAGTGAAGTATCATTTATCCAGCATCATAACTAATAATATCGCTATTATTTTTGTCCACAGCTAATCAAACTTTTCAAACGTAGGAGTGGACTTTATGTGAGAATTACATAAACATGAGCTCATTTGTTTTTTGCACCTATTTCTCAGAATATAATAAGCAGTATTATTGTAAAATGCACCTTGACTGTCTCAATAGACAAATTGCGCATAAATACTCCATATTACAGGGTATAACTTCAATTTACTCGCTGGACATCGGCCAATTGCAAAGGTCGGACATTTATTTTGTTTGCATATTAATGGGATGAAATAATGCAGCATTCTTAAACAAGTACATGGTCGAGTGCTCAGTGAACAGTAGCAATTTGTTACTACTGCCACTTACTCTTTCCTGTAACATAGTTTAACAACTAATGACGTAAGGTTTCCACCAGACGTTTGTCTGAAACATGTTCCTCATACTTGCCTGACATTTTTATACATTCTTATCTGGAACTGTATGTAACTTGTTCCTGTAGAGAAAGTAAATGTAAATGACGTGTTATTTATGGACGATCCTTAACTGCTGTGGTTCTCAGCGTCCCATTCTAAATTTGGCGTGAAAGACCGCTTAATTTTGCTCAGAGGTCTCTCTATCAGGCTTCAAGTTCTTTTACGTGCCATACGACACGGGACCAACGGCTTCACCTCCCTTCGGAAGGAAACCATACTAAGGATTTTTACACCCGAAAAAATCGATTGTCCTCCGCGGGGTTTGAACCAGCGACCTTGGGCATATGAAGTTAGCATGGTTACCATTACACCATGGAGGGCGATACTGTATAGAAAGTGTATGATACGCTAATCTGAAACAGTTTGCAACTTGTCCAGTGATCGATAAAACAAGTTCAAATGTGGCCATTTATGCAACTTTAATCACTGGACGTCAATGGTGCAAGCTTAATCAATGATGCTATTCTTGCTATTGCTACTTTGAAACATCTTATGTGTTCCATTAACATGTCTTTCCTAACAAATTGTCGATACAACAGATCACTCCTTTATCTACAACGTGGTAATCAAGATAAACATTAGCAGAAGTTGTTGTATTAGTTGAAATAAGATGATATTCAAATCTTTTAAAAAGTCCATCGCTACGTGAAACAATTGAAACTCGGGTCCCTTTGCATGAATAAAATAAAAGAGAGATGGAACGAAAAATTTCCTGCCGTTTGGGAAATATTTAAGTAGCTTAAAATTGAAACCAATAACAAGGAAAAACTCCGTTAAACTCTACAAAAAATGTATATGACATACACATTGTGTATTTTAACGTAATATACATTTTTGTGTACATAGTAAGCTTTCGTCTATCTGTTAAAGTTTACCAGTTGTGCAAAACGCATCCGGAATAAAAATATTTTCAGAGCCTATTCTCAGGAAATTCAAGATTTACGTTTTACTTGTCATTTAATTATGTTTAATATACGATAATGTAATCAAAATCGTCAGAGCTATTTTTTGAGAATAATAAATTTTTCAAAAAAGTGTTGACGGTGCAGAACACTTAGATTAATTTTCAAATACACCACCTGAATATTTCGACCTGAGTATTCTGCCCGCACTCTTAATCTACATTGCCCTATGGCACCTTATTCAGATCTATGTACTTCACCTTTGTGAACAAGCGGCTTATTCACAGACTGTAAAAGCTTCAGATAATCAAAAAGGTGTCTTTTAAGCACACGCACTGGATTATACCTATCCCTGATAGCATTTTACATTTGCATATCTTCAACATTTTCGATTGAAATGAGATTTGTGATTGTGGTTTTCTGTTCCCAGAACTGTCAAAATATCATTCAAACATGACATTTTATATTGAGCTCACTGTATTCCACACTGCTGGAATTCCACAAGCATGGTTTCTGCTCCAATTCTGTTACAGTATTTGCTGTAATGACTTAGATCACTTAATTGTGAAAAAAGTTGTAAGCAGCGTACAGTAGATTAAGCTAACCCAGATTGCAGATTTTGGAACTTAGATATATTATTAAAAGAAGTCACATTGTCCACAATATACAATGATGCCACAAATAAGATATTAGGGGTATTATACAGATATTTTGATAAATGGTACTTTTATTTGTATTCTTCGGTGAGTTAGTTGTTCTTTTCTCTTCGTATAACGCTTTTCCTACAACCTGGTAACATAATTTACCACCTGATGCGTTTTTCATGGTCTTAAATATGCGGCAAAATGAGCAACGCCTGCCAGTGTAGACTCTCCGTTTTGTTTGCAGCTTTCACTCCCCAAAACGTGATCTGCTGACCTAGATATTGTGTGGCCTTGCAGAAAGCATTCAAACTCAGTTCCCATATACCATTCGTTATAGCAAGGCCCGCCACATCTTCCTCAAGGAAAATAAACGCCTATGTCTTCTGGGTGCCAATAATACTTGGAGGTACTAACCAATCAGAAAACACACTACTTTTAATAAGTTAAACTATAAGTTCCCAAATGAAGAGCATATTTATGTACTATTAATCATTATACTGTTCTCGGTTAGCAATATAAATACCTGCACTTGTACCCCTAACTGTGTGCATATCCTAATCCTTCCGAGTTCCCAGTACGAGTGAAAAAATGTTCGGATATCTCCCGTATCGACAACAACATTGCGGCTTTATTTATTTTCTTTACGAATTTAAATATATTTATGTATTATATTTTTTCTAAACCAGTGTTATCTTACTTTAAGAAAGAAGTACTTGTTCTGAATACGAATTCACTCCGTTTTTGCGTTTTGACAGATGTGATATTGGGTGCCTATACATTTTACGAAATATTCTTGTAAGTAATTTACAGTTGAATTTCTCCCTGAAAATTATACATTATTAGTTATTTATTATTTTAACTGTAATCCACATCTGAAGGACTATATTCAAAGAGCTAAGGCTTTTAATGAAATAGTTTTGTTAAGAGAAGAAAGAAGTTTACGTTTGATGAGATGCTCCTTTCAGGTATAATAGCCATAGATGTACCGTCTTATGATTCCTAATTCAACACTATTCATTTGAGTGCTCTTGGTCTCTTTTCCCAGGCTGTATGATTAGTTGCTTCTCTTTAAACATTCTATAAACATTCATTTCACTTTCTAAGAGCACGTGCAATTCTTTTCTTCATTTGGCTGAAAGAAATAGATAATATGTTCATTGAGAAGGAGGATGTTCTCATCTTCCTACTTGAAGAGTTCCTTAAGAGAACAGACAAACTCTCTAACCTGACTGACCAATGTAACATCCCGACAGGAAGCTGATAATCATCTCGGGTCTCTTAACTCAACCACCAGAACTTTTGCTTCCATAACTACGTGTTTCAAAATATTTAACTAAGTAGTCTACAACACATAATGCAACTGAAGGCCCAAGTAGGTACGCTCGGTTGCATAGTGATCACTGAACTGAGAACCAATGTGGCAACTATTTTTTTTACTTTCTCTACACATACTATGTACATAATGTATAGAGAAGGTATTGCATTCCAAGCGAAAATTCATACCGAGAAATACATGTTTTGGGTCTCCCAGAATCCAAACAAAAGTATTTTCAGAAAAAGGTCCGTGTGTGTGTCTGTGTGCCTGTGGACAGCATAGCTCAAAGACCATTGAATACCAAACTTAGTATTTAAGTTCAATATCTTCCAAGGATGCAACACGAAGCTTTTTAAGAAATCCCCCCACCCCAAACTATCCTTTATATGGAAAAGTTTTCGAAAATGTTGATTTTTTCAAAAATGGCTCTAACGATCTTGATTAAAATATCGGAAATTATAGATATTTACCTGACAAATAAAATGTATATCTTGAATTTTCTGGGAATAGCCTCTGGAGACTACTTTATTCTGGATGAATTTTACGGAACTTTATATAACTGGCAAACCGTAAGAGATAGAGAAAAACGTACTTAGCAGAAAATATAGAGCTCTTTAAAACACACGATTTATGTTATATACATTTTCGTGGAGTGGATCATTTTTTAGATATGCCTTGTTATTGGTTTCAGCTTTAAAAAACTTACATTTCTCATACGGGAATTTGTCAACTCCTGTCCATAAAAACAAAGGAACTTCAGTCACATGGCAATCAGCTTCTGGCTATCACCTTAACATACTACTACTACCCTCCCCCTTATTTCCCTTCTACTTCCATGAAAACAAGTAATGACTATTTCTGCTAATTGTTTCTCGATTAGCAGGAAGTAAAAGGAAGCATAAGCCTTTTAACAATAATTTGTTGCAGAGATGTAGAGAAAGTCATGTGAATGGAACACATCAGTTTTTTTCGTTTCCATAGCCTTCCCCGTTTTTACCATTCACTACCCCTGTTTCTTTTGAAAATCAGAATTTAATTTATCCCCTTGAGATAGGCCACCTGCAATTTATCACAATCGCTTTTAACCTTTTCAGAATACGGATATTCCTGTTGGAGCACCACGCTTAACCCAATTTTGAGTATTCTCTTCACGTATTGCTTGGCCGATTATCTCCCCTTCTCCTAACTTGCCATTTTTTGCTAACCCCGTTACGGAATGTTTTGGTAGAAGTGCAACGTCCTCAGGCCGGTCAAGATATCAATAAATCTAGATTAACGTTGAGAAACCTGTTGTGATTTGGAACCCCTGGTCAGCATGTAGGGTCTCCAGAGAAACTGGAACACCTCAGGAAAGGTCACGGTAGTTTCTCCCATGAATGACGTCATCTAGGCAGGTGGGTCTTGTCACCTGCTGAACCCCTACAACAAACGTGAAAGAAACGGAAGGAAGTTAAGACGGAAGCAGGAAGAATAAAGGTAGAAAGAACGATGACATGGAACAGAAGCCATTCAAGAAAATTATTAAAATTTATGTTTAGGGAGGAGGTAACTAGTGACGAACAATTAAACATTTTTGCTTAAAAATTTACCAAATCCTGCATAATTTATACAAAAGTACACAGCTGTAACGTAAAGCACATGAAACCAAGAACAACAATAACTGTCCCACCGGACTATACTATTTTATTTACATATCTTTTTCTGATAATAAAATGAATATTTTCTCTTTGTTTACCTTTTCCCTACATTATTACTATTTTCTGATGCACTGTTATTATTTTCTACACTTATTGATGAGTTTTGTATAATTCAAATCCAAAAAAAAAAAAAAGGTTACAAATAGACATAAAATTAGACTCCTAAACTGTAATAAAATATAGGTTCGTGCATTTCTGCGTGCACTCGCAAACCTTTACAGACAACGAAAAAAGTTGAATCTTGGAAGATCTTCAAAATAGACATCCGTTTGGGAGATGACTTCATTAGACGTGAATCGTTTTCCACCGAGCAACTTTTGGAAACAAAAGAAAAATCACTGGGATTTAGATCTGTTTGTATTAAATAGAGTATCTTGATCGAGAATTTCTAGTTCGCGACTTTACCATTAAGTACACTTGGTGACGAGGAATCAACTCATTCTACAAATGGCACTATGAGCGATAAATCACGACTTGCGGACGTGAAACATGTCTACACTCCAAAGTGTATAAAGCGTGAAGTGTTGCAGAATTCACAGCACAAACTGTTAAAAAGTATAAATGTAATTTCCAATAAACTATTAAATGCTGTTGTAGATCTACCTTGATGTTAATAATATGGTTGCTTATAAAGATCGTGTGATGTGTTAATTTATTAGTTTTGTAAGACGAAACCTTATCTTTTCATTTTACTTAAGATGAACGTGTGCAGAAATAGCTATATAACGCATTTCATTGTATGTAGATGGAAAGGAAATAGCGCTAGTCAAAGGTTAGGAACTAGACGCTGGATGGATGGACGGACGGACGGACGGACGGATGAACGGATGGACGGAGGGAGAAGGGAGGGAGGGAGGGAGGGACGGACGGACGGACGGACGGATGGATGGATGGACGGACGGACGGACGGACGGACGGACGGACAGATGGACGGACGGATGGAATGGAGTTGATGGAATGGAATGGATAGAATGGTATGGAATGGAATGGAATGGATTGGATGGAATAAAATGGATGAATGGTTGGATGGATGGATGGATGGATGGATGGATGGATGCAATTAAAGTTAAAAATAGATATGATGCAATTAAATTATAATTATATTAATGCATTGATTGTATATTTTTAGTAAAAAGTTATTGGGTAATAAATTTAATGTCAATCTATTTTCTAAATTTTCGTATAAATTTATAGAATAATTTATATTGGGATGGATGGAGGGATGGATGGACGGACGGATGGACGGATGGAAATTCTCTGCAATTGGGTACTGCCCGGTGGCAGAGTTAAATGTACAAAATTCACTTACAATGATAATCTTATAGTTAAATTAATAATAGTAATACAACTAATATATACGTGGTTCTTGAAATACCTAACTACTTATTATTCAGTTCAGCAATAGTATGTTAATTTCCAGCATGTTTATAAACAGTTACTATGAACATCAACATTAATACTATAGAACAGTTTTTGAGATCCTTAATTACTTCAAAATGTTTACTTTAATTAGTTATCTAACATTTAATCTCTTCAAATTATCCCTAAATTTCTTTAAGGGCAGAAGGTAGTTCTGAAAGGCTGCTGCAGGCAATTCATTCCATTCTTCAATGGTCCTATTAATAAAAGAAAATTTTCCTACGTCGGTTCTGTACCTCCTACCCTTAATTTTATATAAATGATATTTTTCTTCGTAGTATAACGGGTTTTCTAACCCCTTTCTAACGTCCACCCATGCATCACACCAGTATAATACTTAAATAGTGCGACTAACCTGTCTTTTACCCTAACTTCTGGCGGCTCCCATTTATTTTCTTTGCCCTTAGTAAGCCCAAAATCTTTACCTCTCTTTATGAATTTTACAGCAAATCAGTGTGTGTATGGGTCCCAGCATGCTAATCCATTTACTTTGCTAACATTCGTTTGGAAAACTAAATATAGAAATAGCTATATGATGACAAAGTGTTTGAACAACTCGAACCGATAATAACAGATATCTTGGAAATGACTAATGGTATAAGAAAGGTGATTTGGAATAAATTGTGTATTTTGTTGTGTAGTCTGTTTTCGTGTCTCGGTTAACGTTTATTATTCAAAACAATTGCAAAACATCTTCAGAATAAAGAGCATAGGCTGCTGAGGAAATTCAAAATATACACAACATTTGTAAATGTCTTTAATGTATGTTAGAGCCATTTTTTAGAAATCAGAAAATTGAAGAATCTTCTAGTCGGCGAAGAATCTTCTAGTAGGCGAAGAATCATCTTCTTTAGCGAAGGCGAATTTCTAAAAAATATTCAAGTGGAATCCTTGGAAGAAACTGAACTTAAATACCAAGTTTTACTGACTTTTCGTTTTTAGTTATGCTGTTGGCAGACATAGACCAGCTCGCGCGCGCGCACACACACACACACCTAAATGGAACTTCTCCTTAAAATGTTTTTTTGGAGGGTTTCAGATATTCCGCGTATCTCCTACATAGGAGAAGAAGTAAAGGTTGCCAACAATTGTTATTCAGGTATGGTATGATTGAGAAAAAATATCCAGAAAAAATTCATTTTCATCAGTTATATATCTTAAATAGTACCTAGGATAATGCGTCACAAATTTAACAGAGGGTGCTAATCGCCTTACGTATTAAATAAACGTGTAATTACTAAGATTTCTAAACGTTGGAAGCAAGGCATAGGTACGGACAAGACTGGCAGTCGTATCGTTAGTGCGAGTGTGGCTTTGAAAACTTTTTGAATGCCATTTTTACATGTACAGTATATATAGTAGCTAGGGAAGGAATGTTGTATTCCATCCAAATATGAAAATACATGCTTTGAGACACCCTGAAGCCAAAAAAACATTTTTGAAAAAATATCTATGCTTTGTGTGTGTGGGCCTGTGGATAGGATACCCCAACTACCCTTTACATGGAATAATTTTCGACAATTTTTATTTTATCATAGGTAAATGGCTTTAGTGTTTTTGATTAAAATTCCTCATAATTAAGATATTTTCATGAAAATTGAAATTTATATCTTAAATTTTCTGCGGATAGGCTTCATTTGGATGACTTTTGTACAAACTGGTATAAGCTAGACAAAAACTTACTACACAAAAACTGTAAATCATATTAAAACACACAATTTATATTATATACATTTTTGTAGACTTCATCGTTTCTTGTTACTGGTTTCAATTTTAAACCACTTAAACTTTACACAAGCGGGCAGTCAACTTTTGTTTCATCTCTCTTGTTTTACTCCCGAGAACGCAAAAGAAAACCGATTTTCAATTTTTTCACGTAGCGATAGCTTTTAAAATCAATTTTTTCGGGCGACATTGGGCATTAGTGTTAATCAAATCCAAAACTTATTCCATTAACTGTTACACATGTGACGATAGAAAATCTTGCTGTCGATGGATTCAGTAAAGTGACTACAGATCAAAAAAAGCACTCATTAGATTTGCAGAAAAACTGAAAAAATTCCAAGGCGACATTTTAAATTTGGTTTGAAATATCGTTAATGGTGATGAATCAAGAATTTATTTTAATGATCACGAAAAGTAAAAGACCTTTAGAAGGAAAGCCAAAGAGTTGTAACTAAACAACAATATGTAATAAAACAAAATAAAGCTACATTAAAGACTTCGAAATTTTAAAATAATGTACGAAATTTAACGGAATTTGGTTTGCTTGACATTTTCCAACAAAATATACGTTTGTTTATGTAGTTTATTAACTGTAAATTCTAAATATGTGCTGGACGAAATTTTGTGTTTTGTTTGTTTCTTTCTTTTTTGTTTTGTTTTAGGCAGTTGAAAGTTTCAAAACCATCTTCAATAGGATCCATTTCTCCATGTTAAAATGCAAATTAAAGACCTTTGTGGACGTTAAATAAAAATATTTGTTCCATTCACATGACTTTCTCAACCCGTTTTCTAACAATCTATTCTTACAAAACACATTATTATGTCTACATCATTCTAATCGATATACGCATTAGCAGAAATGGTATTACTACTTGATTCCTTGTAAGCAGAAGGCAAACATGGCTAAAGTGGTTGTCACATCTTTTAAAAGCTGGTCGTTATGTTATCAAGTAAGTTCGGTTCGCTTTGCAAGGCCAGCAGTAAACAAATCGAGGTGATAGGAAAAGCTTGAGAGAACTTGCGTAGTTTAAACTTGAAACCAAAAACAAGCAATGTCTTGGAAACGGCCAACTCTACAACAAAAATGCATATGACATAAATCGTGTGCTTTATTGAGATCTACATTTTTCTTCAGTAAGTTTTTGTTTATTTCTTACAGTTTACTAGTTATGCAAAATTCAGCAAAATCATCTAGAGGAGCAGGTCTTCAGAAGTTATTCCCACAAAATTCAAGATTCATTTTTTATTTATGATGTAAATATTTATAAGCAACGGTATTTTAATCAAAATCGTTAGAGCTATTTTTGAGAAAAACAAAATGTTCAACAATGTTTTCATATAAAGAGTATTTTGGGTTGTCGCATCCTTGAGGGATACTAAATTTATAAACCAGATTGCTTAGTTGTTTAGTTATGCCATTCACACACATACACACACTCACACCGACCTTGTTCTAAAAATACGATTTTACCAGAGGACCTCAAATCAGATACTTCCGATGAATATCGGAACTTATCGAATTTATAGGTGGAATGCAATTCTTTCTCTCTGAACCATGTACATAGTACGTGTAGAGAAAGTAAAATGTCCGACGTTACTCTGCTACTGAAAAGAAATAATGTGGGATATGGTGGACGATAGTAATGTTGTATTTCATATAACTGAAGCTAATGAAATTAGAATCTGTTTACAGCTTGATAACATGATAACCTTGTTGCAAGCGCACGGTAAACTACATTTCAAGAATTACTTAAACTTCTTCTAACAAATTCACTATTTTAAATGCTATATAGTTTTTATACTGAAAGAAATTGAACTTCTGTTGCTTGTATAGTGTATACTTGATACATCCCCCACCCCTTTCACTTTCTCTACCACGGTCATAGCAAAGTGTATAAACTAAACTTCGATATCGAATTTTCACCGTAAATATATATTTTGAGAATCCCATAGCATTTTTAGAAAATGTTCCGTGTGTGTGTGTGTGTGTGTGTGTTTATATGTATGTGTGCGTATATACGTGTCTCTGTAAACAAAACTCAAAAACGCAATGTCGGATAAATAACAAAATTACAAGGGCCGTTTTTTTTCAACCTGTAAATAAAAGACAAGTTGATAGAAAACAATTATTTTATTACTAAAAGTTTTGTACACTTATAGCTACTTTTCAACAAAATCATCGAAAAGATTGAGACATTCATCATACCTGTGCACAAGCTTTGTAATACCCGCTTGAAAAAATGTTGCCGCCAATGGTTTCAAATGAGAATTGACGTTGTTTTGAAGATCTTCGTTGGTTTAAAAGTGCTGCCCTCCTAACCACGTCTTCAGTTCAGGGAAAAAGTGAAAGATGCTGGGTGCAAGGTCAGGACTGTATGACAGATGATCGAAACTTTTCAAGGAACCGATGGGTTGTGTCAGCAGTGTGTGTGGACGAGCGTTGTCATGGATCTACACAATTCCTAAAGTCAGTATTCCTCTTCTTTTGCTTTGAATGGCTCTCCCCAAACGTCGTAAAGTACCTACTTAGGTCATCCTGAAGAGCAGTCTCATGCATGGTATTTCGAATCTAATTGTAAACAGTACAATCGTCTGCGAACAATCTAATATGGCATTTAATATTTATAGTTATATCATTAACAAAGATAAGAAAAAGTAACGCATCCAATACCGAGCCTTTGGGGTACGCCCAAACTTACATAACCTTTTTCAGATAGTTCTTTACCTACTCTTACTTTCTGTGCCCTTCCTTTCAAAAATGTTCTATCCACGATCCTACGCGATTATCGATTCCTGTTTTTGCTAGCTTGCGGATGAGTAAATTATGCGGCATTACGTCAAAATCTATAGAAAAGGCTATCACCACTGCATCAATCCTTCCTCCTGCATCCACCTCATTTGCCAAATCTTGAAGTATTGAGGTTATTTGACTTTCACACGAATACCCAGATCTAAACCAATGTTGCTTCTTTGAACCATTTCTTTTTTTCTAACTCCTCCCTAAGTATTCTGTAATTCAATGTTCCATTACTTTACACACTACTGAAGTTAGGCTAACAAGTCTGTAATTGTTTATTTCTGTTTTATTACCTCCTTTATATATTGGAACTACAATGGCGGTTTACCAGTCTTCCGGTATAGTACAGTTGTTAATTGGCATATTAAGCAAGAACATTATATAGGGAATTATGGCTTCTCCCCCTATTTTTAAAATTTCTGCAAGTATATTATCCGGTTCTCTCGATTTTCCATTCTGTAGCAGCTTGATTCTTTTCCATAATTTGGGTGCCATTATTTGAAAAAGCGATTCTCCACCACCCCCAATTTCCTGTTCAGAACTATCATCCAATTTATGAAAAATCGATACAAAATGCGAATTTAATATGTTGGCTTTGTCCTTATCATTTGCTACAGCAATTCCATTAACTGTATGTCTTCTTTATTACCCCTGCGTCTTCTCACGTAATTGTAAAATGCTTTCCAACCATTTTTTCCCCCGTTAAGGATTTCTTCTAAGTCCTGTGCTTGCAACTTTTGGTATTGTAATTGCTTGGTTAGTTCTTTAAATTTATTAGAATACCATTCTGATTTCCTCCTTTTGTGATACGCGTTCCTTGTCTCCCTTTTAAGTGATCTAATCAGTTTTTTATAAAATCCTGGATCAGCGTTATTTTATAAAACTTTAAAGGGTATATGTTTAATTATTGCTTCCAAGGTAAGTGTTTTGAAACTAGCCCAGGCTTCATTTACACCAGTGGCAAATTGTACAGATGCCTCATATTGTTGGAACAGAAAGGTTTGGTTAGCAGCCCCGTCCGCTCTCTGGAATTTCCAGCTAATTGGTGATTGTTCTGTTTCAAACCAGTTTGTTCGTCCCTTCCAGTTTACTTTTAATTGCACACAATGATGGTCACTGATACCTGGTAAAACTTCGCATGCAAAAAACAAAGGCTCAGGTCTACATAAGAATACATCCAGTAAGGCTTATTTCCGCGTACCTGCTTTAAAAACTTACAACATCCCCTGCTCCCATACCAGACAATTCACTAGATTTTGAGCTTCGCCTCCTAAGCTGAACGTCCCAGTTTACATTTGGCAGGTTTAAATCCCCTGCTACAATAACAATTTTTCCCCTTACGGTAGAGATTTTATCTGTTAATTTATTCAGTTTTATCATCAGTATCGCAAGGTGGTCGGTAGCAAGCTATTATTGTTATATTATTATTCCTTTCGTTTTCCTGATCAATCATTTCAATTGCCATAACTTCTGCATCCTCTTCTACCCACAGTAATTTGCTGTTTAAATCTGTCTTAGTGCAAATAAAAATTCCCCCTCCCCTTCCGTCCCTGACCATCCTGAACACACTGTAACCTTATCTGAAAACTTCCGCGTAGTTTATAGCAATATTTAGCCATGACTTCGTACCTATAATTACATTCGGATTGCATATTTCAATAAAATTCTAAAATTCTACAATTTTGTTCATAATACTACGGCACTTTACCTGTAACAACCTTAAGAATCAGCCCCTGCCTGTGAAGCTTCATTTCTCCGAGGTTGGTGTCACTTCTGCTCCTGCCACTCGATGCTGTCACTCCACTTCGTTACCCTCCCGTACAATACAGCCAACTTTGAAGAGCCTCTACTGTTCAAGCTTACACCGTCCCATCTGAAGTCCCGTATTTCAATCCAAGAATTTGGGTCCAGAAACTGCGCATCTAGTCGTTCTACTACCCAGTAAAATGCGTTGTTACTTGCATTACTTTCTCCAGTTTACATCGCGTCGCCTCAAAACACCACTAAAGACGATTTTCGCTGAGGGAAACAGCTGTTTTGTCCCTTTAACTAAGTCATACATGTCTCCCATCTCATAGTTAACACTCCTTCGCAGGTTATTACTCCCAACGTGAATCACAATCGTCCGATACCTGCCTTCTGTCTCCTCTTGCTTTTTCTCGATTTCCTCCAGCAAACCGTCAGTCCTTCTGCCCACATAGCAAGCTACTTAAGCATTGGGTTCCCCGCATTTCTCACAATAGAGTCGCCAACTATCAAACTTCATTCTCCGTCTTCTTTTTCACTAGCTTCCCTCAGCACCCTCAGTTATGTTTTCTTCTTCCAACCTCCGAATTTCGTCTTCCGCGCGTTGGAGCTTCTCGCCTAACTCCTGTGCTTCCTCTTGCAGTTGCTCCAGCTTTTACTGATTGTCCGTTACGTCTCAGCTCCCCTGCAGTCCTTACATGCCCAGGTTTCCTCAATGTTCTGATCCCATCAGATACAGGGCCTTGGTTCAGTTCAATTCCTCCTATCACGAGCAGTGTTAATACGTCAAGTTCGCCTTTTCTGCCGGCTCGCTACCTGCTACTCGCGAGCGCCTGCCCGACCACGTTCCAATTCTCGCCCGGTAGACCACAAAATCCACAACAATGGCCACATCTTGTTTATACCTGCGAACGCTATTGCACTTAAATCAGTGGCGAATTCTGCTATACACCGCATACACCGCCGGTGTACTAAACTTGAAGGGGTTCAAAACGACTCTCAGTAAACATGCAAAATAATCAGAATTTTTTGTATGTCTCTTCAACTAAATACGAAATGATCGCAAGTTTATGCGTTTTTTTTGTTGTTTTTTTCCCCCCTCGGTCTCTACGACCACACGCTGTCTAGGAAACACTTAAGCTACCGTATTCTCAAGGACACCTTAGAATGGTAGTTTTCGGCCGCCTCTCCCTTCTTTACAGTATCACCCGCAAGTTAAGCAGCATCGGGCCCGGTCACAACTCGGATGGGTGACCGTCAAGTTGTTCTCCGACCAGATTCTGCAACACTGGCTTTCCCCCACCCCCTACGTACTTCCTTTCAGTTCTCCCCGCTAGCTGGCACTGCTTTCCTTGACAGCCCGCAAGCGGCTGGCCAAGTTAAGCAGCAACGGGCCTGGTCCCTCTCTGGGTGGGTGACCATTCCGGTAGGTAAGCCAGCCCGCTCCGGCAGCACAAAGGGAAACACCCAGCCCACATTACTTTGACACAGACATAAACGCTTGCACAAGACTACATCTTTCATATCACACGGGTAAATCCGCGAGAAAAGCGGATAGGTACCGTGGTGATTTGCCCCCGCCCGAGTACACTCGGGCGTTAGTTCCTGCTGCTGGCTCCTGGTATTCTCCGCTCTAGGCAAAGCCAGCACTGATGTGCGCGCGCATCTACTTCATCGCAAGTTGAAGCGATAGCCACGCACTCACAATTCTCCACTAGAGAGGCGAGGGTAAAGGAAGTTTAATTGCAAGCCGTTGGCTGTGGAAATGCACCGCTAAATTTTGCGATTGACAATCGATTTTAGTTGTATTAGTGTTTTTGTTTTTTTGTTTTTTTTTATGTAAACTTTTGTGAAAATGACCGATGTAAGTGTTACTGAAGCTAGTCGTTCTTGTGACTATATAGTAGAATATGTGTTAAAGACTGCATTTCGGAATTTTAAATTTTCTGAAAAAACTACCAGGTCTGATTGCAAAATGTCAAGACAGAAAACGAGAGTATAACTGACATTTCTGCATTAGTAATTATTCTAGGTACAAATGGCACAAACTCTATTGTTGGCCATGTCTTCTTTTTTAGTAACCATAAAAGTAGTACCACATGGTCTCAAGGATTCGACAATATAGTTTCTCTAACTGGTTCATTAAGTAAGCATGAAAAAATAAAAATAACATATTTTGTGCAATCACTCTTTATAATTTTGGCAATACATGAGAAAATGTGCAGTTAGATGTTCAGAAAACATTACACATTTCAAAGTATAATGAAATGTTAAAAAAGAACAGAGAAGTATTGAATAGACTTATTGATGTTGTTTGTCACTTAAGGAAGCAGAAATTAGCTTTTAGAGGACACGACAAGTCAGAAAGTTCTTTTAATAGACGTAATTACGTACAAATATTGGATTTACTCAGAATGTATGATCAACTTTTAAATGCTCATTTAAAAAAATGCTACAGTTTTCAGGGGGCACTTCGTCGTCCATTCAGAAGGATTTGATTGAAGCTGTTAGAAATGTATGGTTAACTGTATAACAAAAGAACTTGCATTCGCTAATTTTGTGGCTACTTTTCTAGACGAGTGCTCAGACATAGTGAACAATTCCCAACTCTCTACCATTTTACGCTATGTTGACAAATCGGGGGAAGATAAAGAAAGATTCATGGGTTTTACAGACGTCAGTGCAGATACATCTGCTGAGGCACTTTACAACCGTGTACTTACAACAGTTTAAGAAGTTAATATTTGTAAGAAACTTGTCGCTCAGACAAGTTGTCTGGCCAATTAGGTGGTCTGCAATCTAAAATAAAACAGGAATTTCCACAGGCAGTATTTGTTCACTGCTACTGTCACATTCTGAATTTGGTTCCGCAACAGGCAGCTATGTGTATTGATAAGTGCAGAATTTTTGTTCAAACTCTATCTGGGCTCTCTAATTTATTTACTCATTCCACTAAAAGAACGGAAACTTTGCGTGTTTTTATGAATAAAAGGTTACCAAAAGCGGCTCAAACACGCTGGAACTTTAATTCACGCCTTGTCAATACTGTGTAAGAGCAACGAGATAACCTGATTTTATTCTTTGAATTCCTGATACAACCAGAAAATAATGTTAATTGGGAAGCTGATACATTGGTTAAAGTACAAGATTTTCTTTATTTTTTGACTCGGTTGGATACTGTCTTCCTCCTCAAAATATTTTCGGCAATATTTGCTCATACCGACGTTTTCTTCTGCATTTACAAGATAAGTCTATGGATATTACATATTGCCATTCAAAAGTAATCCAGATTAAAAACACTTTAGAAGAGCTAAGAAGAGAAGGGTTCTAAAATATTTGGCGAAGCATTTCTACTGAAATGATAAATGAATATGCACAAAAGAAAAGGAAGAACAATGAACCAAGTGAAGTTACTGAAGTTATGTTCAAGAGGATATTCTATCAAATACAAAATAGGTTTTCCGACTACGAAAGTTTTCATTTCTTTGCTTTCCTTGATTCCTCAAAATTTAAGAATTACAGATCGACTTTTCCTGGTCACCATTGCTCAAAATTGTTGGACATCTCTGGCTCAAATTTTGATTCGGTAGTCTGAAAAATGAACTTAGTGCTGTGTACTCTTCTAGAGATAAAAGGTTTTGAAGGAAAACCAGTTGGTAAAATAGTGAAAATTATGAACGAAATAGATCTGGTGTGGGCTATGCCTGAAGTTTACAAATTAGCTTGTCTAATTTTAACTATACCAACAATTACAGCTTCTGTTGAACGGTCATATTCCACTTTAAATCGAGTGAAATCTCCCTGTAGGTCTACAATGGGCCTAGAAAGATTATCCTCTCTGTCAATGATGTCCATAGAAAAGCAATTACTTTGTACGCTTCGGAAGGATGTTCATGAGAATTTTACGCAAGCTGTAATGGAATTATTTCTAAAGAAATCTCTTCGATTGGAGCTAACATTCCAGTAAACTGGTAAGTACTACTGCTCATGTTGCTGCTGCTGCTGCTAAAATTTACAATACTTTACTTATACAAGGGTCCCTCGCATTACGCAAGTAATTGTATCTTTTGAATTATCATGTAACACAAAAAACGCGTAAAGTGAATGTGATAATGATATGGACTACTTCAAGGTAAACATGTGTTTTAAACAGATACATCTATTATGTCATTTGTACAGTGTTAAAATCGCTTTACGCGAAAACGCGTAAAATGAAATCGCGAATAACGAGGGATGATTATATTTTATAGGGTAAGAAAAACGACGACAAAGGGAGCGGTGTGCCTAAATTAGTGACCACGAATCGCCGCTGACTTCAATATCTTAAACTTCGTTTTTGAGTTATATTGATCACACAACCATACCCGCACGCGCGTGCGCGCGCACACACACACATAAACACATTTTTTTCTGAAACATATATTCCGGTAAAATCTCGAAATCAATTTTTTGGGGTGGTATGCAATATTCCCCATACTATATGCAATTACGTAAAAGTGTGTACTACAGAAAAAATTTATCTCGATTAAAATTAAATAGAAAAATAAACTTTGTGAGAATAAATGTATACCCATTAATCAGCGATAGATGGTAGAAAAAATTTGTGAATGTAAACACTAAATCAGAAATGCCAATTATAATAAGTAGTTGTTGTATAGACTTTATCCATAAAATGTGTGCCCGACGGGGAGTCCATGGGCCTCAAAACGCATGGTCCCAGGAGGCCGGCTACAAGTACGAAACTGGAATGACTAAAATGCGCTCATTTGTATCACTCAAGGATATGCTGTAATACCTGGCTTTCATTTTCCATAAATTTATGGCATCTCTACTGAATTATCACAACTTCATGTTTCTCCTTGAATAATAAAATAAAATATACTGACAGGCTTTTCAGCAAGTCTAAGCTGGGCAACTAGATTTGTTCTGGGCAGATTTTCCAGTTTTGTGCAGGAATTACAAACATTCATTTGCATTTTAATATTACTTTCTCAACTTAGTAAATAGATTATACATTCCACCAAAAAAAATCAATACCAAGGTTTCAGTGGAAAATTCACATTTTAGGATCATCTGTATCCGAAAAAGCATTTTTATTAAAAGGTCCGTGAGTGAGTATGTGTGCTGAGTTCCCGTGTGTCTGTGAACACCATAACTAAAAACTGAAAAGTCGGTAAAATGTCACACTTAATATATAAGTTTAGTATCTTCCAAGGATTTGACACGAAGATTTTGAGGAAAATCCCCACCCTAATCTACCCTTTACATAGAAAAAAAATTCAACAATTTTGATTTTATAAAAAATGGCTCAAACAATTTTGATTAACGTAACATGTATTAAATATATTTACATTACAAATAAAAGGTATATCTTGAATTTTCTGGGAATAGGTTCTGAAGACCTCTTCATTTTGAATGACTTTAACATACCTGTTAAACCGAAAGAGAAAGAAAAAGGCTTACTCGGTTGAATATACAAGTTATATCATATACATTTTTTCCGTGGAGTTGGGTATTTCCGAGATATTCCTTGTAGTGGTTTCAGTTTTGAAATAAACTTTTCTCATACGGGAATACATCAACTCCTGATCATTCAAATAATGAACTTCAATCAGATTGCAACCAGTTTGACTATCGCTTTAACCTAGTGTATTCCTAATTTCCCTTCTACTTACAAGGAAGGAAGTAACAACACAATTCCTGTTAATGTTTATTCCGATTAGCATGAATAAATAGAAGAACTAGCTTTATAACAATAATTTGTCACAGAAATGGAATGGACACATAAGATTTTTGTGACTAGGATGCACTTTTCCTAGTAATTGTCACGGTGTTCCGCTAGAAGCTCATTTTAGATCTCTTTGTGCTTCGTCGCGTCATATAGAATGCCCAAGGCAGCCATTTCCTCCACAATGGAAGTTACATCAGCTGTTGATACACTCTAATTATTAACTCATTACCTAGGCCATTACGCATTTATACACCGTCTTGGCTTTCTTATTGAATCCTCTGCAGCCGGGGGCTCAGGAAGTCTGGTTCATTGCCCTGCAATTGATGGAGCAGTTCGGCCTCGAGACTTAACTAGCTTGGAGAGAAATGCGATCCTTTTTAGGACCCCTGTCCGCTCTCCGTGACTTCCTGTTCAACAGTTTTGACGTGAGTGAAAACAATCCCGAGGGGAATGTGTTCTTTTGCACCTTAACCCTCAGCTACAGGTGTAACGTAAGTAGAGTATCACCTACAATGATATGGAAACCTTGGACAGTGCCAGCAATTATCCATTTACAATAAAAACGATACTGTGAAAGTGAGGATGCTAATCACGACTAGATCTGAGAAGTTGAGCATTTTTTTAAAATTGGTATTTTATTAACTATTTTCTTTTACTTTCTCTAGCCCATATATATATATATACAATGAATATAGTAGATAGAGAAGTTATTGTATTACACCCAAAAACACGATGTCGAGATTTCGCCGGAAATATACGTTCTGGGGTACTGTGAGTCCAAAAACAGTATTTGTAAAAAAACGTCCTTGGGTACGTGTGTGTGTGTGTGTGTGTGTGTGTCTGTGTGTGTATCTGTATGTGTGTTTGTGTGTGTCTTTGTCTGTGTCTGTGAACAGTATAGCTCTAAAATAAAGGCTTTTGTATTTAAGTTTAGTATCTCCAACTACCTTTAACATGAGAAAACTTTTCGAAAATTTTGATTTTCTCAAAAATGATTCTAACGATTTTTTTTATAAAATATGGTATATTAAAGATATGTAAATAAAAATGTATATCTTGAATTTAATGAGAATAGGCTCTGAAAATCTCTTTATTCGGGATAAGTTTTGCAAAATTTTGCATAACGGTTAAACCGTAAGAAATAGACAAAAGCTTAACACAGAGAAAATATAGAACTCGTTAAAATACACACTTTATGTCCTATACGTTTCTCTTGTTGAGTTGACCGTTTTCGAGACATTTCTTGTTATTAGTTTCAATTTTAAACAGCCCAACTTTTCTCAAACGGGACCATGCAAAGCAAACCGAATCTCAATTGTTTCACGTAGCGGTGAGCTTTTAAAGGAGTTTGACTATCGCTTTAGCCTTATGTATCCCCTTATTTCCCTTCTACTTATAAGGAAGCAAGTAATAAGACAAGTTCTGCTAATGTTTATCTCCATTAGCATGACGTAGAGAGAAGAATAATCTTTTGTAAAAAAGTTTGTATATAGAACAATTAGAGAAAATTATGTGAATGGAACACATCAGATTTTTCAATTAGGTCTGAAGACGAGGCGCAACATAATATACCGAATTTGATAGGATAGTCCTGATTTTCTTATACTGCCCGGGTTAAACGCCGAGATTGAAAAACGCCCGGGGTTTCGAACATAAAACAGACTACTGCAATTACGATACCTTAAAAACTTGTATTTATCTTTGACGAAAAGAAATAGGGTAGAAATAAATCGTTGTAAATATTGCTTTCGTTGACAACCATAACAATATAGATTACTTTGTTTATACACATTTTTGCGAATCTTCTAGATAGTATTGCTTGTGTGAAAGCAAATCAGTATAGTTATACAATGCTTCAAATCATGTTTTGTTTCTGACGCCGCCTCGCGTAAAAAAAATTACATTTAATGAAAAACTCCAAAACGAATACAAGTTTTTTAAAAAAATAGTGATGGTTGTAACATCATGCTGCTAGATCTTCAAATATTGCTTTTTACTTAAAAATTACAGATTGTGGTGTTCTAAATATCCTGCTCCTTATATTATCCAATTATGTTTAATTATATGTCGTTTTTTGTTTATGATTAGGAGATTGTTTATTTTAAAGTTTTATCAAGTTATTAGAAAACATTTTTGGTCATGTAAAATTAACAATATGTTCAATCATTATAAAGAGGCAATCAGTTATTTTTGGGAAATACAAAACGGAAACCAGTAAAAAAATTAACATCACCCAATACGTGTCCTGTGTTTCACTTGAGAAAAAAAGCATTTGTCCTGATTTTCGTCTTTAAAAATTGTACATCTAATATGGGTCACTATAAGCCAGAAAATTGTAACTTTTATTTGCTCTTTTCGGCGTTTTTGTTTAAACATTCTTTGTTGCCTTTTTTTTTTCAACTTTACTTTCTCTTTAGTATATTTTTATATCAATCAAATTATAGTCTCAATACCAATTTATTTTAACTTATGCGCACAGCTTAGACTGGCTAAAACAGGTAAAAGTTGAGAGGATATTTTCTACCGTTAAAATCAGCAGAGGGGTGAAGTTCTGGAATATACGCGTCCTGCGAGAAATTACTGGAACTTCTCTAAATATCATGTTATTTTTATCAGCCTTCACCGGAGGGTAGAGCAGAAAGAAGAAAGCAGATCATAAATATCTCTAAACCTAACCATAGGAAAACTTCTTTTTTACAAGAATTTGTGTCTGAATTTGGAGCAAAGGTTAAATGAGAAACTTTCTGGCTAAAAATATCTGACCCTCTTCATTCTGGATCTCTTTGGGACAACTGGGAAGCAGTAAGAGATAGACAAAGTTTACTGCACAGAAAATGTTATGTTATTGAAACACACATTGTATGTCAAATATATTTTTGGTGAATTAACAATATATTTCGTTAACCAAAATATTCCTTTTATTGATTTGAATCTTAAAATACTTATACTATCGTTATGTGTGTTTTTTTTTTTTTTTTTTTTTTTTTTTTTTTTTTTTTTTTTTTTTTTTTTGCCTTGGTCAAACAATGAGAACGGAATTTTAAAGACTGCGACCAGCTTTTAAAGGATCTGAATATTTCTTAAACTTAGTGTAGTCTCTTATTACTTTGTATATTACATAGATCAATGTGAGAATAAGAATATTTTGTTGAAGAATGGGTTGAAAAAATAACGTGAATGTAACACCACAAACTTTGAATAAAGTGATCCTTAAGTGCATGTGTCTGTCTCCATAACTCTTTCTCTCCTAGATAGGCAAACTTGATATTTAAAAACAAAGTCATACATCCTAAATCTCCCATTACATGAAATGTTCCTTACATTTTCTTTATCAGAAATGACCATAATAGTTTTGATTGAAAAAGGTATGCTTTTTGAGATGTTTGAGTTGAATTTTCTGCGGATATTCTGTAAAGCCGTATTTATTTTAAGTGAATTTTGTATAACATGGGAACTGTAATAAACAAAAAAATTCTGATGTGTTCCATTCACATGACTTTCTCTACATCTCTACAACAAATTATTGTTAAAAATCTTATGCTTCAATTTACTTCATGCTAATCAAGAAAAACTAGCAGAAATAGTCTTATTACTTGCTTCCTTATAAGTAGAAGGGAAAAGAGGGAGTACCATAGTTAAAGTGATAGTGAAAAGCTGGTTGTTATGTGACTGAAGTTCCTTTGTTTGAATGGACACGAGTTCACAAAGTTCTGTATGAGAAAAGTACAAGCTTTTCAAAGCTGAAACCAAAAACAAGGAATTTCTCAAAAACGACCAACTCCATGAAATATATATAAATTGTGTGTTTTAATGTGCTCTACATTTTTTGTCCTTCTCTTGAGTTTCGTCTTCAGAGCCTATTCTCAGAAAATTCAAAATATATATTTTATTTGTCAGGCAAATATCTTATATATACGAAATTTTAATCAAAATTGTTAGAGCCATTTTCGAGAAAATCAAAATTTTCGATTTTTTTTCCATGTAAAGGGTAGTTTGGGGTAGGGGGATTTTTTTTTCAAAATCTTCGTGTCGCATCCCTGGAAGATACTAAACTTAAATACCAAGTTTGGTATTTTACCGACTTTTCGTTTTTGAGTTATTGTGTTCACAGATACACGGACACACACATATACAAACACACACACACACACACACACACACACACACATACACGGACCATCTTCTGAAAATACTTTTTTTGGATACAGGGAAACCTAAAACATAGACTTCCAGTAAAATCTCGGTATCGAATTTTTGGGTGGAGTGCAATACCTTCTCTATACACTATGTACATAGTACTATAGAGAAAGTAAAAACATAATACACTAAAAGTGTTGATATCGTTAAATCATACAACTTGCTTCAAAAAGTTAAAATTGTTTGTGGCATTAACTATTTCCGTGGTATTACTTGTTGCTGATTGAATTCTCAAATACTATACTTTATAACTGCGAATTAGTTTTTTTTTTCTTTTTATGGTCATGTAAAAAGTTGTCATATAGCGACCAGCTATTAAAAGATTAAGCTATCACTTGTATCCTGTTCCACCATTCCTCGGGTACATAAAGGACATAGAAATATCTATCTATCACTTCTATTAACGCGCAGCAGATAGAAAAATAATATTTTGTAAGAATAGCTTGTTGAAGAATGGGGAGAGGAAGCAACGTGAATGTTCATGTTAAAGAAAGGAAAGGAAAATAACTCTAACGTACTAAATTTACGTGACTATCTTTACACATGTTTTAAAAAACTATTCTTAAAAAAGCTTATTCTTCTATATACTTCATGACTATCAATAGATATTAGTAGAAATAATAGTATTACTATGTTGTTTCCTTGTACGAGGAAAATATGAAAATGCTATAAACTAAGGTAATAATCAAATCGTTTAAAAGCCCGCAGCTATGCGAATGGTATTGACATTTTGTTACCTTTGCTTCACCTAGTGAAAAAGTATAATAACGAATTACATTTAAGGAGTATTGGAAATATTAAACAAGTAACGTCTCAGAAATGGTTAGCTCCACCATAAAAATGTATTTGACGTAAATTGTATTTTAACCAGATCTATTGTGTATAGTAAGCGGTTTACGAGCTGTGCTACAGTCACCTAGAATGAAGAGACCTTCAGAGGCTATTTCCTGGAAATATTTTGTCATGTAAATATATTAGTATACAATATTTTAATCAAATTCATTTGAGTCAGTTTTGAGAATATAAATCTATTGGTCTATGAGAATTTTCTTTGAAACTTTTTGATACATTCTTGGAAGATTCTGAAGTTAAATATTAGTTTGGTATTTAATAGACTTTTCTTTTTTGAGGTATGCTTTCCAGCACACGGATACACACACAAACACATGGATCGCTTCCTAAAAATGCTTTGTTCAAGGTGAACTTGAACGTGTATTTCTAGTGAAATCTCGGAATCGAATTTTTGGGTAGAATGCAATACCTTTTGCACCGATGCACTTGTAGAAATAGGGAAAGTAAATATTAATGGCAGTTCATTTAAAGGTGCACGATAATCATTAAGCATGAAATTATAACTATACAGGAATGATTGACCATAAAAATAATATAGGTCAGTGATTATGGTGACCAGTAAATGAAAACAATTCATTTAAAATTCCAGTACAACTTGAGCATGTAGTACGTTTTATTTTGTGATACATACAAGTGTAAGTCGTACAGAGCAAAGGCGTACTACGGCTGCTGTTATGTAAGGAACGAGTGGTCCAGTTGGACCTCCTGCTGGACTGTCTTGTCACCTGCCCACTGGAGCGTGGAGAGATTGCGAGCATCCCGTCACATGCGCGTATATTGAGGCCAATATGCAAATTATAGCGCACACAGCTTACAAATGTAAACACAGCGTGAGACTTCGAACGTTTTATTACAATTCTGGCAGTTCTTTCTTTTGCCAGGCGACGTATAAGGGAACTTAACAAAAAATATTCGAAAGTTTCATGCAAAAACAAGAAGTAACTACTTTCAAAAAGCTTGAGTGACTTGAGTTCCTTTCAGCCTACGTAAGGGAATCTTCCGCTGTAAGTTAACAAGTTGTTGACTTTAATTGCTTTCACAGTCATTCAAACAAACCTTGTTAAAATGGAAATCAGGACTCCCTGTTGGATTTTCAGTATATGGGCGCTTATACTACGTAGCATTAATATGAGCTGAGTTTTGCAACACTAAATTTCTAGATTAGGTCAATAGTGTCACAGTAAGTCCTAGAACATGGCGCCTACTGGTGTCATGAAGAACACATCTTTATCGAATGTGATCACTGCCGAAGTTTGCTTTTTAGAGAGGAGGCAAGCTACGTTCGTGTGATTTTCCCCCAGTTACTAAATAGACTCTTTGCATGATAATTGAGTCACAGGTAGAAGTTTTGTACAACTTTCACAGAAATTGGTAATAAAGCCCACAGGCTGCCTCGATATTATTACGATAGTTGTTCGGAAAGTAAATAGAAATACAAATATATACAAAATAAGCACAAATCATTGGGCAGCCCTGATATTTGTACAGGGTGGCGCACGATAAGTCACCCGATTGAATTTTGATTTTACAAGTATATTATTGGGGCAATAGCTGTCAAATTGTGCGCTTAACTTCGTGCGGTTCATGGAAATTACTCCAGATGTCGTTACGAGTTCATCGCTTCCGTTTTGATTCCGCCAATTCATTGGCGGACAAAGGATAGTTGACCGTCTCACAAAAGACGAAGATTATGTTACTGTTCGCGGTGTTGAACTGTGTTAAATTGACACAGAGAAGATTTCGTGCTCCCTGCCACAGACAATATGCAGATCATACATTTGTAGGTACTGGATCTGTCTTTGAGTGTAAGCGGCCACATGCACGTACCGTACGTTCGCCACAAAACATTGAAGCAGTTCGAGCGGCTTTGACTCGTAGTCCGAGTAAATCAACAAGAAGAGCCAGTATCGAGTTGGGAATTTCACGCCGATATGTACAAAGAACCTTTCAATCCGAGCTTCTCTTGTATCCATACAAGATGACGGACGCATAAGTTTACTGCGAGAGATGAGGAGCGGTGACTACAGTTTGCAAGACCAAAAGGCAGAGCTACAAAACACACGGTTTTCTGACGAAGCTTAATTTTACGTGAATGGTATTGTGAAAAATCAGAACGTTTGATTCTGGGCACGTGAACCTCCGCGAATAATCCTCATGAAAGACACCTATGGGGAGAAAGAGTGCGTGTAGGTGCCGATGTCAAGCCATGGTCAATACCTTAGTAACCGGTCAATGCTATTTAGACATGCTGCGAAACCAGTACTTTCCTCAACTCATGGTCTCATGTCTTCATTGCAGAGGACGGAGCAAGCCCCCATACAGCCAACGTCGTGCTTGATTTCCTACACGAAAGACTTGGCCTTAGGATACGTCAAAACAGATTTCCAGAACGTTATGAAGAAGGACAAATGTGGCCGCTCCACAGCCCGGACATGTGACTTCTTCCTTTGGGGGTTCCTTAAAGAGAATGTGTACCGCAGAAAATCCGAAATTGCAGAGCAACTTAGGGCCATCTTTGTGGAGTTATGCCGCGCTATTCAAGAAGATATGTGTCGGAAAGTCGTCAAAAATGTACGTGTGCGATTTGCAGAAGTCATAAATCAATATGGCGGTCATTAGGTTGTATTTCCAAGCTGTATTCTTTACTTCTACATCAATAAGTTACAAATCTAGTCAACAACAAATGTGTTATTCATGAAACAAATCAGGTGACATCGTGCGCCACCATGTATAAGTTGCAAATTTCGCTACTGCCTATAACAAGGTATAAACATATGCAAAAATTTAAAAAAGTTGTGAAAAATAACCAATTCACTCTGAAATAATGTCAGGGAAAATTATCAGGTCGTTGAAACACATAAATATAAATAAACATTTAAAAATTCATAAAAACAAAACGTTCCTTCTACTCAGTATCTTATCCAAAAGGGAATAACTAGAGTAACGACGGTACTTCAAAAAGGGAACGAATTAGAAATTAATTACAATTACCTATCATAATGTTATGAACGAATTAAATATTAGTAACTTGGTCTGAGCTATCAAATATTCATCCTTATGTACCAACAAATTCCACTTGGAATTGGTCCTTTATTCTTTGTAGGTACGTTTCTAGATGGAGGTGGTGTATTTGTTTTCAGTGACAGTTGTACTGATTTCACCTTGAAGTTAATTTTATTCTCATTTGGATAGGCAGAGTCAGACTGAAAAATTCAATGCCATAACCGGGATATGAACACGTATCTCCCAGTTATGGCATTGCATAGTATTTCAGTCTGACTTTACCTATCCAAATAAATTAACACTTTATTCTCATTTGTTATCTTGTGTATACTTTTCGGTGGGGTCTCTCAGTTGGTTATTTACATTTCCTTTTATTAGGTCACTTAATAGTCTAGAAGTATTGAGCCTGAAATTTTAGTGTTGAAGTTTGTCGTGGCCACTTCTTTTCATATGATTTTTGTATCTCTAGAAACAAAACATATCAGTAGCGACATGGATATGATACAGCTGTGGCATTATATATATATATATATTAACCAGCAATGCAGTTGGAATATCGTTTTTCAGATCTATGGGTAGGTATTACCTTAATTCCATTATTTATCCTGGAAATATCTGCTAAATACTTCAAATTTTACTATTACGTCAGATAAGATTGTTCGCAGAGGATTGTATTATTTACAATAACATTCGAAGCACCATGCATGAGACAGCTCTTCAAGATGACCTAAATGAACTAAGTAGGTGGCCGCCGCAAAAAAAAAAAAAAAAAAAAAAAACTGATGTGTTTCAATCACATAATTTTCTCTACATCTCTGCAACAAATTACTGTTAAAAAACTTATGCTTCTATTTACTTAATTCTAATCGAGAAAAAAGTATCACAAACAGTCTTATTACTTGCTTCCTTGAAAGTAGAAGCGAAATAAGCGATTACCATAGGTTCAAGTGATAGTCAAAAGCTGGTTGCTATATGACTGAAGTTACTTTGTTAGTATGGGCAGGAGTTGAAAAATTCCTGTATGAAAAAATATAAGTTTTTCAAAGCTGAAACTAAAAGCAAGGAAAATCTCGAATACGATCAACTCTACGAAAAAAAGTATATAATATAAATTGTGTATTTTAACGTGCTCTACATTTTTGTGTGGTAAGTTTTTGTCCATTTCTTACGGTTTAGCAGTTGTGCAAAATTCCATAAAATTCATCCAGAATAAAGCAGTCTTCAGAGGCTTTTCCCAGAAAATTCAAGATATACATTTTATTTGTCAGGTAAACATCTTAAATATAAGAGATTTTAATCAAAATCGTTAGAGCCATTTTTGAGAAAATCAAAATTTTCGAAATTTTTTCCATGTAAAAGGTAGCTGGGGATGATGGGATTTCTTGAAAATCTTCGTGTCACATCCTTGAAAGATACCAAACCTAAATACCAAGTTTGGTATTTAACGGTCTTTTCGTTTTGAGGACTATTTTGGGCTATGCTGTGCACAGACACACAGACACATACAAGGACCTTTTTCCAAAAATGCTTTTTTTTGGATTCAGAGGGACCCAAAACATGTATTTTCGGTGAAATCTCGGTATCGAATTACACTATGTACATAGTGCGTGTAGAGAAAATAAACATGGCAATTAATGCTAGGAAAAGTAAGTCAATTGTTTTTAGTCGAACTAAGGGGAAAGTTCTTCATAGCTATCATATGGGCAGGGAACAAATTCCACAGGTGGACAGCTGCAAATATTTGGGGTTGTGCTTATCACGTAATGCCAGTTGGAGAATCAGATGAATTCTACGTCTAAGAAAGCGTGGAAGATTTCGTAATGAGAGTACTGAAGAAGGGGAGTGCAAAGTGCAGGGAAACTGCCTACAAGTCCTTAGTGCTACCGATTATGGAATATGGAGTAGCATGCTGGGACCCACACAGGGTTAGTCAAACTGATTCGCTGGAAAAGATGCAGAGAAGGTGTAAAATTCATAAGGAGAGGTAAAGGTTTTGGGCTTACGAAAGGCGAAGAGAATACTTGGGAGCAGCTAAAAGTTAGGCGTGAAAGACATAAGGTAGTAGCACTATTTAAAGCTTATATGGTTTAAATGCATGGGTGGATGTTAGAAAGAGGTTAGAAAAACCCGGCATACTACGGACGAAACTATCATTTGTACAAAATTAAGGGTAGAAAGTACAGAACGGAAGTAGGAAATTGTTTTCTTGTTAATAGGACAATTGAATAATGGAATAAATTGACTGTAGCTGCCCTGTGACCTTAAAGGAGTTTAGGGGAAACTTAAAGGCAGTACATGTTAAATATTAATTTAAAGTAAACACAGTGAAGTAATTAAGGATCTCAAAAACTGTTCTATTAATGTTGAGGCTTCATAGTAACTGTTTATAAACATACTGGTAATTGACATAGTATTGCTATACTGAATAATAAGCAGTTAGGTATTTAAAACATCTGATGTGTTCCATTCACATGACTTTCTCTACATCTCTATAACAAATTGTAGTTAAAAAGCTTATTCTTCCATTTACTTCTTGCTAATTTAGAAAATTTAGCAGAAATGGTCTTATTACTTCCTTCCATCCATCCATTCATCCGTCTGTCCGTCCATTCATCCATCCAGCCACCCACCCACCCATCCATCCATACGTACATACATACGTATATACATACGGACGGACGGACAGACGTACAGACAGACACAATGTTTTCTAAGAGCTGCCCTTACAACTAAGTTAGACATTTTAGTAGACATTTAATAATTTTACTGATATATGCGTGAATTTTATGGCTCTTGCTTGACTATTGGGACTTGCTCTGGTTTATATTGAAGTTTAGATTGCCTGTGGTATATCAAGTAATGCATTATAAGGTCTTGGTGTGTTTACTTTAAAATATATTGCTCGTTCCAAGAGATACAATAGTAAGGTCTGCGCTTGATGTGAATTGACTTGCATTTCCTTAAACATGTATTGATACATTTTCTGTGGTTGCAGTTGATGGAAACTGGATTTTAACGATATTTATTACTTTCTCTACCACGTATATAGTAGGTAGAAAAGGTACTCCATTCCAACTAAAAATTCAATAACGAGGTTTTCCTGGAAATGTATGTTTTCAGAACATGTTTCTCACATCTTTTAAAAGTAATTATATAAAAACGTCCATATATATCTGTGGTCTCTCTCTTTTGATACACCAGTGTGTCTATGTGAGAGAGATCTCAAAAACGAAAATTACGATAAATACCAAACTTGATATTTTAGTTCTTTAGCTCTCAGTATTGAAGATTTTCAAGAAAAGCACCAACCCCAACTACCCTTATTATGAAATAGGTTTCGAAAAATTTTATTTTATCAAAATGGTTATAACATTTTTTATTAAAATACCTTTATTAAATATGTTTATTTGACATATGAAATATACTATTTTTTGGGAATGACTTTTGAAGTCCTCTTATTTCGGGAGAATTTTGTATAATCTTTTATAACTACTATATGTTAAGTGATGGATGAAAGCACATTAGAGCTTTTTAAAACACCCAATTTATTTCAAATAACTTTTTGAGGCATAAATCGTGTTCAATATATCCGTTAACATTGGTTCTAATTGTTTAATACTTTGTCATTCTCTTAAAGCCCTCTTGATTTTCAGTTGTTTCTCGTGATTGTATAGAAACAGTAATGTATTTAAGGTCAGTATATTATGGAACCAATGTTTTCAGTTGTTCTTAAAAGTTTAAATTTTGGGCAAAAATTAATTTTTTGGGAGGAAGGGCCTTTGTTTAATTTTACTTAACTCACCCCTCACTTGCCAATCCAATTCACCCCTCACTTACCAATCATTATGGCGTCCAGTTCTTAAACATATGACTATTGCTGTTCCCTTTATATCTACAATAAAATTTATAAAATAGCTTTTTTGAAAAGGTTTGTCTATTAAAATGAAATAGACAGATAAACGTTTGTAAAAATAAATTCATTTGCCCATTTGTAAACGATTGAGGATAGAGGAGGTCATGTGAGTGTAGCACATAAGAACTTTTTCTCTATTTCCCACTTTTTTTGTTTGTTTTTTTTTTTTGTGTTGGCTATTATACCAGCAATGTATTCTTCTAACCTGCAATCATAAGATTAAAGAAATGTGTAACTGTTTGTCCTATGTAGCGTGCACAGACGAATAATCACCGACTGAAATAAACATGTGACTTTATTAATGCATAGGGCTTCTGAAGCTCATTATAGTCTTATTTGTTATACTTAGTAAAAATGTGATGTGTGCCATTCTCATGGCTTTCTCTAGCTCCCCCACATATAAACTATTCTTACAAAAGATTAATCTTTTACCTGTTTCATGCTAATCGAGATAAACATTAGTAAAATTATTGTTATTACTGGCTTATTTGTAAGTTGAAGAGAAATAAGGGAGTACACAAGGCTAAAGTGATAGTCAAATATTTTAAAAGCTGGTCGCTATGTTAAACAATTTAAGTTCAATTCACTATGCATGACCAGCAGTAAAATTAAATAGAAGAAACGAAACTTGTCATTCGTTTAAGATGAGCTCGTAGCTTAACATTGAAACCAATATCAAGCAATATTTCCTAATGGTCCACTCTAAAAAAAAAAAAACACCTACGACATAAACTATGTGTTTTCACGAGAGCTACATTTTTACATTTTCCGCACGTACTATGTACATAATGTATAGAGATTGTATTCTACCCAAAAATTTGTTACCGAGATTTCACCGTAAATACATGTTTTGGGATCTCCTGAATCCAGAAATTTTTTTTTTTAGAAAAAGGTTCTCTTGTGTGTCTGTGACAGCATAGCTAAAAATTAAGTATTAAAGGTTAGTGTCTCCAGTGGATGCAACATGAAGCTTTTCAAGAAAATCTCCGCACTCCAAACTACGTTTTACGTAGAAAAAATTTCGAAAATATTGATTTTCTCAAAAATGGCTCTAACCATTTCTTCAAATCATTTTGATTAGAATACCGTATATTAAAGATATTTACATAAATATAAAATGTATATCTTAATTTTCTGGCAATAACCTCTGAACATCTATTGATTCTGAATGAATTTTACTGAAATTTGCATAACCATTAAACCGTAAGAAGTAGTCAAAAGCTAAAAGCACAAAAAGTGTAGTTTTCGTTAAAACACACAATTTATGTCAATCATTTTTTGTGGTGTTGGCCGGCTCTGAAAGATTCCTTGTTATTGTTTTCCTCTTTAAAATACTCATACTTTTCTCATACAGAAAATTTCCAACGTCTGTTCATACAAAGAAACGAATTTCAGTCACATAGCAACCAATTATTAAAAGGTTTTACTATCCTTTTAGAGTAGTATATTCAAAAACTTCCGAACCGGCTGCGCAGTGTGTTGCCTATCCACGCCCTCGGCGCTCGTTGCGGCTGCCGCTATCATAGAAAGCTCGGATGAAATCAGGCAACATTTTTAAAACGACTGATGAAGGCTTTACTTGCCAGTGTTATTAAAGGAAATGCTGAAACTAGCCACCGCGTTGTCCATACATTTTTGGCACTCCTTTGGGAAACTATCCATCACTCGCCGTAGTTCACGTTGTGAAATGCTGGCAATTTCCTGGCAGATATTTTGTTTTAAGTCTTCCAGGTTGTGTGGATTTGTATGATGCACGTGATGCTCTAAGTTACTCCAGAGATAGAAGTCGCAGGGGGTTAGGTCGAGGGATCGAGGGGACCACAAATCACTAACTAATAATTCTGTCCTGAAACACACTTTTAATCGTTCTCATCGAAACATTAGCTGCATGAGCTGCTGCAGAGTCTTCTTTGAAAAAACGCAAAGGCCAAGATTGTATTCACGTATGTACGGGCGTCAACTGTTGGGTCTATAACTCTTTCTCTGCTAATGGCGCACCATACACCACGGAGTCGTGAAGGGGTATTTCATGAACAATATTAGGCTTTTCAGAGCTTCAATAACGATTATTTTGTGAACACATATATCCATGAAGGTGGAACCAAATCTCGTCCGTGAAAAATATTTAATGTGGATCAATTTTGCCATTGTATTTACTATTGAGGATCCACTCACAAAATGTGTTAATACACACGAATCATAAATAAATACACTCTGTGCAATAGAAAAGAAATGCTGAGCCATTACACACTTTGTGACTAAGAACAGGTCAAAATAATAAAGCACACTGGTAATAACTCAATCACAGGATATCACCGTCAGCTCAATACTGCACTTTCAGAGCAGACAAAAACAAGTCAGCACCGTGATCTTGTGTACAGCAGCTGTGCGTTATAATGTTTCCGTGTCCGTAGCGGTTCGGATGTTTTTGAGTCGCACTAAATGTTCAAGGAAGTAATAAGACAGCTTGATTTCAATTAGCACGAAGTAGATAGAAGAATAAGCGTTTTAATACGAATTTGTAACATAGATGTAGAGAAAGTTCATGTGAATGGAACACATCAGATTTTTTGTGTAATAAGTTCTGTCTATCTTTTACTATTTAACATTAATACAAAAAGCAACTAAATTCATCGAGAATAAAGAGGTTTTCAGAGCCTATTCTCAGGAAAATTCAAACTATATCTACATTTTACTTGCCATGTAAATATCTATAATATACGGTAGTTTAATCAAAACCGTTATAGCCATTTTTATAAAATCAAAATTTTCGAAAACATTTCCATGTAAAGGGTAGTTTGTGGCGGGGGGGTTTTCTTGAGAATCTTCAAGTCGCATCTTAGAAATGTTAAACCAAATTTGGTTTTTAATGGTATTTTCCTTTTTGAGCACCCATCCACACACACACACACACACACACACACACATACACTCACCTGCACACATACACTGACTTTTTTTAAAAAAGGTTATTTGGAATAAGGATGTCTCAAAATATGTATTTTCGGTGAAATCTAGGTTTCGAATTTTTCAGCGGAATACAATATCTTCTCTATCTACTATGTAATGTACATATGCGCTAGAGAAAGTAAACATTATAAAGCTTTCTTGAACTTCGCGATAATCATGGCCTTCTCGATATTGACAGATTTGCGAAGGTATATAAGATATTCGAAAATCAGCGATTCACAACATACGTGCAGGACATAATCTCTAGTTTCTAGCACAATGTTTGTCTCAGTAGGATCTGAATCAAGAAAGCAATTTACAAAATAAGGATTATAAAGTCTGGATGGGCGTATAGAGGAGATTGAAAAGTTTTCGTTGGCTCTTAGCCATAATAGCGTCACGTGCTTCCTCGAAACATCATAAATTTATACAGTTTTCTCTTTTTGATAGCAAAGGCCTCGAAATGCTCTCAAGGACAAGCGTTAATCAAGGCTTTCTCAGAATATTAGCTCGCTCTTTCAAACGATTTTTTTTTTCTGTCTAAATAGAAGCAAAAGCTCAGGCGAATGTAAAATAAGGCATAAACATTTCATTCATATTGCGTGTGGAAGCCAAGATTGCAAATTATATGAGCAGAAAAAAATATTCTTTATGAGCTGGAGCTGAACCAAAGATTTTCAAATAGAGTTCATTCTGAAACATGCGAGGAGGCCCACATAAGCTGTATTTAAGAATTTAGTGAGGAGGGGTAAAGGAGCAGTTCATTCCTGATAAGTACCTCACTCATTCTCATTGTTTATTTTAGTAGTTTAAATTACGTTCGTTAAAGACATTCTGAAGTCCAAATGAGGTAGCTCATTCATGAAGTGTGTAGCACAACAAAACTTATCACTAGCTTTTATTTGTTCTGTGTGTTTTCACGAGTAGAAGGAGTTGAACTACTCTTATTCATGAGCTACTTATTTTAGCTAATCTATGTTATGGTTGGGTGTGATTTCATATTTTTATCTGGTGAAATATCGGTATCGAATTTTTAGATGGCATGCAATATCTTCTCTTACACTCTGTCCATAGTATGTGCTCAGAAAGTAAAAATGTCCGTGTGTGTGGGTCTGCGTGTATGTGTGTGTATGTGTGTGGGCAGCATAGTTCAAAATCGGAAAGATCGTTAAATACCAAACTTGGTATTTCAGATGAGTATCTTCCAAGGATGCGACACAAAGATTTTCAAGAAAATTCCCCCTACTATCCTTTACATGGAACACTTTTCGAAAATTGTTATTTTCTCAAAAATGGCTGTAACGATTTTGATTAAAATACCCTACGTTTAAGATATTTTATGACAAACGAAGTAAATATCTTGGATTTTCTGGGAATAGCCTTGGAAGACCTTTTCATTCTGGATGACTTTTGTATAAGAGATATACAAAACCTTACTACACAAAAAATGTATATCTCATTAAAAACACAATATATGTTATATTCTACACTTTATTTATTTATTTATTTATTTATTTTTAGAGTTTGCCGTTTTCGAGATATTCCGAATAATTCGTTGCTTTTTGCCACCTAAACTTTTCTCAAACGGGAAGACATTCTTCTTCTCGTTTGTTTACTCCCGGCAAACAAAGAGAATGAAATTTCAATTGTTTCATATAGTGACCGGCTTTTAAAGGACGATACTGTCACTTTCGCCTGCGCATTTTGTTATTTCCTTTCTACTAACAAGGAAGCAAGTGATAAGACAAATTTTGCTTATGTTTATCCTGATTAGCATGATGTATATGACAGATTAATGTTTTGAATAAAATGTTGTTTACCACACAGCTAGCTACAGTAATATAGGCTCCAAAGGATGCATAATTCCAAATAGTCTAATTTTGTCATATGCCCCAAGGTACAAAAACACTTTAGACACAAAAATCTAATGGTTCCATTCACATGACTTTCTCTAGCTCTTCCACAAAGAAACTTTTCTTTCAAAAGATTATCCTTTTACTTCTATTATAATAATCAAGAAAAAACTAGCAGAATTTGTCTTATTTGTCTATTTGTAAATAGAAGAGAAATAACGGAATACATGAGGCTGAAGCGATAATCAATATATTTTAAAAGCTGGTCGCAATGTGAAGCAAATGAAATTCCGTTCTCTTTACTTACCAGGAGTAAACTAAAGAGAGAAGAAAACAAAGATGGCTTCCCGTTTTAGACAATTTTATATTAGTTTAAAATTAAACCAATAATACGGAATATCACCGAAACAGCTCTACAAATATATATGTGTGTGTGTGTGTGTGTGTATGTGACATAGCTTCTGTGTTTTAACGAGATCTACATGTGCAGTAAGTTTTTGTCTATCTTTTACGGTTTACCATATTTACAAAAGTTACACAAAAGCTCTCCAGGATAAACGGGTCTTCAGAGGCTATTTCAGAAAATTCAAGGGTTACATTTTGTTTGACATAATATCTTAAACATACACTATTTTAATCAAAATCTTTAGAGCCATTTTTGAGAAAATCAAAAGTTTCAAGAAATGTTCCATATAAAGAGTATTTGGGGGGTGGGCACCTTGTTGAAAATCTTTGTGTCATATCTTTGGAAGATACTGAACTTATATACCAAATTTGACATTTAACCAACTTTCCGTTTTTAAGTTATGATGCCCACAGACTCACAGGTGCACACACTTACGAAAATATTTCTAAACAAATGTTTGGATCCAGGTATCTCAAAACATATATTTACGGTGAAATCTCGGTATAGAATTTTTGGGTGGAGTATAATACCTTATATACATATATACTATGTACGTTGTACATACGTGCTCCCCGCAGGGGGGAGGTTCTATCCTCTTCAGCTGCGGTCCCCGAGCACTCTTGGTATTTCTGAGGTGACCAAAGTAGTCGAGCCGAAAATCTGAGTCCCTCCCGTAAGGGAGTTGTCCGAATTGGGTTGGACTCGACCTGGCAGTGCTCCCGATACCCATGAGAACGCCTTGACGGGTTCTGAATCACCTAATTGTCCTCCGGTACTAGCCTGGATAACCCCACCGAGGTTTTCGGTAGTCTTTCCTTCAGGTTTGAAGCGTATAAGTGGCATAGCCCCATGCCCGAGGGGGCTTTTTAGACTACAGGTATTGCCCTAATGGAGATTAGGGCAATACCCTGGATGAAGAGTGGTGGTTTCGACCTCGGGTAGACACTCGCGCTGAACTAAACTGTACATACTTGCTAGAGAAAATAAAAAGTGACATGAGACCGTAATATATCCACCAAAATGTAATACATAAGATAATTAGTTCTTCACATTCTTCTCCATTCCGTTGTTCAGGCTTACTAGTCTGTTCCGGCTTCCTGGGTCTTCCATAGTTTCCTGGGTCTTCAGGTGCTGCTTTCGGATATCTTCCTCCCTCCATTTTTTCCAAGTCATTAATTCCTATCGTATCGAGATGGTTAAGAAAACCCTTCTTCCCTGAATTATTGCGAAAAGTCATTTTTGGCACTAAATTTCCTGTGCAAACATGTTACATTAGTAATATTATTATGAAAGTAGTTTAAAAACAAAAACAAAACAATTTTAATAAATAATTAAACATTAAATAAATAAGAAATAATAAAAATTTATCGAGATAGTTCTATCAATGTTTGGCACTTTTATTTATGCGCACTAGATTCCTCACATGTTAAAATGCAAAGATATGGTGGAATTTTGCGTTTGTATTAGGATAGATAATATGAATTGGATATTACCAACGAACTGAGTGCATGGGTGTATGCACACCCTGTGTTTACATCCTTCCATTGTTAAACTAGCGTTTGTCATTCCCCTTCCAATTGTTTTAGATTCCACAGGACGAGTTGTTAGTTCAAGCTATTTGTTTTATCTTAGCAAATAACTCGTTTGGATCTCTTGACAGAGAGGACGATGAATCTCCTAACATTTTCTGCAATTTGCTGACAAGCGGCCCCGCAGCTACACGTGAAAGAATTCTTAAAGCTTTTTCGTTTAATTACGGCTATAGAGAAAATGAATACAGGAGAGCTTCCTTACTCTGAAGGAATACTAAAGCAGTAGTTCTTAAATAAATAACGGTCCTTAATATAAATATGATAGTTGTTAGTCAAGGCTCTCCTATGAAATGTCTGACACCACTACTCTTATGCGAACAAAATGCATTGAAACGAAACCGATGTACTCAAACTGTAGTTTCAAAAATTAACTTAAACTAGAAATCATTTATCTTATCCAATGTTGGAGGTGCTAGATATACTATAAATGAGACCTTGAAATATTCTACCTTGTACAGAATGAATAGACTGCGTAAAATCAATACAAAGTCAGTAATGGAGTAATTATTTACGAACAGAATACGAACTTCGCTGAGAACAAAAATCATATATATATATACTGTTACATTCACCTAATTTCTGCATATTATCGCTTGTTACTCTCTCTCTTTATACGAAGTATTAAATAGCAGCACCCAAAATTTAGATACCGAGATTTTGCGGAAGTACACGATTTAGGGCCCACTGCAAAAAAAAAAAAAAAAAAAAAAAAAAAAAAATAGAAAAAGGTTTATGTGTGTCCATGATAGTTCAAAAGGAAAATGGCCGCGCAATGGCCGAGTGTTTAGACCACTCGTCTCTCATTAGCCGGCTCGGGTTCGATCCCAAGGGACCGCATATAGGATTTGTGCATGGGCGGGTTTTCTCCGGGTTCTAAAGTTATCCCTGCCATCGCATCTACAAGTGCTACATCTTCATTCCAATGGAATAATTCTATGTATCATCACTGTCATCGCTTTCGGTGCCATTTGTAGTAACAGCGGGCATTAAACAGTAACAAAAATATTTAAAAGGAAAAGTCGGTAAAATATCAAACTTGGTATTTATGCTTAGTACTTTCCAAGCGTGTGACACGAAGATTTCGAGAAAAATCCCCCACCCCAAACTCTCTTTATGTGAAAAAAATTTCGAAAATTTTGATTTTCTCAAAAATATCTCTAACTATTTCGATTAAATTACCGCAGAGTACTTATGACATTTACATGACAAACAAACGTATATCTGGGAATAGACTCTGCAGACCTCTTCATTCTGATTGACTGGTAAACATGCACTGCCGTTTGTGAAAATTGCAACACCAAGAGGGAAACTCATGAATGCAATGAATTTAATGCCACACACTAGGTACCTGACAAGTAGCAAATGATAAACTTTTCAAATCTATACATGATCTTCGAGCCCTCACATTCAGTATTTGGTGTGGCCTTCATGCGCTGCAATTAGAGCTGCTATACGCCGTGGCATTGAATCAAAAAAATTCTAAGTTCCTAAGGGATTTCCCTCCATGCAGTTTGTATTCGAACCACAAATCGGTGAACTGGTTCTTGGAGTACCGTGACGCGCCTGGTGCAGATCAACCATATCCCATACATGCCAGGCGAACGTGCAGGCCAGGAAAGCAATGGTGCTTTTGCTCTTCGAAGAAGGTTGTACATTCCTCGCAATATATGGCCGGGCGTTGTTCTGCTGAAATATGACCTGTGGAGATGCCTGAAGCAGGGGACTCTACAACCACCTGTAGGTACCGATTGCTGTTCAAAGTGCTCAATTCGAAGGGGGCGACATTGGTTGTTGTAACCAATGGCGCCCCAAACCATCAAACCTTATGTTTGTCTGCTATGCCGCTCAACAAAGCAGCCCTCTAGGTTGCGCTCACCACGGAATCGCCGGACACATATGGGGACATCACGGGGCCATTGTAGGACACGTTGAAGCGGGACTCGTCCGAAAAGACTACATTTTGCCACTCAGCACGGTGTTCACGTGCACATTGCCGTCGGAGGAGCTTGTGGTTTCTGCACAATAGAAGCCAACGTAATGTCATGTGTGCAATCAGTCCAATCTGCAACAGACGGCGACAAACCGTAGATGCAAACAATTTCACACTGCTCCAATGTCGAGCCAACACTGTGGATGAAGTTGTACGGTCCACAATGGCCATGCGGACAAGATGGCGGTCATCCGTGCTGTGGTAATCTTCCGTGGTCCAGTACTCGCTCTTTGCTGCGTACGACCTTCATCTATCCACTGATTCCACACACGCAACACTGTTGTAGCAGCATACCCTGTACGAGCCGAAATGACACGGCATGATAAACCAGCTTCCTGAAGACCCATCATTCAGCCCTGTTCGAACTCACTCACATGCCGATATGCTCCCTTTGACGTCTACGTAATATTCTGGCACTCACTTTATTGTTTTCACCTTGTTTTTAGTTGTCCACTGACTACACTTGGTGCATCACTGACCATGTCGGACTCATACACAGGACACTACTCGACCCATCTCTCTGCAAAAATAATAGATTTTTGCTTGGACACTCTTCTACACCTCCACCAAGTTTGGAGTTATTTGGGAAATTTTTTCTTGATGTTACAATTTTCACAAACGGCAGTGAAGAATAAGAGACAAAAAAAGGCTTACCATACAAAAGTTGTAGATCTCGTTAAAGCACTCAATTTATGTCATATTTTTCTGGAGTTGACATTTTCAACATATTCCTTATTAGTTTCAGTTAAACTTTGCTCATACGGGAATCCATCAACTCCTCGCTATACAAAAAAATGTATTTCAGTTGCATAGCAACCAACTTTTAGAAGATTTGACTAACGCTTTAGCCTAACTTATGTCTTGTATTTATAAGGACGCGAGTAATAAAACTGTTTCCGCTGATGTTTATGTTGGTTGGCATTAGGTATATAGAAGAAAACGTTTTTACAGTAATTTTTACATAGATGTAGAGAAAGGCATGTGAATTTAACACATCAGATTTCTTAAGTATAATCGCTTCCTCAGGCCTCTTGAATAAAGAAAACTATTTTTAAAGAGTGAGTGAGTGAATGAGTGAGTGAGTCAGTGAGTGAGTGCGCGCGCCCATGTCACTGAACAGCATTACTAAAATCTAGAACTGGTTTAAATGCCAAAAATGGTATTTGAGTTCAGAACGTTATAAGCATGCGCAATAAAGATTCTGAAGGCCCGCCTGGGTAGTGTGGTGGTAGCGTGTCTGCTTCACATTCAAAGGTCGTGAGTTCGAATCTCGCTTAGGGTGAGTTTCCCGGATGAGGTTTTTTCTGGGGTTTCCCTTATCCTGAGAAGATGAATGTCGAGTATTTATAAGCTCCATGGACCCCGACGTCATTTGAGCATCATTTCACCAATTTCATTCATCGTCCGATATGACCAACCAGGTTAAAGGACGTTAAGCTACAAAAAATAATATGCTGTTTAAGCTATTTTCATGACAAGTTTTTGTAATAGTGACAAGGAAAGGTAAGTGATACCTCGCGCCTCGTCCCAGCGCGGATCCTTTTGTATTACCATTCTTAGGCGGAACGCAAGGAACCACGGTGCGCAAGTCGGCCGACAGAAGTGTGTAAAAGTCTTGATGGCCCGGTCAAGCTGCGGGCTGTTTGAAAAGACGTCCCTCTGGTAGGGCAGGGGAGAATCGAACCACTCACACAGCGCTATGAAGAACTTTTCAACAAACTCATCTTCGTCATCTATCCGACACCGACTTACACTGCACAGCCCCTAAGTCTACCTGACACAAACAAGAAATGACAGGAAACGAGGAAAAGTAAAATCTTGGAAGAAGAAAAACCACACCAGCCGACCAGGAAAGTCACGAAAAACCTTTATAGAGTACCCGCCCTAGAAATCGAATCCAGGACTTCCTGAATCTGAGCCTTGTAACTTACCGAGTAATTATCGCTCTATACGAACTCAGTTAATGAATAATGACATTTTGTTCATATTAAGACGAATCAAATAGAAGAATGTATATGCTTTTTTAGAAGAAGAGAAAGTCCGCCAATGCATCAGATGTATTATAAGTATTATATTAACGTATACTCGTGCGATCCTTTTATTTTATTTTATTTTTATTTTTGCAGTTTGGGGCAACTCGAAACTTATGTTTCTTGGTGAAATATCGATGTCAAATTTTTGGATGGAATATAATTACTGTCATAACAGCAGTAGAGAAAATTGAATGTTAAATAGCAATTCCTTGCGCTACCCATTGCTCATGGTTTATGTTCCCCAGGTTTATTTTGTTTAGCTAATATTAGATATGAACGTTTAGGTAGACGAAGTTTCTTAATTAATACTGCAGAAAAATTTGTTATAACTTGAATAAAATAATTGTTAGTTGATATATGGGAAATTAATATTAATGGAGCAATTTTTTTAAAATGATAAAATAATGAAGCAATCTTATCTTTTTCAATCAATCACATTGAATGAATACTAGCTACCATAATCATAGGATCAAATTTATGATTAATATACTATCACTAATTTAATATATTTTCCCTACAATTATTTTTAATAGTTTGCAGAAATGAATTAATGTTTATTTTAGGTACAGGAGGAGTGCAACAGGCCATAGTTTTTTTTTTTAAATATTGGTGGCTGTATATCTTTGCACAACAACACCAAAATGATGATTAGTTAGTACATCTGAAATATGTGATAAACAAAGTAACAAATATCTTGGAAAAGGTTAGTGCTAGGTACAAAATTGGTGTTTGATATAAAGCTATGTATTAACGAGATCTACTTTTTTAGTGCAGTAAAAAGTTCGATTATCTCGTGTGGTTTACGGTTTAGTTAGTTTTTGAGAAAATAAAATATAAGGAAGTATTCTGCATGAAGTCACTGCTTGAAAGTCTTCGTGTTTTTTTACCAATTTCGCTTTTGGTATTTCTGTACACACACACACACACACACACACACACACACACACACACGCACACACATACACACACATACACATACACACACTCACTCCCGTTGCATGACACTTTCTTTCATTCTTAAGCAGGTATTTCCGGAAAAGTATCGATATTGAAATTTTTTGCGGAATATATCGCTTCCACTACCTACCATAGGTAAATATAAAACGATAAACATTAGAGTTTTCAAATAATACCTAATTAATATGTTATTGGACCAGAATAAATTTGATGGTTGCGCACATGTAGAAGCAGAAACCATACTATTATAATTAGGTCAGGCGTCATTAACTCACCAGCAGGCTTGCTCCGTGCATGTAGCGGTAAGCACATGACTGCAATTATTTTATTTCTTCCTTGTATAGTGTGTCAGTTTTTAATGTAGGGAAATAATATATCCTGCGTTTATGGCTGCATAAAAGGAACCTTTCTTAAGTATAGAAAATGGCGGAATAAGTGTTTATTTGCGGCAAAGTTCTCACTCAGTAAATTCAATTTGCAGCAGCATTACGTAAACTATGTGAGTTCAACAGTACCCAATTAATAACCAAGATTCCTGCTCATATTCACGTAATGTGAAAGTTTTCGGCACAAGTTAATTCTTATACTGATGGCAATACAATGGTTTACAATGGCATTAACCAGGTTAAGAAGCTTGTTGTTTTTTTATATTAGTATTACAATAATTGTCATTTTATTCCAATGATTTTGCTAAAACTACTACTTACCTCCGAACCTATAAACATATGTATATATTCATATCTGAAGTTAAAATACTAATGCAAGAGACATAATGGAGCAATTTTTCTAACCAATGGTAAACCTACAATAGTTGTATTAATATATGAAAGGTGGATTGCGTACTTCATAGGAAATGTTGCATATAGCACAACACTGAAGCAATTATCTGCTCTAGCTAGAAGAGCAGTTGATCGTGCAGTGCACAGTATGCGACTCGCAGGAGCATCGAGCAAATGTGTTCTCTTTGTTTACTCAAAGGGCAACTACTTAGTGACTCCTGATTTATGCAATGTTAAATCCAGTAATCACCTACCTACCAGTCTTACGTGCCTAGTTATTCCTTGTAGCAATGCGTGATTTTTTGCCATTTCTAAACGAAGCGTTTTTACTGGAGAACATTTCGCTGGTAATAATATGCATATTATTCAGTGTTTTTACAACAGGCAAACTGGAGAAGCGATTTTCTTTTTTAGTAAGGCAGAATGCGTCTTGCTACCATAACAATGCTCTGGAGACAAAGCCATGTCAGTGTCTACGACTCCGGTTTTATGGCCTATCATAAAGTTGCACGCTTTGTATCTTTCTTGCTTTATACTCTGCAACAATAATGGCTTTTCACTATGACCAGTAGTGCGTGTTAAGTGCATACGTCTCCCCGGCCCAAAAATAAACAATTTATACTTACTTTCTCATCTTAGTGCATAGTACAGAGGTATCGAAGGTATTACGTTCTACCCAAATATTCAATACCCAAATTTCACTGAACATTAACGTTTTATAGCCCCTCTGTTTAAAAAAATGTTTAGAAAAAGCATTCTTTGTGGGTGTTTGTGAACAAAATAACTCAATAATAATAAATCAGTTAAATACCAACTTTTATTATTAAGTTCAGCATTTTCCACGGATACAACACAAAGATTTTCAAGAAAATACCCCCCCCCCATACTACTGTTTACAGTTTCAAAATCGAATTATTAAAAAATCTCTTTAAAAAAATAAGTAATTTAAAGGTTGACATGACACATTTTTTAATGATTTATTAGCATACGATACCGTTACGTGTTGTCAGAACTGCATTTCCATAGTAGGTGGTTATTTTGAAGGACAATAGGCCTATTACTACAGACGTGTTTATTATATATCTACAAATTATTCTCCGACAATGAGGGTAGTTTCTTCGCCACTAAAACAGCCTTCTTAGTCGAGTGGCAGTGAGCTGTCATCTTATCCGGAGGTCCAGGTTCGAATACCGGCCGAAGGGTATATATTTTTCTTTAATTAGGGTTATTCTCTGTCCTTCCTAGAATCTGGTAGTGTGCATGTGAAAGTTGAAAGAACAAATTGTCAACGTTTCGATGAAAAGCACCCGATATGATCATAGCGTCAGTAGAAAAGTACCAAAGTTTTCAATACTAAAATGCAGTTATATTATACACCATATACAGAATTTGACAGATTGTAGGGGTTAATTAAAATCAGAATATACTATTCTCCGATTTTGCCTCCGTACATTATTATTAATATGTGGATTTTATTTTTGCTCCGCTAACTCGAAGGGGTAAAATCTGAAAATTCCAGAAGAAATCATTGGATAGGTCACTGTACATAAAATTCAATATCACAAAATTATAGGAATTTGAACGCAATTAATAAAATCGTGACTCTATATTTAAAAACTGGCCTGAGCAGTACTGGATGAGACATTACAACAGTGATGTCATCAAATAAAATTATTAATAAAGGCTTGTTGATAAACAATAATTCTCTTTTGGAATTAATTTTGTATGGGAATGCACCGCAAAAATCGGTGGAAATATCGGAGAATGTACATTCGAATAGCGTAACTAAAATGTTCAGAATGTTGTTCCGAAATCAATTTCACTTTTGATACTATAGATATTTATCTTTATATGCACAGGGTACCACCGAGGTATAAATTTATGTATTAATTTTAAACTTTGAGGCTTTGGAAATTATTTCCTTAGCACTTCGACCATTCAAAATGCTCCGTACCTTGGATTTTTCATTCAGTTCCTTAGAAACTTTATGTACATTCCGAACAGCCAAAACATTAAAACTTCTGTATAAATTTTGGGTATTAGAATGAGATTTGATTAATTAAATTTTGAAGCAAAAAGGAACCATGTAGAAATAAAAAAAAAACTTTATTGAAGAAGATCTTCTGTTGAACTAAAACGGGTAGAAAAAAATCACAGTATAATTTACTGTGCAATACATTGAAAAATGAACTGATATTTTCGAGAAAATAATTTTTAAATTTTCATTTACTGTAAAATGTTTAATAGAACAGTAGAATTCGTTCTAAGTAAAATAAATTAATAGCTTTAAAAACGAAATCTATGACAATTCGGTGTAAAGCTAAAACTAAATTTTGAGCCAAATTGCCTAAAACTTTCACATACGGCGATACATTTCCCTAACTTCCTATTCAATATTTAATTTCCTATTTTTGTATATGATGCCATCGTTGTTTTTAGCTAATACGTATATAGTGTTTCTATCTTTTATGAGGGTAAATACCTGAAGTGCAATTAGTCACATTATTTTTCTTTTCTTATTTATTATCAATTCATTATTTGGTCCACTTAAATACTATTATAGTAAATACCTACCATACCTAATAGTATGGACTGTATTATCTGCAGAATGTGGAGGCAACCATTCAGTTCAATATATAGTCGAATTTTGTCAGTCACGAAGAAACCTTTGTAGTACATAGATTTTATTTATTAGAGAAATAGGTAAAATGCCTACTTTTACTTCCTCTACACGTACTATGTACATAGTGTATAGAGAAGGTATTGCACTCCACCCAAAAATTCGATACCGATATTTCACCGGAAATATATGTTTTAGGGTCCCCTGTATCAAAAAGAAATATTTTCAGAAAAAGGTCCGTGTGTCCGTGTGTCAGTGTGTCCGTGTGTCCGTGTACCTGTGAACATGATAACTCAAAAATGAAAAGTCGTTGAAATACCAAACTAAGTTTAGTATCTTCCAGGGATGCGACACGAAGATTTTGAGAAAAATCCCCCACCCCAAACTACCCTTTACATGGAACCTTTTTTCGAAAATTTTGATTTTATAAAAAATTGCTCTAACAGTTTTGATTAAAATATCGTATATTAAAGATATTTACCTGACAAATAAAATGTATATTTTGAATTTTTTGGAAATATCCTCTTTGGGAATAGCCTTATTCTGAGTGAATTTTACCGACTTTTGCATAACTGCTAAACCGTAAGAAGTGGACAAATACGTATTACACAAAAAATAGATCACGATAAAACACACAATATATGTCATATACATTTTTCGTGGAGATATTCCTTGTTATTGGTTTCAGCTTTAAAAAACGTATACTTTTCTCACACAGGAAATTGTCAACTCCTGTCCGTACAAACAAAGAAACTTCAGTTACATAGCAACCAGCTTTTGACTATCACTTTATGCTATGGTACTCCCTTATTTCGCTTCTACTTACAAGGGAGCAAATAAGACGGTTTCTGCTAATTTTTTCTCGATTAGTACGAAGTAAATAGAAACATAAGCTTTTTAACAATAATCTATTGCAGAGATGTAGAGAAAGTCATGTGAATGGAACACATCAGAGTTTTTACTCCTTGCCTTGCAAAGAGATCTGCATGTCGTGCAACCATTTTTGAAAGATTTGACTAGTGTTTAGCCTAGTATATTCCCTCGTTTCTCTTCTACACATAAAGAACTGAGTAATGAGGATATTTCTACTAATGTTTATCTTAATCAGCATGAAGTAGATAGAAAAATAGGCATTTATTAGTATAGGTTGTTTTAGAATAGGTAGAGAAAGTCATGTAAATGGAACATATCATTTTTTTCTCAGACATATTGCCTTCACTGGCAAACTTGGCGATTTTTCAAGATAACTGCATTGGTTACAAAATCAGAAACAAATCTATGCATATAATATTTTCTTTGGTGTCTTTTATTAATCCTGCATGACAAAAATTTCATTGAACCCGTCTAGTTTCCGGTCACCCAGAACAAGTTCTTGTAAGGCGTATTTCTTTTCATTCCTTTTTTTTATTTAATTCGTGGTTATTACCAACTTCTAATTATGCGGTCACTCACTTCATTCGGTTAAAGTAGGTGGCAATAACATTATTCGTTTATGTCGGATATTATGTCGTCCCAAATAAAACCAGCATGATTAAATTTGTATTTTATGTAATAGCCAGTCGGCTGTAAAGTTTTCATTATCATTGATATTAGTCCACTTGTTCCTTACAGTTTGATTTTATGCAGCTGTAGTAAAAATCTACAGACCTCAGTTCTACTTTACGCTCCAGTATCATTAAGCCCTACCGATTGAGGTGTTTGACTCGCATTTGGGAGGTTCCGGGTTCATTCCCGGTGCCCACCCACTCTGAACCTTGTTTTTTATTTGTTATTATTATTATTTAGGATTTTCGGATCGTCAGTTGAATTCTTCAGGTTTCTCTCTTTAATGAAACTTAATTATTAATAAACTTTGTAAAGAATTTACAATTTGGAAAGAAAAGGTATCCGCATTTATTTTCATTTCTATTTTCTCACAATAGGAATCTTTTTGCTTCATATATATATATTAAAAAAATCTAATAAAAGATGACAATCTAAGATAAATTTCTTGAAGTTTATATTTTAATTTTGGCAGAATTTTTTAATTTTTTTCATGTAATCTCACATGAAAGAGGGAAAACAAGACATTCGGAAATTATTATATAATTTGAGTTATATCAGTCTCAGGGTTCTAGATGTATACGAGGGTTGGCTGATAGCCTTCAGAAAAACATTTGTCATATCGGTATTCTAATTTATTTAAACCATCTCTGTAGTGTGATTTATCAAGATCCTCAAAATAGCTGTTTAGCGCATAAATGACCTCATCGCTGCTGTGAAATATTCGTCCTCCAAAAATTTTTTTGAGGTTTGGGAACAGGTGGTTATCACTGGGTGCTAGATCTGGTGAATAGGATGGATGTTCAAGCAATTTGAGATATAATTCGTACATTTTCCCATTGCAATGACTGAACGATGGGCCGGAGCATTGTCGTGATGAAACAAGATTTTTTTTTGTGTGCCAAATGAGATCTTTTTCTTTTCACTTCATCACTCAAACATTGCAGTAAGCTTGCGTAGTAGTCACCAGTGAATACTTTTACCCTTTTCCAAGTAATCAATACAAATAATTCCCTGTGCATCCCAGAAAACACTCACCATAACCTTGTTAGCTGACAAAATTGAATTTGCCTTTTTTGGAGTTGGTTCACCTGGCGCAATACACTGTTTTGACTGTGATTTACTTTCTGGAGTGTAGTGTGGTATTGAAGTTTCATCCATGGTAATAAGCCGTCTCAAAAATTCACTGGGATTTTTATGGTAGAGCTTCATTTTCTTAACAGAAACAGTTTTTCTTTGCAACTTTTGATCAGATGTCAACAAACGCGGCACCCATCTTTGACAGACCTTGTGAAAGCCCAAAACATTACTTAAAATATTACCTGCACGTTCTTTTGATATGTTATAGCCTCTGTTATATCAAACAACTTTAATCTGCGGTCTTCCAGTACCAAGCGATGCATTTTTTCAATGATCTCTGGAGTTGTAACTTCTACAGAGCGTCCAGAGCGAGGCTCGTCACTAGTGCTCTTACGTCCCATTTTAAACTCTGCATCCCACCTTTTAATCACTGAATATGAAGGGGCAGAGTCTTTCAATGTACTGTGCATCTCCTTGTTGATTTCTTTAGGCCCTTCAAATAGAAGTATTTAAACATTGCTCGTTTTTCTAAATGCTCCATTTTCGTGAAAACTCTAAAGTTGTCTTGTTTAAAATGCTCTCATTCAAAAACTAAACAAGCTATTGACCTATAACTATGGATACAGACTAGTCTAAAGTTAAGTTATACGATGCTTCCGTCTAACTGGCCTAGTAGCACCATATCTGTGTGCGGCGTGGGACATATCAGCCGAGCCTCTTACATTGATATTATTCATCCTAAGGCAATAATATTATTTAAATGACATTCAAAATTATCTACTAAACTTGATACTTGATATAAATATTGTTAAAACTCCCAAATATCCCTTCCTCTATATCGTTTTATTAATCATCTCACTCAGCCTTTGCTATGTTTGTCCGTTTCAGGATTGGAAGTGTCAGCAACGATATTTCAGAGCGGCGTAGCAGGAAAAAGGATTATCTGTGGAACTCTCTGCGACCCTCGGCCTTTGGCTAGCTGCAGGGGTAAAGGCACCTCCCATTGGAGGCACTGAACCCTCAGTGGGACGGGATCTGCCGGCACTCTTGGTTCCGGCCAGCCAGCGTGTCTTCACAACTCATTCCTCCCTCCTGAGGCATCCCGCAAACCTATTCTATTCTATTAATATGATATGCCTACTTGATAGCGTAATGGCTGTTGAGCTAAACATTAGCTAACAGTTACAAAATTTTATCTTCAAGCATTATTAACTTACTTTATTTCTGTCTGTCTTGCTCTCTTTCTTTCTTACTTACTTAGTTTCTTTCTTTTTTTTTCCTTTCTTTCTGTGTTTACCCTCCTCGTATAGATTATAACTAATTGCCTTAATTATAGTTAAGAGTTAACAACACCAAAAATTACAACAAACATAATTATGACACATTTTCCAATAATGTGCAGTTTTATGTAACAGAGGAAAAATATAATTATATCAGTGACCAAGCTGCCAGATAATGGTGCATTTCTTCAAACGATAATTTTTTTTAAGTCTAACCTGAATAGCATTATATTCTCTGCATTTAAATTCTATAACGTAATAATATCAACTTCAGGAGACGGAGCTATAGCACACACTACTAGAATTTCCATGGAACATCCTTAAACAAGGACCAGTATATAGGTCATACAATGAAGATGAAGAAGAGATTGCTTTTTTTACCTCTTTTAATTTAAAGCCTTAGGTAGAACATCTACAATTTACTCGTATTTTAAACCCAGAAGAAGAAATCTAATAAAAAATTTGAAATCTACTGCTTCCCATTAAAGGAACAGACTATTTATCTAAAATGATAAACTTCGACAGTTTCAGTGTTAAGGAAAGGTATAATCCATGCACACATTTATGTAAATCAAATCAAATTCATGACAGGTGATTTCCGGCTCTTTGGAATCAAATCATATCGAAATACGGAGAGGTTATATGTCTCCAAAGAGGCCAGATTACTTTGTAACCATGAGTAGACCGAGCTTTGCACATTTTGGCGGCCTCTATTATGAGCCTTAAATCAAATAACACCTTTACTAAACTACTTGTACGTTAATCATTTTAAAGCTTATCGGAAGTTGACAATAATTCCAAGAGAAAGTAAAGACAAATGCGGACACATTTGCCCTGGAAGTCCCAAAGCTTATGCAGAAGGAGCCGATTGTCTTTACAATTTGTTGCTTGCATATAAAACCTATTACACTTGCATATAAAAATAGAAAAGTTAATTTGATTGGAGGACCTTACGTAAGAGAGAAATAGTTATTAATCTTTAAATTGAAAACTAGAAACTAATTACTCTCTGAAACGGCAAAATATGAGATTTTTGTTGTTGTTACTATAATTATTATTATTAATATTATTATTACAAACGTGAATCTACCTCGAGAATATAATAACATGAATTTTGGATATTTGTTCAATCAATTTTTACTTTCTCTGCATATACTGTATACATAGTGTATAGAGAAGGTGTTATATTGAACACAAAAATTCAATACTGAGATTTCACCAGAAATACACGATTAAGGGTGTCATGTATCCAAACAAATACCTTTTAGAAAAAGGTCCGTGTATATGTATTAAACCTATTCATGCTCCTTTTGATGATGAATAATGAAATTAATACACTTCTAAATAAAGTTCTTAAAAAGAGGATTTTTGTTGAATTATTGGGCATGAGAAAAGAGAGATGGCGGCGTCCGCATGTGGAATTTGTGATGGACGAAGCGGCATCTGGGAGGGTCTTCTCTGGGTCTTTCTATTTCCCCCGCCACTCATTCCACCAATTGCTCCTTTCCATCATCAATTCCGCTTACAGTTCATATCATCCACTTCCTCATGTTCATGCCTGGCTACGAGCCGACCCCTCGTAATAGGTTCTCCCTTCTGTGGCTTCGTTGGCTCCCCGACAGGCTTCTGATACCTAGGCATTGACTTGTATGTCCTAGGGGGGGGTCAGTCCTACAGCTATGGGGAGGGTAAGCCGATTACGAAACTAAAGAAAACAGAGATTAACTCTGTGTATCTGTGTCCGCGTGTCTGTGAACAAGATAACTCAAAATCGAAAAGTCGGTAAAATATCAAACTTGGTATTTAAGTTTAATATATTTCAAGGATGCGACACGAAGGTTTTGAGGAAAATCCCCCCGATGCAAATTATATTTTACATGGAACAAATAGAAAAATTTATTTCTCAAAAAGGGCTCAAACGATTCTGATTAAAATACCGAATATTAAGTACATTTACATCACAAATAAAATGTATATCTTACATGTTTTGGGAATAGCCTCTAAAGATCTCTTCATTCAGTGTTAATTTTGCGTAAGCAGTAAACCGCATAAGATAAACGAAAACCTACTACACAATAAATGTAGATCTGGTTAAAATACAACTTACATTTTATTGCGTAGAATTGATTATTTCCGAAATATATCTTATTATTGATTTCAATTTTTAAATACTTAAAACTTTTCTCTTACGGAAAATCTTCGACTCTTGGCAGTGTAAAGAAACGAATTTCAATCACATGGCAACCTGCTTTTAAAAAGTATGACTATCGCTTTAGCCTAGTGTATCCCCTTATTTTGCTTCTATTTACAAGGAGGCAAGTAAAAAGACATTTCTGCTAATGTTTATTTTGATCAGTATAAAGGGATAGAATAATAAGTTTTTCAAGAATAATTTGTTACAGAGATGTGGAGAAAGTCATGTGAATGGAACACATTAGGTTTTCTTTTTTTTTTTTTTTTTTTTCTTTGGGACTATCTCACTACTTTGACTGTATGATCAAGGATCATACTTATGATCAGAGGAAAAATAAATAGAAGCAAGTTGACGGTGCCACGATTTGCATATGGTTATTCAGTATGCAACTTTATGGTATGAGTTGTCTAACATCCTGTCTTGGAATTAATGTGGCTACTGTTGCTAAGGCCAGTTTTCGTTTAAACAGCAGGCTGGATGTCGAGCAAAACAGTATCAACTAACCTACTCATCAACGGAACAAGAATAATGACATCTGTGGTCGAGTGGTCAGTGGTTTTTTTTTCTTCTTTTTTTTTTTAGCTCAAAAGCACATCTTCTGTGGATCTTTTTCTTATGTGAGGTCCTAGTTCCGCTTAAATAAAACACTCTGATAAGGTTACTCCAAACATAATGTACTACTGCCATTTTTTTATTTCTTTTTTTAAATGTTCATATAACTAACAAACTATTACGTTATTATGTATGCAATCGTAAAAGGTCTGGTAAAGAAAGATAGGATTCTGGAAAAATTGGAAGTGTGTATTATATTTGTAGAAGCCATGGTTGGAATGGCACTGTCCGGTGTTGCTGGATCAGATTCCATCTCTCAGTGTATAAAAATTGCTTTAGTTTGGGCTGTATATAATCAGCGGGCTTGCCCAACGCGTGTAACCTTTTAAATGTGCCTATTAACAACCACGGAAGGAAATTGAATAATCCCCCATCAGTAGATTCAGACGTAAAATGCAGATTGGTGAAGGCTTTCAATCGCCAGGTATCCAAGTGCGACATTTTCCCCAAACCTAAGTCCATATCACTGCTTTACCGGAACATTCCAGCAATCGATGTGGAAGGGAGGTTGCTGCATGGAAAATTGGGCAGTTGCTGGAGATGGTCATTTGGTGGCGATATAATTTGTCTGCCGTAGGAAGAATTTCATTCACCACCTCATAGGTTACCGCTATCCATTCCACATTAATATGTAAAGGCCAAAACAGCTCTAAATGCGTTTCCAGGGCAGTTGTGGGTATTTCAATTGGACATGTAGGGTAACATTAACAGGTCGCCGAAGAGAAGCATAAACATCCTTAACAGAGCGAAAATGACCTCTGTTAACCTTCTCCAGTGGTAACGCACTGGAAAGCATAGTACATAGCATGAAACACGTTCGCTCTGACTCCAAAATGACGCATATTGTCGTTGTAATATTATATCCACAGGGTCACCTTTATCATTCAGGACGCGCCGGAATAGCTTAAGCATTAATGCCTGGGACTGGAGAGCCACAGCCCCAACTGCCCTTAGGGAGACGCAGTTGGGTACGCGCAATGCGACAGAGCTTTCCGGTACATTTAAAATATATCATTATCTGTTCAATTCTTTGGCAATGACGTTTCGTCAGTGGGAAAACATGAGCAAGGAACCAAGTTCTGCTCAACGCAAAACAGTAACAGAACCATATCCGCTGTACCACATTCAACAATGTGTTTTCTGATTTTACATGACACCACGTAAGACAGTATTGCGAGATGTCCAATTGTATTTCCTCATGTCCAACTCGTTGTCACTGAAGTAGATGACCAAACTCTTCGTTTACTGCACAACAGGAATGTTTAAAGATGAGGTATCTGTAGGCTATAATCCAATTGGTAATATCTCAGACTTTCACAAATTAAATGTCATTCCGCAACTATCCACATATTGCTATAAACAATCCCTCAAGCGAAGAATATCTCAGTGTGTGGTAACCAGCACAGTAACATCATCTGCATATGGTCATACTGTCAGTCGTTGCCCATACACATCGACTCCAGGAAGAGCAGATTGCAGTCGTCCTAGCAGTGGATTAACATACAGGATGAACAATATCATCCACATGGGACAACCTTGACGAACAGAGCGTTTAACCGGTTAAAAACCCATTGCAGAGTACTTTGGATGACGCAATATCATGCAGGGCTCGGATAAGGCTCGAAAGCTTTTGAGGCACTTTCGAAACCGCCCAAGTGTTTCCATAGCCCCTCGTGAACAACACTGACGAAGGCGTTTTCTAAGTCTAAGTTGATTATAGTAGCAGATTTCTGTTTTCCTGTGTATAATACAATATACAGTCTCTCGCAGCAGCCGACGTACAGTGAATGGTCGCTCCTTTATGTAATGCAACCTGGAACTCAATAATCTGTGGTAGAATCTTTTGCATACGAGCACCAATGATTTTAACAAACTATTTGTACTCACAGTTCAATAACGTGACTGTCGGAAATCCTGTGGTGTCTTCGGCTCAGCACTCTTCGAAATCTAAACAATTATACCGTCTGCAAAAATGGACGGCGCTCTCTCTGCATTCCACATTCCCTGGAAAACTTGAAGTACTTCCTTCCGAATGTAAGGTCAGCAGTACTTGCAAAATCAGATCCTGGGGATGCATGCATTTTGGAGGCCTGGACCACTTCCAATAACTCCGGTGCCGCAATTGGTAAGCGATTCAAAGTAAACTGGAACAAAGTCTGACATATACCTCTCTGTGGTGTGGGAGAAATCTGTGGGTATTGACAATCTTTGTCTGTAGAAGGTTTGCAATGCTTGAAGAATACCTATAATATTGGAAATGTTTGTACCACCCACATCTAGTTGAATAATAAGCTTTCGGCGCCTATGTTTACGTTCCTTTGTCATGTGGTAAAAACTCGCCTGTTTCCCATGCATTACCTCCGCCGAATTCACTCTAGCCAAATTTCCCTGTAGCTCGCGTGTTTTTCGAGCCTTGATGTGTTCTTTGATGCCTTTCACGAGATGTTGAACATCTTCTCAGCTTTTATTATAAATTTAATATCTTCACTTTGCTGCTGGCGTATATGAAGTTCATGAAGGACATGAAGATAATATTTCATAGCTTTCCTCCTAGCCAGAGCTCGTCGGCAAGCTGCAGTCGAAAGAAGGAAGTTGGTTTTACACACCCGCCAAGAGGCTTTATTTGGTGTTAGCAGAAGGAATTCCCGCAGGGGGGACCGACATTTTTGGACAAAACTTCCTTATCCGTAAGCAAGGAGCAGTTAAGCTTCCACTAACCTCTGCCTCTATTGTAGCCCTACCTTCAGTAGCTTGAATGAGTGCGTTATGATCACTAAAGAACACAGATACAATTTCTGTGCGACGAATGCATGATAGCAGCACAGCCGGAACATATATACGGTCCAGCCTAGAAGCTGATTGCCCTTTCATGAAGGTAAGTAGCATCAGCTTTTACTCCAAGACTAGGAATTGTTCATGAATGAATTACATCTTCGGATGAAATTAGAATTCGTGTTAATACCTTTAACTGAATTTCTAGCTTATATGAAGAATAACATCAGATGACTGAAAAGCAAGTAAGCATGGACTGCGGAGCCATGCGTATGCTCCCAGGTGGCCTTCAGGCCCATTTGGTGCACCAACTGCTGCAAGGTGATACACCCATTAAAGTCTCCCCTTTGATCTTTGGCCGTCAGCCTACAATTAAAATCACCCACAAGCGCAAAACGTGCACCGAATGGGTTATGTGTCATGAGATCTTGCTCCCCCCTCCCAAAAAAAAAAAAAAAATCGTCTCGTTTCCGTTTATTACTACCAGCAAGAGCATAGCTACTCACAAAGGTGACGTTATCAAGTATTGCCGAAATAGCCCTATCGGAAGGATGGTACTCAAAGCTGTGTAATTGTAGTCCTTGTTGGTAAACAGTAACCCCAGAACCAAGATTGATCTCGTAATCGAAGTCATACAAGAAATCCAGTTTACAAATATTAACCTCCTGTAAAAACACATATATATGCCATTATCTATCAAGAAGTCCCTTAAAAGTCGTGGTTTAACCAACTGTCGCAAGCCGTAAACGTTAAGCGAAGCTGAAGATCTAGAGGCATCTAAAGGAAAGAAATTGTATCCGAGACGGTGCCAGATGAGAAGTACCAGTAAGCACTACAGAACCAAAGCACCTCAGTTACCTGTTTCCAGGTACGAGTCATCCTTATTAACTTTAGATGAGCATTGTAGATCCGCAAAACCTTATCTGTCATCCGCTGCCGAGCGTTTACCAGTCTCTGCTACGAGCCGGAGTGTTACTTAACAATTGTGGTACATCCTGCGGTGGCTGTCGCGCCGAGATACATTCTCGCTCCAATCGCCTGTGCTGGCCTCGTAGCCGAGGATCTCGACTAAATAGGGAAAAACAACCCTTCTGCCTCGATTGCAATATCTCACTCACCGACATCTCTACCTGTTCATCACTGAAAATCTGCATGGCTGCGTCCTGAGAATTGGCCGATGGAGTGGTTACGGAAGGCATTTCCAAAACATCCCGAGGCTCAACAATAAGTGTGGACTATCGACATCTACAGGCTCGGACTTCACATTGCGGTGTCTCCTCCACTGCAGAAATAATGCTTTCAGCATTTGAAGGTTGCCGTAAAGTATCCACATAAGCCGGTTCCACGGCGGAGGTTCTCGTCGTCCTGGCTTCCAGCACGAGATGTGCTAGCACCCCCCGGCTCGCTGAAATTTGCCGGTCGATTCCTGGGATTTATGGGAAGCTTCGTTGCACGAAGTGGACAAGCTGCTTTTAAATGTGTAGTGTCATGACACAATTGACAAGCTTGGGGTTGGCCACCAAATATGTATGTATCGTTATTGAACTAGCCGGTGTAGTACGTTTCAACACCATCTTCACTGCAGGTACACCATTGTTAGACGGAGAAGATACTGGGATCTCTATTTTTGGCAGATGTCTTACATTGTACCGTATTTACTCAATTCCTATGATAACACTGTGAGTGGCACCTCGAACATTAACTGTATGTTGGTCACCCGGTGTAATTTTCACGTTTGTGATTTCGTTGGAGGCGTATGTAAAATGCTGCTATAACAATACCGCTGATATTTTTGATAGTGTTTAACGCCCACTTTTACTACCATGGCACCGCAGGCGATGATACTGTTGATACCTGGAATGAAGATGGAGCACCGGTGGAATGCGATGGCGGGGGAAACCGGAGAACCCAGAGAAAACCCGCCCCTTGTCCATCACAAATGTCACCTGCGGTCGCTAGGATCTAGGGACCGCTGATATCAGTTTCACATAGATCGCTTTTTCTCTGGAGAGTGTCCACTTGATCTGCTTGTAGCCCCAAGAAGTTTACTGGCCACTGGTGGATTTCTATTGTAGTTGGTTTACTCGCCGTTATATCAAACTGAATTTTGATAGTGTTCACACGTTTGTAAACTGCCATGATTACCGTTGAAGACTCAGAAAACAGGTATGAAAAAATATACCCAATTTAACAAGCGCGCAGACACTAGAACTGTTAATATATGCAGCAGCACACAAAACAAAACAACTCTTGCTAGTGCAGGCCGGGAACACACACAGCGGGCAGACAACCTCACGGCACGCCAGGCTAACACTGTGTTCGGGATTTTCAACCCAGAGGTTCTCGGTTAGATTCTCAGCTAAAGTGGGAAGTCTCTTTCATACAAATCATTCCCTTCTAGAAGTATGACAGTGGAAACCAATGAGTGCGTTTCATGATAAAAACATCTGTTGTGTTCCATTCACATGACCTTCTATAACTGCTCCATAAACAAACTTTCCATACAAAAGATTATTATACTTACGCCATGCAAACATTGTGAGAATTTGTCTAATTTCTTGATTCCCTGTTAGTAGAAAGGAAATAAATAAATACAGTAAGCTAAAGCGATAGTCAAAACTTTTTATACAAAACAGACGAAAAGAAAAATGTCTCCCATTTCAGAAAAGTTGAATTACCTTAAAACTGATGACTCGAAATATCTCGAAAGTGGTTAACACTACAAAAATGTGTATGACACATGTGTGTTTTAATCAGATCTACATTTTTTGTGTGGTAAGTTTTTGTCTCTCTCTTATAGTTTACCGGTTATACAAAAGTTGTACAAAAGTCATCCAGAATTAAGAGATCTTCAGAAGCTGTTCTCAGAATTCAACATACCGTTTGTCATGAAAATATCTTAAACATTTGACATTTTGATATAAATCGTTAGAGCCATTTTTGAGACAGTTAAAATTTTCAACAAATGTTCCATGTAAATGGTAGTTGGGGGCGGGGGAATTTTTTTGAAAATCTTCCTGTCGCACCCTTGGAAGACACTGAACTTAAATATCAAGTTTCGCATATAACCAACTTTTCGTTTTTGAACTATGCTGCGCAAAGTCACACACTCAAACGCACACACACAAACACACACACGGACATGTTTTTGGAGATTCAGGGGACCTCATAACATGCATTTCTGATGAAATCGCCATATCAAATTTTTGGATGGAAAGCAACATATACAGGTAGAGAAAGTAAACATCTGATGTGTTCCGTGCACATGACTTTCTCTACATCTCTGCGACAAATTATTTTTATTTTTTATGTAGCTGAACGTCCTTTTACTTGGTCGGACGATGAATGCAATTGGTGAAATGATACTCCTAAAATCACGGAATATTGAGTAATACGGTAGGTATCACCAGCTAGATGCGCAGTAAACTTCTGTGCTGATGGCGTCAGCTAGTGTAGCGGTCGCTAGGTGGTTGCTCTCATTACAATGACAGTGTTTATGATGATTTTGATTGTTCAAGTTTCTTGTGATTGTTGTATGTGATGGATTCAGTTATGTAGAAGGGATGATCGTTTCTCTCCAGATAATTCCCGCATTGGTTCCATACATTTTGACAAGGAAGATTATGAACGAGATTTAAAAGCGGAACTCCTCAAACCTGCTCCTAGAAAGATTAAGAAACATTGCTGTACCATTAAAGTTCGAAGGCTTTCACGGCCGGTGTTAGAATCACTTATAGAAAACAAAACCGGGCTTGTAGGCCGTGGTCCACTGGGCTTCTCCCTTCGTTCCCCAGACGTTTCGCCTGCGTCTGCGGCAGGCATCATCAGTGGCGTGTACATCTCCGTGGTCTCTCAGTAGCGACTGAGAGACCACGGAGATGTACACGCCACTGATGATGCCTGCCGCAGACGCAGGCGAAACGTCTGGGGAACGAAGGGAGAAGCCCAGTGGACCACGGCCTACAAGCCCGGTTTTGTTTTCTATAAGTGATTGCTGTACCACATTTAAATTTAAAATTCTCTAATGACTTCTATCAGAAAGTTAATAGTCCTAAGAAAAGAAGACAAAACGGCTTCTAAACAGAGATGTAAAACAATAGTAAATGCTGTGTAAGAAGAAAAACACAGAAAATATTAAGTAAATATAGTAAATATCTCCGAAAATCCTGTTACCTCTCCCTCGTCATTTAACACGGCACCTAAAAATATAGAGGACATTAAATCTGAAGTTTAAGCACTTGGAAGTCACAATTTAAGATTAGAGAAGAAAGTAACAAGTTTAGAAAATGAATTGCAAAAAGTACAATCCGAAATGTGTAAGTTAAGACGCGTTGAACGTGCATTCCAGCAAATGTTCTCATTTTGCCAGCACAAGCTTTACTTACAGGTACATATAAAAATTGGGACTCTGATGACATTGGCCCAATTCCTCATATCACAGGAATCATTCAACTAAGTGTGTACCTATTACAACAGAAAGCAAGTTCTGTTAGTGAGTATGAGAAGGATCTTGTACTGAGCTTTGATGAGATGAAAGTGAAATCCGATTTTTAATATGACAACACAGAAGACACAAGTTGCGGTCTACAGCTTAGCAGGAAAGTGGAATACAATATACCACAATTTTGATGAGAAGTAACAAAAGAATTACTAACAGACATTGTTCAAATGGTCGAAAGGAAGGTTTCAAGGTCCCCTTTATTCTGTGTTATGGAAGGATCAAATAAGACTTTTTTCTGTAACCTTGAAATTATAAGAGAGAGATCCTACATCTCGCATCCTGCTATAGAAGCTGAAAATCGCCGCTTACGGGTTTTCTGCGACATTCCTTGAAATTATTCAGAAGTCATTTATTGGACGAAGGATTTGTTTTACATAATGGTAAGGAAGTCACAAAAGGGGTTTCTGAAAAGCACTATTATGCTAAAAAAAGATTCGTTTTTTGATACAGTAGACCCTAACAGGTGTATTTCCGCTAAAATCTTGATATTAAATGTTTGGTGGAGTGCATAATTTCTCTACCTACGTACCATGTACTATGCAAAGTAAAAATTAATAAAAGCCCGCCATTAATAAAGCTACAATTCGGCGAGAGAAAAGCACCAACACTATTAGTTGCTATCTAAGTGAAAGACCCCAATATGTTAAAGGGATATATGTAAATGAAACAGTTAAAAACTTAAAATAATGCACCGGTAGACCACATAATAGAGCATCAACCGATAATAATTGCACAGTGTGATAAAATATTAGAATTTATTTTGACTTAAAAACTAATAACAGATAAAGCTTGGTTATAATATTTTAAAGACTTTATAATAATGCTCAGTATCCATATTTTCATTATCTAGAAGCACATTTAAAACAGAAGGGAATCACTCACTTTCGATGTCCATAATTGTGTAATGAAGTAAACCTCAACTTGCATTATTTCAGAAATATTAACTCCAAATTGAAATGCAATTTGAATTGCTGCATTTCTTCTCAGTTATATGGAATCCCGGACCCCGATAGCTCTATTTTCACACTTATGAGAGGTTAGACATAAGAATCGTCCAATGGTGTTTCCATTACTATCGTAAATATGCCCAACATAGTGAGGAGTGTCCAAATAAAGACAAAGGCTCCTACATATAATCGGTAAACCAGTTATTTCCATTTGATGATTACCTACTTGTCTTTGATAACGGGATGGCTAAATATTGCTAGTGTTTCTTGATTTAAAAAACAAAAAAAAAAACCAAAAAAACAACTATTTAATCATTGTCTGAACGTATTGGGGAGGAAAACTATCATGATACTCCTTTACTAAAAGTGAGAAGAGAATCATTTGTGTAGCATAGGATTGAAGGTAAACAGGGTCTGGTAGTGAGCGGGTAATGTGCTGGACACCCATGATTGGAAACTTGGTTGGGAATTCCAGCTGTGAAAGCACCTACTTACTTTCTCTACACGTACTGTGTACATAGTGTATACAAAAGGTATTGCACTCCACCCAAAAATTCGATACCAAGATTTCACCGGAAATATATGTTTTACGGCAACCTGTATCCAAGAAAAGCATTTTTAGAAAAAAGTCCGTGTGTCTGTAAACACGATAACTCAGAAACGAAAAGTCGGTAAAATGCCAAACTTGATATTTAAGTTTAGTTAATCGTGTCCAGGGATACGACACAAAGATTTGCAGAAAAACTTCCACTCCACAAACTACCCTTATATGGAAAGAATTTTGAAAGTTTTGATCCACAGCAAAAATCTATGGGACGACACCATTAGCAAAACCCCAGACCTTTCAATAAGCTTCCGCGAAAAGAAATCCATACGCCTTACACCACCACAAAACAGCTATAAACAAACAACAGTTGCAATTTATGTAAATAAGTTTATAATTTCATGGGGATGAATTATTGGTTGAATTATAAACTTGTTAAATGTAAGGCTAAATCACAAATGTTACCTAACCTAACAGGAAAGTTACTTAAAACAAATAGTGTAAATGAAGTAAGGTATACTTCGTGGGAGATTTTCATTCTTTCACTTTTTTATTATAACCAATAATTGTCAAGGTCATTGTATTATCTACTACATGTAGAAGTTATGTATTCTTATTGTTAAATATCCATCTGCACTTAAAAATGTGAAGAAATGAAAGGGCATTTTGACGCAGAATTTAAATTTGAAGCAATCTAGGCAACTAAAATTAAAACTATACTGCCCTAAAACAGCACTAAAAATCATAAAAAATTATTGTTTGGCACGTGAAAGACAAGAAAATGTATGTGAAGAAATTAAAAGGCGACGTTATCGCTCCATGATACGCACGAAAACTTCTTAAAGGGGCGTGTTTACGAAAGTGATATAGCCAAGGATACGTAATATATAGCTCGTCATTATTATGTATAAAATAACTAAGAATTCGTATTTATGAAAGTATATTAAGCAGCTAAAGCCTAAATAAACATGTACTATGGGAGGAGGAGGAGGAGGAGGAGGAGGAGGAGGAGGAGGAGGAGGAGGAGAACAAAAGAAATTACTATATACCGGATGCTGTAATTTGTTTAAGAATGTAACAAAGGAGGAGCACAAAACTTAACAAATAACTAATTTAGAATAGTTCATAATTGTACGAACATTATTACATAAGTTATTTAAATTCATTAGTTTTAATTACCAGGAGCATATAAAAATGTATATTGTATATGTATTTCACGAACAGTGGGAACAAGGAAATGGTGACGTGCAGATTACAATGCTTAAAAACAACCATTTTCAAATTTATGTGAAGACTTTCTGACTTTCTCTACATCTCTGCAACAAATCATCTATTTACTTCATGCTAATCGAGAAAAAAGTACCAGAAATAGTCTTATTACTTGCTTCCTTACAAGGAGAAGCGAAATAAGGGAGTACCATAGGTTAAAGTATTAGTCAAAAGCTGGTTGCTATGAGACCGAAGTTCCTTTGTTTGTATGGACAGGAGTTGACAAATTTCTGAAAGTACGCGTTTTTTAAAAACTGAAACCAATAACAAGGAATAGTTAAAAAACGATCAACTCCACACAAAAAATATACGACATAAATTGTGTGTTTTAACGTGCTCCACAATTTTTGTGTGGTAAGTTTTTGTCCACTCTTACGGTTTAGCAGTTATGAAAAATCCGTAAAATCCATCCAGAATAAAATAGTCTTTAGAGGCTATTCCCAGAAAATTCAAGATATACATTTTATTTGTCAGGTAAATATCTTTGATATACAATATTTTAATCAAAATCGTTAGAGCCATTTTTGAGAAAATCAATATTTTTGAAAAAAGTTCCATGTAAAGGGTAGTTGGGTTGGGGGGGGGGATTTTCTTGAAAATTTTCGTGTCGCATCCTTGGTAGATACCAAACTTAAATACCAAGTTTGGTATTCAACAGTCTTTTCGTTTTTGAGCTAAGCGGTCCACAGACACACAGACACGGACCTATTTCTGAAAAAATGTTTTATGTATTCATGCATTTCCGGTGGAATCTCGATATCGACTTTTTCGATGGAATGCAGTACCTACCCTCTCCATACACTATGTACATAGAACGTGTAAAGAAATTAATTAAAATTATAATTTCAAAATACATTCCCGGAAAATCCTTGAAATGCTTTGTACAAAAGTCATGATTTGGAAACCCGTTTATTTACCAACCTCAACTTTTACGCTAATTTCATTTAGAAACAATTTAAAGTAGCTGCAGTTGAAACGGAGAGCCTGCGGCAAAGACCTCTCTCTCTCTCTCAGAGGTGGCTGGCTACTGGCTGTGTCTTTTTATGAGTAGCTGCCCATGTGTCTTGTAAACTAGTTATTCTTTAATTGACGTCATATTTTAAAAGCAGAGGAAGGCCAGTTGCTTGTTACCTTATGACGATACTCTATAACCTTACCTCTGCAACACTAAACAAATATTTTACATGTTATTTATTACAGTAGAGCGGCAGTAGGTTAGTTGGTCAGAGGCACAACTCAACCTGTGGGTTCGATTACTTCAAGTTTTGAGATGCTCAGGCGTTACGAGATGATCCGACGAAAAGTCGGTTATGTATCAAACTTTTTAACTTAATTTTTATGGCTTAACGCACTTTAACCTGGTTGGTCATATTGCACGAGGAATATATCGTTGAAATGATGCTCAAAGGGTTCCATGGAGTTTTAAGTTACTCGACCTTCGTCTTCTCAAAATAATGAAAAATCCCGAAAAGAAAACCTTATCCGGGTAACTCACCCTAAGTGAGATTTGAACCGCGTCCTTTTGAATGTGACGCAGACACGCAACCGAGGCGGGCATACCGAACTTGACGTTTTGTCGAAAATGGCTCTAATGCATTTATTTAATATATTTTGATGACGAATGAAATGTATATCTTGAGTTTTCTGGATAATTTTTCTGTAGTTCTCTTCATTCTGGACAACTTTTACATAACCGGTAGCCTGTGAGAAATAGACAAAAACGTAATGCATAAAAATGTGTATGTTGCCAAAATACCCAATTTATGTCAAATATACATGAGTATATATTTATAGTTCACTGTTCCGAGAGATTCCTTTTTATAGGTGTTTTCCTCAAGAGGGAAGTGATTATTCGTTTTCCTTTCTCCTCGACAAGCAAAGAGAACGGAATTTCAGAACCATTATATAGCGACCAGCTCTTTAAATATTTGACTATCGCTTAAGGCGACTACATTCTCCTAATCCCGTTATATTCACAAGGCAATTTTTAATAAAAGCAGTTTTGGCTATGTTTATCTCGATTAACGTGAAGCAGCTAGAAGAAGTGTTATTAATGCTTATTATTTGAATGATGGGTAGAAAAGGTCATGTGAATGTGCCAGAATCATTTTTAAACGCATTTCCATTTAGCTGTAGCAGAAAACACCCGCACAAACAGAAGCTTGTGGAGGGTGGAACTCTAAAATCTTTGCTATAAAATATGCTTGAAATAAATATGGATTTAGTTCAGGGTTTATTCAACTTTTATGTCAATTAGTGTTAATTAATTGTTTCTTCCACATTTACAGATTCAGACTGAAAAATTCAATGCCATAATCGGGGTTCGAATCACGGACCCCTGGTCACCGTCCTGCCACTGTAACCATGGTAACACGCCGAAACATGCCACTAAATGGACTCCCATGTTTCGAGCTAAACCACAAAGATATCTCAAATTATTTTGAGATGGCGACTAACAATGTCGTAAGCACTATAAGTCCCGAACTTGACATTTTGACCAGCTGAATTAGTGTTAATTATTTCTTCCGCACTAGATGTGCGTAGGACAGGAATCGGAAAGACAATCAGAATTAAAAATGCAATGCTACAGCCAAGATTCAAAACATAGAGCCCCTCCCCTGCCCGCTCCGTGGCCGAGTAGTTAGGTCATTCGCCTTTCACCAAGGTGTCAATCTCAGGCCACCGCAGGTAAGATTTGTGGTGGACAAAGCGGCGCAGGGCGGGTTTTCTCCGGGTTCCCCGGGTTCTCCAAGCATCACATTCCCCCGGTGCCCCATCTTCGTTCCACATATTCTCAGTGGCATTGCCTCCGGTGCCATAGCGGGCGTTAAACACTATAAAAGTCTGATGTTCCATTCACATGAGTTTCTTTACATCTCTACAACAAATTATGGTTAAAAAGCTTATGCTTCTACTTACTTCATGCTAGTCCAGGAAAAATAGCAGAAATAGTCTTATTACTTGCTTCCTTGTAAGTAGAATCGAAATAAGGGAGTACCATAGGTTAAACTGATAGTCAAAAGCTGGTTGCTATGTGACTGAAGTTCCTCTGTTTGTATGGACAGGAGTTGACAAATGCCTCTATAAGAAAAGTATGCTTTTTAAAGCTGAAACCAATAATAAGGAATAACTCTAAAACGATTAACTCCACGAAACAAATGTACGTAACATAAACTGTGTGTTTTAACGTGCTCTACATTTTTTGTGGTAAGTTCTTGTCCATCTCTTACGGTTTAGCAGTTATACAAAATTCAGTAAAATCCATCGATCTTCATAGTCTATTCCCAGAAAATTCAAGATATACGTTTTATTTTTCAGGTAAATATCTCTAATACACGACACTTTAATTAAATTCGTTAGACATATTTTTGATAAAATAAAAATTTTCGAGAAAAAAACTTAAATACTAAGTTTGGTATTTTGCTGACTTTTCCTTTTTGAGTTATCGTGTTCACAGACACACGGACACACACCCACGCGCGCGCGTGGACCTTTTCTGAAAATGCTTTTTTTCTATACAACATATATTTTCAGTGAAATGTCGGTATCGAATTTTTGGGTGGAATGCAATACCTCCTCTATACACTATGTACATAGAACGTGCAGGGAAAGTAAAAATGGAGCCTCCGGTCGCCATCCAGCCGCTCCTAGCACTGAACCACCATGGCAACACGCCTTGAATTTAAACTTGATACTTAATATCTCAATTAAGCTGATATACATGTATTATTGTGGATCGTTTTAAAAGCCTAAACTCTCTTAAAATGTGTGTGTTCACTTAAATTGCAGTATCTATTTTTTTGGGATCCAACCTAACCCTTTCTTCACCTTTTAAGTGATGCAGAGATAGCATAAAAATATTTCCTTAAAATAATTAAATTATGCCTTTGCTTTCATTGCTAGGGTATTTTACATAACGTTGACTATCCAAAAATCATACCGAAGCAAGCAAGAAGCGTCAACTTTCGGAGGCAGCTGAAATTGGTGTAATTAATTTACCTTACATTCTACTTATAGATATTTTACTATTCATAAATGTGCAGCTAGTACTTCCGTTACAGGTTCTATTGTTACATGCGTTGCAAGTATATTAATTTTCCGAAAGCATTTGCATTCTTTGACAAGATCACTGTGAGAAGTTTATTTCTCAGTTATGGTTGAGAGACAGTTTACATGATTACGAATACCTTATTGCTTAGTATATTGCTTTCAAGTTAGCTGCGGCGTAAATAAGGAGATATAGCAGATAAAGTTGCACTTCCAGTTCCTCGCCTGACAAGGTTGTACAAGTCTCTAGGTTGTTTCTCAGGCAGAACTTCGTAAATAGTTTTTATTGTATCTTAAGGGTAGTTACTGCGACTAAGACATGTCAAGTCCACTTGCGAAAATTTGTAAAATATTGCCACTGAAAGACAGATGCTTTTAAGCCAACAAATTATCTTATACAACTATGTCTATCTGATTCATTATAGTATTCATTGCCTACATTCGCTTGTTAACTCAAGCATTGTTCGTCCAAACATTACTTATGTTATTCCATTGCATTAACCACCAGCTTTTGGACCCATTGTGTTTCGGCAACTATCAGCATCTGTAGAATGGTTACCGTTTATTTATTAATATCATAACACGTTAATAAAATTTAGCATATTGTACCACATCCTGGACTTCCCATCAGGATAAATTATACTCTTTTTTTGGCTGTTTTTTGCTTTTATTTCGATTCTATTTTTAGTTACTACAAGTTACAGACTATACTTTGGTATCCTAGTGTAATCTTACTGTAATTCTGGTCCAGAGTATTCTTATTCGTCATTAATGAAATTATCAGTTGCATTATCATTCTTGTTGATACGATCTGAATGAAAGTCACTATTTCAAATTTGGCAAACATTCCAATTCGTCTTCCTACACTCTCAATAATTCTCAGTCCTGATTTTCAGAAACAGTAAACAATATACGAATTCTAGTAATGGTTCCATATTCTATCATCCCCGTTCAATTACTAATAAATAGTTGGTGAGACATGAGATGCTTGTTCACATGTGTCTGTTGTCGAAGGCAATTTGGCAAAGTAGGAATTACATCTCTGGAAACGAAAATAGTTTGAAATATCGGGCTTCATGTAAGTTGGCACTCATGCCACATTAAATGAGAATAAAGGTTTGTCCAGAGGTCAGAAACTATCACTTCTTTAACTTTTGTAAACCACAAAATTCGAAGTTTTCAAAATATATACGTACTTAACTTTCCCTATTTGATAGTCACATAACAGTGACTCGACTTTGGTTCAGTCTTTCCTGTTTCTCGGTTTGCAAACTATGTGATTTAGTTTTGCGGAGTAATACTAATAAAACCAACAAATCTGAGCTAAAACCAACAATCAAAACTTTTGGGTAACCAACGGTAAATGCTATTACTTCGATAATAATGTATTTCAGCAATAGAGCGACTTATATCCATTTCTGACGCCACTTGTTTTTCATTTAGTCTAAAAAATTGTATTTAATAGTAAAACATTTGGTGTTGACATCAAACTGAATATCAGATAAAGTTTTTCTCTGCTCTCCTCTTATGTTTCTTATTACTTTTTCTACGCATACTATGTTCATAGTGTATAGAGAAAGTATTGCGTTCCACCCAAAAATCGATACCGAAATTTCACCGGAAATGCACGTTTTATGGTCCCCTGTATAAAACAAGTATTTTTAGAAAAAGCTTCGTGTGTTCCTGTGTCCGTGAACATGATAACTCAAAAACGAAAAGTCGATAAAATACCAAACTTGGTATTTAAGTTTAACACCTTCCAGGGATGCAACACGAAGATGTTGAGAAAAATCCCTCACCGCAAACTATCCTTTACATGGGAAAAAATTCGAAAATCTTGATTTTCTTAAAAATGGTCTAACGATTTTGACTAAAATACCGTATATTAAAGATGTTTATATTGCAATTAAAATGTATATCTTGGATTTTCTAGGAATAGCCTCTAAAGATCTCTTTATTCTGAATGAATTTTGCTGAATTTTTGCGTAAATGGTAAACCATAAGAGATAGACAAAAAGTTACTACATAAAAAATGTAGATCACAATAAAGCACACCATTTATGTCATGTACGTTTTTTTGTGGAATTGACCATTTCTGAGATATTCCTTGTTATTAGTTTCAGATTTAAAATAATTAGACTTTTCTCACACGGAAAGTGTAAACTCTGAAACGGATTTCAGCCACATGGTAACCAACTTTTATAAGATTTGACTATCACTTTAGTCTAGTGTATTCCCATATTTCCCTCCTAATTACAAAGAAGTAACTAAGACAATTTCTGCTAATGTTTATCTCCATTGTCGTAAAGTAAATAAAAGAATATGATTTTTAAAACTAGCCTGTTACAGACACGTAGAGAAAGTCATGTGAATGGAACACATCAGATTTTTGTGATACAGTAATCCGAGTATGTATTAAATACTGCAAATATATTTTGTCCATAGCAAATTGTTTCTTAAACACCACCGTAAAAAAGTTAATTGATCTACTTACAGTAGATAGATATACTCGTATTAGCATTAATACCTGAAACTTTGTCACTTTGGTGTGATGGACATTTTCTTCTAGCTCGTTTTCAAAGATGACCTTGCACCTTACAGAGCTGGAGATCTAGGGATGGCACAAAACCTAAATAGCCCCTACTTTTAGTAGCACTATTGCAAAATATTATATTTAAACGCTATTGATGGTTTATTACAATCTCTTTGGGCTTGTCTAAATATGTTGGATTTTCCTTTAGCCTTAAACATTTATTGTTTGCAAATTATGATTTCCAAAAGTTTGTTCCTTCAGAGCATCCCAGCACCATAAGCTTTGTCACAGTTATATTAGAAACATAAACAGATATTAAAGAAATGAAAGGGGCTGTGTTTTGAGCCATAATGAAAACAAGGTCTTTCTTTTTTCCTGAATTGTTTTAGTTCAATTTCACATCTCTTATAATTTACACTTATCACACATTTTATGAGGTACATAAAACACTTCAGGTCCTGGACCAGCGTTTAGCTGTCCTGCATATCTCAGTTGGCCAAAAGTTGTGAAAAGTTAAACAATTATTTGCTTATAGAAAACAAAACCGGGTTTGTAGGCCGTGGTCCACTGGGCTTCTCCCTTCGTTCCCCAGACGTTTCGCCTGCGTCTGCGGCAGGCATCATCAGTGGCGTGTACATCTCCGTGGTCTCTCAGTAGCGACTACTGGTACGTTCCAGTCCAGTCCAGTGTGATTGGCAGGCTGAGGGCAGCCCGAGGTGTGTTAGACGTGTCCCTGTTCTCAGAGAGAACTTAACCACGTTCTGACGGGATTGTGGGTTTTGTAGGATGGCGGGTGTGTATTGGGGTTGTGGAGTGACAGGAGGAGGCGAATATTGCTCCTCGACGGTTGCCTTGATGGTGCAACGGCCCTTGTGCACCGCTGGTGTGTTTTTATCAAAATGTTTCTTGAGGTTAAATTTTGAATCCAAGCAACTCTTGAAGGATAATAAGGAGCTTAGCCGTAGCAGCTGTTGGTGGTGCTCCTTCGTTACCGGGGATGCCCGCAAGCCATGCGTGGAAGCCGGTATCGCCTGAAGTGGCGGTTTGTGGGATCGTAATCCCCCAAGAGACCTAACGAGGGCGCTCCGATGGAATGGTAACCCTTCGTTGAATTTTGTTGCCCGACGCCTAATCTCGTCCTCCAGGTATGGTAGACCAGAGGCTTCGTGCAGGAGTCTCGTTGGAAAGCCTCGAGGCACAGAATAGATAGCCCGGAGACATCTATTCTGTACCCGCTGAAGCAACAGCAGACTGGAGTCTGCCGCCATGCCCCAGATCTCACAGGCGTAGATTAATAAGGGGATAATAAGAGCCCTCAAAAGGCGCAACCTAAGGGGAACCGTCATCGAGGACCTCAGCATCGGGTACAGTGAGGCCGCAGCCCCATTGCCCCGGCACCACAGCCCCCGGACGTGCTCCCTAAAAGTGACGCCCCTGTCAAGCTTCACCCCCAAGTAGGTGATGGTGTTGGTCCATTGTATCCTTCGTCTGAGGTACGTGAATGTGGGGAAGTTTGCGGGAAAGCGGCGCTTGGTGAAAAGAATAGCGTGGCTTTTCTCCGGATTTATGGACAATCGCCAACGCTCGCACCACTCTTGGATGAGGCAGAGGTGTCTCTGGATAGGGTTGAAGGCTCTGCGTGGGTGTTTATTTGTACAGTATAACAGCACGTCATCAGCATACTGAGCTATGTTGACTTGCTGCACTGTTGGTAGGTCGGCCATGTAGACGCTAAAGAGCGTAGGGGAAAGTACAGAGCCTTCGGGGACTCCGCCTCTTACTGGCCTAGGTGTTGATTTGTGTCCCGCAACTGAAACTACAAAAAATCTGTGTTTAAGATATGAGCGTAGTAGGTGTATGATGTGTGTCGGGAGCTCCAGACGGATGAATTTGAGGAGCAGACCCGCGTGCCAGGTCGTAGAGAAGGCTTTCTCCACGTCCAGCGACACTGCCGCAGTGTAGGCTCTGTCCTGGAAGCCCAGGGCAGCGGCCTCCACCACTCTCAGTAGTTGCTGGGGTGTAGAATGCCCAGGACGAAAACTAAATTGGTGATCTGGGATGGCATGAATGTCGCCCAAGAGAGGGGACAAGCGGGCTAGTATTAGCCTCTCGAAAACCTTCGAGAGAACTGATAGGAGACTGATGGATCGGTAATTGGATGGGTGTAACGGGTCTTTCCCCGGCTTCAAGATGCATATCACCCGGGCCTCCCTCCACTCGCGAGGAAAGTGGCACAAGGTGAGGCACATGTTGAAAACCTTGGTTAGAAAGAGTACCGCCTTGATGGGAAGGCATCGGAGCATGGCGGGGGTTAGTCCGTCAGGACCTGCTGCCTTTTTGGGGTTGAGGCGCCGGAGTGCGCCCTGGAGTTCGCTGGGTCGGATGACGGGAAGTCGGTCCGCCTCGTCGGGGGGGCGCCGAAGGTATCGACGCACCTCCCGCCGAGCACGGTCCGAGAAGTCTTCGTCCTGGGGGTCTTCTCGTGGCCTCATAGACCTTTCGAGGTAGTCAGCGAACACATCAGCTTTGGCTCGGGGTTCATAAGCCAGGCCTTGGGTGCCTTGGATTGGGGAGGTGATTTGACCTCCGCGGTGCCGGAGAGCTTTGGCAATCCTCCACACGTCGCCATCCTCGAGCCTCAAGCGGGTCATAGTCTCCTCCCACGCTCGCACCCTGTGCTCGCGTAGTTGGGTCCGGACCTCTCGGCGTAAACGCCTCAGGAGTGCTCGGTTATGTGGCGTGCGGTGACGCTGGTATAGTCTGCGGGCAGCCCAGGAACGGCGTACAAGCAGATGGAGTTCTAGGGGTAGGACATCTGGGTGTAGAGGAGCTGGGGTGTGAACAGTTAGGTTATGGGCAGTTCGCACCTCGATGGAGGTAAAGGATTGGACCGCAGCCTCTAGGGATGGGATGTCTGTGATCCTAGGGTTCGGCGGGATGGAGTCGTTGAGGCAAACCCTGACGCATTCCCAGTCAACGTCGCGGTTTTGAACCGAGACGTCGTGACTGGCAACCCGTGTGTTAACCTCAGCTAACACGGGATTATGGTCGAATGAAGTGCGTTGATCGATGTGAGAGATGTATGAAAAGGGAATTGTTTGATGATCGCGAAGTCAATAACGGATGCCCGTCCTTGACCTCGTGGATGGTGTGTGGGTTGCCAGGGGCCCTCTACTCTGAGTTGAGGGTCCGCATCTATCATGCGTATGATGTCATTGCCTCGGGCGTCCGCCCGGGGGCCGCAATGCCAACGCGGATGTTTGGCATTGAAGTCCCCGGCCAGGATGACATTAGGATGAAGGGCTAGGATGGAAAGGTAATCGTTTAGTACGAACTGCCTATGGGGTGGATGGTATACAGACACCAGTAAAACTTCCGTACCGCCTAGGTCAACACAGACAGCCGTGGCTTCCATGGTTTGAAGAGGTGGGAGCTGGATGGGTTTGTGGACTACCCTGTTTCTCACGAAGATCGCTGTGCCACCTCCTCGGCGGCCCACACGATCCACTCTGAGACAGTTGTAGCCCGGAAGTCGGAAAGGGGTATCTGGACGGAGATGTGTTTCGCTGACTAGCACAAGGTCTAGGGCAAATGAGCCGGCAAAATGCTGGAGCTCACTCCCCTGACCGTTCAGGCCACCCGCGTTCCAGAACGCGAATCGAAAAGAGGTACGAGACCTATTTCGACTCGCCATTCTGGGCGGTCTGGACGATCACGGTCAGGAGGGCAAGTCCCTCCATGGCGACAGCCATCTTTGCGGCTGGGTCTGTGGCATATAGGAATCTGACCAGCAGATCACAGATGCTCCGGCCGTGGTTCAGCAGTAGCTGCTGTATCCACGCCATCACATCCGACATCTGCAGGACAGGAGGAGTGGTGGGGGTTATGTTTCTGGGTGAGGGTGTAGGAGTGCTTCGGGGCGCCGGCACGCCGCCTCCTGCCCCTGCTATCGCTCGGGTACGGGAGTGCCGTTCCCTTGCGCAGCCCTGGGGGAGAAGTTAGGCTGCCTGGCCGGCCAGCGCACCTTAGCTTGGGTGGGGGGCTTTTGTTTGGGTTTGGCTGGAGCTTCTTTGTTGCGTGGGGGTTGTTGGGTGTTATTACCATCCCGTGGCTTCGCAGGGCCACGCTCAGCCCTTTGCGCCGTAGTGGTGTTGGTGGCTGTCCTTTGTTGCGCCGGCTGTCTTGCAGGAGGGGCAGGTGCAGATGTTGGCGCCTCTGGTCGCTGGTTGGCTACAGGTACTGTTCTTGTGACCTGCTGTAGTTCTGGCGGCGGTCTCCTGGCCGCTATGACAGCGATCCTCTTAGGACAGCCACCATAAGATGCAATATGTTCGCCACCACAATTTGCGCAAGTCGGCTTCGCGGTGGGAGATATCTTGCAGACCTCTTTAGGGTGGGCGCCTCCGCACCTTAAGCAGCGCAGGTTACGGAAGCAAAAGTGACTGGAGTGGTTAAACCCCAGGCACCGGTGACATTGAGGGGGCCCGCCAGAGCCCTTGGATGGTTCTATTTTGACCCTGAGGTAACAGATGGCGGTGACGCCATCTATCTTGGCCTCAGGGTCATTGGCCCGCTCCACTACTACGAGGAAGAGGGGGAGGGGAGATTTGGGGCCTTGCCCATCTGGTGCGGACCTGGTGAGCTGCTTCACCAGTCTTGGGGTGATGCCCTGGCGGCTGAGGTCTGTCGAGATATCCTCCACCGAGGTGTCGACTGGTAGGCCACGAATGACCCTGCGGATGTCACGGGACTTATCCAGTCCAAAGGTAAAATGGGGAACACTTTTCCTCTTGAGGGCTTGCAGGATGAGATTATAATCCTCTATAATTTTCGCCTGGAAGACGTAGCGGTGCTTGTTCTTCCGAACCGTGCACTGACTCGATAGGGATGGCATAACCTCCTTGAGGAAGCCTACCACCCCCTTAAAGTCGTCCACGATAATCGGTGGAACGTGCCTCCTCGACCCAGGATTCTGGGCGGGCCCAGAATCTCCGGGGCGGGATGTTGCCTGGGATTGGCCAGAGGGCACGCCCTCTGCAGCCAATCGGGTTTGCCTCTTCTCCTTCCTCGAGGCCACTACGCGAAAATCGTCCTCTCCGTCTGTGGAGAGGCCGGAAGAGGACTCCTCATGATCTACCATCATGGAGGATGAGCGGTACGACAGGACCGAGGTCCTGCCGCTGCGATGTGAAATATTACTGCACACGCTGGCGCAGTCGTCGTCGGAGTCGTGCTCCGGAATTTGGCCTGCACGTGAAACTGGTTCGCGCGGGAGGCCCTCGTTGGTGTCTTGCTTGGATGAGTCCAAACAGATAATCTTGCCTTTACCGCCTTGGCGTTCCTGGCTAGATCTCTTTTTGCCCTCTACAGTAGCAGGGCCACTGGAGGGCAGGGTGGCTGCACCAGTGCTGGTGCTGGCAACGGCCGTTGCTTCATCATAGGCAGGCCCGCTTGGGGCTTTGCCTTTGGATGGTTTTGTTTTGCTCCTGGTCATGGTGGAAGAGGACGAGGACAGGGATACTTGCCCTGCACCCTAGGGTGCAGTGCACAAAAACACACCTCGGTTTACCCTCACCTGCAGGCAGCAGGGGCTAAGAAGCAGGCCGAAACAGAGGACCGGACGCTTTGATTAGCGCGCCTTACCCGAACCTAAGAGGTTGGGTGGCTGTGGCCTTGTTTCGGCAACCCGCTGCCTTTGCACTTCCGATGGTCTGGAAGTGCACTCCGCTCTTATTGGAGTGGTGGCCGGCCAATCAGGGTCCTCGGTGTTTAGTTGGTGTTGTTTAGCTGGCGTCTGCGGTTGGTACGTTGTCCGGAGCGCTCGGCTTATATAGTGTGGGAGGTAGGAGGAAAGAAGAAACATTCAGACTAAATAAAACTTGGCACCCAGCCCTACAGAACAGACCAACCAAGAAAGCACGTAAACCAATCAGTAACAGCACGGACACAGGGGACCGCAATCCGGACCAATCAGGTCATGCGAGGGCGGTACCTCCCACACTATATAAGCCGAGCGCTCCGGACAACGTACCAGTAGTCGCTACTGAGAGACCACGGAGATGTACACGCCACTGATGATGCCTGCCGCAGACGCAGGCGAAACGTCTGGGGAACGAATGGAGAAGCCCAGTGGACCACGGCCTACAAGCCCGGTTTTGTTTTCTATAAGTGATTCTAACACCGGCCATGAAAGCCTCCGAACTTTAATGAACCGCCTCTACGGGGAGGAAACTCATCATCTGATTCGACGCCTAGAAGTGTTACGTATAAAGAAGTCAAACCTTCTGTGCTCTCTCACATATCTGTTACGTTGCCGGGACACCAACATAATTCCGACTTTTTTACGTCAAAAACGGAACATCAAAACTGCTTCTTCACATCGCATCTATGACCGGACAGAACGTGCACTTTTAAGAGAAAGATTGCACCAAACTCGAAAAGATTTGGCCATGAACGACCACGACTTGCTTCAACTACACCTTCAGCTCAGCAATTTTCTGCATTGGAGTGACTGTGACCGGGTAGACAGGATTACCTTCTCGGCCTCCAACTCTAATACTGACAAGGTTACCATCAGACACGAGAAGAAATATGCGCACTGCTCACAGACTAGTGACAATAAAGGGAACCATCAATTTAGAGACTTCAAGGCAGCATCACATGGCATTTCTTCTGACCGTTTTGTCGTCAATCTCTCTTCTCACCATTTAAGTCAGACGGAACGTGCTGTACTAGCCAAAGGGGAGAACTTTGCGGTTACACCTCCAGTGATCCCAACTGAGGACATTATTGCCAACATAGAAGCTGGGATACGACAGTTACCCGGGCCAGCAGCTGAAGACATTCGAAGAGAATCTTGCAGAATACTGCAACGAGCAAAGCGGCCTAAGTCCAATTTAAGCAGAGAGGAAAGATCTTCCCTACGTGATTTACGCTCCAACACAGAGATCATTATTGTTCCAGCGGACAAGGGTAATGCCACCGTTGTACTTAATACTGTGGATTATCACAACAAGGTTACAGATCTTCTAGATACAAACACCTACAAGAAGCGTCAGAAAGATCCAACTACACGTGTTTTAAAGAAAACAAACCAACTCATCATGCAGTCTTCCTTAACACCAGAAACGAAACGGAGCATCAAAAGAACGGAAGCACTAGCGCCCAGATTATATGGCTTGCCTAAGATACACAAGCCTGGTGCTCCACTTCGCCCCATTGTGAGTGCTATTGGGTCACCTACTCAAGCTCTATCTAAATACTTAGCCGGCCTTTTAAAACCACATGTTGGGAATTCAGATACACATATTAAGGACTCATCGCACTTTATACAGAAACTGGAAACTTTGGTTTTAAAACCCGGGGATCAACTTGTGAGTTTCGACGTGGTCTCCTTATTCACCATGGTACCAATTAAAGAAACAATGGAACAGCTGAAAAATATTTTTCCGGATGATATTTTGGCACTATTCTATCAAGTTTTAACGACCACATTTTTTCAATGGCAGGGTGAATTCTATGAACAGTGTGACGGAGTGGCTATGGGTAGTCCACTCAGCCCAGTAATAGCCAATTTCTACATGGAAATTTTCGAAGCCAAAGCTCTTGCTTCTGCTCCCCAGAAACCAAAGTGCTGGTACCGATATGTGGACGATACCTTCATCGTATGGAGCTTAGGCGATTCAGCTCTAGATGATTTCCTTTGCTACATTAACAGCATAAATTCACACATACAATTCACCATGGAGAAAGAAAATTGTGATAGTCTTCCTTTCTTAGACGTTCTCGTAACCAAAAAAAAGTGATGGCACTTTGGGACATAAGGTCTACCGCAAATCTACACACACTAATCGCTATCTCCATAAAAATTCCAATCATCATCCGAGACAAAAGAGAGCCATGATAAAAACATTAGTGGACAGAGCAACCAGAGTATGTGAACCACAACATCTTCGCCAGGAACTACAGCTCTTAGAACAGGCCCTACATGGTAATGGGTACTCGAAAAACGAATTAAGACGAGCCTTACATCCAAAAATACAGTCTAAAACACAAACACAGCAACAAAATCCCAAAAACAAAGGAGTGGTTTATCTCCCCTTCTTTAAACGCATCACAGACCGTATTTCCAAGGTGCTCAAGACCCACAACATAGACACCATTTTCAAACCAACAAAACAAATACGAAGTTTCCTTCGCTCAGCCAAAGATCCCAGAGACCCATTTACTTCGGCAGGCGTGTATCGGATCCCCTGTTCATGTGGCGCAGTCTACGTGGGGACCACACAACGGAGCATCAACACCAGACTTACAGAACATCGTAGACATTGCCGTTTGGGTCAACCAGAAAAATCGGCGGTAGCACTTCATGCTCTAGAAGCAGAAGGGGAACATGTGATCCGTTACGACGAAACTGACATCCTCTCTTCCACTACTCATTACTACACACGTTTGCACCGTGAAGCTATTGAGATCTATAAACATGCCAACAATTTCAATAGGAAAGAAGAAACATTCAGACTAAATAAAACTTGGCACCCAGCCCTACAGAACAGACCAACCAAGAAAGCACGTAAACAAATCAGAAACAGCACGGACACAGGGGACCGCAATCCGGACCAATCAGGTCATGCGAGGGCGGTACCTCCCACACTATATAAGCCGAGCGCTCCGGACAACGTACCAGTAGTCGCTACTGAGAGACCACGGAGATGTACACGCCACTGATGATGCCTGCCGCAGACGCAGGCGAAACGTCTGGGGAACGAAGGGAGAAGCCCAGTGGACCACGGCCTACAAGCCCGGTTTTGTTTTCTATAAGTGATTCTAACACCGGCCGTGAAAGCCTCCGAACTTTAATTATTTGTTTCATAATAAAATGAATGGCCCCGCTGTGGCAGTCCCCACCTAGGCGGCCCGGGTTCGATCCCAGCATGTGGAATTTGTGGTGAGCGAAACGGCGTCGGCATGTTTTCTCCAGATCCTGCTGTTTCTCCCGCCAATCATTCCATCAATTGCTTCATCATCACCTTACCTATCATTTATTTCGCTTGCATTTCATATCATTCACTTCCTCACGCCATGCCTGACTATGGGCCGACCACTCCTACCAGGTTCTACATTCTGTGGTTAGATGCCACTGTCTCCCCGACAGGCTTCTGACCCCTAGGCATCCACTAGGAGGGATGTCAATCATACTTAGGAGCTGGTAAGCCATCTATAAAAACAAATAAAAAAATAAAATGACATGAATTTAAGAAAATGTTTGAGTTTTAACAATTTGCACACTTTAATTACCAAGTAACTGAAGCTATAAATGGACAGGCGCATGCTAACTTAGGCCCTCCCAAATTCCTTATTTTCTCGCAATTTGTAACACTTTTCTCTACTCAAAAGGTCCCAAAATGCAAATGTTTACTAATTGTTGCAACAGTATTAAAGTGCCTTTCAAAAGGATATTAAAAAAATCTCATGTGTGCCATACACATGACCTTCTCTACATCTCTGCAACAAATTATTCTTAAAAAGCTTATACTATTATTTACTTCATGGTAATCAGAAAAAAATAGCAGAAATAGTCTTATTACTAACTTCCTTGTAAGTAGAACCGAAGTAAGGGAGTACCATAAGTTAAAGTGATAGTCAAAAGCTAGTTGCTATGTCACTGAAGTTCCTATGTTTGTATGGTCAGCAGTTGACAAATTCCTGTGTGAGAGAAGTTTTTCTTAGCAGAAACCAAAAACAAGGAATGTCTCAAAAACCATGAACTCCATAAAAAAGATGTATATAACATAAATTGTGTGTTTTAACGTGCTCTACATTTTTTGTATAGTAAGTTCCTGTCCATCTCTTACGGTTTAGCACTTATTCAAAATTCCGTAAAGTTCATCCAGAACAAAGTAGTCTTCAGAGGCTATTCCCAAAAAAAATCAAGATATACATTTTATTTGTCAGGTAAATATCTTTCATGTTCAAAAATTTAATCAAAATTGTTAGAGCCATTTTTGAGAAAATCAAAATTTCCGAAAAAAGTGCCATGTAAAGGGTAGAGAGGGGTTTTTAGGGATTTTTCTCAAAATCTTCGTGTCGCATCCCTGGAAGATACTAACCTAAGTACCAAGTTTGGTATTTTACCGACTTTTCGTTTTTGAGTTATCGTGTTCACAGACACACGGACACACTAACACATGGACACACGGACACCCACACACACGGACCTTTTTCTGAAAATACTTTTTTTTGGATACAGGGGATCCTAAAACATATTTCCGGTGAAATCTCGGTATCGAATTTTTTGGTGGAGTGCAATACCTTCTCTATACATTATGTACATAGTGCATATAGAGAAAGTAAAAATGGTTATATTATTTTTTGTCATAAACCTTAACCATTAGGTCAAAAGCAGTATTCACGACAGACCACAATCGATCGTCATCGATGTTGTAATTTAGATTGGGATATTACTTCAATATGTTTAAACGTAAAAAAAAAAAAATCTGATGCGTTACACTCACGTGACTTTCTCTATATCTCTGCTACAAATTATTGTTAAAAAGCTTATGCTTCTATTTACTTCATGCTAATCGAGAAAAAATCAGCAGAAATAGTCCTATTACTTGCTTCCTTGTAAGTAGAAACGAAGTAAGAGAGTACCATAGGTTAAAGTGACAGCCAAAAGTTGGTTGCTATGTGACTGATGTTCCTTTGTATGGACAGGAATTGTAACATTCCTATATGAGAAAAGTATGTTTTTTAAAGCTGAAACCAAAAACAAGGAATATCTAAAAAATTATCAACTCCACGGAAGAAATGTATATAAAATAATTTGTGTGTTTTAAGGTGCTCTACATTTTTTGTGTGGTAAGTTTTTGTCCATCATTTACGGTTTCAGTAATGCAAAATTCATTAAAATTCATCCAGAATAAAGTAGTCTTCAGAGGCTATTCCCAGAAAGTTCAAGATATACATTTCATTTGTCAGGTAAATATCTTTTATATACGAAATTTTAATCAAAATCGTTAGAGCCATTTTGGAGAAAATCAAAATTTTCGAAAAAAGTTCCATGTAAAGGGTAGTTTGGAGTGGAGGGATTTTTCTCAAAATCTTCGTGTCGCATCCCTGGAAGATACTAAACTTAAATACAAACTTTGGTATTTTACCGACATTTCGTTTTTGAGTTATCGTGCTCACAGACACATGGACACACGGACACACACACACACATACACGGGATGTTTTTCTGAAAATGCTTTTTTTGGATACAGGGGACCCTAAAACATATATTTCCGGTGAAATCTCGGTATCGAATTTTGGGTGGGGTGCAATACCTTCTCTATACACAATGTATATAGTACGTATAGAGAAAGTAAATAGGCTCTGTATAGCATGAAATTGCACTAGAAGTATTGTTAAGCGAACCAAAGTTTTGAAATATTTTTAGAAATTAAATTTGGTAAATTTGGATTAATTTGAGAGGCTAAGCCTTTGTTCTTTTTATTTTCTCTACACGTACTATGCACATAAAGTATAGAGAAGATATTGCACTCCACTTAAAAATTCTATATCGAGATTTCACCGTAAATACACGTTTTAGGACCCCCTGAATTCATAAAGAGCTTTTTCAGAAAAAGGGTCCGTGTATGTGTAGACAGCATAGCTCAAAAACGAAAAGATCATTCAATACCAAACTTGGTATTTAGGTTTGGTATCTTCCAAGGATGCGAAACGAAGATTTTCAAGAAAATTCCCCCAGACCCAAACTACCCTTTACGAGAAAAAATTTTCCAAAATTTTGTTTTTCTAAAAAGTGGCTCCAACGATTTTGATTAAAATCTCGTATATTAAGGATATTTACATACGAAATAAAATGTATATTTTAAATTTTCTGGAAATAGCCTCAGAAGATCTCTTTATTCTGGATGAATTTTGCCAAATTTTGTTTAACTGCTAAACCATACACTTACTACACAGACAATGTAGAACTCTTAGGAACACACAATTTATGTCCTTTATGTTTTTTTTTTTTTTTTTTGTGAAGGTAACCGTTTCCCGGATATTCCTTGTTATTGGTTTCAGTTGTGAAGTACTTTTCTAAGACGTAAGTGTACGTTTTTCTTTTGTTTTACTCCTGGCAAAGCAAAGAAACCATTTGCAATGATAATCACATAACGACAGCTTTTAAAACATTTGAGTGTCGGTTTAGCCTAGTGCATACCCTTATTTTCTTCCTAATAAGGAACTAAGTAATAAGAATATTCTGCTAATGATTATCTCGATTAGCAAGGTGCAGAAAGAATAATAATCTTATGTAGGACGTTTTTAGAACAGCTAGAGAAAATCAAGTGAATGTAACACATCAGATTTTCTACTCAACACACTCCTCACAAGCCGTGTGCGTGATTAGCAGCTGTAGCGCTTCTGCCTCGAATATGCTATTAGAAGTTCTTAAATCTACTCCTGTTTACTACATCTGTTTTCATATTTAAATTATATTCATTTTATAACATACAGAAGGAAAAAAATGTTGTATACGTGTTATATTTCGTTTTATAAACGCATTTTAATGTAGCGATGTTATTCTGTGTTATTAAATAAACAAACAATCCTATGTTAAAGATTGGAGGGTTCGTAAAAACCTTCGCCTGTCTAGCCAGGTAAACAGTAAACAGTATAAAAAACAAAGAGAAAGCCGTTTCACATACAGCAGTGCCTGTTCGTGTTATTGCTTTTATTATAAAATCTTCTCTATTAGTCTCTCGTTCCCTTTCTCATTCTATCGCACACTTCCTCTTTACGATAACAACGATGTCAGTAAAGTAATGGACTTGATACTATACGCAAGTTGCGCTGTCGTGTTTTCACTGGTAACCACAAGTTTACAGTATTTTCCTTTGTGAAAATAGCTAACCGGGTTTAATCAAACTGAACTATACTTTTGATGGTATAAATGTTAATAAAAGTTCTCCAAAAATCGAGTTGACTACACAGTAATGTGTGGAGTCGCATTCGGCAGGTACCCGTCGTGGTGCTCCTGGTCTTGGTAGGGAGTGCTTCGTTCAATTATTCTCTACCACGATTACCTTTGCCCTTGCTTCCTATTTCTTTCTCATCTTTCAGGTGTACTTCCAGGTTTCGTGGTGTAAAGCGCTGGCGGACAGATAGCGCGGATGTTGCCATCAGGAAAGGGTATTTCCCGAGGTTTGTTCGGTTGCAAGGATCCTTTTTCTTTCTATCCTTCCCTCTCTACCTCACTATTTCTAGTCGCCCTCCTTGGTGTAATGGTTACCATGCTAACTTCATATACCCAAGGTCGCGGGTTCAAACCCGGCGATGGATTTTTTCGGGCATGGCTTCCTTCGGAAGGGAAGAGGGTCCCCTGTCGTAGATTTACGGCACGTAAAAGAACCTCATGCCTGATAGAGAGGTCTCTGAGCAAAATTAAGAGGTCTTTCGCGCCCAGTATAGAATGGGACGCTGAGAACCATAGCAGTTAAAGAGCGTTCTAAAATAACACGCCATTTCCATTTCCCTATTTCTACCTCCCCCACCCTCTCTCTCTCTCTCTCTCTCTCTCTCTCTCTCCAGAAGTGTGTCGAGTCTTCAAGCCAGGAAATGTTAGGGACTTCCTCACGTCGCTTTAATCTGTCTACCTGCGGCCTGTATCCATCTGTGGTTCCTTAAGCCCATCCCTTCCTCCAAGGGGGTGGGATGGTAGCGCAATAGATATGTGCAGGTTCGTAATGAGTGAAGTATATCCCTCCATTGTATTCTACATCCTAAGACAAAACTTAACTGATGAATTTTCTTAGATTATTATACCTCACTTTAGATTATCATAAGCTAACAAGTTATTTATTTATAAGCGTAAATAAAACACACTATATTAAATGCAAAAGGTACCAGCTTTTCAAATGCAGCGACTAAAACATGAATTGTCTAATTGCTTATGCTTAAAACAGGATCCAAACTTTAATCTCGCAATATGATTTCACTTTGATTCCGCAAGCTGTATTTTGTGAACTTTTGTTGTTGTGGTTTGTAAATAAAATCATGTAAGCAAATTTTGAAACGTGAGATTTTCTTCTAATCTCGTGGAATTTCCATAAAATTTTCCACTTGTTAAGAAAAGAAATTTCTTCGACTAGTGGCGTAGAAACTATTATTTACTTTTAAAGTAATGTCAGCTGGTAATATTTGTAGTTATGTTTGAAACATCACATGAACTCTATGACTATTCTCTTAATGCGTACATTTGAGATAGTTGTTATCGATTAATAAACTAGATAGTGAGATAATGCCACAGATATTAGGTTCATATTCATAACATATCGTCAATTAAATCATCCTCTTGCTGAATTCTTATCGCGCAGTTCTGAGAAACTGGAAGCTTCCGTGTTACAAATGGATATATTCATAAAAGTACAAGAGAAAATACACGTTTTAAAACTTAATTTAATCAAGTTAAAAATATACTAAACTGGATAATGCTAGATTTTTGTCTTCCTCCTTAATAATGGTTTAGTGTTTAAAAGCAGAATCAATTAGCTTATATCTCCTTTTCGCTTTAATCAGCACTCGTCTATGGTAGGTAGAAGAAATACTACATTTCATCCCAACTTTCCAAATGCAGGTATTTTGGTTCAAATAACCCAAAGGAAATTTAAAACGGGGAATGTTTATAAGTGTTTGTGCGTGTGTATTAAAAGAGAGACAGACAGACAGACAAATGGAGTAGAACAGCATAACTTGAACACGAAAAGTCAGATAAGTGTCAAGCTTAGTATTTTTAAAATATAAAACGAAGAAATTTGCAAGAAATTCCCACAGCTAAAGCTACTCCTTACTCCTTAGTTTTTACTCTCTCAAAGTGGATCAAGTGATTTAAACATTATATGCATGGCTACCAAACTGTATATTCTGAATATTCTTTTTTGTATACCCTGAAAATCCCTTCGTTCTAAATGAGTTTTATTTAATTCTATATAAATAGTAAAATTGAGCTATAATCAGTAGGGCACAATAAATTACATTTTTTGTCAAATAAAATGTTTAGTACAAACTCGTTGTTTTATATCTAAACTTTGTTAGTTTGAGTTATCATGCAGCATCTGGGTAGCGTTTTAGAAAAAAATACGATATGTACCTGCAACAGTAAAGGTTATTTTTATCTCTCTTTTGTATATATTTCTAGTTTTCTATCAATTTCACGTTAATATGGATAAAACTTTGCAGAAATCGTTTAATTTCACATACCATTGTAGGCACAGAAGGCTAAAGTGATAGTAAAACCTTTAAAAATAGGTCGGTATACTCTATATTTGAAATTCCCTCTCTTTACATTACCACGAGAAAGAATGAACCTCGACTTAAGCATTTCATACAAAAGGATAGTTCATATTTTGGTACCTTAGTGAACAAAAAATAATCGGACTACTTAAGTAGGTAATTAATTTAAAGATGGTAAATAATATTATTCAATTTTGAGTTTCGTTCCTTTCCAAACAAAATACGTTTATCAAGCTTTGGAAAACTGGATGACATAACACGTTTACCTTACCGTAAACCATGTTTAATTAACCATACTTTGGAGAAATACATTTTATTCCAATAACTTAAAAATTGTACCATAAGAAGCTTTTTACTTGTTTAAAATATTACAACGGAGAAAATCACATATAAAATTCTCTCATATCATTTTGCCTTAAATTCTGCTTATGTAATTTCCGTAAAATATCATATTTTTACTTAAAGTCCATATTTTAGAAATAGATTTACATATGTGTCGCAAATTTTACAAACACGCTTCGAGAATATTTGGAAAAAAGTTGAGAAATATCAGGCTCGCTCTTTCGCTAACATAACCTCTGCTCAAGTCACATAGTTCCCTCAGATCATTCCGATAGCTAAATTTACATTTACATGAATCAGGCTGAATAAGTTTACAATTACATTTTTAAAGAATCAGGCTGAATAAGTTTAAAAGCCTAAATTATAACTGTTAATCAATTTTCACCAATAGGACCTTTTTTACAGTGGCATGTATAAGAATTGTGTATGAAGTTTCTCTTGGGCAAACCTGTCCGTGCAGACATTTCAATAAGCACTTGTATATTTACAAGTCTCCGCTAATTATCGAAAAGCCGTAAGGCATCTGGATGCGCAGCAGTCCTTTTCTTCAACACACACGTCATGCCTCTTACGAAAAGATTACAGTAATAACAAACGCAGCGTGTGAATAATGTAAGATGGACACGATAAGGTGAGAATTATTTTCTTCTTGTGTAAAAAGATCAGCTACTCAGATTAGCGTCTTGAATTCCTAATTAAGCGTGGTCATAAGGTGAAGCGAGATATAGCGCAAACGAAAAAAAATCATAAAGGTTATTCCTGTCCGGCTAGGTAAACGACAGTCTGTGCGTGTGGCAACAGGTATAACTAATTTATTTGCTTTTGAAGCAATCCGCCTTGAGTCCGTGCAAACCGAGGTTGGCTTTTGTGTTTATGAAACAATTTACTTGTTTTACTCCTATTATTTACAGGATTATTCGATTAAACGAATTTTACAATTGTGTGGTGAACATAAATGTATTACTTATGTAAATTAATAGATATATGACATCCCAGTTATTCAATTTGGTGACCGGACAGTGTTCAGAGATGTCTGGGTTTCGGGGAAATCTGGTTCTTCAAGTTGAGGGATGGACATTAGATGCCTCCGTGATAATGGTGAAAACTTAATTACTAAAGATTATCAATAAAGGAAAACAGCGAACTTTAGTGGAAGACGCAAACATGAAAAGAAGAAATGTATTTATTGTGAGACAAATACTTGAAACAGGTTACTAGTATAAAAATATAATTATTGTTATTATTATTGTTGTTATGGATTGAACACAAGCATTTGAATAAAAACTATCTTGTCACTCATAGCAACTATGTTCTTATTTGCTCCATTTATATGCTGCATGCAAGATTCCGAGTTATTTGGACAACTTTTTATTTACTTTCTCTAGCACTTATGTACAACGAAATTAATGGATAGAGGAGGTACTGCATTCCCGAAATTCGATATCGAGATTTCACATGCGTCAAATTTTGAGACCCGTGAATTCAAATAAGGCATTTTTAGAAACATGTCCGTGTGTCTGCGAGCAGCATGCTCAAAACAAAAATTTCAGTATCTTCCAAGGATACAACTGAAGATTTTCAACAAAATTCCCCCACCAGCCTTTGCGTGGAACATTTTTCCTAAATTTTCATTTTCCAAAAATGGCTCTAACGATTTTTGTTATTTATTTTTATGACAAGATATTTTCATGACTAAATGTGTTTGTTAAATTTTCTGGGAATAGCCTCTGAAGACCTCTTCATTCTGGATGCATGACTTTTGTATAACTTTTGTATAACTAATAAACTTTAAGAGATAGTCAAAACTTTACTACACAAAAAAATGTAGATACAATTGTGTCATGCACCTTTTTTTGTAGAGTTAACATTTTCAATATATTCTGAGTTATTGGTTTCAGTTGTAAGATGTTTAAACTTTTCTCAAACGGGAGACATATTTCTTTTTGTTTCTCTTTTGTTTATTTCTAGCGAGTAAAAGGTAAAGAGTTGCGTCACTTAGCGACGGGCATCTAAAAGATCTCACTGTCGCTTTAGCCTAGTATTTCCCTTATTTTCCTTCTGCTTACAAATAATCAAGTAATAAGACCAATTCTATCAATGTTAATCTTAATTAGCATGAAGTAGATAAAAGAATAATCTTTTGTGGAACTGCTAGAGAAAGTCATGTGAATAGAACACATCAGATTTTTTTAAACAAATTGATCATCGGCATGATTTTCACTCACTTTACTGTGGTATTAATTGGTATTACTTTTGGTTGTTATAATAAATTCTACCAACCCATCCATGCGGAAATTTATCATTCAAGAAATTTGGTACTATCTGGCTGAAATGATCTGGCGCAATATCGTGTAGAACCTCATTCTTTGGATGATGTCCAAGAGGCAAATCATCAATTAAATGATGCCATACATGTCTGAGAAACTGCAGATAATCTCCACATTCAGGCGCGGAGGAAAGAAATAGGTAGCAAGGTTTTGATGTCTGTCTTGTATTTCATACGGGTTTTCATAAGAGTATTAGTGAAATTGAAGATACGTCGCAATTAAACCCAGCCTCATCAGATTATTAGCTATATGTTAAGAAATTCACTAACAGAGCCCAATTCAGTAACGCTGAAGCTGTTACAGCAAAGTTCTTCTTGATAGCAGAAAGTTCTTCTTGAGCCAAACTTGGCCACATATAATCCTTATACCTGCTGAACGTGATTCGGATTTCATGTAAAATTTTCCAGATAGTCATGTGACAAACGCCTTCTCTTACTCTTGAGCTATCTATAGGGGTTGCATCCTCCACAGTCTTGCCTCTCCTGGTCTCTCCATCTCCGAAAGCACTTTTCGAATGAGCCCTCTTTCTCCAGCGGCGGTGGTTTTGTGGAATGTTCGTGAACAAGGCAACTTCCTTTCGGGGTATTATTCTGCATAAAGGTTTGTTCACTCACAGAATACATTTTCTTCTGCCTTTCGTGCTCTTCAACAATCAATAATCAGTGGACGACACACTAATTCAAATAATTAGTAGTATTTGTGTCAGCGAATACTTTAATAATGTACTAACAACCGATTTTCAGACCGATGAACATTTTATTGTTTTGATGTTGGAGGGACATCCCCGAAATTTATATAATACAGATTCATCCTGAATAAAGAAAGCCGAGGCTATTACAAAACCATTTAACTTCCCCAAAGCAAGGATGCTGGTAGAATTTTCCAGAAGAATTTGACCCAATACAGATTCATCCTGTATAAACAAAGCCGAGCTTATAATAAAATATAATTATCTTTACCAAAGCAGACAGGTGGTAATAGGGCACAAAGAAGCTGGTCCCCATCGTTGCGCTCACTTTGGTGCTTTCATGGCGCAGGGGATCGTGGGCATTTGTAAATGTGTATATATGGTATTGGAATAAAAAAAAAGAAACACGATAATCAAATAGAAAAACAAAAGGAAATGTTGGGGAAAATGGAATAAAGAGGAATAAATAAAAAAGAAAAGGAACTGTATTTTATTATAAAAAAAAAACAGTAAATCAAATTATCTTCTTATTTACTTTCATAAAAGGTGTTTACTTAATACACTTTATCGCTACAATCTTTCAGTTAAGTCTTCTTACTTATGACTTTAGATATGATGGAAGTTTGACAACTTTAAGAACTGTTTCTTTTATTTTGTAAGTCCTCACTTTTTAGTTTGACATGTATTTGTTTTGTTTTTTTTTTTCATTTTCTAGAGGGATTTACAAATAAACTCCAAAAAAGTGTATATAAAGTCAACAAGTGGACAAAGAAATACGGGTTAAAATAAATGAATCTAAATCTATACTATTAATTTTACAAGTAAGAAAATACAATAAAAATCTTATGTGTTCCATTTACAAGACTTTCTCTACATCACTATAAAAATTATTGTTTAAAAGTATGTTCTTCTATCTACTTTATTATAATGGAGATAAACATTTGCAGAAGTCGACTTAATTACTTGCTTCCATGTAATTAGAACGAAAGTAAGGGAAACACTACACTGAAACTATAGTCAAATGTTTTAAAAGCCGGTTACCATGTGGAGAAAATCCGTTTCTATGCAGGACTAGAAGTTTACAGCTTTTCATGTGAAAAAAAATTTAAGCATTTTAAATTTGATATAAATAACAAAGAATATATCAAAAATGGTTAATTTAATGAAAAAACGTATATGACATAAATTGTGTGTTTTAACGTGATCTACGTTTTTTGTGTAGTAAGTTTTTGTCTATCTCTTACGGTTTGCCAGTTACGCAAAATTCATCCAGAATAAAGAGGCTTTTCCCAGAAAATTCAAGATATAAATTTTATTTGCCATGTAAATATATTTAATATACGGTATTTTAATCCAAATCGATGAGCCATTTTTGAGAAAATCAATATTTTCGAAAATGTATCCATGTAAAGGGTAATTTGGGGTGGGGAGATTTTTCTCAATATCTTCGTATTGCATCCCTAGAAGATACTACACAATCCAAGTTTGGTATTTTATTGACTTTTTGTTTTTTGAGTTTTCGTGTTCACGGACATACGGACACACTGACGCACGGTCAGACACACACACGAAACTTTTTCTGAAAATGCTTTTTTTGAATAGGGGGGACTCTAAAACGTGTATTTGCGGTGAAATCTCGTTATCTAATTTTTGGGTGGAATGTAATATCTTCTCTATACACTATGTACATAGTGCGTGTAGAGAAAATAATAAATATTTAAATAATTCCCAGGCAGATGCAATAGAGTATTTAGGGATAACCTTAAACTCAAAGCTAAATTGGAAAAAGCATGTTGAAACTAAAAGAAAACAATGAAAAATGAATAATAGGAAACTTTATTGGTACATTGGGAGAAATTCAGAACTCTGTGTACGTAAAAAAAAAAAATGCTGTTATACGTATAATCAGGTGCTGAAGCCAATTTGACTTGTGAGCTACAGCTCTGGAGCATCACCAAATAGACTAATATCAAGCACATACAAACTTTCCAAAATAAAGTCTTAATGCACCATGTTATGTGCACATTGGTCGCATACATAATGATCTCAAAATTGGCGCAGTCTGAAAAGTAATAACAAAATGCAGATAAACATCAGGAAAGAGTCCTGTATCATGGTAACATAAAATGTTGGAAGTGCTAAAGAAGCGTTAAGACCGACGGTTGAAAAGAACTAAAACAATTAAACAAAGCCGAGTGACTGCAAGAACGAGTGAACTACCAGATTAAAGGACGTTAAATAAAAAAAAATTAATATGTTCCATTCACATGTCTCTCTTTGTAAACTATTTTACAAAACCTTGTTCCTGTATCTACATCATGATAAACAAGATAAGCAATAAAGCAAAGTAGAAGTGTAGAAGAGAAATAATCTAATACACTAGGCTAAAGCTATAGTCAAACCTTTTAAAAAGCCGATCGCCATGTGAAACAATTGTAATTCGGTTCACTTTGCACAAAACGAAAGAGAGATGAAACTAAAGATAACTTCCCGTTTGAGAAAAGTTGAAGTAGCTTAAAAATTAGCCAATTACAAGGAATTCTACAAAAAAGATGTGTGACATAACATTTTATTGTGTATTTAAATGAGATCTACATTTTTGTGTAGACTATCACTTATGGTTTACTAGTTATGCAAATCCATTCAGAATGAAGAGGTTTTCATAGATTATTCTCAGAAAACTCAACATATACACTTTATTTGCCATGTATATATTTTAACGATATTTAATCAAAATCGTTTAAGCCATTTTAGAGAAAAACAACATTCTCAAAAACCTTTCCACATAAATGGTAGTTTGTAGTGAGGGATTTTCTTGATAATCATCGTGTCGCATTCTTGGAAAACACCAAACTTAATTACAACATTTGGTATTTAACGGTATTTTCGTTTTTTAGTTATGCTGTCCATACACACACACACATACACACACACACACACACACACACACACACAAAACACGAACCTTCCCTTAAAAGCGCTTTTATATGCAGTGAAATCTCGGTATCGAATTTTTGGGTGGAATATAATGCCTTCTCTATCTATTATGTACATTGTCCATAAGTGCTAGAGAAAGTAAAAAAAAACTATTAGGATATGGGGACTGTTCATTGAAAGATTCGCCTATAATTTGTGAAATGAGTAACTCTAGATAAGCTGATGCTTAGTTGTGATTTTTGAATGATTATTAAAAGAAAACGATTCCTCTGACACAGGTTTTGTTGATCTCAGAAAGTTCCTGTCTACTACTTAACGTATTCAAGGTTTGAAATCGTCTTCTGTGGTCTAGGGGTAACATGTTCGCCTCTGGTTCTCAAGGTCGCGGGTTTAAACTCGGCGGAGGGCAATGAGTTTTTTCGGGGTAAAAATTCTTAGCATGGCTTCTTGCGGAAGTGAAATAAAGCCGTGTCGTATATTTGCGGCCCGTTAAAGGGCCTCAAGCGTGATAAACAACCCTCTGAGCAAATTTAAGCGGTCTTTCACGCTTATTATAGAATGGGGCGCTAAGAGCGGTAGCATTTCAAGACAGACTACAAATAAAACACTATTTAATTTAATTCTTAAGGTTTGAAGGCACGCCGTTATTTACCCACTCGACTTATAGATATTAATTAACATAATTTTTTGTCTCAATTTACCGGCAGTAAAATCCAGCTTAAACATAAGTTCGGTTGAAGCATGTTAGGTACATGGTAGCTCAACTGAGTGGCCACCGTATCTAAAATTTACAACATAAGTACTGTTAAAATAAAACAGCACCAAAAGAATTGGGACTTCCCACAATTATCATCACGCGCATCAAGATAAATTGTTAACACCGTTTTGTAAAACACAGGTAACTTTTTAGGTACTTTATGTTTCTGTCTTGTTGCTAACAGACCATTCAACTTCAGCAGACATAAACAAGAATATGTAAATAAAAGGCTCCTTGATATGAAAGGCTCCCTGAATCAGCCCCCCTCCCAGAAAAGCATTTTTGAAAAGGTCAGTGAGTGTGTGTCCTTTAAACACCAAATTTGGTAATTAAGCTCAGCATTATCCAAGGGCAAGACATGGAGGTTTGAAACAAAATCCCTCAGCTCAAACCACCCTTTATGAGGAAACATTTTATTTTCTAAAATAATTGGCAGTAACGAATGAGATTAAAACATCACACAATCCACAAAAAAAAAATGACCGAGTGTCTGTCTATCAGTCTATCTATCTGTCTGTCTGTCGTGTGTGTGTCTGTGTTTGAGTGTGCGTGTGTGTGTCTGTGGGTAGCATAGCTAAAAAAACGAAAAGTCCGTTAAATACCAAGCTTGGTATTTTAGCATTTTCCAAGGATTTTCTAGAAAATCCTCCCCACCCCAATGGAAATTTTTTCGAAAATTTTGATTTTCTCAAAAATGACTAACGATTTTGATTAAAATATCGTATATTAAAAATATTTTCTTGACAAATAAAATGTATATCTAAAAACTACGTTAATTTATTAATTTCTAGTTAAGTTCAGCATCTTACAAGAATGTGACAAGAAGATTTTCAAGAAAATTTCCCCTACTCCAAAACTAACGTTCACATGGAACCTTTTTCGAAAATTTTGAATTTCTCAAAAATAAGATATAAAAAAGTATTAAAATGTTATATGTTTAAGAGCTTTTGCTGAAAATTTTAATCTACAGTTTGCCTTTTCTTAGAATAGCCTCTGAAATCCTAATTCTGAATGAGACTTAGATAACTTAGCCGTAAGAGTAAATACATAACCGTATCAATAAAATAAATTTTATTTTAATTTTATCATTTAATGCACCTTACCCTTTTTAACGTCACATATTTCAAATATCTTGTCCCAAAGCCTCGGATGAAGCAACTTTTCCTCAAAGGTTTAATTAGCCTCATCAGCTATCCACATTACTAATTATACTGGTTTGTGAATTTAAGGTTTATAAAAGCTTTCTTTGATGTTATTTACGTAAAAACCAAGTGTATAATTTTAGAGCTTATGACGAAAAGGAATATGTTCATATCTTGAGCATAACACAGCATAAACAGATGTTACATTCAATGTTTTATGCTATTTTATGGCATCTTAGTATTATAAACATATCAACTTAACTTTTAAATGCACATGACAGATATGCGTTGCGCCGGCGATATTTCAGGGTAGCTCTGCAGTAATAACTGTTATGAATTTTCAAAGTTAAAATACTTTGAAATCAATTGTTATTGTTATGTAATATTCATTTTTGTAACATTTTCTACCCGATTTCAAGAAGCATTACATTTTAAACAATTCTAGTACTCATATTAACCATGAAGAAAAGATCTCATGTTTATATTCACATGACTTTCTCTACTTATTCTGCAACAAACTATTGTTACAAAAGCTTTATTTTCTATCTACTTCACTCATCGGGATAAATACTAATAGAAATTGTCTTTTTATGAACTTACTTCCTTATAGTAGCAGAAAAATAAGGGAATACACTAGGCTGAAGCAATTATCAAATATTTTAAAAGCTGTCGCTTTGTGATGAGTCTCTCTTATTTTATCATGACCAGAAATAAAACAAAATAAAAACGGATGCTGACTTCCCGTTTTAGAAAAGAACTTATAGGTATTTTAAAATGTAGACCATTAACAAAGAATATCAAGGAAATAGTTAACAGCGCAAAGAAATGTGTCTGATATAAATTGTGTGTTTTAACGAAATCTATAGTTTTTGTGTAGTAAGAGTTTGCCTATCTCTTACTACCAGTTATGCAAAAGTCCTCTTGAATAAACAGTGCTTCAGAGGCTACTTCCAAAAACTTAAGAATATATTTTACTTGCGATGTAAATATCTTTAATGTTATTTAAATCAAACTCATTAGACCAATTTTTTATAAAATAAAAAATTTCGAAAAACGGTCCATGTAGTTTGTCGTGGGAGGACTTTCATGAAAATCTTCTTCCTGAAGATATATATACCAGAAGGATCTTTTTTTTAAAAAAAAAAGATGGTGTCCTCAAATCTAATTATCGAATTTTTGGGTGGCATGCAATACATTCTACTATATGCATCATATTTACGTGACAGGTAAGGTAAAATATAATTTTTAATGTGAAGAAAATCAAAATATTACATTCAAGTGTTTTCAAGATATTTTTATAATTTTTCTAGGTTTAAATGGTTTTTAAGAGTGGCAGGAGATTTTCCATATTTTTCACGTCTAAAGTTTACAGTTATTCTACGTGCATATATTAGAGCAAATGGTTTTGAACAATACTTAAAATTGAAGTGAAAATGAGCTTTCATTTGACAGAGAAAAATATGATGTGTTCCATTCACATGATTTTCTCTGCATCTCTACAACAACGTATTGTTAGAAAGCATATGCTTCTATTTACCTCATGCTAATCGAGAAAAAATTAGCAGAAATAGTTTTATTTCTTGCTTCCTTGTTAGTTGAAGCGAAATAAGGGAGTACTATAGATTAAGGTGATAGTCAAAAGCTAGTGCTTAATGACTGAAATTCCTTTGTTTGTATGGACAGGAATTGACAAATTCCTGTATCAGAGAAGTAGAAGTTCTTTTTAAAAGCTTTAAACAAAACCAAGGAATATCTAAAAACGATCAACTTCACCAAAACATGTATATAACATAAACTGTGTGTTTTAACAAGCTTTACCTTTATTGTGTGGTAAGTATTTGTCCATCTCTTACGGTTTAACAGTTAAGCAAAATTCCGTAAAATACATCCAGAATAAAGTAGTCTTCAGGTCTATTCCCAGAAAATTCCAGATATACATTTTATTTGACAGTAAATATCTTTAATATACGATATTGTAATTAAAATCGTTAGAACAATTTTTGAGATAGTCTCAATTTTCGAAAAAAGTTCCGTGTAAAGGGTAGTTTGGGGTGGGAGGATTTTCTTGAAAATCTTCGTGTCGCATCCTTGGAAGATACCAAACTTATATACTAAGTTTGGTATTCAACGGTCTTTTCTTTTTTGAGATATGCTGTCCTCATACAAACACACAAAGATACACACTGACGAACCTTTTTGTAAAAATTCTTTTTTTGGATTCAGGGGACCCAAAACATGTATTTCCGTGAAATCTAGGTATTGAATTTTTGGGTACAATACAATACCTTCACTATACACTGCACGTAGTACGTGAAGAGGAAGTAAAAATAGATAGATATGTATAAAGTTGAGCAATAATGTCTCTCGAAGTCTTTTGCTAAAGTTCTTCATTGAAGTCACGTTTGTTACGACTTTGCCGTCACTTTGAATATAAGTTGGTGACATTATCATATAGAGCAACGGTTCCCAACCGGTGTGCCCCGGCACCCTAGAGTACCGTGTGATTGGCTAAGGGGTGCCGCGAGATATTGAGATAAACAAAAAAAAAATACCTTCTACTGAAGCCATAAGTCTTGTAAGGTCTTGAAATAAAATAAGTCAAATCAATTACTCTCATGCACGGCAGATGGTGATAGTGGTCGATTCATTTCAATAATTCAGTTATACTAGTATCCCACAGATGGCATTAGCGCTATACTCTGCCGAACATTCCCGAGACTACTCGCTTCCTCACGAACATTCCCGAGACTTCGACATGAATATATAAAAGTGTACGCCGCTTGGCGCTTTCAGTTGTCTTCCTCGCGTTGATTCACAGTGTTTAGCTTTGGATAAGTTCATTGTTAGACGTAAACGCCAGGACAGTGAAAGTGAACAGTCGGCTCCTATTGCTTGCTTTAAGAAGCCAAATCATACAGTTTCTCCCGGACCGTCGAATTCACCACATAAAGAAGACAAACGCAAGAAAAGAACATACCAGGACAGTTACTTAGCGTATGGATTTAAGTGGAATAACAACGAGGAAAACCCTATCCCTGTGTGTTTAGTTTGTGGCGAAACACTTAGCAACGAGGCCATGGTACCTAGCAAACTGAAGCGGCATCTTACAACAAAGCATCCTAGTGTGTCACAGAAAAGTGTAATGTATTTTTCACATATATTAGAAGGGGAGAAGAAAACAGCTGTGCGAATGGTAAAGAGAATGACCATACACGATACTGCTCTTGAAGCCTCATTTAAAGTAGCAGAACTGATAGCTAAAAAAAAGAAACCTCATACTCTTGGAGAGGAAATCATTGGGCCTGCATGTCAAGTTATAGTTTCAACAATACTTGGCGAAGGAGCAGCTAATCAAATTTCGAAAGTTCCTCTGTCCAACAACACAATCAGCCGCAGGATATCTGAAATGTCATGCAATATCAACGAACAGTCACGGAGAAAATAAAAACTTATAGAACATTTGCTTTGCAAGTAGATGAGAGTCTCGATATTGGTGACAAACCGCAACTCCTTGGTTTTAACAGATATATTGATGAAAAAGATATTAGTGAACAGTTTCTGTTCTGTAGACCGCTGGAGACTACAACCACAGGCCATGATATTTTCGTTTCTATTAATTCCTATCTCAATGACCATGATCTTTCATGGAAAGACTGTTGCGGTATATGTACAGATGGTGCACCATCTATGTCTGGGAAAATTAAAGGTTTTACTGCCAGAGCTCTCAATGAAAATCCATTCATTATTATAACTCACTGTTTTCTGCATAGAGAGGCATTAGTCGTGAAAGCGTGTAATGAAGATTTTGCTGAAGTGTTTAACCAAGTTGTGAAAATGGTGAACTATATGAAGTTTCGACCTTTAAAGTGCAGAATTTTTTAACAGTTATGTCGCGCAACGGATGCAGCTTATACCTCTTTGTTATTTCATACAGAAGTAAGGTGGTTGTCGTGGGGTCGTGTAATGAACCGGTTTCTCGAACTTAAAGAACAGCTAAATCTTTTTTTAAGGATGAAAATCAAGACACATTTCATGAGCTCTTTCTAAGTGATTCTTGGTGTTTTGAGCTGTCGTATCTGGCAGATATTTTTCATAAGCTAAATGAACTGAATGTTTCGATGTAGGGTCGACATGAAACAATAATCTCCTCAGCCAATAAAATGAAAGGTTTTAAAAGAAAACTTAGTTCTTGGAAGTCTGTAGTTCAAAAAGGAGATTTGTCGAACTTTCCATCTCTTCTTAATGTGGCAGGAGATAAAGATCTGGGTAAACTGAAAGACCGCATTTGTGATCACTTATCAAGATTGCAAGATTCAATAGATGCGTACTTTCCAACTATTTCCACTACGAATCTCGACTAGGTTGTCTCACCATTTGATTTTGTAGATAGTGCAGAGGAAATAGATTTCACTGCTTGCGAACGAGATGAATTTATTGATCTTTGCGCTGTTTCCACACTCAAAGGTAAGTTCACCAAGAGTGAGGCGTCGGTGGCTAGTTTTTGGCTTCAACGGAGAGAGGAGTACCCTAACCTAATGAAGAAAGCAATTAACGCACTTTTGCCCTTTTCAACATCCTATCTATGCGAGCAAGCCTTCTCTGCTATGTGACAATAAAATGCTAAGCAAGAAATAGACTGAATAACCTTGAGGATGATTTGCGTGTTTCACTGTCAACTGTAAGACCCGACATCACATATCTGTGCTCTAAGCATCAATCACAAGTTTCACATTAATCATTAATCAAACAAAATTTATTGATGTATTTTTACTCAGTGATTGTAGTAAAGTTTACTGTATTATGTTATGATGTATGTTATTATTATATAATATTTCAATAAATTAACATATTAAGCTTAATTTTCTTTTAATTCAAGGAAGGGGGCCCCTAGTGTTTAATGTTATTCCCAAGGGTGCCGTGAACTTCAAAAGTTTGGGAAACACTGACATAGAGCGTCAAATTAAAAATTGATCTAATACTTGCATACAAATAATCTTGTAAAAGCTTCACTTTAAGATAAATCTAATGAACTACATATAAATAATTTTTTAAAGCTTCACATAAAGATAAATCTGATGAATTGCCTTCATATTAATTTCTCTATACACCAATGCACAAACTAGTTTTACAAAATATTATTACACGGTGTAAAATGAACTAAAACTAAACTCAGCAGCCCGAATTCAGGCTAAGACCTAGCGCCCGACCGCTGCATCCCTTACCTAATTACAGACGTCATGAGTGGGATGCTGTTCTGGAGGTTGGGACGTGATTAGTACTCCGAGTCCCTCCCGGCCGGTAAAACGTCCACGCAAACTGGGACCGTTTTTCTGTAAACTTCTAATTAAGCGAGATAAACTTTCATTTCATATTTACACACTCATTTTAGCCATAAAAAGAATAAAGTTCAATAAAGCGACTCAGAGTTTGTGAATCGCTATGAGATGGCTTTGAAATTTTATGCTCCTGCATAAATACGAGAAAATCGAATAGCGTTGTATATTTTAAAAAATTTTGGTCGTTTACACTCACAAAACCCGTTTACTTCTCTACCGTTTATTTCATATGCTATCTATAACCAGTTCTGTGGCATCTTTATTTTTCTATCTATCTACTTTATGTAGAGATAAATTTTGTAAAAATAGTTCATTGCACGTTTTATTGTATGTACAAGGAGATAGTTGGAACCGAGGTTCGGATATTGAAAAGCGACTGTTGATCTTGAAATTGCGCTCTTCCCATGAAAGTTAGAGAAACAACTGTATAGCGACAGTATTGAATAACGCAAAACATTAATAATGAATATCTCGGAAATGGCTCAAGGCTCAAAAACGTATTTGAAATAAGGTTTATATGTCTTAAAGATGTGTAAAGATATGTTATAAAGATATGTATTTGATTTTTATTTTCTTTAAATCTGGAAAGTGATGACAGACGATGATTGAAATCGGGGTAATAACGCTTAAATGAGCCCGGGGACCATGGAGCGTAAAGTTGCTCGTCATTCGTCTTCACAGTACAAGAGGATCAACCGGTAAAGCATCGGTTAATTCAACCTAATCGAGACTACTTGAATGTGGGCCCCATGCTATAGATGCGGCCTATATTTATTTATGCTACCTTTTGCCTTCAGCTTAACGTTAATTAATCAAGCAAGTTGGCGCCATAGTAATGCGTGCGATTCGCAACGGGAGGTGCCGCATTCGACTACCGGCGAGCGCCCACTTTGACACATGGAGTTTTGGACACCTTTCCTGGGGTCGTTGGGAATTCTTCTCTCATCCTCCAAATCTCCATATCGTTCAATTATCATTTGCATTCTCATCCGTTTAGTCTGTTTTAGGATTGGAAGCGTCGGCGATGGTGTTTCGGTGCAGCGTGGCTGGGGGAAAAGGGTGCTCTGTATGGATCTCTCTAAAACGTATGGCCTCTGTCGGTTACTGGGAAACAATAAAATGTTGTTTAAAATGATTTTATGCAGGGTAGGTACCTAAAAATATATTTTCAGTGAAGCCTCCACTTCGAATTTTAATGGAATGCAATACCTCTCCGGCTTACTACCAAGTGGCCCAACTGTCCCGAATTTGACATGTGAGGATTTCCCTTCGTTGAAGGACTTGCAGAACTAAACGGGAATATGGCAAGCTAAAACTGGTGAGGGCGACTTTCGTCCACCCCTCTCACCTCTCCAATAATATGCAATAAATACCAGAGAGGATATAATGAATAATATGTAAGTTCAATTAACCCTGCGAAATGGGACGGAAATTGAATTCTGAGCTAGATATCAATTTTTGCCTTGTGTCAAAGGTTGTTTGAACTAAGTTAGGTCAAAATCGGTGTAAAAATGCAGAAGACTATAACAAACATACATATATTAATGTTTATATACCAAGATACGGATGTTTGAGCCCCTTTATAAATTTTAGTAACGCGTAGTTTAGCTCTGCACTTAATATATAAATACCTAGTATGTATTGAAACTACAATATATCGAAACATTTTTCATGTAAAGGGTAATTTGGGGTGGGATGATTTTGTTGAAATTTCTCGTATCTGATCTTTGAAAAACACATCAAGTTATGCATTTCACATATATACACAAGTACATTTTTCAAAAAATGTTTTTATTTATGAGGTTCAAAAAATTACACCGTAATTTTGGTGTCGAATATTTGGATGGAATACAATAACTTCTTTCCTTATTATATGTAGTAGAAACATTAAAAGAATACATACATTTGCCTCTTTTCTTTATGCTTGCAAGGCGATCAGAACTAATCTTCAGCCAGAGTCTTTTGAGAAGTGCAAAGGTCAGAGTGCCTATATCAACTATGTGTGTCCCCCTTTCGCTGCCTCAAAAGACTCTGACAAAGGAATATGTAGTTTCTTGTGACAAACCGTAAGAGATAAATAAAATCGTGCTGCACAAAAAATGTAGATCCCGTTGAAACACAGAATTTATATCACATAATTTTCAATGAAGTTAACCGTTTCCGGGATATTCCTTATTATTGGTTCGAATTTTAAATGCTTAAACTTTTATCACACGGAAGGTCGATAATCGCTTTTGTTTTGCAATGCAAAGAGAACCCAATTTCAATCACATAGCGAGCACTTTTAAAATATTTGACTATTGCTTCAGCTCAATTTTATTACCTTCTACTTACAAGAAACCAAGTAATAAGATTACCTTGTTTAGCCTGAAGTAGATAGAAGAGTAAGATTTTGTAAGAATGCCATGTTGCAGACTAGGTAGAGAAAATTATTTGAATGTAACACATCAGATTTTTAGAAAATCTGTGTCTATGTGTCTGTGAACAGCATAACTCAATAGCGAAACGTTTTATTATTATTCTCAAAATGGTATTTAAGTTCATCTTCCAAAGATGAGACTCGAAGATTTTCAACAAAGCCTCCCACCCCAAATACCTTTTATATGGAAGATTGTTCAAAATTTTCAATTTTATAAAAATGGCCATAACTGTTTTGAGTAAAGTGCCATAGCCTAAAGATGTTTTAATTATATATTATGTGTATATATTGAATTTTTTTAGAGTAGCCTTTGGAGCCGCCTTTATTCTGATAGATTCATATAACTGGTAAACCGTAAGACATAGACAAAATCGTACTACACAAAAAATATAGATCCCGTAAAACACAAATGTCATTCACATCTTTTTTGCCGGGTTAACCATTTCGGGTTAACCTTGTTATTTGTAGGTTTTCTCAAATAAGAATTCGTTATTTACCTGTTTTCATCTTGGTCAAGCAAAGAGAAGGGACTTTCAATTGCTTTCAAAAGATTTTAGTTTCCCTTTAGCCTTATGCATTCCCTTATTCACTTGCAATTACAGTGAACTAAGTAATAGGAACATTTCTGTTAATCTTTATAATTTATTTTGTAAGAATAGTTTGTTGCAGATAAAGTAATGTGAATGAAACTCAGCAGATGTTACCATAGAAAACGTGTTGTGAAACATCAATATCTTGGAAACTAAACCTTTGGAACGGCAAATACAAGATGTTATCCTAAGGCTAGTTTGTTTCACTGTAAGTTTTATCGTTTTTATGCTATAGCAAACTTAACAAAGACACGCAAGAATGATTTATAGCTTTTACGCATGCTTACTACCCACTTGCCGACCAAACTACGAGAAAGAGATTTATACACGTGAGTAATGAAATGCGTTAATTAACACCAGCTTTCATAATTTGCAATAAGTGTTTTGTCAGCGCTATTGGTTATGAGTTATAACTTTTAACATGGTAATAAAGATGGCAAGAGCCGAATTTTATGTTGCGTGTAACTGACGATGATGGCTGTTTATTTTCATGCAAGAATTTTGCATCATAAAGTCTAAAGAAAGTAGATCGACAGCTTTGGAAGGGAAATATTTCTTAATTATTAAGGATTTTCAAACTGTTCTCATCCTATAATTTTGAGACTAACCCACTTAGCAAGTGGGATGGCTCAGGCAGTTTCGTTTGTGGCCCGCATATGAGAAGTCCGGGTTCGCTTCCCGTGGCGAACAATCTGACGCACGGTTTTTTTTTTTTTTCGGGTCTCCCCGGTCGTCAGGCTTTTTTTCATCCCCAAAATTGTCATTTCCATTGTCATTCATCCTGTCCCTCCAAGTCGTTTCCACTGTCATTTCTTCCTTCATCCGTTGGTTAGAAGTGTCGGCAATGATACCTACTCGGTGCAGCGTGGCATGGAAAAAGGATACTCCGATTTCGTCTAGTTGCCGGGATGCCACTCTTGGCAGGGACGTTGGACCCTTGTGGGGCGGGACCCCGCTCTACCTATCCGACTTCGGGGGTGCTTCAATCTAGATATTATAAGGACCCTGTTATTGCTGTACTGTTACTCCTGTATCCTCTCACCTCATTTCTCTCTCCTGGGGGTGCGGGGCGTAGATACAGTAGTCTAAGGTTCGGTGCCGTGTCCACTCCGACAGGTGTCCTGTCCTGTCCTAACCCAATCGTCGGCCAGGAATAGAAAATAACCAGAAAAGTTTGATGTATAACATTCACAAGAATTATTATTCTACTCATTACAATTTATTGTTATAACTTTTCTATAAATAATTCGCACATATATAAGTTTAGATTTTACTCTTAATTATTAACATCAATATCAAATTATGAATTCTTCTACTCATTAAATTTATTTTCGTAACTGTTCTATAAATGATTCGCACATATACAGGTTTATTTTTTTCTCTGTAAATTATATTTAGTATCCCTATCTAGCCTTTCCAACTTGGCTGCAAGCCAAAGAGCAGCGAGTTACTCGTTTATTCACATATTATACCAGTAGTATATATAATGTATTTCAGTATGAGAGCAGCTTGTCACAGTTGAATTAACTATTAGAACACAGATCAAGTATATCTCTATGACCTTCGCCCAGTGACTTATTTTCTATCACGTTCCCCTCTAGCCGGGCCCTGGAGCTTGTTTAGAATACCTACTTACAGTAATCCGAATAATCTATATGATACGGATGATAGGTAAGGTTAACATACGGAAACATATCGCGAACTACTTAGATTTATTGCGGCTAATACTCCCCAAGAGGAAGCAATAAACTGAAGGAGCCACAGGCGACTACAGGCCTCAGGCCATCAAGCTAGAGGCGCACAAAAGCTGTGAAAGTGCCTGGCTCGAAGGCCCGTCCAATCACTGGATCTGCTTAGCGTGGACATGAACCACCTGTCGACCAAGTCTCATTGGGGACTTGTGTTCCCTTTGAGCAAGCATCCGTGCTATCGTCTCGGTGATCGTAGTTACTATAACCACGAGTAGAGAAGCAAATCTGAAAGATAAGAAGGTGCGGGAATGTAAGGGAATTTATGAAAAGAAATTGCTGTACTCCTTAGGGAAACCAACCATTATTAGCCTACCAACCAGTGAAATCAATAAAAAAAAGCATGCTGTCAATGGGAATCGAATCCGCGATCTACCTAACGAGCCTCGCACGTTACCAGGGAGTTATCTCGCTCGTTTTGGTTAGATAATACCACGGAAACATAAATTATGCTGCCTAACTCTTTATATTACTTCTTTTGAAGGGGATAATCCATTTATTGCCTTTAACATTTAAGGCCATATCGTTGTCTTTTTCCTTTGGAATAATTGCTTATCGGCAATATATTTCATTCGTTTACTATTGTTAACCTTTGGATTTGTTTACATTAGGTTTTCTGAGACATTTGGTGTATTAAATAATATCCTATCTGATCTAGCAGCGTTCAGCATTTCTCTAAAGAAGAAAGCAACATTAAGGTTACCACGACTTCGAGTGGTCTTCGAGTGGTCTTCGCGTAGTTGAGATGTCCGCGTTCTGGCTTCTCGTCCACAGCTTCCCCAGGTTCGTTTTCCATTTGAGGCGGAATTTTTCTTTAACTAGAAACATTCATATCTCTCACATAGTCTGGAAGTATGCTTGAGAGAGTCAATGTTTGTACGATATGTATTAACCCTTGTAAGCCCGCCTGGGTAGTGAGGTGGTAGCATGTCTGCCTCACATTCGAAAGGTTGTGAGTTCGAATCTCGCTTAGGGTGAGTTACCCGGATAAGGTTTATTTTTGTGGTTCTCACTTATCCTGAGAAGGAGAATGTCTTTCAGCTCAATGGACCTCGAGATCATCTGAGTATCGTTTCACCAATTTCATTCATCGTCCGATATGACCATGCAGGTGACGTTAAACTAAAAGAAATACCCCTTAAGATAAACATTAGCAGAATTGCTCTTATTACTCTTACCTAGCAAGTATACGGGAAATAAGGTTATACACTTGGCTATAGCGATAGTCAAGTCTTTTAAAAGCCGTCGCTATATGATACAATTGTAATTCGGTTCTCTTTGCTTCTAGGAGCGCAGATGACTTCCCATTTGAGAAAAGTAGCTTAAAACTGAAACAAAAAATTGAAACGGTTAGCTCTACAAGAAAAATGTATATGACATAAATTGTGTGCTTTAACGAAATCTACACTTTTTCTCTAGTAAGTTTTTGTCTATCTCTTGCAGTGAACTACTTGTAAAAGTCGCCCAGAATGAAGAGGTCTTTAGAGGCTATTCCCAGAAAATTTAGGATATACATTTCGCTTGGTTAGAGCCATTTTTGAGAAAATAAAAAAATTGGAAAAATGTTCCATGTAAAGGGTAGTTGTGGTGAGTTGTTTTACTCCTGGCCATGGAAAGAGAATCGAATTTCAATGATAATCGCACAGCGACCGGCTTTTAAAAGATTTGACCAACGATTTAGTCTAGTGTATTCCCTTGTTTTCCTTCAACTTATAAGGAACTAAGTAATAAGAGCTCTGTTAATGTTTAATTTGGTTAGCATAATGCACATAAAACACAAACTTTGTAGGAATATTTGTATAGATAGAGTCAGAGTGAAAAATGTAATGACATAACGGGGAATATAATTTGAGATCCCTTGTGTTTTGCCGGGAAAGATGCGAGTCAATTGGGGAATTAAATGTTGTGCTGGCATGTTGCCAAGGCAGCTCAGTTGGTAGAGTAATCGCATAGGGACCGGGAGATTCCTGGTTCAAAATTTTCGGCTATGGAGTTGAATTTTTCACTCAGACTGTCCAACTTATGTTCTATATTCGGCTTGTGTGGAAAAAAAAATAATATTTTTAAGAATAATTTGTTTTGCAGAACAGGTAGAGAAAGTTATATGAATGGAGCACCACAGATATTTATTTAAGAGTAATAAATTCCACAGTACTTGCGAAAGGATATGCAAGAGAACTATCCGTACACCGAATTTCGTGGTAACTAGTTTCAAAAGTTATTTAGATATTTAGTTGGTGAGGAACTTTTATAAAGTAATTCTGTAGGTTGTGATCTCTACTTTAAAACCAACTGAGGATGTAGTGTGGAGCACTGCTGAGTATGTCAAACTAGACCTGCCAAATCGAGTCTCATGTTTATTTCCATTGCTGTCATTGTAATTTGGAACAGCAGAGCTTTTGCTTGTCTAATTAGCGGTGAAATTCTCTTTTAGCAGAGAGAAAACCGTTGGTGAACGGAAGCAAATGCTAGGTCAGTGCTTGAATATTAATGAGTCGGCAGTAATATCAAATTTCAAAGACCTTATTAAGTGCAGCAATTTTTAGAAGTAGTGACTGCAAAGCAAGCTTCCAAATTTCTCTTGCTGAAACAGCTAATGTTAAAAGTGTAACAAACAGATGTTGCTGCCTGCAGGTAGAAAGCAGCGCACAAATTCGATTATATCTACACAAAATCTAAAGTTACATTCACATGTCTTTCTCTACCCTCTATTGTTTTATACAGATTTTAAACTACTCTTATAAAAGCTTATTTTTCTATACATTTTATGTTAATTTTAAGATAAAACGTTTGTAGAAGTTATTTCATTACAGACTTTGTTGTAGGTACGAGGGTTATAAAATATACCTAAGCGATGACCAAATGTTTAAAAGTCGGTTAATGCTGTCGTAAACTCTTTCGGAGACATCGCGAGAAACAACTGAATGAAGATAGCTTTAAACCTGATGAGAGCTGAAACATTCAATGTAACAACAACGGGTATCACAGAAATGTCGTATGCCACAAAAATGATGTGAAATAATTGTACATTTTAAAGAACTCTACTTAATTTTACTGTAGATTTTTGGTTATTCATTGCTTAGAATTTGTGGTATTCAGGGCAGATTTTTGCCTGATTCTTCGATATTCATTCCTTCCCATTCTCCATTATTGCTTTTCCTTTCACCACAATTTCATACCATCCTCCTCATCGCTCTCTTTCTGGAAATCGGGCTGATCGGCCCTCTCTGATCCAGAGTCGTCTGCTCCTCAGTAGAGGTCTAGCCCCTTAGTCGTTGAGTTGTAACACAAACGAGAACGACAAAGGAGTTACATGTATTTCAGTTGAAGCGTTCAAAATTGACATGATGCCTAATCGGAAGCGATGTTTTGCCAAATTTTTACTTTTTCGTTCTCGTTCCCGGCACGGCATAATAAACCCAAATTCTGCATATCAGACTCCTCTATGTAGAGGTTACTCTAGGTGGCCGTAATATGAAACAGTAACTACAGCTCAGCCGCAATTCTTTCCAATTATGGTGTTGGCTAATCTGCATCTATGTTGGTGAATTGTAGACGGATAAAAAATATAAATGTAAAGGCAGTTAAAAAAATTAAGTCTCAATGCAAAAAAAAAAAAAAAAAAAAAAAAAAAAAAAAAATGACGAAAAAGAAGTAGAAATGCATTTCGTTTTCGTTACGGGGTGCTGTGAACCAAAATCTTATGTCGTGTATGGCTGCCTGTTCTAGTTTCCGTTTTGGTCACACTTTTTTAAATTCTCCATGCGAGGAACCTGAACAAAGGAATAAACATAAGAATTTACCTGCCTCCTTTATTTGTGAAACTATTGCATAATTATATTAGAATATTTTTGACGAGTCTTCCTTTTTACTTTATAATTGAAAATTCGTACAGCCCCGTCTATATATTCACGCAAAAGGAATGGAATCTCGGCGGAAGATTTGATTTCCTTAAGCTCCCCCAACAGTCTTCCAAGTTCAGTGAATGCTGTATAGCTTTTGGCATGAAAGAATTCTTAGCAGAAATAATCGAATAACGTAATAGATAATTACGGTAGGTGAAATTTTAAACCTTTCTAGTTTCTGTAGCATGTATGTACACTGCTCATTGTGGGTGGAGAAGGTGTTGCATAGGTGTTCTATACCAATATTTCACCGGAACTGCAAGTTTTGAGTTCCCTGAATCCATAAAAAGCATTTTTAGAAAAACGTTCGTGTTCGTGTGTGTGGTGTGCGCGCGTGCAACATAACTGAAGAGCGAAGAGTCCGTTAAATGCCAAACTTGGAATTTAAGTTTAGTATCTGCCAAAAATGTCACATGAAGATTTTCAAGAAAATCCTCCACCCCAAATTATCCTTTACATGGAAATTTTTAGAAAATGTTGATTTTCTCAAAAAGGCTGAGACGACATTAATGAAAAAATAGCGTATATTAAAGATGTTCACATAACAAAAGAATGTACATCTTCAATTTTTGGGACTGCCCTGAAGTCCACTTTATTCTGAATGATTTTGCATTACTGGTAAACCGTAAGAGATAAGAAAAGTCTTACTGCACAACAAAATGTAGATCTGATCAAACACACTGTTATGTTCTACTCCTAGCTAAGCAAAGAAACCCGGATTTCCGGATTTCAATGACAATCGCATTGTGATAGCTTTTAAAAATGTTGAACATCGCTTTAGCCCAGAGTGTTACCTTATTTCCCTTCTATTTTTAAGGAACTAATTAATAAGACAATTCTCCTAATGTATCTCGATTAACGAACGGAAGTAAAAAGGAGAATCTTTTGTAAGAAGTTTGTTTGTAGAGCAGGTGGAGAATCTTATAGAAGACATAATTTGTTTTTATTATCTTTGGACCCTTACTTATTTAACAAGATAATATGTAATCCTTATAATACACAGCAAACTAGAGGTAAAGAAATATGAAGAAATTCCACTCTCAGGCCACCAACTTAAAAGGCTTTGCAAATCACTGTAGTCTGCAACCATAGAGGTAAGAGCTCTTTTCAGTTATTAATTATAAACATATATTTGACTGACTTTTAATTTTATTTGGACACAAATTTCTCTCGTTATACAAGTATTAAGAATATCCTGCTCTCTTCGACATATCATATAAAAAATAAAGTAAAACTTTCTTATTTAAGAATTATTAAAACTTAATAATGGCATTGTCATATTGTATTAATTTTTGTTTTGCTGGCTAAATTCTAAATCATGTCTATATATACCATTGAAAGTCCCATATGTTCCTAAGGACATGAATTATAAACACCTTTTAATCGCCTATAATAGATTGATAAAATAGTAAAAGGATTTACAAAGCCTCTACATGAAAACGAGCTCATTGGAACAGGATTGTGAAGGAAACTGACAATCAGATGAAAATGGAGTAGAAAATAGTTTCTGTTACTCTATAGAATATGCATGTAAAATAAGAAAAATGCCGCGTATATTTAATTCCAAGCAATAGTAATAATTATTTTTATATATATTTTTTTTTATATATTTATATATATATATATATATATATATATATATCCATGTTGGCTATCTTGGTGGGTTCACTACCTAGGGCAGCTCTTCACTTTGCTAGGTGGACACCAGTGCTATACCCGGGACCAGAACCCGAATGCATTCCGTGGCCGTGGACCAGAGCTTTATGCCCTAACCATTGCGCCACGGCGCAGGGCTTCTACCTGTAAGAAAGAAACGCACAATCTATATTAGTTAAAACAGAAAATGGACAGCTTACGCTTCCTTATTTCTTCAAGTGAAAGTAAAAACAAATGCTTGCAGCTCCTCCTACTATTTGATGAAAATATAACTCCATTACAGAGAACATGTTCTTGTTATTAGTTTAATGGGCGATTTCATGTACCCTATTATTTTTACTTCTACTTGTGTTAAATTATTTACCTGTTAACGCTAGTTTTTGTTCTACTTGGAGTTTTGATTGTAGACCTATCGTTACTTTACTAGTTCTTGTTCGCCTCATTACAACGTTCGTTTCACAGATATGCAGCGAAAAACTTATTTTGATATTATACGCATATTTAGGTTGCCTTGATGTATGTAAGAAAGAAGGGTTCTAACTTCTTTTACTGCTAATAAATTTGAGGAACTGGTTGAATACGTAATATCTACTGTTACCAAACAATCACCTTTCTCTAGCACATATGTACAATATATGCGTAGTAGGTATAGAAGGTACTGTGTCCCACCCAAAACTTCGACAACCAGATGTCTCCGGAAATACACGTTTTGAGGACCATTGGAACCAAAAAAACAGAACTAGCTCTGTGAACAGCATAGCTCAAACTCAAAAAGTCAGTTAATACCAAACTTGATATTAATTTCGGCACTTTCTAAGGTTTCGACACGTCTATATTAAAAAAAAGTCCTCCGCTTCAAACTACCCCTTACATGTTACATGTTTCGAGAATTTTGATTTTTTCAGAAATGGATTTAACAATTCTTATTAAAATATCATATGTTTAGGATATTTTTATGACACATGGAATGTATATCCTGAATTTTCTGGAAATAGTCTTTCCAGTACTGATTTTGTATGACATTTGCATAACCATAAAATAAAGAGAAAAATCGTTATGCACAAAAATGTAGATATCGTTAAAACACATAATTTTTGTCAAATACATTTTTTGTGAAGTTAATGGTTTCTAAAATATTCATAGTTATTGGTTTCAGTTTTAAAATACCCATACATTTGTCAAATAGAAAATTGATATGATCAAGCAAAGAGAACAGTGCATCACATAGCGATCAGCTCCTGAAAGACCTGACTATCGCTTTAGCCTAGTGTATTCCCCCGGATCTACGAGGAAGTACGCAATAAAAATACTTCTGCAACTGTTTGTACCCGTATACGTGAAGTAGATGAAAAAAAAAAAAAAGCATGTGTTCGATTTACATGACTTTCTCTATTCGTACTGCAAACAAGCTATTCTTACAAAACAGTATTCTTTTACCCATATCATGCTAATCTAGATAAATGTTAGTAGAAATGGTCCTGCTACTTCATTCCTTCTAAGAAGAAGGGAAATAATGTAACATGCTAGGCTAAATCGATAGTCAATACTTTTAAAAGCTGGTCGCTATGTGAACAATTGAAATTCGGTTCGCTTTGCATGGCCAGCAGTGTATAAAAGACGAAGAGAAAGACTAACCCCGTTTGAGAAAAGTTACGTAGTTTAAAATTGAAAGCAATAACAAGGATTTATAACAAACATGTATATAACATAAATAGTGCTTTTAGGGGTAACTAACATTTCATGAAAAATCTCAAAAAATATACTTTATTAATTTTAATTCTATTAATTATTTAAACACTCCTGAATATAAAAAAGAGTATAATTGGCCATCAAGCGCCATTTTAAACGCCTTAACTGGAGCTACTGCAAAGCATTAGAGGTGAAACTGGACTGGACTCGGCAAGAAAAACTTCTAGTTCGACGAGATCTGATTCCCATCATGCAAAGTAAAAAACGAAGTTTTGCAGAAGAAAAACAGTAATACAAGAAGTAAAGGACAGAAAAGGTATCAACATAAGAGAGGAAAACGAAGGCTGAGGATCCAACCTACTAACCTGGTAGATTTTAATGTGAGTCATGCATTCAGATGTTTCTTTGTTTTCTCACTCTTGATATTTTCAGCAATTTTCTTCCTGTAAAATGCTCCTTGCAGAACAGTTTATCTGTTGCACACATAAAATTAGCTGGACATATTCACAGAGGTACAATGAATAAGAATTGCTCTATATTTACTGTCAGATGTATTGAAACCTATGTTTTCAATTGTCAAACATAAAAACTGTAATTTTATGACAAAAAAGCATATTCATAACCTTAAAAATTGTTGGAGCCTAAAGCAAAGGAGATACAGAGAAACCTAGAGTAATTTCAAACAGTAAATGTATTGTGAACTTAGGGTTAAAATATTAGAACAAAATTCAATTTTTTTTCGCAAGGGACTTTATAGTGATATGACAAAAACATAAACAAATCTCACTATAGCCTCTAAACTATTAAAGCAAAATGGAGGAAATGTGCACGTAGCTTATTTGCATCCCTGGTATAAATTTCAAAAAGTTTGTAATTTCATAATTTCAGTCATACATGTCCTTAACAAAATCTAGGTATTAAGTATTAAGTTTTTGTCTGTTTCTTACAGTTTTATAGTTATCCAAAATTCAGCAAATGTCATTCAGAATGAATGGGTCTTAGAAGCTAACCCAGAAAATTTAAGAGATACATTTTATTTATAGTGTAAAATCTATAATGTACGGTATTTTAATATAGATCGTTAGATCCATTTTTGAGAAAAACTAAATTTTCAAAAATTGTTCCATGTAAATGTTAGCGGGATTTTCCGCAAAATCTTCGTGTAGCATCCTTCGAAGTTACTAAGCTTAAATACTAAGTTTGGTATTTTACCAACTTTTTATTTTTGAGTTATCGTGTTCATAGACACACCCCCATACATAAACACACACACACAGACACACGCACACACACACACGGATATTTTATGGATACACGGGAGCCTAAAACGAGTATTTCCTGTGAAATCTCAATATCAAATTTTTGGGTTCAATGCAATACTTTCTCTATTCACCATGTAGAGAAAGTAATAAGGCTTTGTAAAAATAGTTTGTTGCAGGATAGGTAGAGAAATCATGTGAATGTAACACAGATTTCTTTCTTGTCATCATACACACACTTAGGTACAACTATTAGTAACGTAGCAGAGATATTGTAAAGCAGAATGGTACATTTTCTTAAGTGTGCAGATACTTTGAAATGCAAAGCTGCAAAGGAATGTAGACACCAGATGGCCGGACTGAGTGTATCACAGTGTCATTTTTCATAAGTGTCAGATTTTTTTATAAGGATTGCTATTAAAAGATAATGTGTACCTCTGGAAATTTATGATGCCTCTTAAAAACCAGACTTCTCGGGTGGAACAAAATTACAGTATAATATAAATCGCCAAAAGAAGTATAACAGAACGTGAGTCAGTAGTACAGTACATTAACACGCATTTACTTCAAAGAAGATTAACAAATAAACCTTTTTATACAGAAGTATTACATCAATGTGCTCTGTTATATGATGCCAGTGCACTTATGACCTGTGTTGCACACAACAAAAATCTGATGCGTTGCAATCACATGACTTTCTCTACATCTCCGTAATAAATTATTGTTAAAAAGCTTACTCTTTTATCTACATCATGCTAATTGAAATAAACATTAGCAGAAATTATCCTTATTACTTGGTCCCTTGTAAGCAGAAGGGAAAAAATCTAATATGTTCCAGTCACACGATGCCCTGTAGCTGTTTTGCAAACAAACCTTTTATTCAAAAGATTAAGATATATCTATCTATTATCTATATTATGCTAATCAAGATAAACATAAGCAGAATTAGTCTTATTACTAGCGTACTTGTAAGTAGAGGGGAAACAAGGAGCTAAGCGATAGTCTCGTCGTTTAAAAGTCGGTCGCTATGTGGAACAATTGCAATTCCAGTCTCTTTACTTTCCAAGCGTAAACAAACGAAAAACGAGAAGAAAGATGTCTTCCTTTAAGAAAAGTTTGTGGCTAAAATTCAAGCTAATAATCCGGAATATCTCGAAAACGGTAAACTCTACAAAATATTATATAACGTTAATTGTGTGTTTTAATGAGATCTACAATTTTTGTGTAATAAGTTTTTGTATATCTCTTAAGGGTTGCTAGTTATTCAAAAGTCATCCAGAGTGAAGAGGAACTCAAAGGCTATTCCCAGAAAATCAGATGCATTTCGTTCGGAATAAGAATATCTTAAACGCAGCAGAAATGAATGGTCTTATTACTTGTTTTCATTTAAGTAGAAGAGAAATAAGGGAGTACCATAGGCTAAAGCTATTGGTTGCTATGTATGTACTTGAAGTACCTTTGTTTGTATGGACAGAAATTGACAAACTTCCGTATGAGAAAAGTATAAGTATTTTAAAGTTGAAGTCAGTAACAAGGAATATATAAAGAAATTACAACTTGACGAAAAAAATATATGTAACATAAATTGAGTGTTTTAACAAGATCTACATTTTCTATTAAGCAGGTTTTAGTCTATCTCTTACGGTTTACCAGTTATGCAAAGTTCCGCAAAATGTATCCAGAATAAAGATATCTTCAGAGATTATTCCAAGAAAATCCAAAATATACATTTTATTTGTCCTGTAAATAACTTTAATATTTTGATCAAAATCATTAGTGCCATATTTGAGAAAATCGAAATGTTCAAAAAATGTTTCATGTAAATGGTAGTTAGGGGTGAGGGGATTTTCCTGAAAATCTTCGTGTCGCATCCTTGGAAGATAATTAGATAACAAGTTTGGTATTTAACGGACTTTTCAGACTGATACACATACACACAGACACAAACAGATAGACAGACAGACAGACAGGCTGCCAGAAACACACACGGACATTTTTCTAAAACTGTTTTTTTTTTTAATTCAGGGGTCTCAAAGCATATATTTCCGGTGAACTCTCGGTATCAAATTTTTGGTGCAATACAGTACCTTCTCTATACACTATGTACATAGTACGTGTAGAGAAAGTAAAAATAAGACGAAAAGGAATGGGAGTTTCATTTGAGAAAAGAATGGAATATAATGAATGACTATTTTCAATTGAGAGAAGCTAAGATATTTTAAAATACAAGTCAATAACACAAACATCACGGAAACGGTTAATACTACATAAACTTTTATTTGGTATAAACTGTGTGTTTTAAAAATATTTATATGTTTGTGTAGTAACATTTCGCCAATGTCTTACGGTTAATCAGTTATATAAAAGTAATTTAGAATGAAGTGGTCATCACAGGCCATTCACAGAAAATTTAAGATGTGTCTAAACTTTATATGTTATGAAAATAGAAAATACCTTGATATGTGGTATTTTTAGCAAACTGATTATACAGCCAAGTTTTAGGAATAAAAAATAACAAAATATTTTCCAAGAAAAGTAGTCTCTGTAGGAAGATTTTCTTGAAAATCTTTGCGTCGCATTTCCGGAAGATGCTTCACTTAAACACCAAGTTTGGTATTTTTGAGAGTTTTCATTTTTGAGTTTGCTGCTCACAGAGAACCAGCCAAACAGATAAATATTTACACACAGATAAATATTTTCTAAAAAAATGTATTCATACATTCCCAAAGCTTGTTTCTGGTAAAGCCGTTATAGAAGCATTAGGTGGAATGCTTTACTTCCTGTAGTTATTTCAGGTAAGCAATAGAAAAAATAAAACGAATAAAAATTTACAGTTAAGAAATGTATAAAGTACATTTCGGAAATGGTTAATTCCGCAACAATTTTATTGTAAAGTGTGTGCTTTATAAGGTTTGTATATTTTATATATAGTAAGATTTGGTCTACCTCTGTCGGTTTACGAATCACACAAAAGTAATTCAGAATAAAGAAAACACAGGCCGTGTCCAGAACATTTAACATGCGCTTTATTTCTCATGTATATGCCTTAAACATATGGGTTATTAATAACAATCTTAGCGCCATTTGTTTGAGAAAATTAAAAACAACGTATTTATTTTCTTGTAATCAGTGGCTTGGAGTCAGTGGATTTTCTGGAAAAATCTTCGTGTGGCAAGTTTGGAAGATCTGAACTAAAATACAAAGGTAGATAATAATGATTTGGAGGATATGAGGAGAAAGAGGAAAAGTATGTAAATGGTTTTTCGAAAGTAGCTAGGTGAAGAATTGAAGATATGGAAATATAAAAATTATTCCGCAACATAACGAAAAACTTCTGATGTGTTCCATTCACATGATTTTTTTTACATCTCTGCAACAAATTATTGTTAAAAACCTTATTCTTATATTTATTTAATGCTAATTAAGAAAAAATGAGCTGAAAAGGTCTTATTGTCTGCTTCCTCGTAAGTAGAAGCGAAATAAGGTATGACACTAGACTAAATCGATTGTCAAATCTTTTTAAAGCTGGTTGCTATGTGATTGAAGTACGTTTGTTTGTATGGACAGGAGTTGCGAAATTCCCGTATGATAAAAGTATAAGTATTTTAAAGCTGAAACTAATAACAAGGAATATCTAAAAAACGGTCAACTCCATGAAAAATGTATATAAGATAAATTGTGTGTTTTAGCGAGCACTACATTTTTTGTGTGGTAGTTTTTGTCTATCTCTTACGGTTTACCAGTTCTAAAAACTTCCGCAAAATAAACATGTCTTCAGAGGCTATTTCCAGAAAATTGAAGATATATATTTTATTTGTCACACAAATATCTTAAATATAAGAGATTTTAATTAAAATCGTTAGAGCCATTTTTAAGAAAATCAAAATTTTCAAAATTTTTCCATGTAAAGGCTAGGTTAGAGTGCGGGGATTTTTCTAAAATGTTCATGTTGCATCCCTGAAATATACTAAATTTAAATACCAAGTTTGGTATTTTACCGATTTTTTGTTTTTGAGTTATCGTGTTCACAGACTCACAGACACATACACACACAATTTTTTCTGAAAACACTTTTATGGGTACAGGGGACCCTAAAAGGTGTATTTCGGTGAAATATCGGTATCGATTTTTGGGTGGAATGCAACACCTTCTCTATTCACTGCGTACATAGTACGTGCAGAGAAAATAAAATAGTATTAGGATCAGGCGCTCCAATTAAAAATTCTTGGGAAATATATCTGGCTAAGTTAAAGGATCAAAAAGAGAGTACGAGCGGGTGTTTGAAAGGGAAGAGAAAAGACCTCCAAAAGAACAGTGTCCAATATGTGGAGGAAAGGGAAATATGGAGCATATAGTTTTCGAATGTGAAAAGTCAAAGCTTCGGCGAAAGAGTTTAAATAGAAAATGGTTAAAATACATAAAGATAGTTTTAATTAAAACTTTTAGTAACGATAGTAAGAATACTTGGCTAAAGTAAAAAATAAAAACAGATACAAATGAAGCATAATTGATGAACTTGATTATTTTGAACACTGTACACTTTTACCTATTTAGCTACTGTATTTTTTATTATTATTATTATTATTATTATTATTATTATTATTATTATCATCATCATCATTATTATTATATTACGATTATTGTTGTTACAATTAGTAAGATCATTATTAGCATTAACATTAAAATAAAATGGTTCAGATATTTAGGAAATCTTGGAATGAATATGACAAGATAGTAAGCCTGGGCTGACTAACATATTCTTTGACTATTTCTTAGTACAAATAAATAAATAAAATAAAAATAGCTACTAGTTTCCGTTTTTAGTGATGCTGTTTTTCCTGTCTCTGTCTCGCCTTAAAACACACACACACACACACACAAACACATACATTTTGCCAAAAATAGTACCTCTTTAGGATTCAGAGTGTCTTAAAACACGTTTTTGCGGAATTTAATCATATGGTGGAATGCACTGCTTCTATAGGAAAGTTTAGAGAAATACATGAACATATTATTTGAACACATCACTTAAGGCTAAATACTGAATTGATGAGAGTGTAGAATGAATTACACTTATAATGAGGAAGATATTCCCAGCCTTACATAAAAGGTTACAGTGTTAACTTCTAGGAGAGGTAGAGAGACAGAGAGGGAGAAAGAGATGAATGATAGGAGCTGCATGGGGTTTTTCAGTCAGAGGCGATTCGTCAATATGTAAGGTTTGTTCCATATAACCATGTCCCGTATATTTTAATTGCCATCTCTCATTGGCTGCTGTCGTAGAATGGGAAGTGATGCGGTAAAAATAGTTCCTTATTTAGCTAATGATCTATGTTAATATATCCGAAGAGAATTAGCAATTTGTTTTCATTTTCATACCCATATATTTCAAATACATTATGTATCAGAATTAATTCATCTGAAATCCGAGAAGACTTTTATCATTAAACATCCTTTGTTTTAAACCTACCACTCAGAATGGCGAAGGCATTGCATCTATTATATCAGTATGTCTCTATCGCTTTTATTGCACACTGTTTTGTCAGCATTCGTTTGTTAGCCAATCAGGGGAATGGGGAATGTAACATATTCTTCGTAGCAAGATTTAATCAACAGATTGCTATTATTTATAAAGTACCCATGGAACTCTTTGTTCGGCCACTGCACCCTCGTACCCCAGATGACAAGTCGAGGAAGATCTGTCTTCACCACTGTCACAGATATCCGTATGCGAATCACAGCAGGCTGACGTAATTTGTGGGCAATGAAATATTTATTAGTATTAATTTTTTCCAAAATACTAACTGTTAATAACTTGAATTATTGTAATTTATTTACAGGTTTTCAGTCTTTGGTTATTCATGAAGTCAAGCAGAGTAATGTAATCAAAGGCTAGCATATAGTCTAAAGTAAATTAAATTCAAAACATTGGAGCCCGAGGAAACCTCCCACGCCTGGTAAATGACTTCCTTAAAACACTCGGTATTGAGAGAAAGACATTTGTGTCATTACTAAGACAGCACTAAAGAGTTCAATTTCCACCATTCGTTTGGCCCAAATTTTGTAGACCGTTTGTTTTCTTGTATATTATATGTTTTATATGTTTACTATTTTACTATTTTGCTTAGATATTGATACATTGTAATGCTGATACTCTGTTACATTACTATTCTAATGTATTATAATTGATTATTATCCTTTTTTTTTTTTTTTTTTTTTTTTTTAATTTTCTTGATTACTAATGTAACGCTTTGTGATGTATTGATTTTGCACTCTTTGTCCTTCGCATCCTATACAGACCATTTTTTTTTCAAAATAAAAATATCTACGAGTGTATGTATAGTATGTATGTATGTATGTATGTATGTATGTATGTATGTATGTATGTATGTATGTATGTATGTATGTATGTATGTATGTATGTATGTATGTATGTATGTATGTATGTATGTATGTATGTATGTATGTATGTATGTATGTATGTATGTATGTATGTATGTATGTATGTATGTATGTATGTATGTATGTATGTATGTATGTATGTATGTATGTATGTATGTATGTATGTATGTATGTATGTATGTATGTATGTATGTATGTATGTATGTATGTATGTATGTATGTATGTATGTATGTATGTATGTATGTATGTATGTATGTATGTATGTATGTATGTATGTATGTATGTATGTATGTATGTATGTATGTATGTATGTATGTATGTAGGTAAGTATGTAGGTATGTAGGTAGGTATGTATGTATGCATGTCTATTATGAATATATGCATGCATGCATGATTATTATGAATATATGCATGCAAGTATGTATATGTGTATGAATGTATGTATGTAAGTATGTATATATGTATATATTATGTATGCATGCATGTATGTATATTGAGTTGTACAATTTTTCTTTATTCATTACTTTGAATTGGTATATTATGTATCCCTTAGTTCACCATATATTTTAACACCATGATAGACTAGCATACATAAAGCAGTCGACTATCATCTTAGCTCTCTGATTGCTCCTGTGTATCAAGTATAGAAAATGTACAACAATAAAATCACATCTCGGGTATGTTTGTTATAATTATAAAAACTCGGAAAGAAAAGTAAGTATTTGAAAGTGTAATTTGTAAAATATCTCTGAAAATAAATTATAATAGATTGAGAAAATCGCGTACTATATATATAATTAAAACAGTTACGTACCTCCGAGATACTGGAACCACGAATACATGTATGAGTATAATGCTTTTAAAAGTATAAGTAATAAATATACTGAAAAAATATCTACCGTAAGCGGATGCAATATTATTTCTAAATTTCGAACCAGCTACCTGACGAGAAGTATTAAAAGCATATGTATAATTATTAGCTTCAGTATCTCGGAGGCAGACGTAATTGTTCTAATGAAAGAATGCCTCCCTCCACCAGTCAGGCAAAGAATCCAACCTACCGATCTCTGTTTTATATATATATATATGTGTGTGTATATGTGTGTGTGTGTAATGTCCTTTCTTATTTATGTTCAAACGTATTTATTTATGTATCGGATTTATGAGGTAAAATACTCTTTGAAGATGCTGGGAAAATTATAGGAATTATCAACAATAAGTAGTTAGTGTATTAATGAGTGGAAGAGAAAGGAAGGGAGAAAAAAAGCAAAGGAAAATAAGGAAAGATGGATAGCAGGAGGATGACATAAAACTAGTAAAGAATGCTTTTGAAACCGGCAAGCATTTCACGTTGTGTTGTTTGACAGACCATCTAAGGTTATCATCTCGAATAACATTGCAGTAAATGCGTCAGGCTTATAAAACAAGGATATAAAAATTAATTTCCTCTCCTTTATTCTCTTTGATAGTCGCATTTGTTGACAATCGCTAACTCACAGTAAAATATTGCAAGATCCGGGCAATGAAACACAACGAAGACCCAAAGTATGGCTCAAAAACACCGACAGTTGAATTGTGATGAAGATTGCAGAAGCTCATATTTTATTATAGAAGTCGGGAATTAATTTGCTGGAAATGCGAACATGGCATGTTCTGAGGTGAAGCAATTCACTTTCGATAAAAAGAGGCAGAGTTTGCCACTTATTAGCAACTGTAATTAAATTCAATGATTTTATTACTTATCCCAGACAGTCTTACAAGATGATTGTAAGTTAGCATTAGAGAGAGACGGGGAAGAAGAAAATGATGGTGTAGTATCACAAAGTTTTCTCTACCTATTATTCATGTTATATTCAGTAAATTATTCGTTTAAAAGCTTCATCCTTGTGCTTTATTAGAGTTATAGATTTAACTGTTTTTTCACAGATACTAACTAAAGAAATCTCAAAGATTTCACTTCAATATCCAATTGCATTCTTATGATTTTAATTATTTATATGAACTTTATTAGTTATAAATAAAAATTCTTATATGCTCCATTCACATTCCTTACATGTGTATAACAAATTATTGCAAATAAGCTTATTCTTCTATTTAAGTAATGCTAAAACATTAGCAGAAATGGTCTTATTAATTAGTTCCTTTATAAGTAGAAGGGAAATAAAGTAATACACTGGGCTAAACTGACATTCAATAGTTTTAAAATATGGTTGCTATGGAAACGAAATCCATTTCTTTGCTTGGTCAAGCGTATATAAGTTCCCATATGAGAAAAGTATTTTAAAACTGAAATCAATAACAGGGAATATCTCGAAAACGGCCATTTCCACGAAAAAAATGTGTATGACATAAAGAACGTGTTTTATCGTGGTCTACATTTTTGTGTAATAAGTTTCTGTCTCTCTCTCTTAGGGTTTATCAGTTATGCAACAGTTAAGTAATCTTCAAAGGATATTCTCAGAAAATTCAAGATATACATTTTATTTACCACATAAATATCTTTATAATACAGTATTTAATCAAAATCGTTAGAGCCTTTTTTGAGAAAATCAAAATTTTCGGCATTTTTCCCATGTAAAGGGTAGTTTGGGGCGGGAAATTTTACTCTAAATCTTCGTGTCGCATCCCTGGAAAATACTGAACTTAAATGCCAAGTTTGGTATTTTACCGACATTTTTATTGAGTTATTGTGTTCACAGACACACGGACACACACACATACGGACCTTTTATCTGAAAATACATTTTTTGAATACAGGTGACCCTAAAAGGTGTATTTCCGGTGAAATCTTGGTGTCGAATTTTTGGATGGTAAGCAATACTTTCTCTATGCAATACTTTATCTACATAGTAGGTGTAGAGAAAGTAAAAACAGATTTTGATATATCTATATGCATGTAAGCAGTATTACATTCCTTCCAAAAATCCGACACCGAGATTTCACTGGAGTTAAACATTTTGGGATCTCCTGAAACAGCAAAAACCTTTTCAGAAAAAGGTCCGCGTGTGTATGTGTGTTATAGTGTTTAACGTCCGCTTTTACAACAGACGGCAACGCAGGCGATGACACTGAAGATCCATGGAATGATAAACCTGTCCCTGCGCCGCTTTATGCACCACAAATCCCACGTGCCGTCGGTTGGTATCGAACCCGGTGTGTATGTGTGAGAGATAGATAAAGAGAGAGTGAGAGAGGAAGGGAGGGAGAGACCGTAAAAAGCATAACTTAAAAATGAAAAGTCTTCCAAATACCACGCTTGGAATTTAATTTCAGCATCTTTCAAGGATGCAATATGAATATTTTCAAGAAAATTCTTTTTACCCAAACTTTCCATTTTACAGAATATGTTAATTTTCTCAAAATGACTAATGATTTTGATTAAAATATAATGCTTTTAAGATAATTTTATGACAAATAAAATGTATAGGTACTTTGAATTTTCGGGGAATAGCTTCTGAATCCTATTCATTCTGGATGAATTTTGCTTAACTGATGAATCGTAAGAGATAGACAAAAATGAACTTCACAAAAAAATGTAGGCACACAATTTACATATATAAAATACATGTCAAATATTCCTTGTTATTGGTTTCAATTTTCCAACATATATTTTCTCAAACGAGAAGTTCAAATTCGTTGTTTTTCTGTTTTGTTTTAGTTTTTGCTCCTTGCCAATTTCAGTTTTATACATGGCGACCACCTTTCAAAAGATGTGACTATCGCTTTACTCTAGTGTAGTCTCTTATTTCCGTTTTACCCACAAGGAAATAATCTTCACTTATATTTATGTCAATATTTACCTCAATTAGCATGAAGCAGGTAGAAGAGTAAACTTTCGTAAGAATAGTTTATTCCTGAATAGGCAGAGAAAACATGAATGAAACATGTCAAATTTTTATAGTTAAATGCTTTTATTTAAAGCATTTTAAGGCACAAAATCTGAATTCATAAAAAGAGCTCATGATTCTGATTTATTATTTTTATTGTAAACTATGATTGATAACAAAAGTCCAATCGATATGTTTATATCCATATTCTGTGCACTCTGTGTGAGAAGATAGGGTTTGGAAATAAAACAAAAAAATTAAATTGGAGTAAAAGACATATCATTTACCCGAGCATAGTGTCATTTAAATGGCGCATCGCATTAAAAATTGAATTTCCAAATCACATCCACCCTTGGGAATTAAAACTTCGCAGCTAATTACTTTATAATAAAATGCACTTTTACGTCATAAATCAAATTTTTATTATCAGAATGCCTAAAAAACACCTATTTATTCACTTAACCATAATAAATATCGGTTATAAAATGCTTCAATAGCATTTTCGTGCCGCTACGCAATATACAGAAGATGTATCAGTAATCTGTTTAGGAACTTAACTGATTTATCTCGTTTATTACTGCTGTTTTAATTTCTTTGAGTTTATTACACTTTAACCGGAAGGAAATGCGCTGATGAATTTTCACAGCGGTTCATAATGACTTCATTGTCAATCAGCCGAGTACGTTCAGAGATGTTCAAGCCATCGACATTCATGAATCTAGGATTTATTTTTACGGACGAACGCTTGAAAATGTTCCTAGCTAATTGTTCTTGTAATAAGTATATGATATGCGCAAATAAAAAGAAGTTTAATCTAAAAGCGCAATTTTACAAACTCAAAAAGTTCAAACAAAAAGCAATGAATATTTTAGAAAAGGTAAATGGCACGGATTGGGTATCTGTAAGAAAGCTACCTTTTTATTTATGGAAGTTGTTAGCGTTCTTCACATGTAGGGTTTTCCACGTACCATAAAAAATATCTCATATGTTTCATCCACATGACTTTCTCTACATCTCTGCAATAAATTATTGTTAAAAAGCTTATCCTTATATTTATTTAATGCTAATCAAGAAAAAAAAATAGCAGACTTACTCTTATTATTTGCTTCCATGTAAGTAGACGGGAAATAAGGGAGTACTATAGGCTAAAGCGACAGGAAAATGTTTTAAAATCTGGTTGCTATGTGATTAAAGTTCCTTTGTTTGTATGGACATGAGTTGAAAAAGTCCTGTATGAGAAAAGTATAAACATTTTAAAGCTGAAACCAATAACAAGGAATACCTCAAAAACGGCCAACTCCACGAAAAAAATGTATATAATATAAATTGTGTGCTTTTTTGTGAAGTAAGGTTTTGCCTATTCCTTACGGTAAACTAGTAAACATACACACATGCACACACGCATACACACAGACATTGACAGACACATTCACACACACGACATTTTTCTAAAAATTAATTTTTTGGATTCAGGGGGTCCTAAAACATATATTTCCGGTGAAATCTCGGTTTCGAATTTTTGGGTGCATTATGCACTATGTACATAGTACGCGTAGAGAAAGTAAAAATTAAAAAAAATTGATGTGTTATATTCATATGTAGAGTCCACTTCAAAAGGGACGAAATGTCACTTTTTTGTAAAACTTAAATGAATCCGTATTATGGTATATCAAATGGATTCACTCTCATGAAATATTATAATTTCTCACGGACAGAACTTTAAATATTTAACTTCAACACAAATAGGAGAATGTCGGAATAAAACAGTGCAAGTGTCGTGTCGTATGTTTGCTGTATATTCCTTTATTTTACAGCTACAGACTGGAGAGTTTGCACTGCATGAAAAACTTGATCAGCCAAAGCACTTCAATTCTTGTGAGGCTATGAGCGGCTCATAAGTTGCGATAATATTATTTATGATTCCGAGCCGTGGGAAAAGTTCAATGATTTTTTTTTATTTCTCAAGCAAGTCTGTAGGTCAGATGCAAAGCGAATATTACAGCACACTATCTCATACGAATGCTGGAAAATGAACATGGAGTAGACGTTCAGTGGGTGGCACTCTCCCTTCTTTTTTGGCCACCAGTAGGTAATCAAAAAGATATTGTGATAACAAAAATGCTATATGAAGTGCTTCGTTTTGTTATGCAAGTATCAAAAAAATGCAAATATAATGCAATAATGCAAAAAATATAGCATTTAAATTTTCTCAATTTACTATTATATAGTTTTAAAGTTTAAAACCATTTTACGCAAAATAACAAAAAATAGATATTCCCCTCCTTATGCAGTGAACTCTTCATACGACTTTCCCTGCCCTCTCATTTATAAATGAGAATGCAAGCTATTCTTATTAAAGATTCTTCTATGTTCTTCATCTTGATCCAGATAAACAGTAGAATTATATTGCACATATCTTTATAGATACATAGAGAACAGTGATGGACACTCTACCTGACCTTAGAACGCCCCACTTTTGCCATACAAACGCGAGAAACAATTGAACATTGAAGGGACTCTTAACTTTTTTTTTTTTTTTTTTATCCTTTTAAGAGATCTAGATTATTTAACAGAATGTTTGTTCCTGCCGCTTAACGCTTGCTAATTACATAAGATTGAAAAAAATTCTGATATGTTATATTCACATAACTTTCTCTAAGTGTTCCAAATACAAACTGTTCTTAGGAAATATTATTCTTTTACCTGCATCATGCTAATCCAGATAAACATAGCTTCACTGTAAGTAGAAGGGAAATAAGGAAATGCATTCTGCTAAAGCGATGGTCCAATATTTTAAAAGCTGGTCGCTATGTGAAATAATTGAGGTTAGGTTCGCTTTACATGGTCCCCTTTGATAAAAGTTACATAGTTTAAAACTGAAACCAATACCTAGGAATATCTCAAAAACACCAACTCTACAAGAGAACGTATATAACAAAATTATGTGTTTTAAGAAAACTACATTAAGCGTTTGTCTATCCCTTACGATTTGTCTATTTCTACGGTTTGCAAATTCTGCAAAACTCATTCAGAATAAAAAAGCTCCTCAGAGACTATTCGCACAACATTTGTGATGTAAATATCTTTAACATATACTATTTGAATCAAAATCGTTAGAGCCATTTTTTGAGAAAAACACAATTTTCACAAATTTTTCATATAAAAGTAAGTTTGTGGTGCGGTCTTTTCTTTTTTTTTTTTTTAATATCTTCGTGTGGCATCCTTGGGAGATACTGAACTTGGTTTTTGACGTTGTTTTCGTTTTTGAGCTGTGCTATTCACCGACACAACTCACTGACACACAGACACACACACACATACACAAACAGATGAATCTTTTTTTTTCTTTTTTTCAAAAAATGCTTTTTTCGGAGTCAGCGGACCTCACTACATATATTTATATGTTTCCGAGGAAACCTGACATCGAATTTTTGGGTGGAATACAACAGGTACCCTTCGAATGAAGAGGACTTCACCGGCTATTCCCAGAAACTTCAAGATATATATTTTAAGTGTATGTGTAAATGCCTTAAATATGTAATATTTTAATATGAATAAATATATATATACATATATAAAAACCGTTAAGGCTGTTTTCAGAACGCAAAAAATATTCATGTGCCAATAGATACTATAAGCATATACCTGTACACTGTCGCTAATGTATAAATTAGAGTTGTAGGTGGGAGAATTTGTTGAAAAATGCTGAAGATAGCAATTTTATTCATAATTGCTTAACTAAAACATATAATACTTAAACAAAACCCTTAGCCATTGATAAAAATACACAAAATAGGGAAACATTTCCAAATAAAATATTAAAGTAGGTGGGCTTTCCTAAAATCCTTCCTCATCACTTTCTCTAGCAAGTCTACAACGTACATAGAAGATAGAGATGGTAATTGTACGTTTTCCTCCCAAAAAATTCATACCGATATTTTACCGGAAAATACATGTTTTAAGATCCCTGAATCCAAAAGACAAAGCAGTTTTAAAAAAAGGTCCGCGCGCGCTCGTATATGTGTGCGTGTACGTGTGTGAGTGTGTGTGTGTGTGTGTGTGAGTGTGTAGCTGTGGGAAGCGTAGCTCAAAAACGAAGTGTCCATTAAATAGCAAACTTAGTATTTAAGTTCAGTATCTTCCAAATTTGTTCCACGAAGATTTTCAAGAAAATTCTCCAACCCCTAACTACCCTTTTCATGTAACTTCCGAAAATGTTGATTTTCTTAAGAATGGCTCTTAATGATTTTGGTTAAAACACCGTATGTTTAAGATATTTTCATGATAAACAAAATGTATATGTTGAATTTTCTGGAAATAGCCTCTGAAGACCTCCTCATTCTGGACGACTTTTGTGTAACTGGTAAACCTAAGGAATAGACAAAAGCTTCTACGTAAAAAATTAGATATCGTTAAAACACTCAATTTGTGATATCTTTTTTTTTTTTTTTTTTTTTTTTTTTTTTTGTAGAGTTAATCATTTCCAAGATATTCCTTCCTATTGCTTTCAGTTTTAAACTACTTAAAATTGTTCTCATACGGCAAATCATCTTTCGTTTCATCTTCTTTTGTTTTACACCTAGCCAAGCAAAACCAACCTAATTTCACTTGTTTTCCAATAACAATAACTTTTAAACCATTTTATTACCGTGTTAGCCTATTGTATTCCCTTATTTCCCTTCTGCTTACAAAGAAACAATTAAGTAATAAAACATTTCTGCTAATTTTTATCTCAATTACTTTATGTAGATAAATGAATAATCTTTAGAAAGACTTGTTTGCTTGCAGAAAGATAGAGAAAGTCTTGTTAATGGAACACATAAAATATTTTTAAAAATATTTCCGACCACTCACTCTCATTTACTTATTCTCTCACTCAGTCACACACCACACCCCAAGTTTGCTCTAAATGCTTTTAGTTGTGTATATTTCGGGGGGATTTGGCGGTCATTAACATTGTTTTCGCTGAAATCTTGATATACAAAATTTTTGTAATACACTCATTGTCCATTCTCCACTATAAGTACCAAAGCCGGAGGAAAAGTAAAAATGACTTTCGGAGTTTTAGGATGATACTCCCCTTTACCATACTTGCACAGTTCTAAGTCCTAGGAAGGCGATTAGACAATTTTGTCCTCTGCTGGAGTCATTCGAAGGCACGGACTAAAAGCTGAAATTACGTTATATGCATGCAATTAACAATGTTATGAAGCTTTTTTCTTGAAGATATTTATCACATAAATGACGGAGCATTGCGAGAGAAACTACATCTTGCTTTTGTGCATAACTATTTTACTCAAGTCATTTTCTTCAAACTTTTCGGAAGTTCCCTGGAGCCCACCACCTCAATCCGTTCTAAGAAATGGAGTCAATTACACATAAATCTTCTATTTATAATGTGTCATACACTATTGGTGTAAGATACTATTCAATTATTAAAGAATAAAAAAGCACGTTTTGAATGTGTCGCCTTCCAGTTATATCTTGATACTAATTACAAATTCTTATGAAGTAATACAAGACTTTGGTTTTCTTCTAGCACATCTTGTGAAGGTCGACGGGATATTACCCTGAAGCCTTTCTAACGTTTGGATAACTAATTATAAAGGTTTATAGCATTTTAATTCCTGTTACACACTCTGAAGGATTAGCTAACGTTACGTTGTGAAACTAATACAAGCAAAATAACACACGTTGAATTCTCCGCATCTACTGTTGTCATGAGTGGAGAAGGTTTGCTGTTGATGCGTTTTCTTCGTCCATGTGCAGGAACGGCTCATTCTTTGAGTAAGTACACTGTGTATCATGTGCAGGTAAACATAGAGTTCGAGTGTGTCCTCTAAATTCCAGAATAATAAATTCTATGTTGACAATAAGAAAATAAACATAATATGTAAGCGCTCTAAAATTTAAGTATTATAAGAAATACTTTTAAAATTCATATTCAACCAACTATTATATTTAATAAATCAATATCCCGAACCAACCGATTCTGGTCAATCCAATCTTGCGTCCTCAGAAATTATTCCCCGGAGTCAAGGCTGGCCATCAAATTGGACCTCATGGCCTATCCGCTTCTGAATAGTTCTTGGAGATGAAATCAGACCGCCCTTGGAAACTGAGTATATGCATCATCAAACTGTAACAACGTGTGTTGTCGAATGTTGTATTTTCCAAAAACTCGCGCAGTACGTCATCGAAGAAAATGAAGTGACGAGCATAAAAAATATGTTTTTCGCTCCGTAAGGTTTCTCCCTCCGAGTGACCAATCTTTGATTCTTACCAGTTGGTATCAGTCCTCTGTATACTGGGATGAAAAACAATCCAGAGACACAAAATAGAACTAATGAACAGTTAAAATCTATGCCAAATGAAGGGGGGTGCAATTACCAACCCTAGAAAGAGATTAGCTACGATTCATACACAATTAAACACCTTCTTTAAGAAAGCGTGAACTATTATTTGCGTATGTCGTTAAAGTGAGCGTCAGCTACAGCATTTATGTGAGAACTTTCATTAGTGACGACGAAAACAAAAAGTTGTTCGTTCTTATTTATAAATTTTATATATTATATAATATATATGTATATAATTTATTTTTATGTATACATTTTTATATTATGCATTTGTGTGTTTGCGTCTAAATCTAACAAAGCATTGTCTAGCAGTGGTGAGACTAATGCTATCTTTGGTTATTTGACATATTTTGGGAAAAGTGAAGTACCCTTGAAGTACCTCAACCAATAGAGCAGCTCACGTTAGCAGAGGATGGGATACTTTTGTCATTACCAACGTTTCATTAGGGACAACTTTTTATTCACGCAATATGCGTGTCAACCATAGCATAAGATGGTAGAAGATCTGGTCCAAGCACACGATCGTTTGGATAGCTTTCCTATGATGATGATGTGGGACGTTTAGATTATTGGCGCAGCAAACACGACAGCTGAGTGCCCAGCGTTCATTCCTAACGCATTATCAACTTAGTTCTCACTTTCACTTGGTATAATTATGCCCCTAACCATCTGAAATATTATTTTTTCATAATTTATGGTGTTATTTGCTAAATTTTCTTATTACTTTTTACTTTCTTCACCACGCACAGTATAAATAGTAGGCAGAAGATGTCTTATATTCCAAACAAAAATTCCATAAATATTATGAGGCTCCCTGAATCCTCCCTCAAAAAAAAAAAAGTTGGATAAAACTCCATGATCCGATTCTTTTCTAAAAATTGCTTTTTCATATTTTAATAAATACAGTATCATATATTTTCATGACAAATGAAATTAATGTAAATCTTGACTTTTCTGGAAATAGCTTCCGAAGTTCTCTCCATTTTGAATGCCTTTTGCATAATTAGTCAGTCATAAATGACAGATAAGCCGCCAAAAACATAGACAAAGGCTGTCAAATACATATATTTCAAATACATGTTTTTGGAATTAACCATTTTCGAGATAGTCCTTGTTTTAGTTTAAATTGTCCAATACTTAATAGTTTTCTCAAAAGGGAATACATTATTCCTTTTCTATCCGTTCACTATCATGCAAAAGAAGAAAATTTCAAATTTATCAAATACAGACCAGAGTAAAACATTTGACTATCACTTTAGCCTCATGTATTCCCTTATTTATTCCCTTATTTCCCTGTCCCTACAAGGAAGTATGTAACAAAACTTATTCTGCTAATGTTTATCTCCATTGGCGTGAAATAGATGGATTTATCTTTCTTATAGATCTCGTTAAAACACACAGTTTATGTCATATATGTGCATATTTCTATACATTTAAACAAATCCGTGATATTCTTTGTTATTTGTTCCGGTTTTAAACTATTTAAATTTTCCTAATACGGTAAGCTACCTTTCTTTTCAGCTCTATTTGTTTTTAGTCCTGACCTTTGCAAGAAAACCGAATTCAATTGTTTCACATAGGCACAGATTTTAAAGTATTTAACTGGGGCATAGCGTTGTGTATTCCCATAGTCCCCTTACTTATAAGGAAAAACTATTAAAGCAATTTCTTCTAATTGTTTATCTCGATTAAATAAAAAGAATAGTTTTTGTAAGAGTAGATTATTACAGGATGACGTGAGAAAAGCATATAAGTGTAATACAACAGATTTTTTCAAATAATGAATTCTTTGGTAGTCAAAACATGCATTTCCCGAAATCTCTATATTGAAGTTTAGAATGGCAGAATAGGTAGTTACTGTAAAGGGTGGGAAAAACATAAATGTCTGTATTTTATTAAAGATATCTTGCGATGTATTTGTTACGAAATTTTATATACAATATCGAAAGAATCCTTAGAATGCGTAAGCGCTAACAATAGTAAAACAAACATACATATAAATGGCAATATAGACAAAAACATAAAAAAAAAAAAAGTTAATGTGTTCCGTTCATATGAGTTTCTCTATATCGCTGTAACAAATTATTGCTATAAAGCATATTCTTCTATCTGCTTTATCATAATCGAGATCAACATTAGCATAATTTGTCTTAATTACTTGCTTTCTTGGAGGTAGAAAGAAAATGAGGGAAATCGCTAGCTTAAAACGATAGTTAAATCTTTTAAAAGCTGGTTGCCATGTGGATAAAATCCGTTTCTATGTAGGATCAGGAGTTTGCAACTTTCCGTGTGAAAAAGTTTAAGTATTTTAAATATGAAAGAAATAACAAGGAATATCTCAGAAATGGCCAATTCTACGAAAAAAAAACGTTTATGATTTAAATCGTGTGTTTTAACGTGATCTACATTTTTTGTGTAGTAAGTTTTTGTTTATCTCTTACGATTTACCAGTTACGCAAAATTCAGTCTTTAGAGACTATTCCCAGAAAATTCAAGATACGTATTTTATTTTCCATATAAATACCTTTAATATACGGTATTCTAATCAAAATCGTTAAAATAATTTTTAATAAAGTCAAAATGCTCGAAATTTTTTACATGTAAAGCGTAGATGGGTGGTGAGATTTTTCTCAAAATCTTTATGTCTCATCCCTGGAAGATACTAAATTAAGTACAAAGTTTGGTATTTTATAGACTTTTCGTTTTTGAGTTATCGTGTTCAAAGACACACAGAAACACACACACACAAACACACACACACACACACACACACACTTGCGCGCGCACATAGTCCTTTTTATGAAAATACTTTATTTGGAAAGTAAAAATTGGTGAAAAAAGTGCAATATTCGTGACCATATGTGTAATTACCAGGAATTCAAGCACTTTTGCAGCTCGCATAATATATTTACTTAAAACTGTTAATTGGATATACTCGTATCAAAGTGGTTTTGCCAATGACTTTATGTAGGTGTTAGCGCATATTCTGCAGTGCAGAGCAAAATATCGTCTTGCACGAATAGACATCGTAACGAGCTCACCATCCTTGTGTTGGGGTTTGTTTGTAGAAATTAATTACCTGTATGTAAGGTTCGACACGATCCTATTTCAGTGGCGGACCACTTTCATTATTGCATTGGTAGCCTTCAGCAGTTCAATTAAATTGAAGCACAAAATTTGTGATTCAGCTCCGCCTTTATTTTAATATGGGATGACCGCGGGGTCACATAGCGGTCTTTTCTTCGTCCACCTCTTCCTCCTCCGCCTCCTCCTTCTCTTGAAGACCTTGTTTTCTTTTCCTCTCTCAGAGTATGTTTAGTTTTTATTGTTCTTTTTTTTTTTTAATGGTGAGTCATTTTTATTATCTTCCTTCTGTCATCTACGTCACTTTATCCTACATACGTTTCCCTTGAAGATGGTACAACAGGCATAAACAGTTGAAGAGCATAAAAGAAGACTGCTCATACATGCAAATAACTTAGAAGACGTTTAGTTTTGATGAAAATGTGTAAAACTACACGGTGTATAAAAAGGTAGTGGAAAACAATCATGACTGTATTTACATATTTCCATTGCTATTCTATTGTTTATTACTATTATATTGGTTAATTATCAGGTACAGGGAATATTATAAATTTATAAAATAAAAGAGGTTCCGGATTCGATTTCTCCTAGAGAAAATCTCTTTACCCAAAATCATGTCCTGTCCCCCAGATTGGGAAGTATGCTTGTGAACGTCAAATGTGTGCGTGTTTGAAGACAGAAATGATTAAAACCAACCTTAATAACCTACAGGCAATCAGTTGTTTCACAAATCAAAGCCCCGATATGACCAAGACGTTAAGGGGGTCTATGAAATGAAGCGATTATAAAAATTGACTCCAAAATTTCATCAAAAATATACCGAAATCTTGAAATTTCCAGGACCATAAAAAGAAATGATGGCCAGCTGCATTTGTGTGTGCGTGTGAGAGAGAGAGAGAGAGAGAGAGAGAGAGAGAGAGAGAAAGAAAGAGAGGGTGGCGGAGAGAACTGTGTGATTCAAAACTGAAAAGAATCTGTTAAGCTTCCTATTTAGTGAAATCTGTCACAGAAATTCATATGAAAACCTCTTTTTAATTACGAACAATTCTAAACTCTATACATTTATATCTAAACAATTTGTATTTTGTCGCCTTTATATTAAACTGGTCTTCAGAATGATTTAAATAATCTGGTAAGTTGAAAAAGGATATAGAACCTATTACGTTTTTCTGGCTAACCTTTCTAAGCAATTTGCATTATTATAAGTGTTTCACACAATGGAGAGTTCATCTGCTTGAGATTTTCAGCATCAGTTCTTAAGAAATCATTATAGTAACCTAAGGGTGACATTTTTACGGGTGAAAAGATTTTGGAAATACTTATTTTTAAAACTGTATTTAATACTTTTGTTTTAAAACAGCAAACTACTAGAAATGTATAAAAACTAACAATTGGGCTTTAGAAACAACTTGGAAAAATCGGTTCTTGCATTTGAAATTTCAAAATTACAAAACTTATGTGGTGAGAGCGTCTTTCTGAAAATTATAAACATTTCTTTTATAAACTGATACCTGAAAAAGCAGTAGAGCTGAAGTTGAAGTGCCTTATATATAGGTACATCAGATTTAATTAAAACATTGATACCTTTTTTTTTAGTGAAAAATTACTGTATGTCCACTGTCGTTCATGCATGTAACACATAAGTTTTCACAAATTGCATCTTCCGAGAAATTTCTTACACAGATAATGTTTTATTATGTTGTCTATTCTCAAAGTCTCTTACTATTGTAATTAAAATATAATGCTTGATATACTGACACGAAGAATAAAATGTATACCTTACATTTTCAGGCAATAGTTTATGAAGTTCTTTGCATTCTGACTGAATAATGCATAAGTTTGTACAGCCACTCGATTGACGTAAATACAACCCAGGCAAAATGTCTGGCTAAGTAAAATACAGAATTTGTGTCAAATAATTACTTTGTAGCATTTGCTGTTTTTGTAATAGTCCATGTTTTATGTTCATTCTCCCTGAGTGAATTTCAGACAGGGACTAGATTTACCTGGGAAGATATCGCGCCCAGGAGTGGTGTGTATAAGTCCTGGGTTCATTGTGATTCATTGAAGACTAGGAAGGATACTGTTTAGAGTTTGGGATTCACCTGGCGGAAAGTTCCAGCGAGAGCAGATCCTCCGCCGGAGTAAGGTGATGGAAGTCCTGGAGTAGGTAAATGCCGGGACTTCGGTAGGGCAGCATGGTAGGGCAGCATGGTTCAACGGGCAATCGACATCCACAAGCTTCGACCAAGGTAGAACTGATGAGGCTACGGGCTGAGAACTGGTGCCGCCATTGTCATATGTTTGCGGCATGTAGCGGCCCACAAACCAGAAGCGGGGTCGTATGTATAATGTGGGAGTATACATGGAAGTCATGGACTGCTTCATGAAGTGTCTCTGTCATTTCTAACGGGAGGCCAAGACTACTGCAAGCTGTCTCGCAGAATGTTTGGGAGTCTCCCTGGGGCAGAAGAGATCTACTAGACGACATACGTGAGATGGCCCGTCAACACATCCAGGTAAGGAGCGACCGGATCCCGCTACGACCAGCTCAGGTTTCGAGAATGGTGACATAATGTGACTATAAGAGGAGGGAAGAGGCTGGTGATACACAGATCATCTAGCTCAACACGATGGTGCGGGTCTGAACATCCAGCCTTGAGCAAGGACTAGCATGACTACGCATTCAAAGACCTTTCCCCCTGAATTATTGTAGATGTACGGTTGGCTTGCTTTACATAGCTCTCATGTATTGTCGTAGGTGTGCATATATTGAACGCGTGCACAAGCGAGGTCTTTGCTTCAGACATCTGTATTGTCACCTCTGCGTGAAAGAACACTTTAATAATGACTCCCACGTCTGGAAATTGCCTGCTGCATAATCGGAAGGAAGATTTGGAAGAGACGAACTGCACGAGGCCAGTTAAAGCTGAACGTAGGTACTCTTTGGGAGACGTCATCGAAACTCCCACCTAATTTTTGGAAATATAGGACATCAGCACAGCTGCTCCTGAATAAGCAACCGCTGAGGAGCCTATACAGTAACGCTACCTCCTTACCTTGCACTCGTGATCTACGCGTAACATGCTAGCCTCTAATTCCCAAGGTCTAGAGTTCAAACCCGGTAGGGGGTGGTGGATTTTTTTCGTGCGTAAGAATCCTTGGAATGTCTGCCTTTGGAAGGAATGTAAAGCTGTTGTTTTCTGCCTTAGATTTACGGGACGTAAAAGAACCTCAAACCTACTAAAGAGGCTTCTGAGAGGTCTTTCACCCCTTGTATGGAATGAGACGCTAAGAACAGCTGTAATTAAAGAGCTCCAAAATAAAACTCGATTTAATTTTACTTCCTTAACACCAAACCACAACCATCCAAATAATTCCTGTGCTTAAGCGCTAACAAGGGCAGGCACCCAGCAACAAAAGCTAGGCTCACCACGGACCTACCAGATATGGACTGGACAGCTGAAGAGCACGAGCTTCGAAGTGATGAGAAATGAAATTGCTCGAAAGCAGCTATTGAACAGACTTGGTTATAATGAACGATTTCTTACAAATTCTTTAACTCGTATAAGCAGCTGAAAAAGTGTGAAGGGTTACATTTATGACTTTCCCTACCGTTCTTATAAACTTTTACTAGCATAGCTTATTCTACTATCTACTTCTTGTTAATAAGATAAACGTTCAGCACATAATTTGACATATCTTGTAGGTATAAGAAAAATGCAGTAAGCAACAACGACAGTCACATTATTACAGAGGGCATCTCTGTTATAGCTTTCTAGACTAACAAAAAGAAAAAAAATCTGATAAGTTCCATGCACATGATTTTTTATTCTCTCTAGCTCCGTATGTACAATGTACATAGGGATACAACAGTATTGTATTCTACTCAAATATTCAATGTCGGGATTTCACTGGAAATATAAGTTTTGGGGTCCCTTGAGTATGAAAACGTATTTTTAGAAAAAGGTCCGTATGTGTCTGTGGACAATATAACTCAAAAACGAATTGACCGTTAAATACCAAACTTGGTATTTAGGTTTAGTATCTTCCAATTGTGCGACACGAAGATTTTTAAGAAAATCCCCTCTCCAAAAACTACCTTTTACTGCCCTTTGATTTTCTTATAAATGGCTCTAACGATTTTGATTATAATTCCGTATATTGAAGCTATTTACATCCCAAATAAAATGCATATCTTAAATTTTCTGGGAATAGCCTCTGAAGACCTCTTTATTCTGGATGAGTTTTGCCGAATTTTGCTTAACTGCTAAACCATAAGAGATAGACAAAAACTTACTGTTCAAAAAATATAGATCTCGTCAGAACACACAATTTATATCATTTTCCTTTTTATTGTGAAAGTAACCGTTTCCAAGATATTCCTTGCTTTTGGTTTCAATTGTGAAATACTTATACTTTTCTCAGACATGAAGCGTCCGTTTTTCTTTTGTTCTACTCTTGGCCAAGCAATGACAATCGCATTACGATGTGCAATGACAATCGCATTACGATAGTTTTTAAAACATTTGATAATCACTTTAGCCTAGTGCATTCGCTTAGTTACCCTCTGCTTATAATGAGCTAATTAATAAGAACATTCTGCTTGTGTTTATCTCGATTAGCATTGAGTAGAAAGAATAATAATTTTTTGTTACCAAGTTTGTAGAGCAGCTAGAGAAAATCTTGTGAGTGTAGCACATCAGATTTTCCGCAAACAAAATTTTCTTACAAAACATTATTCTTTTTTCATACCAATTGAGGTAAATATTAGCAGAATTGGTCTTATTATTTGCTTCTTTGTAAGCCGAAAAGAAATCAGGAAATACACTAGACAAAAGCGGTAGACAAATCCTCTAAAAGCCGGTCGCTATATGAAACGATTGAAATTCCTTCTCTTTGCTTGTAAAGAGCAAACAAAAGAGAAACGAAAAGAAATATAACCTAGCATTTGAGAAAAGTTTAAGTACCTTAACATTAAAATCAATTACAAACAATATGGTTCACTCTTCAAAAAAAGTATGACATAAATTGTATGTTTTAACGAGATCGACGTTTTTTGTGTAATATGTGTTGTCTACTTCCTAAGGTTTATCGGTTATACAAAAGTTATACAAAAGCCTTCAGAGGCTATTCCTGGAAAATTCAGATTTCACATTTCGTTTACCATTAAAATGTTCAAAGTTATGTATTTTAATTAAAATCGTGTGAGTCATTTTTGAGAAAATCAAAATTTTTGAAAAATACTCCATATAAAGGGTAGCTATGGGTGATACATTTTTCTGAAAACCTTCATGTCGCATCCTTGGAATATACTGAATTTAAATACCAAGTTTGGATTTAAGGAACTTTTCTATTTTCTATACTGCCCACAGACACACACATACACAAACACATACCCAAACGGATATGTTTCTTCTTTTTTTTTTTTTTTTTTTTTGATTCGTAGGGTATGAAAACATGTATTTCCGGAAAATCTCGGGATGGCTTTTTTTTGGATAAAATACAATATCTGCTCTATTTAATATTATATAGTACATATGTGCTAGAATACTACTTTCCCGTTAGAGCCATTTGTAAGGAAATCAAATCTTTTGAAAATTTGGTACTCAACCGATTATCTGTTTTGGTGTTATGCTGTTTATGGACACACAAACCAGCCGCTTCCTAAAAATAACTTTTTACTTTCTCTTTCACAAATGAGCTTTAACCTGTTTGGTCATATCAGACGATGAATGAAATTGGTAAAATGATGCTCAAATGATCTCAGGGTCCATGGAGCTAAAAGTTACTCGACATTCGTCTTCTCAGAATAAGGGAAACCCCCGAAAACTTATCCGGACAGATCAGCCTACACGAGATTCGAACTCGCGACCCGTTGAATGTGAGGCAGACACGCTACGACCACAATACCCACGTGGGCAAAGAAGACACAGTACTTCACCCAAAATGTTGATACCGAGAAATCATGGAAATACATGTTTTGAAGATCCCTGAATCCAAAAAAAGCATTATTTAGAAAAACATTCGTGCATATATGTTTGTGACAGCATAACTGAAAAACGAAAATCCCCAAACCCCCAACTATCCATTGCATGGAACATTTTTCCAAATTTTCGAATTTCTCAAAAATGGCTCCTACGGTTTTGATAAAAATGCTATATGTTAAAAGATATGTTAATTACAAAGGAAATGTATATTTTGAATTTTCTGAGACCGCTCCGTGACCGAATGGTTACTAAACAACTCACCTAGATAGCCCGGGTTCGATCCCAAGCGACCGCATGTGTTTCCACCATCTTCATTCATGTATCATCAGTGTCATTGCCTGCGGTGCCACAAGTTGTAAAAGCGGCCTTAAACACTACCAAAAAAATAACTTTTCTGAGAATAACCTTTGAAAACCTCTTCATTCTGAATGATTTTTGACAAACAGTAAGATTAGACAAAAACTAACTACACAAAACATTTAGATATTTTTAAATCACACAATTTGTGTCATATACATTTTTGTAGAGTTAACAATTTCCGAGATATTTCTTGTTATTAGTTTTATTTTAAACCACTTAAACTTTTCTCAAACGGGAAGTTATGTTTCGTTACATCTCTCTTTTGTGTTACTCCTGGCCTTGGAAGGAACAGAATTTCAATGATAAACGCATAGTTGTCGCTGTCACTTTGACCTATTTCCTTATTTCCTTTTTAGAATAAGTAATAAAAACATTTCTGGTAATGTTTATCTTAATTAGCATAATGGCGATAAAGAATACTCTTTTGTAAGAATAGTTTGCAGAACAGATGTGTATGAAACATATTCAGATTTATTATTCAAGTGACCTTAAAAGGTGAATTTACATGAAATTCCGGCATTGAATCTTTGGATGGAATATAATACTCCTCTACTTAGTGTATGTAGTAGAGAAAGTTATAAAAGGCATAATATTTTGAACTTCTTCTGCATCGGTACTCTTGCCCAGAATAAAGTCGACTTTAACACAGTATTTATTACGTAAGAGGATGTAATCAATGAAAATAAATCTTTGTTGAAAATCACTACAAGGTTATGAATGAGTGACAAGCTCATTATTGTGTGTGTTACTGTTAATTACTTGATACGAGTTCAGAACGTGTTGCGAGTGCCAAGGCTGCAATTTGAAAAGGTTACAGCAGAAACGTGTTATTCATTCTTGGACAACACAGCATCTAACCAACAGATCATATAAAACGCGTTCTTCTGCTCAGTAAAGCTACCGCCTACCAAGATTTTGAAGCCCTGAAAAAACACCATGTGCTTTAAGGAATCCTGCCTGAATGCATTCTAAAATGCGAGAGAAAAGTTTTTTTAACAATGTCTACATCTGCCGAAATGTTTAAACTACAAAACATGCAGATTTGCTACTTAATTACTAAACTGAATCAAGAATAAAAGTAATTCTTCATCAGTAACAATTACGGTTCAGACCATAGGTCCTGTTCATAGTGATGCCATTCTTACTTGTATCTGTCAATTTTTTCTACAATTCTTGTAATTCAAGCTCTGCACGGGCATCCGCTTTGTTTTTTATAGTCTTAACTGGTCATCGGACGATGAATGAAATCGGTGAAATGATACTCAAAATGGTGCTTAAATAACGTTAGATTACCCAAATTCCAGTACCTAGAGGAATAAATAAAGAACATCTGCTGGATGAGTAGAATAGATGCCGTTTTAAAATTTTGAAAAGTCCTTGCCCAACCACCACTACTATATGGTTTAGAAACTTGGTCTTTATCCAAAAGGCAAAATAAAGGATAGAGACAGCAGAAATGCGATCATGTTAGAGCCCGCCTAGGTAGTGCGGGAATAGCTTCAACTCAAGAGCTCCAAATCTTTTGTATACGCAAAATAATTAAAGGTATATACTTGTCACACGGGGTCATTATTGATACCTTTTTTGTTTCGCGTGGAGACTTCCCCGAAATTTCATTACTCTTGTCTTGTTTTTATCGTTTCATTTATTACCCATGCACTGTAGATTTTCGAACGTTGGATTTTTAATCATGTTATTTTCTTCAAACACGCCAATGTAAGTACTTCACAATTGAAACCATTAACAAGGAATATCTCGAAAACGATTACCTCCCCATCAAAAACTTAAAGGATACAAATTGTGTGTTTTGACGAGATCTACATTTTGATGCAGCAAGTTTTTTGTCTACCTCTTACAGTTTCGCAGTTAAGCAAAATTCGGCAAAATTCATCCAGAATAAAGAGGTCTTCACAGGCTATTCCCAGAAAATTTAAGATGTCCATTTTATTTGGGATGTAAATAGCTTTAATATACGAAGTTTTAATCAACAACCTTAGAGCCATTTTTTAGAAAACCAAAATGGTCGAAACATTTTCCATGTAAAGGGTAGTTTGTGGTGGGGGGATTTTCTTGAAAAACTTCGTGTCACATCTTTGTAAGATACTAAAGCTAAATACCAAGTTTGGCATTTAACGGTCTTTTAGTTTTTGAGCTATGCTGTCCATAGACACCACACACACGGACGTTTTTCTAAAACGCTCTTTTCGGACACAGGGGATTCCAAAACATATATTTTCGGTGAAATCTCGACATCGCATTTTTGGGAGGAATGCAATACTTTCTCTCGTCCAATATGACCAACTAGGTTAAAGATCGTTAAGCCATAAAAAAATACTTTCTCTGTCCAGTATGCACATTGTTTATGCGGCTAGAGAAAGTGAAACATCGATCAGGGCAGATCGTATATGAAACGCATTCAGGAGATCCGGGTTCGATCCCGTTACTGGTCTACCTAGCCATTGACTTTTTCGGCAATTTCCCCGTGTCACCAGGCGAATGCTGCATAGGTTCATTACTTCCCCCGAATTTTCCGGTCCACCATTTCCTATTCATCTCTTTCAGGCAGCGTTCGACTGATTGTGGCTGGGTTGTGAATTGCGCATTGTAAAGGGTATCATAGTGTCGTCGTGAGAAGCTCGGTCGGGACTCGATTTCCAGTTTCAGAACACCCGCTGGGGCTCGCCGTGAAGCTCGGGCCTAGGACGGCGACGGCACCGTTCCAACTGTAACCGATAGAGACTCCACCCATGCTTGTGTCCGTCGTCATCTGTACCTGGTCGCCCTTCGAGTCTCTCCCCTCATCCCTCCCTCCCTGGATTAAAGGCCCACAAGAGCCTATGTCCAGTGTTGTGTCCCAGGGCCCTAGGGACCCCGCCGCAATTCTCATTCCAAGATTTAAAAAAAAAATTATAAATTCTAACAATTAAAACAAAACATATATCAGACGTTATTACAGATGACCAGTCTAAGTGTCAGAAAATTCACATTGGAGAGCTATGTGAATAGCAGCTTTGGCTTGTGCATATTAAATTGAAAAGTTTAGAATATAAAATTTACACCAAAGAAACTTCTGGAAAGTAGAACAATTGAGCTGCTTTAAATTATAGAAGCAACTGAGATTTACTGCTTAAACACACATATTAAAAATACAATTTGTGACTCCCTAACACAAATTACGTATTTAAGACCCGTGCATAGTGTGAAAATATTTAGTTGTTCACTAACAAAGTATATAATATTAAGATACAGGTTTTGTACGTTTCATGCGCAACAAAATGCATAATTTGCAACAAATCATTGCTTCTGTCGTGCAGTCGTCCTCCCTGGTCCTGAGGTGACATGCTAGCCTTTGTCTCCAAGGTCACGGGTTCAAACCCCGCGGAGAGGGACGATTTTTTTTTTTTTTAGGGCGAAAGGGAAGTAAAACCTGTGGTTCCGTGTTCTGCATTTATGTAAAAGAACCTCGAGGCCGATAAAGAAGTCTTTAAATGAAATTACTCGGCTTTTCATCCCCAATATATCAGGTGAACTGATCTGTGTTTGTCGTGTACAGATATCCCTTCGTGCTTTAATAGAGAGTTGCAGAATTCAACGGGGTTATTTCAAGTTAAAACCCGCAGAGAACTGGCCGGAGCGACCTTTTTTTTTTTTTTTTTTTTTTTTTTTTTTTTTTTTGTAAACTTTCTGGGTTATATACTATATAATAACAATAAGGCTAGAATATATTCGCAGACAAACGGCAAAATTCCAAACACTTTGAATAGTGGTTCGCTGTTTTTTCATTGATTTGCCTCTGCCATTATTCTTATTACCTTTTTTTTTACATAATAAATAATTTTTTTACTTCCAGCGAGTTTTCTGAGAATATTATTCCATAGCTCATCAATGAATGAAAATAAACATTATAAACTGATTTTGGAATGTTCTTATTTAAAAGCTGAATTGATGATCTGATTGCAAAATATGCAGAGCTCAGTTTGGATAAGATATAATCAATATGGTGTTTCAAATTTAGATTATGATATTACGATATTATTATAAGACCCAGGAGTGTTATATTGGTAGCTTGTGCTATTTGATTACTTTCGTATTCTATCCATGTCTGAAATGCATTTTTGCTTGTGAAAAGATTACTGTAGTTAGCTTTTTCAAAATGGATACAAATGTTATTACTCCCAAACCAATTATATAGTGTGCTGAAGATTTTGTTGGTTGAATCTGGAAAGCAGCCTCAACAGTGCACAAGACAATTCATGAACATAGCACAATTCTGTAACATTCAATGGCAGAAAGTTCTTAATCCTTGAAATCCCGAAGGTGATACGGGTGCAAAAGATTTCCGTGGATAAATTTGAATTAGGAATACTAAAGATGAAGATGCGATGGCTTGAATTAAAAAATATTTTAATGAAGCTATAAGAATAACCCTTCCCTTACTCCACTGCATCTCATGCTATCTGATGTTTTTGCTTCCAGATGACGAAGAACTCGATCTTCACGGTCAATGCTTCGTACCTCTCTTGGTCACCCAACATGTGAAACACTCCTCGCAAATGAGCTCCCCGCTCTCTCACTCTCTTTGTCTCTATCTCTATCTCTCTCCCTCTCAAACATTGGTGATTTCGTGAGCAGTGTAACTGCCTTTCGGGATACCTTTCTGCTCGTGAACCATTCCCATCAGCAAGACTATTAACGTAATGCATATCAGTCTGCTTACTCACAGAATACATATTTCTGCCTTCAATGCTCAAAAATCAGCGGACAAAATTTTAATTCAATTATAGAAGTTATTGTGTCAACGAAATGTCAATTCCTTTAATAACTCTCTTCAGAAGAATATAATTGGTAAAATATAATAGTTGATAGAATTTTATTGGAGTAGAAGAATATTTCATTAATTTATTATTTTAATATAAATTACTCAATAAATCTATAAGAACCGTATTCATATAAATTGTTTTACTGTTTTGAATTTCGAAGGGGATCCCCGAAACATTCTGCATTAATACACATAGAGTTGTATAATCTTTTGGATTTTATTCGTGAAATATTCATGATAAATCTCATCCAAGGTTACAGTTTCGTCAGATAAATTAACCAACTCGTAAGGAGAATGTGTCCATGTAGCTTATGTTGAGTACCTCCCTTGCAAGGGAATAAAATAATCTGAAAGGAAATACGGAGAATTTGTCCAAATAAAACACCTTAGCTACATTTTCTTGTTTATTTGTAAAAGTAATAATATAGTTTAACTAGATTTGCTCACATGCTTGTGGAAGTGGCGCCACTTTCATATTATATTATTAATCTCTGCTTCCAAGGTACCGATATGAAATAAACATATGTTGCTTGAATGTACCATCAATTTTGAAACCTTAAACCAAAATGAAATATAGATGCTGACTGTTACTGATTTACTTTAGCTTCCCTACCTATAATAGGTATATGGGAATATTTTATTCCATCAAAAACTCAATATCGAGTGGATCCAAATTAACATTTTTAGAATATATATATATATAGAGAGAGAGAGAGAGAGAGAGAGAGAGAGAAAGAAAAAGAGAGAAACTATGTGTGCACGTATGCGTGCGTGTGTACGCTTGAAATAGAACCCACTACAAGATGTCCGATAAATATGTATTTGGTGTTCAGATTCAGAATCTTCCTTTGCATTTTGGTTTCCTAAAAATGGCTCTAGTGATTTTGACCAAAATAACTCGTATTTAGACATTTGCAACATAGAATATCGTGAATTTTCTCGGGATAGCCTGTGAAGCTCTCTTGAATCGTACCTTTGTATGATTTTGTATAACTGGTAAACCATAAGAATTCTGGTAAACATAATGCACAGAAAACGTAGAGTTGTTTAAAATAAGTAATTTAACTAAGGTAACCTTTGTAGCATCAGCCGCTTTCAAGATACTTGTTGTTAATGGTTTGTATGTTTCAATACTATTTAGAGGAGAATGCAGAGGTTGAAATTATTAGTAATAAAGTGATTACCAAATGACATAGAGAGCTAAATCTTTTTTCATTTTTAGCAAACCTTTTTTCTTCTGTATAATATGCATTATATGCATGATAAGTCTCTTCAACATTTTAAACAAGTTAAAAACCAAAGAAAAATTTTAAAATAAAATTAAAACCCCAAAATAATCAATAATTAGACTTACAAAAAACTTACTACACAGAAAGTTCATGTTAATTAAATAAAAGTACAGATACTTCTTAACTAAAACAGCATCCTATTTTGTCTGGCGTTTTATTTTTCAAAAATACAAAACATGAATATATAGAATACCAATATGAATCAAAATGGCATAAAGCAATAGGATACAAATGTAACATAGATTACTGTACAATTTATCACTTGTGTTGTTGCGTAGCTGAATGGTTGATTCACATTGTATGCGTCGTCTGGTACACTTCCGTAAATTCACTTTGATAACTACACCGATTATTTCCATTCATAAGAGGGCCGTTGTTATCGGATGCATTTTCATCGCTGAAGGTAGAAAAATGGAAATGGCGTGTTATTTATGGACGCTCTTTAACTGCTGTGGTTCTCAGCATCCCATTCTATACTAGGCGTGAAAGACCGCTTAATTTTGCTCAGAGGCCTCTCTTATCAGGCTTGAGGTTCTTTTACGTGCCGTAAATCTACGACACGGGACCACCGGCTTTACTTCGCTTACGAAGGAAGCCATGCTAAGGATTTTTACACCCGAAAAAAGCCATCGTCCTCCACCGGGTTTGAACCCGCGATCTTGGGTATATGAAGCTAGCATGGTAACCATTACACCACGGAGGGCGATGCTGAAGATAGAATACATATCTTCCTCTCTTATATGGATGTCAGAAACGTTTTCATCAAAGTCTGAAAATTCAGAATCACACTCTTTCTTCTAATACATCACGAACTGCAACTCTTATTTCATTGGTTCGTAACCTTTGGCTAGACGACGAGTTGTTTCAACCAACATCGGCAAGATAAATTAAATTTGGAGCTATTTTAGCGCTTTGGAGTGTAAAGATAAAGTCCTGAAATGCTCCAGAAAGTCTTTCTCTTTGGCAATGGCGTATAAAGTACACAGGCTTTCTCGCTGGAAAGAGTTAAAACGTATGAAAATAGTATCACGATTAGATCGCGATTGGCACCAAAAGAGTTAAGTGCACAACTTCATCGGCTTCCTTCAGAAACCGCAGTAAAATACTTGGGCTATTACTTAATACAAAATTAAACTGGAATGCACATATATCACAAAAAGTAATAATTGCCAGCACCAGTTTAAAACAGCTGAATCCTCAAAGTTAACAGTCATTCAAAGTCATTCTTCTATACAAATCGTCCACTTCTCTCGTACGCTGCTCCTGTATGAAGCACAGCTAGCAAGACATCAGTTACAAGTCATCCAGAACAAATTCCACACATGCTCCTTGGTTCATTAGAAATAATCAACTTCATCAGGAAGTTGAAATTTTCCCTCTACAGGAATACATCAAATCCCTCTCAAAACCCTTCTTCAACAAACTGCCTACACTGCCTGGAGCTCGCACTAACAACTTTGAACCAAAAACCATCAAATAAAAGACTGAAAAGAAAATTCGCTCAACATCTGCTCACCGATTCCGAAGACAATGATTTCACATAACCTTTAGCATCATATTTTAACCATAAAATATTTCACACCCATTCATTCAGTACATTACAATTGTAAACAATTGTATATTCTTTTGTTATATGCATGTCACACTAACTTACGTTAGAAAAGCCAAAAGCCAACCTGAGCTTGTTCATATTATGTTAACTTATCAACAGCCTGCAAAGCAATAACTGTACTGATTGGTTACTGATAAATTTCAATAAAAATGAATATAGACTTTGTTTCCTAAGTTCCGCTTGCACCTACAGTGAAAAGTGTAGTGAAGCCGTTTCTGCAAAAGTTTACAACGATTAACAAGAAATAAAGCAATCGTAAGAAATCTTTGTAGAATATATTTAAAACAAATCTGATGTGCTACACTTACATGACTTTCTCTAGCTGTTCTACAAACTCCATACATAAGATTCTTCTTCTTTCTGCACCTTGCATATCGTGGTACTCATTAGCACAATGTTCTTATTATTTAGTTCCGTATAAGTAGGAAGAAAATAAAGAAATACACTAGGCTAAACCAATAGTCAAATATTTTAAAAGCTGTCTTTATGCTACTGTCTACAAATCGCTTCTTTTCTTGGCCAGGAGTAGAACAAAAGAAAAACGAACACTCCCGTCTGAGAAAAGTATAAGTACTTCACAACTGAAACTAATAATAATGAATACCTCGAAAACGGTAAGTTCCACGAGAAAAATGTATATGACATAACTTATGTATTTTAACAAGTCCTACATTTTTGGTATAATAAGTTTTTGTCTATCTCTTACGGTTTACTAATTATGCCAAATTAAGCAAAATTCATCCAGAATAAACAGATCTTCAGAAGCTAATCCCAGAAAATTCAAGATATACATTTTATATGTTAGATAAATATCTTTAACATATGATATTTTAATCAAAATCGTTAGCGCCATTTTTAAGAATATCAAAATTTTCGAAAAAAGTTCCATGTAAAGAGTAGTTTGGGTAGGGGGGGATTTTTCTCAAAATCTTCGTGTCACATCCCTGGAAGATACTAAACTTAAATACCAAGTTTGGTATTTTAGCTATTTTTCGTTTTTGAGTTATCGTGTTCACACACACGGACCCACGGACATATAGACACACACACGGATCTTTTTCTGGAAATGCTTTCTTTTGGATACAGGGGGTCCTAAAACATGTATTTCCGGTGAAATCTCGCTATCGAATTTTTGGATGGAATACAATACTTCTCTATCCCTATGTACATTGTACATATGGGGCTAGAGAAAGTAATAAAAGAAAATATGAAGGGAAACTCGTGCAAAGCTAATACACCACATTTTCACGATATTTCGATTTCTTAAGCACATTTCTTCATTGGTATTTTTACTTTCTCTACCTAGTACATAAAGAAGGTAATGCACTCCAACCAAAAATTACATACGGAGATTTCACCGGAAATAAAAGTTTTAGGGTAACTTGTATTAAAAAAAATTTTTTAGAAAAAGGTCTGCGTGTGTGTACGTGTATCTGTGTACACGGTAACTCAAAAAAAAAAAGGCATTAGAATACCAAACTTGGTTTTTAAGTTTGGTATCTTCCAAGGATATGACGAAGATTTTGAAGAAAATCCTTACTCCAAACTACCCTTTACATGGACAACTTTAGAAAATTTAGATTATATCAAAAATGGCTCTAACGATTTTGATTAAAATACTGTATATTAAAGATACTTACATGACAAATAAAATGCATATCTTGAATTTTTTGAGAATTGCCTCTGAAGACCTCTTTATTCTGAATGAATTTTTCTAAAATGTTACAACTGGTAAACTGTAAGAGATAGATAAAGCCTTATTGCAAAAAATGTAGATCTCGTCACAAACGTCTTTTTTCGAGGAGCTAACCATTTCCGAAATGTTCCTTGTTATTGCTTTCAGTTTTAAAATACTTAAGCCTTCTTCATGCTGGAATTTGTAAACTCCTGAGCATGCAAAGATGCGCTACATGGTAACAGGCTTTTAAAAGATTAGCTATTGTTTTAGTCTAATATATTCCTATTATTTCCTTTCTACTTACATGGAAGAAAGTAATAAGAAAATTTCTGCTAGTGCTTATCTGGATTAGCACGAAGTAGATAGAACCATAACCTTTTTAAATAATACTTTGTTACACAGATGTAGAGAAAGTCATGTGAATGGAACACAGCAGATTTTTATTGGTTACTCCCGGTGCATGAAGATATTAAACGGTGTACTGGAGCAAAACTAGATTAATTAAAGCAACCCATAAGCAAACGTTTGAGATTAATATTGATCAATAAAATTTGTATTTGTTTTTTTGCTGACAGAAAATGACGTATTTGTTTTCTTTTTACTGTAGATAAATGAAATAAATGCCAAGGTTCCCGAAGACAACATGGTCTTATGGGTAGAGACGAAGCGGAGGTTACGCCACTGACCACAAAGCGGAAAGAGCGGTTGTAATTTTTACTGAAAATACGGCAGGATGGTATATGATTCACCTCCAAATGATCGTGAAGGGCGTGGTTCGGTGCTGCAGGAACTGGCAATTGGCACTTGCGTTGTAACATCTACACATTTCTCTTCCATCTATCATTTCAAAACCAACAGTGAAATAATAACTCAGCATTAGTTATTTTACCAAATATGCAGCAGATTCCAATGTTCCTTAAAAACTAGTTTCTCAGAACTAAACTAATTAATATAAAACATTCTGATGCGTTCCTTTCACATAATTTTCTCTGTTTCGTATACAGCCTATTTTTACAAAATATTTCTCTTTAATCTGCGCCATGCTAATCGAAATAAACATTAACAGAAATGATCTTTTTACTTGCTTCCTTGTAAGTAGAAGGGATATAAGGGAATACATCAGACCATAGCGATAACCAAATCTTTTAAAAGTGGCCGCTATGTGAAACAGTTGAGAATCTATTAGGTTTGCATGGTCCCGTTTGATAAATGTTTGGAAGTTTAAAATTAAAGTCAATAACAAGTAATATCTCGAAAACGATCAACCCTACAAGAAAAACGTATTTGACATAAATTATGAGAGGTCAGCATTTTATGTAGTATGCTTTTGTTTATCTCCTGCGGTTTAACCGTCATGCAAAATTCTGCAAAACTCATCTAGAATAAAAAGTTCTTCACATTTTGTGATGTAAACATCTCTTATATAGGTAAGGTATTGTAATCAAAATCGTTAGAACTATATTTGAGAAAAACAAAATTTTCAAACATTTTTCCATGAAAAGGGTAGTTTGTGGTGCGGGTTTTCTTTAAAATATTCGTGCCCCATCCTTGGAAGATACTAAACCTAAATACCAAGTTTGGTATTTAATGGTCTTTTTGTTTTTGAGCTGTCCACACACACACACGTGCGCGCACACGCACACGCACAGAAACACACACGCACTTTTTTCTAAAAAAAATTCGGACTCGGGGACTTCAAAACATATTTTGCGGTGTAATCTCGAATTCGAATTTTTGGGAGGAATACAATAGCTGCTCAAGCTACTGCATATGTACATACGCATACATACATGGTAAAGTAATTAGCTTGTCTAAGGGGAGTAGGACGTATGAGCAGTATATGTTCATGCACCTAAATCAAGAAATGTAAACATCTCTGTCTTGAACTGAAAGATCAATGTAAAAATCTGACGTCTTTCACTCAACTTTCTCCAACTGTTCTGTAACAAGCTATCCTTACAAAAGTAAACGTCTCTAAAACAAAAAATCCGTTAAATACCAAACTTTATATTTTAAGTTCAGCATCTTCCAAGGATGTGATACGAAGATTTTCAAGAGTATCCCCCACCCCAACTACCCTTTACAGGGGGGAAAATCGATTTTTTTTTCAAAAATGGTTCTTCAATTTTGATTAAAGTTATGATTTTTTATGATTTTTTATGATTTTTACATGACAAATAAAATATATATCACAAATGTTCTGGTAATAGCCCATAAGACCTTTTCATTCTGTATAAATTTTGAATTAGTGTAAACCATAAGAGAGAGACAAAAACTTACTACAAAAAAATGTAGATATAGCTCTGTTAGCAGAGCTAACCATTTCCGATATATACATTTTTAACGGTTTCAATTTTAATATACTTATACCTTTCTCAGATAGGAAGTACACATCAGTTTCATAACTCATTCTTTGTACTCTTGGCCACGGAAAGAGAACTGAATTTCAATGCAACGCATAGCATTTTAGCTTAGTGAGTTCTCTTATTTACTTGTGCTTATAAGGTACTTAGTAATGCTCATGTGCATCTATATTAGCACGAAATAGATATAAGAATAATATTTTGTAAGAATAGTTATTTACAGAACAGGTTGAAAAAGGTATGAACACATCAAATTATAAAATCGCTATTCTTTTTCTTCTTATAGTCATGCAAGTATGATTCTGACTATCGCTTTAGCCAAAAAATATGCAAGAATATTGATTAAGGAAGAACAGAGGAAATAATAATGCCGAAATATTTCTAGAAGAGTAACTAGAGAAGGGCATGTGAAAATAATACGACATTTAAAAAAATAAACATAACTGTATCAATTTTTACCTTCTCTGCATAGTACATAGGTAGAGAAGGAATTGCATTCTACCCAAAAATTTGAAACCAAGATGTCATGGAAATACACGTTTTAGAGTCCCTTGTATAAAAATCTAAGGTGTTACACTCACAAAACTTTCACTAAGTGTTCTACAAACTTCTTACAAAGATTATTCTTCTTTCTACACCACATTAATCGAGATAAGTATTAGCATAATATTCTTATATCTTAGTTATTTATAAATAGAAGGGACCTAAAGTAATGCATAATGCTAAAGCGATTGTCAAATATTTTAAAACTTGAATATGCGATTGTCATAGCAATTTGCTTCCTTGCTTGGCCAGAAGTAGAACAAAAGAAAAACGTACACCTCCTGTCTGAGAAATTTCAAATTTGAAACCAATAAAAACGGTTACCTCCACAACAAAAATGCAAAGGGCATTGTGTGTGTTTTGACAAGATCTATATTTTTTGTGCAGTAAGTTTTATCTAATCTCTTACGATTTACCAGTTATGCGAAATTGGACAACATTCATGCAGAATGAAGAGGTCTTCAGAGGCTATTCTCCGAAAATTCAAGATATACATTTGATTTGTTATTTAAATAATTTGTTTCTAAAAAGTGTTTTAACTCAAAGGACCTCAAAACACACATTTCCGTTGAAATCTCGACATAGAATTTTGGGTGCATTGCAGTACCTTCTCTATACATTATGTACGTAGTAGGTGTAGAGAAAATAAAAAATACTGTATACGGTATACATGTCTAAATGTCTGTTTAAATGTTTACGATTAATGGAAGATAGAACGGATAATTCTAGGAATAGAATGGAGAGATACAACACTTTTGTGCAATCCTGTTACACTTCGTTACTCCCACTTTGAGTTTACTGTTCTGTGTGTTTCTACTAAAGTATTTGTGGTAAACTAACACTGCATCCACGTTGGAGTCTACTTCCGATTCCTCCTCATGTTCTTCTGACCCTTGCTACTCTGGACCACTATTGATCTGCATGTGTTGTGAAGAAACCTGCCCGTATCCGTCTTGGACTGCATTTGTACGTCCATCTTTCGTCCTTTATCCGTGCGATGTGTCCTCCCCATTTCCACTTCAGACTAGTGGTATTTTGTGTGATGTTGGTTTTTCATGTGAATGGAACGCATCAGATTTTTAGCTTTACCCTTTAAATCTGGAATTCTAAGGAAATCAGTATTGATCTTTCAGCACATAACGAATATTAAAGGTTTTAGTTAAAATGACGTGAAACTGCAAAGTTGAAGCTTTAAGTGGGGCATTTAAATGTTTTTAACAGGTTAAATATTTAAATGACGTATTATTAATTAGTATTATTATATCATGTGATTAATACATGTTCTAGGTAATCAACAAAATCCAACGTAGCAGAGAAAGAAAAACTAATTATATATCTTTCCCATAAGCAAATTTGCGTTCTGAATTCTGTAATTAACACATTTGCTATAATAGTGGAAAAGAGGTTGGTGAAAAGCGGAGTCAGGAAATAATTGGGATTTCAGACAATTGACAAACTCTAAGCTCAATGAAACTCTAAGCTCGTTAGAAACTTTTTGTGTGAAGCAAATTATGTTTTTAATCTATTACACTGCATACGGCCATGATAGTGATATAGTATATATAAATTGCTTTCAAACATAACATTAAAAAAATTTAACCTAACTTTCCAAACATAACTTTGCAGTACTTAAAATTCTCACATAAAGCAAATATGAGCGGGATGCCAATGCTGCCAATAGCTAAAGTGAAACTTTCCAATCAAAATGAAAAAAGATTTCTTCTCTAACACTAACATTTACAAAGTTATTAATGTTTTACCGAGTGAGTATATCAAAATGTTCTAAAAAGCTACTATGCAGAATAATTTACAATATTGTTAAACTGTTTACAATTAGCGTACTTCTATGAAAGTCACACCAAAATGAGCCGCAGACTCAAAATATTCATAGTCAATTAAAACATTAAAATGGAAAAAATTACAAAAACCGCATTTCGACTCCCCTTAAAAGAAATTCTGCGGAACGAAATTTCTGCCCACCGGCAGCGCTCATATGATTCTGGCAATAGACAGCGTCGTTAACAATCAAACATTTAAAATTTTCTGGTTTCCTAGCTCGGGTTTCAAACACAAGGGTCCCGTTATCGTAGATTTGCAACATGTAAAAGCATCTTAAACCTGAAAAAAGGTATGTGATAAAAATTAAGTGGACTTTCACGACCATAATACGCTGAGAACCACAGCAGTAAAAGATCGCTCATAAATAAACCACATTCTTCCCCTCGTAAGAGTCGTGCCCAAATGACATTCCACACAATTTTCACAAAGTTCTCTTAATCTGCGACCAAAGATTTGGAAAGTAGTTAATTCTATTTATACGGCATCGAGTTCCAGAATTCATACAGTATAGAAACCCAACACTGAAATTTTAAAATGAAATTTCTGAGTTGCCAAAATTGCCTAACGAGTATTCTTATAATAACACGCCACTTTGCTGGAAAAAACCAGTGAGCGATCATTATGCAACACAAACAACGACCTTGCTGAAGAGAAAGGAGAGCAATTTTGCAAGGTGATTAAATTAAGGGTTGAGTCTACATACACTCTTTCTCTGGAAATGAATATAATCATTGCACCTACATGGACACACACAATTCCTTCGAGCTGTGCTCAAATATATACGCTCATAAAAACAATATACTAATAACAAGGTAGTTAAGGGCGTAGTTGTAAATTAGTATGCAGCTAAGCAAAAAGGAATAACCGATTTCTGATTGGGAATATGCAAATCATCTGTTGTTCCCGTTATTTCTTATTTTATATCTTAGTGTACTAAGTTTTACAAGAGGCCCAGATGATATTGATTATAGCTATGCTTTAAAATCCTTTAGAGGAAGGAAAACCACAAAAATGAAAATTTGAATCTTATGCATTCCATTCACATGACTTTCTCTACCTTTTCTACAACCAACTATTATTACTACCAAAATTAATTTTTATCTGTGTCATGCTAAGATAATCATAGTAGAAATTATGTTTTTACTTCCTCCAATATAAGTAAGGAATAAGCAAATACACTAATCTAAAGTGATAGTTAAACTTTAGAATCTGGTTGATATTTTATACAGTGGAAATTTGGTTCCCCTTTGCATTGCCAGGAATAAAACAAAAGATATATGGCGGCGTATTGTTTGAGAAATGTATTAATATTTTAAAATTGAAATCAAAAACAAGGAATATCTTAAAAATGGTTAACTCTATAACATTTTTACATAAATTGTGTGTTTTGATGAGATCTATATCTTTTGTTCCCGTAATTTTTGTATATCTCTTACAGTTTATCAGTTATTCAAAAATCATTCAGAATGAAGAGGGCTCCAAAGGTTATTCCCTGAAAATTCAAGATATACATTTCATAACTTAAACATGCAGCCTTTCAATAAAAGTAATAAGACATTTTTGAGAATATCAGAACTTTCGAACAATTTTGCATGTAAAGGTTAGTTTTCTTGGGTCACATCCTTGGAAGATGCTGTACTTAAATACTCAGTTTGGTATTCATAGAAATTTTTTTTCTAAACAGCCTATTTATGTGCTAAGAAATTATGCATTTTTGATACACATCTACTCAAAATCCATTAAAAGAATTTGCACCACACCTTCCAAGAAAATATAGGCAGTTTTAGACTATTATGAAAAATATTTCAATCTAAACACAGCTTATTCTCAAAATTATGACATTTTTTTAAATACCCAATATCTTGGTTACTGAGGTTTCTCATAAATTCGCCATATAGCTTTAAAAGTACCAAAATACACATTTATATCATCAATGAAAAACGTTATTTTCTTTAGACTGCTATGAAACATGTTTATACCACTTTAAGAGACTAAAAATCTGTGGGGGGGGGGGATTGTCTTCCTTAAAAACCCGTCTCCTAGTTATAAACCATTGAAGTTGTTTTAAGCACCCAAAGTCCCCGGTTTTTCAGCGGACGAGGGAGGCGTCATCTGTCCTGTTGATTAGGCTGATGCATTGTGAGTTGTGAAGAAATACGTCTAAAAGTAAAATGTAATAGTCATTTATATTATAAGTAGCTTAAATAGACTTTTATTTGTGAGTGGGGTGTTTAGTACATGACCGTGTAAGCGCGAGTTTTCTAATTTGTCATGAGCAAATAGTAGTATAATAAACCACGTGTAGTATACGCTTTATCGTATCTTAATATTAACTGAAATATTCTTATATTTATTAATATTAATTATTATAGTCGTCATTACGAGGAATTGAATTTTAGTCATGGCGTAGGTAGTGGTTTGTTTATTCGTTACTGCGTAACCCCGCAGGGATAAACAGTTTCAATTTTGGTAGTTTAAACCGCAGTAAATACATCAATAAATGAATGAAAATTTATATTCCCGAAGAAGTTTTAGATTATGCTAAAAAAAGCTGTACTTAGTTTGTTACCCGGCAAGTCGAAGAACTTATATGACAAGGAATTTTCATTATTTAAAGAATGGGGAGCTGCCATACGAGTTAAAATAATATGCAATGAAATAAAGACTCATTTTTATTGTTTCCTAGGATGCATGGCAAGTATACATGAAGTCTAAAGGATAGGATAAAATAATTTATATTTTAAATGTTGCTACGAAAAAAATGTTAATTTCATCATTGCCCTTAAGAAGAGTGTGACACAGTTAAAATGACAGGTGTCTCCGCAGTGACGTGAATGCGCTAGCGCACTCGCTATCACAGTATGGTTGGTAACGGATCGCGGTAGTTATTATTGCAACTGAAACTGATATTACTTACTACTATCACAGAAAGGTTGTCTTTATTCCTCTAGGCAGAGTTCGACTGTTTAGCCCTATTTCGGACACTTTGTGTACGGTTTCACGGTTTATGATTGCCTTTAGTTCATCATTTTTATTTCGGGACAGCTGTACATTTAGAGAGATGCAGCTTCATTTCCTTACTAACGGTTCTATGTTATTCCTGCACAGAACCAATTGTTTCCATTCTAATCTCTGATTTCATTTAGTGGAGTTCCTTAGCATTACATCCGAAATTTCGTCCAGTTTAGCCTACTAAAAGTTTAGAACTACCGCTTTTCTGAGCACCATTTTGTATCAGGGAATTTGAAATTTAGTAATTAATCTGCATTTTTATTGTAAGTTTTCTTTTTCTATATCTTACGGTTTACCAGTTGTGCAAACTTCATCCAGAAGAAGAGAATAGATCTTTAGAGGCTACTCCCAGAAAATTCCATACATACATTTTATTTATAATGTAAATATCTTTAATACACGGTATTTTAATCGAAATCGTTAGAGGCATTTTTGAGAAAATAAAAAATTTCAAAAAGTTTTCCATGTAAAGAGTAGTTTTGGGGTGGGGAGATTTAATTGGAAAGTATCGTGTCACATCCTTGGAAGATATTCATCTTATTCTTAATTTAATCTATAAATTGGTATTTTACAATCTATTCGTTTTTTAACTATACTGTCCACACATACACACACAGATATCTTTACTACACCTACTCACCGGAAAAATATGTCTTGGGTCCCCATGAATCAAAAAAAAAAAAAAAAAAAAAAAAAAAAAGCAGTTTTAGTTTCTCTAGCCCCATATGTTCACTGTACATAGTGAATAAAAATGTATTGTATTCCACCCAAAAATTCGATATGAAAATTTCAGAGCAAATATATGTTTTGGAATCCGCCGAGTCCGAAAAAGCATTTTAACTTTATCTACACGTATTATGTACATATTGTTTAAAGAAGGTACCTATTGTATTTAATCCAAAAATTCGATACCGAGATTTTATCGGAAATACATGATTTGGTCCTCCTGAACCCAAAAAGGCATGTTTAGAAAAATGTCTTTGTGTGTGTCTGTCTGTCTGTGGGCAGCATAGCTTAAAAACGAAAAGATTGTTAAATACCAAACTTGGTATTTAAGTTTGGTATCTTCCAAGGATGTGACATGAAAATTTTCAAGATCGCTAATTACCCTTTACATGAACATTTTTGGAAATTTTTGATTTTCTCAAAAATGACTAACGATTTTGAATAGAATATATTATGTTTAAGATATTTTTATGACAAACGAAGTTTATATCTTGGATTTTCTGGGAATAGCCTCAAGACCTCTACATTCCGGATGACTTTTATATGACTGGCAAAACATAAGAGATACACAAAAACGTATTATCAAAAATCTGATGTGTTCCATTCACATGACTTTCCCTATATCTCTGAAAATTATTATTGTTAGTAAGCTTATCTTTTATTTATTTCATGCTAATCGAGAAAAAATAGCAGAAATAGTCTTATTTCATGCTTTATTGTAAGTAGAAGCGAAATAAGGGAGTACCATAGGCTAAAGTGAAAGCCAAAAGCTGGTTGCTGTGTGACTGATGTTCCTTTGTTTGTATGGACATGAGTTGATAAATTCCTGTATGAGAAAAGTATAAGTTTTTCAAAGCTGAAACCAAAAAAAAAAAAATTCTCATAAACGATCAACTCCACGAAAAAAACGCATATAACATAAATTGTGTGTTTTAACGTCCTCTACACTTTTTGTGGGATAAGTTTTTGTCCATTCTTACCGTTTAGTAGTTATGAAAAATGCATCCAGAATAAAATAGTCTTCAGAGAATATTCCCAGAAAATTCAAAATATACATTTTATTTGTCAGGTAAAAAACCTTAATATACGATATTTTAATCAAAATCGTTACAGCCGTTTTTTAGAAAATTAAATTTTTGAAAAAAGTTCCATGTAAAGGGTAGTTTGGGTTGGGGGGATTTTTCTCAAAATCTTCGTGTCGCATCCCTGAAACATACTAAACTTAAACACCAAGTTTGGTATTTTACCGACTTTTCGTTTTTGAGTTATCGTGTTCACAGATACACGGACATACGGACACACTGACACACGGACACACGGACACACACACAAACGGACACACACACACACGGACCTTTTTGTGAAAATGCTTTTTTTAGATAAAGGGGACCCTAAAACATATATTTCCGGTGAAATCTCGGTATCGAATTTTTGGTGGAGTGCAATACTTTCTCTATTCATTATGTATATAGTGCGTATAGAGAAAGTAAAAATCTGATGTGCTCCATTCACATGACTTTCTCTATCTCTCTGTAACAAATTATTGTTAATAAGCTTATCTTTTATTTATTTCATGTTAATCCAGGAAAATTAGCAGAAATAGTCTTATTCCTTGCTTTATTGTAAATACAAGCTTAATAAGGGAGTACCATAGGTTAAAGTGAAAGCCAAAAGCTGGTTGCTATGTGACTAATGTTCCTTTGTTTGTGTGGACAGGAGTTGACAAATTCCTGTATGAGAAAAGTATAAGTTTTTCATAGCAGAAACCAAAAATAATGGATGTCTCAAAAACGATCAACTCCACGAAATAAATGTATATAACAAAAATTGTGTGTTTTAACGTGCTCTACATTTTTGTGTGTAAAGTTTTTGTCCATCTCTTACGGTTTAGTAGTTATGCAAAATTCATCCAGAATAAAGTAGTCTTCAGAGGCTATTCCCAGAAAATTCAAAATATATATTTTATTTGTGAGGTAAATATTTTTAATATATGATATTTTAATCAAAATCGTTAGAGCCATTTTTAAAAAAATCAAATTTTTCGAAAAAAGTTCCATGTAAAGGGTAGTTTGGGGTGCGGGGATTTTTCTCAAAATCTTCGTGTTGCATCCCTGGAAGATACTAAGCTTAAATACCAGGTTTGGTATTTTACCGACTTCTCGTTTTTGAGTTATCGTGTTCACAGACACACGGACACACGGACACACTGACACATGGACACACACAGACACGGACCTTTTTGTGAAAATGCTTTTTTTTAGATAAAGGGGACCCTAAAACATATTTCCGGTGAAATCTCGGTATCGAATTTTTTGGCGGAGTGAAATACTTTCTCTATTCACTATGTACATAGTGCGTATAGAGAAAGTAAAAAGTGTATGATAAATACATTTTTTGTAGAGTTAACAGTTTTAGAGATATTCCGGATTATAGGTTTCATTTTAAGCCACAAAGACATCTTTCTTCTCGTTTCTTGTTTGTTTACTCCTGGAGAGTAAAGAATTTCAATAGTTTCACATATCGGCCGGCTTTTAAAGGACGAAACTATCACTTAAGCCTGTGCAATTTCTCATTTCCCTTCTACTTACAAGGAAGATAGTAATAAGCCTAATTCTGCTAGTGTCTATCTTGATTAGTACGATGTAGGTAACAGATTAATGTTTTGCATAAAGCATTAATCTGAGGGCACCACAGCTAGAGGGTATCATGTGAATGGAACAATTATATGTTTGCCCTTCTACAAACAAGGGACCAAGTAATAACGACAAGTTCTGCTAATGTTTATCTCGATTAGCATGATGGAGATAGAAGAATAATCTTTTAAGAATAATTTGTTTCAGAGATCTAGAGAACATTTGTGAATGGAACACATCAGATTTTTAGAAAAAGGTCCGTGTGGATTTGTGAACAGCATATCTCAAAAACTAAAAGACCGTTAAAAAGCAAACTTGGTTTATTATCTTCCAAGGATACGACACGAAGCTTTTTAAGAAAATCCCCGCACCCCAAACTACCTTTAAATGAAAAAGTTTTTGAAAATTTTGTTTTTCTAAAAAATGGCTTTAACGATTTTGATTAAAATACAGTATATTAAAGCTATTTACATCACAAATAAGATTTATATTTTGAATTTTCTTGGAATGGCCCCTGAAGCCCACTTTACTCTGGATGAGTTTTGAATTACGGTTAAACCGTAAGAGATAGACAAAAACTTACGGAACGATTGCGTGGTACCACACTAAAGTTGTCATTTTCGGGTTGGTTAAGATAAGAACAAAGAGCCTGTTTGAAAACTGCTTCCTCTGCATGTGGAGCAAACGTAGACATCTGTTTCGAGTAAGTGTAACCACAATCGTGTTGAAATATAATGTGCATAATTTCTCTGTAGTAAGAAGTACATAGTGCAGCAAATGTTTTCTGAGAGTTGCAAAAGATCTTCTAAAAACAGGTTAAGTTACGGCTTCCTATTACCCTTTGGTAACGCTAGGCGGTTACACTCAGAAACAAGGATATTTGTGAATATTGTTTGAGGAAAGGGCTTTCTTAGCTGAAGCTTTGGAGATTATTTACAGTGAGAGTATTTATGGTGATGTGTTTATTGAGCTACCAGTACCAAATATAGATACAGACGAGGATTCCGGAAATGAAGATGAACGTGGGTACGTGTTAAATAAATCTTTATTTATTTTCGCTTGGAATTGCATGCTGTTTTATTTCATTGTCATTGCAGATTAGCGGACAACCTAACGTCTTATCAATCGCGGGCTAACGCAGAAATAAGGTTATCAAATAGCGAAAGTATAGGTGCTGATCAAAATGAGCATAATCCATCGTCTCATCCACCCACAACAGAGGTTGCTGCACCTCATATTATATCTGATATAACATCTGAAAAATTTTCAAATTGGTCACTGAGCCCCCTCTCACCTGAAAGCAATGGAAAAAAGGAGCCAATTTTGACATTGGTAAAACTACTGCATTCGTCATTCCAGATTATTCAAGACATGAACACATGCCAGTAATTGAAATTTCGATTTATTTCTACACCAAGAATTCATAGATCATTTGGTAAAGCAAACCAGGCCTTATGCATTATTTTTGAATTGTCAGGGCCTAAAGATAACAGCAGAAGAAATACGCTGTTTCATCGCCATTCTTATGTTAGCAGCTATAATAGTATGCCTTCTAAAATACACTTTTGGGATTCAAATGACAAAGAATCTGGCAGTTTTACAATCACTGAGAAGAGACAGATTTCTTCGAATCTGTAGATTTCTGCACTTTACAGACAACACTAAAATTGGCCATAATGGTAAGGCATGGAAAATTGATGAAAGTATGGTGAAATATACGATCTATGAGGCTATGCCCAGAAAATTCAAATTATAAATTTAATTAATGATGAAAATATATTTTAATTTACGGTGTTTTAGCCAAAAACATTTGAACCAGTAATTTGTGGAGGAGGAGGTTTTCTTTAAAATCTTCATGTCTCATCCTTGGAAGATAATAACATGATTTTATTTTTGAGCACGTGCTACCACAGCCACCCACAAAGACACACACAGCAGTCCTTTTTATAAAAATGTTTTTTTTTGGACTCAGGGGACCTGAAAAAATATATATATATATATATATATATATATATATCGGTTGAAATTTGAATATCGAATTTTTGGGTGGAATACAATACCTTCTCTAGGTACTACGTACCCTGTATGCTAGAGAAAGTAATAAGAGGATTAATTTCATAGAACTTTTGGTATTAAGACACCAAAGTATTTTGAAGAAAGTATGATCGAAGGCACAATATAATTGAAGACAAGTATAACATACGTGAAGCAAATTAAGAACGACATAAAATGTATGAAGCACTAAAAAGGAAGACAGAGAGAAGATCAGAATGTAGAATCGCCACAAACCAATCCGAGGATGACTAAAAAGAAGTTGCTAACCAATAGGTTGGGGGCAAGGATACACGAACCTTGAACTCTCCGTTGTATATTGCAGTATTTGTTTTCTCTTCCTGAATAAGTTAATGATTAGTACTTTGGCAAGCAATGAGTTTTTTTCCCCTTTAACCTGGTGGGTCATATCGGTGAAATGATGTTCAAATGAGTCATGATGATTTAAGTTCCTCGAAATTCGTCTTCTCAGAATAAATTGTAAAACCCCAAAGAAGAAGTGAATAAATGTATTCTGGTAACTCACTCTGATCGAGATTCACTCGGGATCTGTTGAATGTGAGGCAGACATGATACTTCCATATTCAAAGGCGGTTCAGTTGATTGTAATCAGTAATAGAAACATAAGTTGTAGTAATGTAATACAGTACAGTTTTTTATTTTCTACGATATAGGTAGCAAAAAGGGAAGTTGAAAATGTAATTGTGTGGTATGAAATAATACTAGAAGTGTTGTTAAGCACACCAATGTTTTAAACACTCTTAAAATCGAATTTTGGGCAAATGTGATTATATTGGTAGGGTAGGTCTTTGTTTATTACTTTCTCTTCACTTATTTTGTACATAGTGTATAGAGAAGGTATTGTAATGCACCCAAAAAATCAATACGAGATTTCACGGGAACTGTATGTTTTGAGACTCCCTGAATCCAAAAAAGGCATTTTTAGAAAAATATCTGTGTGTGTGTGTGTGTGTGTGTGGACAGCATAGCTCAAAAACTAATAAACTCCGTTAAATACCAAACTTGATATTCAAGTTCAATATCTTCCAAGGATGCGACAGGAGGATTTTAAAGAAAACCTCCCTAAAACAAACTAACCTTACATGGAAAAATTTTCAAAAAGTTTGACTTTCTCATAAATTACTCTAACAATTTTGACTAAAATACCGTATAGTAAAGATATTTACATCCCAAATAAAAGGTGTATCTTGAATTTTCTGGGAATAGTCTCTAAAGGTCTGATTATTCTGGATGAATTTTGCCGAAATTTGTTTAACTGCTAAACCGTAAGAGATAGACAAAACGTTACTGCACCAAAAATGTAAGCCTTGTCAAAACACATAATTTATGTCCTTTACGTTTTTGTTGTAGAGGTAACCGTTTCCGAAATATTCCATGTTATTGGTTTCAATTGTAAAGTACTAATATTTTTCCCAGGCAGGAAGTGTCCGTTTTTTCTTTTTTTCTTTTTTTCTACTTCTGGCCAAGCAAAGAAGCGATTTGTAATGATAATCGCATAAAGACAGCTTTTAAACCATTTGACCACTACTTAGCTCCCTTCTATATTATAAAGAACTAAGTAACAAGGATATGCTGCTAATGTTTATTTCGGTAAGCATTGTATAGAAAGAAGAATAATCTTTTGTAAGAAGTTTGTTTGAAGAACAGCTAGAGAGATTCATGTGAGTGTAGCACATCAGATGTTTTTACTTTACACATCCCTCACATGCTGATCCAACATATACACCATATACCGATCCTATAGACCCATTGTATTCCAATAAAAAACTCTACATCGCTATTTCTTCGAGCATCATGTTTTGAGATGAAGCAAATGTTTAATTTTAGAGGAACGTGTATGTGTTGCATGTGCTTGTATGTATCTGTGAACCGTATTTTTATGTCAAAGAAGAGATGTTCGATAAATACCTACATTGTTTTCAGAATCCTTGAAGATTTTCAAGAAATTCTCCCATCACAAACTATCCTTTACATGAAAAATTTCAATTTTCTTTTAAAAAAATACACTATGATTTTGGTTAAAATACCGTATATTTAAGACGTTTAAGTGAAAAATGAAAAGCATTTCTTGAGTTTTCTGGGGATATGTTCTATTTTTAAGGAAGTCTGCATAATTCTGTAAAATTGGTAAAACTTACAGATAAACAAAATGAGGTGGAAAAGGTTATAGATCTATTTAAACACGAAGTTGTTTAAAAATAATTTTATGACATTAACCATATCTAACATAAACGTTCTTATCGTTTGGAAATCTTTATTCCTTTGTCCTCTATCATTTGAGTATGGAATATCTAGACCATCATATAGACCTTTTAAACATCTATCAATTCGCTTTCTCCTATCCACCTTGCACCATCAACTAATGCGTTAAGAAACTTCTACAAAGATTTAACTTGATTATCATGAAGTAGATAGAAAAAATGCTGATGTGTTCCATTCACATGACTTTCTCTGGCTGATCTGCAAACAAACGTTTCTTACAAAAATTATTCTTTTATCCACATAATGCTAATGGATATAAACATTAGCAGAATTGGTCTTATTACTTGCTTCTTTGTAAGTAGAAGAGAAATAAGGGAATATACTAGACTAAAGCGATAATCAAATTCTTTAAAAGCCTGTCGCTATTTGAAACAATTGAGCTTCGTTCTCTTTGCGTGCTAGGAGTAAACAAAAGACAGACGAAAAGATGACTTCCGTTTGACAAAAGAAATTGAAACCAATAACACGCAATACCTCTGAAACGTTTGAGTCCATAAAAAGCGTATATGGAATAAATTGTGTGTTTTAACGAGATCTACATTCTTTGTATAGTAAATCTTTATCTATCTTTTACGGTTTACCAGTTATGCAAAACTCATCTAGATGAAGATGTCTTCAGAAAATTCAAGTTATACATTTCGTTCGTCATAAAAATGTCTTAAATAAGGTATTTTAATCAATATCGTTAGGGACATTTTTGAGAAAATCAATGTTCCATGTAAAGTATAAATATGGGTGGAGGGTTTTCCTGAAAATCTTTGCGTCGCGTCCTTGAAAGCTACTGAACTTAAATACCGAGTTTGGTATTTAACGCACTATTTTAATTATGCTTTTCATAGACACACATAGAGGACCCTAAACATGCATTTCAGGTGAAATCTCGGTATCAAAATTTTGGGTGGAGTACGTTACCTTTTCTATCTACTATATAGTGTATACTTACATGCTAGAGAAAGTAATAGGCTTTTGTAAGAATAGCTTGTTGAAGCTATATAAAATAAATGATAATGTATAGGGAAATTTATGTGAATGTAGCACATTAGACATTTTTTTTAAAGGGCGTACCTACACATGTTAGTATAGTTATCTTATTCATATTTTTCTCTATAACGTGTATCAAGTCGGGGAGTGCTGTAGTCTACAAAATAACACCTTTTGATAAAGCCTTATGTGTGTCTGTGCGTGTGTGTCTATGTTCTGCATAATTTAAAAACAGAAAGTCGGATAAACCAAACTTGGTATTTAAGTTCAATATCTTCTAAATATAAGAAACAACGATTTTTAAGGAAATTCCCACTCATAACTATCTCATATCAAACAAGTTCTGACATTTTTTCTTTGCTCAAAAAATGGCCTTAAAGAATTTGATTAAAATGCCATATATTAAAAATATTTTCATAACGGATAAATTATATTTGTTTTCATTCGCAAAGAGGTTATATAAGCTAGTATAACTGATAAAGTTAAAGTTAAGCGGTAAAGAAAAAGTACAAAAAAAGGCCGATCTCTTTAAAACACACAGTTTATTACAAATAAGCTATTTTGTAGATATCCGTTATCAATAGTTCGAATTTATCAAATCACTCTTTTTCAATACCTTTCAACGAAAGGTTATTTAAAGTCACAGCGTCCAGTTCTTAGATATTTGACTATCGTTTATTCCTTTGTATCTATAATTAAATGTGCAAATGTACCATTTTTCTGCAAACATTTATCTCGATTAAATAAAGTAGTTGAAAAATCTTATGTGTCACATGACTTTCTCTAAACCTATAACAACATCTGAGTCTATCTCTTACAGTTTACTAGTTATTCTTCCGTTGAGGTATTATTTATATATGCTAATATATTTAATATATTATTAATATATATTTAATATATCTTTTCCACTTTCTCTATTCTGTTTAATAATTTCATCTTATGAACAGCGCACGTGGAGGATCTCACGGAACGAGAAGATATTCGACGAATGGACTGGCCTCACCGTTTCCCCGATTTAAATCCTATTGAACACCTGTGGTATGTTTCGGGGAGACGCATACCAACACGTCCACATGCTCCAACTATCCAACAGCTGTCAACAGCGCTGGTGGAGGTATGGAACGCCCTACCACAAGAACGCCTTACCAACTTTATGTCCAGCATGGGAGCACGAGGCAGAGCAGGTCGTAGCGACTTCAGTGTAGCTTATTTTCTATGAATAAAAGTGTAATTTCTTTTCGTTTCATTGTATATTTCGTTAGTTGCCTACTGTAGCAGTTCTCTCAATGTATGATTCAAGTTTCCCCGAGCTATGTTATTTGACAGGGTTACAGCATGCGAATGTTACTTTCACACCAGTGTATTTATAAAATAATAACATTACGAACTTTTTAAATGAAGTGAGTTGAATATTAACAAAACAAAAAACGAAATAAAACAAGAATAAACACTATTGGAATTCTTTAAACTCATTAAATAGCTAACAAATTACAAGCAATAGATGTATAAAGAAAGGGCTAAATATTTATTTTATTACAAAAATATGTGTGTTGCAGTCACGTGAAATGTTCTACTCTCTGTCGTTATATTTTTGTCTACTTCACTTTAATTGAGATAAACCTTTGCAGAAATAACTACAAAACACTTTTCGTTATAAGCATAGGGAATAGTGATAGTCAAACTTTTCAGAATTGGATACTTGCCTTTAACGTCCATGTTATTTTCATACAATCGCCAGAAACAACTGCATATCAAAAGGAGTTTTAAAAGAATAACCAAGTATTGAACAATTCGAACGATTAGTAACGGATATCTCGGAAATGGCTTACGCCACTAAAAGATATTTGGAATAAGTTTTGTGTTTTAAATGGAACGGAAACTTTGATACACTCCTCAATCATTTTAATTGCAATGTAATTAATTTCTTAATACATGAAATCTATATTATAGATTAAGTGTATAATGTAGGGTCTCAAAATAAAGAGAACAAAGAGGATAATATAATTATAACAATAATCTCTACATATCTATGTATTTGGATACATTCAATATTGCAATCTATAAATGCGTGGACCTTGAAACTCCTTTGTTCAGGCTTTAAGAAGCCGGGGAATAATTTAGATTTTAGAAAGTTATAAGTGTATATGCATACACTTTACCCTTGTAGTGGTTGATGTGATGAATAAGAATTAAAAATCACTTGCAATAGCCAATGGGAGTAGCCACAGTGTGATCATTTTGAAACTGTAAGAGTGGATGACGCCAAATTCAAAAAGCGCCCGGTTGGCACTTAGATATGTTGCAAGTAACACTCATTTGTGTTGGCGATAAAACTGGTGAACTCTACAAGAAGTAAAAATTATCAAAAAGTGCTGAAAACCTTGTTAATTAGTTATATAGAAAGTGTTGAAGACAAGCGGATATGTTTTAAAGCTAATAATATTAACTATTACACTGATCTATTCGGCAACGAGAAGGGGACGTCAAAGTAGTGAAGGTACACGTGTTTCATTTGTTCCAGTGGCTAATTGCTCTGTTTCATTTTTACGCCAAATTATACAATAAGAAAGCAAATAAGGTACGTTCTATAAATGCAACTCATCGGTGTTACATTTATTTTCTTTACCAAATACTATGTAATGTAGAAGGTATTGTATTCCACCCAAAAGTTCCATACCGACATTTCACTGGAAATACATGTTTTGAAGATCCCTGAAACCAAAATATTTATTTGTAGAAAAAGATCCTTTGGTGTGTGTACGTATGTGTGTATGGACAGGATAACTCATAAACGAAAACTCGGATAGATACCAAACTTGGTGTTTAAGTTTAGTATCTTTCAAGTATGCAGCTCCAAGATTTTGAGAAAATCTCCCCACCCCAAACTACTCTATAGATATGACTAACGATTTTGATTAAAATTCCGTATATTAAAGATATTTACATGACAAGTAAAATGCATATCTTGAATCTTCTCAGAATAGCCTTTGAGATGGCTCTTGTATAACTGGTAAACTATAACAAACAGATAAAAGCTTACTACACAAAAAGCGCATCTCGCTGAAGAACACAATTTGTGTCTTATATAGGTATTTCCATTGAGAGGAGCCGTAACTGAATGGTTAGACCGCTCACTTCCTACCTATTCGGTCTCCGGGTTCGATCCCAAGCGCCCGCATGTTGGATTTGTGGTGGAGCGGCGTCTGGGTGGATTTTCTTCGGAGCCTCCGGTTTCCCCCCCCCCCGCTCCTTCCACCAATTACTCCTTCTTAACCTTTCCTGTTATCCATTTCCATTGCATTTCATATCAATCACTTCCTCACGTTCATACTGGCTACGGGCCGAACACTCCTTCCAGGTTCTCCATTCTGTGGTTTCGTCCCGTTGGCTCCCCGACAAGCTTCTGACCATTAGGCATTCGCTTGTAATCCTAGGAGGGTTACAGTCCTAAATACGGGGAGAATAAGCTGACTACCAGAAAAAAAAATACTTTGTAGGTTTACTGTTTCCATGATATTTCTTGTTATTAGTTTCAATTTTAAACTACTTAAAGCTTTTGTCAAACGAGAATTCATCTTTCGTTTCATATCTCTTTTGTTTTACTCCTGACCATGCAAAGGGACCTGGTTTCAATTGTTTCACATGCGGATTATCTTTTGAAAGATTTGACTTTCGCTTTAGTCTAGTGTATTCCCTTATTTCCCTTCTACTTACAGGAAGCAATTAATAAGATCATTCTATTAACGTTTACCTCAATAAGCATGATGACCATAAAAGAATAAATATTTTGTAAGTGTAGTTTGTAGAGAAACGCATGTGAATGGAACTCATTACAATTGTACATCTGCATTACTTTCCTATCCTGCACAACCCGATTAGAGGTAAGCTCAACCATTACTGAAGTTAACCGGGATATTCAATTAGTGCAGAATGTTGAATTAGAAGAATGCAATCCAGCTCACGTCTACAGAAAGCAGCATCCAGAGATGTTGATAAAACTTAACTTAAATTTTCCGGGCTTCTTTAGAGGTAATGCTTTGTCAGCAAAACTTCAGCCCTTACTATGCATAGAATTTATTAAAATTAATAAGAAAGTATTGAACATATAGCCAAAAGTTAACAAAAACCTCAGTAGCTGCTACAAAGTGGCTTCACAACGTGAGACAAGAAACAATTGCCACCAAAAAACAAAGCTATATTTTTTGTACAGTGGACATGTTTTAGCCTATTGCTTTACGTATACCGTTTAAACGAGGCTATAAAATCCTTACTAGTTAAGCAGACTTCACAGTTTATTTCCAGAAAATTCAAGACATATATTTTATTTCTCAAGACTATTTTGTTTCTCAACATTTTAATTAAGTTCGTTTTCATTTTACAGAAAATCAAAAATGTCGAAAAATGCCCTTTATAAAGTTTGTTTTGGTGATGGTGTTTTCTTGAAAATCTTGTATTACATCCTTGGAATTTACTGTACATGTATACCAAGTTTGGTATTCATTTGAATTTCGCTTTCGAATTATGCGTTGACCTTTTTTAAAGACGTTCTTTCTAATTTCTCTACATGTGCTATGTATACATAATTTATAGAGAAGGTACTGTATTCCAGTCAAAAATGCGATGTGCAGATTTCGTCGGAAATATACGTTTTGAGGTGCCTTGAGTCCAAAAAAGCCTTTTTAGTAAAGGTTCGGGTGAGTGTGTGCCTGTTGACAGCATAGCTCAAAAACGAGACTGTTAAATATCACTTTTTTTTTTTTTTGGTCGTGACTCCGCCGCTGTATACCCTACATTTTATTTACACAATTGTTTTTATTTAGTATGCTGTATGATTATTGTTTTCTTCTGTTACACACATATACACAAATATATAACACCCATTCTCAAGGCGAGACTCGAACCCACAATCCCCTGCGCTATGAAGCACCAAAGCAAGATGCCTTAGCGAGAGCGGCCATGGGAACCGGCAATCTTGGTATATAAGTCGATGCTTTCCAAGGATGCGACACGAAGATTTTCAAG